>OX336367.1:9186477-9884449 GCA_946902895.1 Fragum fragum
CACCACGAGCCAATCCATTAATAGAAATTAGCTGTTTTACATTTTGTAATATACCAGGATTTGAATTCGGTCAGCAAAGTATACCATTGCAATAATTCATGTACTCTTTTAATTTGGGAAAAGGTCTATGACGACATATATATTTCAATTATATCAAAGTTTTTAAGTGCTTAGAGAAAGTCATGTGTAGTAAGTCTTGTTGCATTTAGTTTTGATACCCTTTCATCTATATTATGTAAATCTTATTCCATCCTGTCAAACTGCCTATCAAGAAGACAACGTAATTGACATTAAATTTTTAGAACTTATCATTCAATATCATTCCTTATGTATAACACAGTTAGTATGACTTCCACAGGCTTTGATTTTTTTCTCAAAATACAAAATAAAAATAAAACATAATAAAGAAATGCATCATTACTTGTGTTAAAACTTGTTCAAGTACATATTCAGTGCATCGCATACGACTATTTTACTTGCTATGCTATTATTTTTCAAGTACATCGTAAAGCTTAACCTCATAAAATATCCAATTTTCATCGGAAATGAAATCGAGTTATATTTTTGGAAAAAAAAAAGCAATAAAAGAATTTTAATTTTATAGTAATTTGGTCCGTTTAAAACATTTGTAACTTTTTCTATACTAAGAGTTTTAGTTATTTTAAAGTTACTCTATATAGGTTGTAATGAAAAGATCTTTCATTTAGTATTTGTTCTTTGATATTCTCAGGAGTTTCCAATTTGAAAAATGTCTACAGCATTCTGTAACATTCACGTTCTAAATCCATCCATGTCTTTCTTATTTGTAAGAAATAATATGACCATTTTATAAACCTTAATTCAGGACACTCATAAAACTATGTTCATCCATTTTTCAATATAAACATATTAGACCAGTGTACGTATTCTCTCTAAGAGATAGGCACTTTAAGATCAGTTTGCCTTCACCAGGTGATATAACCTGGTCACAAAATCCAGTGATATTCAATTACAGGATGCTGACAAGTGGTACCTTGCTATCATAGCAGCGATAGGAGTGCATGCAAGGGGATAGAGCGGTCCCTATTTCGAATCATGATTGTTCAACTATTTACATCCCCTAGTTATAAATAGTCCACACGAAACATTTGTTATGTGACAATTTAAACGATTATGCACCGATATACTCAAAGACTCTGTAAATGAAAAGTATTGGTAGTTTGTTGTCAGAGTGTTCAAGGAAATCAAGATTATGAATTACTACGACTATAACTCACATAGTTATAACTTGTTTGAGTAAGATTTACAATGTGAAACTGACAAATACGTATAAAAGAGTAAGATCATGATTGTGTTAAAACGATCATACTAGAGAATAATCATTATCAAAGTAAATAAAGTCTTCAGATCAAGAAATAAAACTCAGAATTTATTGATCGAACTAAACCTACTATATGGCTATACTTTTCTTAGTCAATATATAAAAAGAGAGAATATAACTGGTCTTCAAATTTATCTAAACTCTGCAAGATAAAGCCCTCTTGATGACCTTTAACCCCAATAACTGGCAAGCGTAGCACTCACCAAATGGCAGAATTTCAGAGTATACCCGGGAGACATTGCGCTTCAAGAAAACGTGAAAAGATTCCTTTAGATGGGAGTCATTTAACTGGTCTATAGACTAGTTCCCTGGCTCACCGATCAATGAATACCAGCAGTAGTAAGACATTTATATTCAAACATCGTATAAACGGAGGTAACTAAATACGCATCATTAACTCCAAATAACAGATTGTCGACAAAGGCTTGAACTTCAAGCATGACCTTGACATATGAACTCCCTGTACCAGTGTTTCCGAGCGCATTCAACTGATGATAAGATTTATCGTCCGTACAAAAAGTTGAACTTCAATTGTAACCCTGACATTGGATCTACCTGAGTAAATGTTTCTAATAAAACATATACCCATGGCGGAGAACAGTTATGTCAGGTTGCCATTGTTTTGAAATCCATTGTGATATTTGTAGAAATCTTGGTCAAGACAAATTCTTACGGACTGTTATACGCACTAACACGCAAACACATCGGCGTGCTCGCTGCCTGAACTAAAAATGACCGACTTGATAATCTTAAATATTTGAATTTTTTGACCGAAATGAAAACATACTTCTTTGTCGTTGGTGGAGCTTAAAGGTGCAATAACTCCCATTACATAAAAGACTTCCATTTCAAATAATAATCTTTAATTTGTTAGATCATTTGTACCTGTGAATTTATGTAAAATACACTAAGGTACTTCTGGTACAGTATTTATTATGTAAACGAAGATGTAAACCGTCAGTAATTAAGTTATAGACGGACGAATGGACGTATAGGAGAAGTTTACGCGTTGCACAATCATGCGAAAAGTATTAGTCGCTAAAATTCCATACAATATATCCGAATACAAACCAAACTCCAGTTGTCGTGAATTAGAAAACTTTGATCAAAACTAGATTCTATGGATAGATAAGTTCCCGAACTAATCAAATTCATATCCCATTGGACATATGATCAATAACTACGATTGTTCTGGTGTTAGTATCGTACTCCAAATTCAATAATTATATTACCCCATATGTCAAAAGTTCAGACTGGGTCAAATCCTTGACAAAATAAAAAGGGTAAGTAGGCTTTCATTCTAAGTCTCAGTATATATTGGGTTTACATACAATCGTTCGCCTTCTCAGATTTAGCCGTAGATACGAGATTGTGGTAGCACACCAACGATATGGTATTAATTACTTGCATTTTTAGGATCACATGACCGTAGGTTGCGCAATCCTTCTTTTCTTTACATATACACATAGGCCTACCACGAATTTCACTCATACCAATACATTGGTGGTATCGTTAAAATCAAATTTTTTACATATGCGTCATCATATTTCACGATGGTGTTTCTTGTTGAAAGATATTTCTGTTATTACCGATGCCAAGGTAACTACTCAAGGTTAATGTCACGTCTGAAGGTCAGATAGATAACAGAACAAAACCTTTAACGTTGACTATATCTGTTTGTATTTAAATCGAAGGGTTTTGTAAACAATTTGTTAAAACCTTTCTGATAGTCATCACCCAGATTCGTTTTAAGGCCAAATATATTCTATTAAAAAACTTTTAACATTGGTCAATACTTCTAAATGACCATAGATACGATCTCCATATGTCATTTCTGTACTTCAGTGGAATGACAGATTTTCGTGTTAGATGACAAAGTCAATTTACGAAAAGTTGCATTTTCGGATGAGGGGCGTTCATGTTTAATGTAAACATCTTGTTCGTTTTCTATATCAATAGGACGTTTTCTTGTGTAGCTTCTATTTATAACGTTATCTATTATCCTGAATATGAGTAATGAGCACATTGGACGAGTATGATCAGCAGGTTTCTTCACAGTCAGAAAAAATAAATCTGTCACTGAAATAGATCCTCTGTCATGCAAACTACAACTTGACAAAACAAAACTTCCATAGTAATAAATACCCAATTTATAGAAAACAAGAGGGCCAGAATGGACCTAGATCGCTCACCTGAGTTCAGCAGGTCTTAATAGTAAAAAGGAAAGCATTACACAAAACTTATAAAATGTTGATATTGACCAATTTGTCACCGAGGCCACTTTCCCCCTTGTTTGCAGATGAAACGATCTCATTTTCAAAAGGGTTCATCGTATTGATCTTATGATAGTTCTGATCAGATTTCAGCAAGATTGGGCCGAAATTGTGGCCAAATGAAGGTAATCAATGAAACTGTCATTAAGGCTCCTTTCCCTGTGGTTTTCAAACGGAAACTTCCCATTTTCGACAGGGTCCGTTCTTATGATCAAACAAGCATTCTGATCAAGTTTCAGCAAGATTGGGCGTAAACAAAGAGGCCACTTTTCCCGTGTTATCCAATGGAAATTGTCCCTTTTCAAAAGGGTTCATCATTATGACATAACAATTATGAACAAATGTTTCGTCGAGATTGAGATAAACCTGTGGCGTGTAGAGTGCAAACACTACAATTATTGACACTGCACGACAAACGGCAGACATTGAAGTATCACAAAAGCTCACCATGAGCCCGATGTGCTCAGGTGAGCTAAAAAGTCGACAGGTGGTATTTCAACTTGTAGATACATTCTGAAAGTCCTGTTAATCGAAAATATCTCGGATAGAGGCTTCAACGAGAACTATATTTCAGCAAACTTTGATTTGGCCAGGAAATCTCCCCAAGAGATTTCCTTGCCCCTAGCCACCAAAGGCGCTTCACGGATCCACTTTCAGGCAAAAATGTTGACCTAAGAGGCAACCTACTAAATCGCTGAATCCGCTGAAGAAGTCGATCCATTTACCAAATACTGATTGAGAGAATCGGCGAAAGAAATTCTACCACGAACCATTTCAAGACCATATTCCTCCTATTCTAGTAAAGAGCTTCACGTATAAAGTGAATTATCTAAGTCCAAGCTTTGGTGGCACAGAACAGTCATCATTTAGTATACACCTATTTTAGCAAAGAGCTTCATGTCTTATGTGGATGTTAATCAAAATTACTTTTGTTTGGGACTGCTGTTCAATTATCTAAGCCCAAGATATCGTGGCATAGAACAGTCATTAGAAGATAATGAAACTTTGTATTATGCCCCCGCATCAATAAATCGAGAGCATATTGTTTTTGGGCTGACTATTTATCTGTTTGTCTGTTACTCTGTTTGTCCGCCAAAAACTTTTAACATTTGCAATAACTCTTGAATGCTTAGGGAAGGAGCCTTCATATCTCACATGATTATTGCTGGTACCAACTTCAGGGTCATCAGTCAAGGTCATTTTTTTCAAAGTAATTTCACTACTGATTTCCAGTATTGTATCAAACAACTGTTTCTAAAAAATGGTAGTGGCGAGGGCATTGGTGTTTAACACTTACATATTGTTCTTACTTAATTGAGAAATTAGTCAAACTTCAAATTGATACAAAATATTCTATTTTTAACTTACATTAAATGTTGCAAGCAACAATTTACCACCCTTTTTTAATTTTTACGCATCTACGATATAATTTCTTCAGAAATGTATCTTTCAGATCATGAAGTCAAAGTTTGAGTAAATTGTCGCTTGAATACGTTTTATGATCTTGTGCCCTGATTGAACACACGAAATTTAGAATAATTCACGAAACCATTTATTGGACTGTAAACGTTTTACGATGAAGGTAAATATTGCAAATCTGTTCATTCTTTGTATTTGTATCTTACAAATTTCATAATTTCCTGGCCTTCAGTATTATCAGTACTTTGATTTGTCTTTCTATATTTGGCGTTTTAAAATGGTATATTGGTACGCAACTTATTACAAAGCCATGTTTATTTAAATTTCGTTTTTCAGAAGTACTTTATTTCTCCGTGACGGCTCTCATATTTACCACGACTAATCGATACTTAACAAATACCGCCATATGTTCAGCTGTTAAAATGCTCTCAGAGATATCCGCCAACTTGTTTGTTTTGACTCTTAACACTCAGGAATGTTGGGCCACGTGTTGTATAAAATATTAAACTTGTTGGGAATGAAAAAGTTGCTTATGTCCATGATTTTGGTCTTTCTATAGAAAGTATATAATTACTCCGTGGTCAGCGAATGAATAGTGCGTTTGAGAAATGTTAGAAAAATGTATTACACAAGTTATTAATAGGAAATATTATGTAACAATATGATAGATCCGATACCTTGTTGTGGACCCAGTCTGTGAAGTTATAGTTTGATATGCCACGGGACGGAAGGCAAGGAATTGATGATTTTATTTCCTTATTATCTGATATAATATAAAATGACGAGATTGTTAGAGTACCATTCGGGTAATATTTCGTTGACTTTTTTGCATCTCGTAACGCGAAATATTTTTCTTTCTTTTCTTTCCCGTTTATTGAAATTTCAGACTGGTCCAATCTGAAAGAGATTGCAGACAACAGTGAAAATTGGATGTAATTCAAAATGATACCATCCTATTAGGTAGAAAAAATGTGGGAAAAGGAGAAATTGCTTGTTTCAAGAAATTTAGTCTTTTCCCATAATGATTTCTGAAGTATAAAATCACAGCAACGTAAAATCCCGGGTTTGTACAGGAAAGAGTTACATTCTTAACAGTTACTTTCATTAGAAAATGAGCTTCAACAGCTTCTTACAAATGTCTTAAAGCATTACAGTTAGAAAATTGAAAAGTGAGAACCAATTTTTTTCTTTCATAATCTGTGCAAGAATCGCTCTAAGGTTGTAGTAAATGTATGTACATACAATTAAATAAGTATGCAAAACTTCGTCAATTAATAATCAGAATTTTGACAAAAAATGCCTACTACCTTGTTTAAAGACTGATCACGATCAAAAGAATTTGCAGACCCATTGTCAAATTGCCTTAAAATGGGAGCCAAATAAGGTAGAAAACATTTTGAGAAAAGGAAAAAATTCTCCGCAAAGTTTTTCAAAATCATATTTCTGCAGAGCGTTAGAAACCATCATTGTGAAGTAATGTGTTAAACAATCACTTTTTTTCTAGTTTAAAATCTGCAAGTTGTAATTGGGTCTCAGAGAAAAACAAGTGCCACTGTAAAGAGAACATAAACGCATCTTTTATATAGTTAAGTAAGCAGTAATTTCTTTGTAACTGCTATCTGGATCTGTAAAAAGAAATAGGCAGTGTTCACTGTATGGAAACTGTGTTCGTCGAAAATGTTATGGCGGACGGGATGTGTTTATAAGGTTAATGTCAATTATTTCTAGTCAGAATCTATAGAATATTCATTTTCATACAAAGAGTTGGATATCGCCGTAAAGAAATTTGGTTGGAGAACAAATGAGTATAACCCTTTCGAAATGAAATTACAGTCTGTAATACTTGACCGAATTAAAAAAAATGGTCTTTATATTCGAGTGCAGTTGGTTCATGACAAGACGCATACCAAGATGAGTGGACAAATGTCTAATCTTTGCAGCAATTTATGAATAGTTCGCGTCTCTACTCTAATTTTGTTGTAATTTTGCTTTGAAAATCGCATTGTGTACTGCTGTTCGGTGCAAACCGAAATTAACATGCTGTACTAAATTATATTTTCGACTTAATAAAATTATTTGTAAGTCTCGAAATTTATTCAAATGGCAGCAAACGAAATTTCTTATAACCAACATTTCCATTTTAAAACTATCGATTCAATGTTTTAAACAATTATCTTTGGTTTTGGACAAGTAAAAAATTATGTCTGATAATGATATCAGATTTAAGTAAAAACATAAAACGATTTGACTAGGTGAGGAAAACACAGATTCTATTGTGAGATGCTTCAGCCGCCACGAAATGACTTAAATACTTTTAAAAGTGGCTTTAGATGCCAATTAATCAACTAATCTACATGCAAATGCACGAATCGATTGACATTCTATAAACCAAAGCGTACGGACTTGTTAGTTCATATATGTACATACAGGTACAGCAGGTTACGCGTAGTTTCGGTTTGCACCGAACAACAGTACGCCATGATATTTTTCAAATCGTAATTACAACAAATTAAGAGTAGAGACGCGAGCTATTTATATATTGTTGCGAAGATCAGACATTTCTCTAACCATGAGATTTTATCAGGAGCTTTCTGCATTCGGAAATTAAGACCATTTTTTAAAAAAATCTCTCGCTTCGATTTTCAACGTCCCAAAAACACCGTGTTCAGTCAAACATTACAGAAAAACGATACTATTTCATTTAAAAAGGGCTATACTTATTGGTTCTTCAACCAAATGTCTTCATGACGATATCCAACTCTTTGTATGAAAATGCATATTCAATAGCTTCTGACTAGAAAGAAATGACAGTTACATTATAAAATCCCGTCCGCCATCTTGGAAGCACCCAACGATCTTGACGTACAGGTTCTATACAGTGGATAACTCGCTTGTGCCTCAAAACCAAACGTCATCGTGACATCATTCAGTTGATTATCGATTCTGTAAGGCTCAGTTAAAAACTGTCGAAATAGCTAATATTGGTACAGACACTTAAGACAATTTTGTAATTACCTCTTGATATGACGTATATGATTATGTAAGTTGTTGCACTTCGTTTTCTTCCTTTGGGGAATCGCGTTGTCGACATCCGAATATCTTGAGTTCTAGAAATAATGCGTTATTCCACTGAACCTTTGCTAGATACCCACAAAAAATTGACTTTCGCTGATCAAATAGCCATGAAGGTAACATCTAGCTATGTATTAAATGACCGTTTGTGTATATTTTTCTGCACTTTCCAAGTTTTTTTTAAAAAATCCGACACCGCATGTTAACTTTAAAAGTGTCTATATTCGAGTATAAAAGCGGAAACTCATCGCGGTGAAAATCAAATGCAAGCACCAAAATATTTCTGATTTTTGATAGAGAAATAATTATGATGTTTTGCTTTATTATGGCTGATATCAAGATTGGTAATGAATACGTAATTAATTTACCTTTATATCTGAAAGAGAGCAGTTATATAATCCGACCGGGATAATTGTAAACGCGGGAAACGGAGGTATGGCCAATAACAGGGATTACTGAACTAAAATCTAAAAAGCATTGTATTGTAATGAAAAGTAAGTATATACTGAAGAATAAAGAAACACATAGCTTTAATTTTCTCGTTTCTGGACAATGGTATGAAAGTGATCATTACATGTGATTTTATTCATACTTGTAACGTTGGTGGTTGCCCTGTGTCGACTCTCTCCAAAATAATTCGTTTATTTTCAAAGAGGTGTTGCATATACACGGCGTTGGTCTGTACATTATATAACTTTAAAAGCGAGGCCGAATGCATTTAAACCAGAATACGAAAATAGACAGTGTGCTGTCAAAACAATTTACTTTTTAACTTTTAAAAGAGTCAGACATATTTCCGTCATAAGAAACAATTATTTGTGTATTTTCATAATTTTTTTCTGTTCGTGAGAAGAAAAATTACGCTGCTTTTTAATCAGTCGTTTTACTGATTAGATGCAGATTTGGCGCACTCTCTGATCACACTTTTTCCCAATTCTTCACTTTACTAAAGTCGACGTAGGCAATACCGAGTTTCTTGTAAACAAATAATCTATATGGCTGCTATTTAATGATAATTGGAATTTCATGCAATGCTGTGTCAGGAAATTATCATTTGAGCCAACATCAACATGTTTGAACACTCGATTCCTCATTCCAGCAGTTCACATTGTATGTTGGGAATTTCCATGGCAGAATAAAAGTGAAACGGGGGTTTCTAGTCGGTGAAACCGGTATAAGGTTTATATAGCGAATACTTTAAATGGATAATCTTCTGCATTAGGCTCTACCAGGGAACTTGTCCTACAACCCTTCCCAGTCAAGGAAACCAGAACTTTATAAGAATGACACTATAGTTTCTTATACTAGAAACATGCAGTTAAAACCTTTACTGGAAAAGTTCCTTTCTCTCTCTTTGTGTTTCTGCTTGTTTCTCAGTCAGTCCCTTCCTGATCCCCCCTAACTCTTTTTCCATTCTCCGTCTTTCTTTTTCTCTCTATCGCTCTGTCTCACTTTCTTTCGCACTCCCTCTCTCTCACCCTTTCCATCATTTTCTTATTATCTCCCTATTTTTCTCTCCCCCATCCCCTCTCTCCATTTACACAAATAAAATATTGATGGAAATGGAAAAAAAGAAAATATTTCATTTTACGGCTACAAAAACATCGTAACTGTGTTTTTACCAGACCAACTATTCTCTCTCTCTCTTTCTCTCTCTCTCTATCTATCTATCTATCTATCTATCTTTTTCTCTCTCTCTCTCTCTTTTTTTTTCTCCCTCAACACTTTCTCGTTTTACACAATTAAAATGTGGAAATGAAAAAAGAACATATAGGGAAAACAATCGATGATTTTAGTGACAAGTTAATCATTTTAAGTGTACATCTTATTGATCCTTTCAAGATTTCTGAATTATGCCCCTTATGGTGTCTGGATTAATAACGGGATGATGAGGCATTACTAGCGAATCGAAAAATCGTGGACATACGTTAAATATTTGTTCGTTTGTCTATTTATTGAAGATTCGTTCTCTTTTATTCATAGACTATCCCTGATAAAACACTCATATTTGTAAGTAAGGTCTATCATCATGGACACATTGCCAAAATTGGTAATTCTGGGGACAGTAGTGTTTCCGAACACGTTTGGATCAACCATATTTACCGCTAAAAGAACTATCTGAGGCGGTGAAAATAATGGATTGTATAGTTAAAGATTTATACGAAAACATTTCAGTCAACAATCTTCGCCAGTAAAGGTGGACAACTGAAATGGTAACATGTTGATTGTATTAGGATCTCTGTACTAGATAACTGGTGACTAACATCGAAAAACTGTTACTCACAGCCATTTAATATGTTTGGATGAATTATTCAAACAATTTTTGCCTTTAAAAACTCCAACGGTAATACCATTGCTCAATAGTTCAGTTACGCAGGATTTGCAGGGCTAGCAGGACCTTTGTTTTCAGTTTTATAAATGATGTTCAATTTATCAGTTATCAATTGAGCTAGAAATCTTATTAAAAACGTTTCGGATACCACGGTATATTTAAAATGCCCCACAGGATATCTAGCATTCAGCCAGAAAAATACATGTACCCCTATCTTTCTCTGATGGTAGTTAGAAGTAGGCGAGTAAAACTAGAGGTGAACAGCTTTTGTTCTTGTAACTCAATGCAGCAGCTGATGGCGGGAAGTTTTGATCCAAAAAGTAATCTCAACATAACGCAGAGACTGCACCCCTCGTCCTATTCTGTCCGCCTTTCATACCAACCGTGTCTAGATATCTCAGTAGACAACTGGTTTCAAAACATAACCAGCAAATAAGTTTTCGTTAACAAACTTAAGATAAGCGTTCTCTTTTTTTCTGACTGTTAAATGGAAAATACATTTTTTAAACTCCAATCGTATTTCCGGCGATGACGTTTAATTTTCTACATCATTAACAGATTCATTACCAAGTAGATCAAGCGAGAATCCACAACAGGATGCTTCCCGCGAAAATGATTTCTTGTTCATCATTTCTTTATTACTTAGAAGGAATTTACAAAAATCTGCTACTAACACCAAACTATCCCTTGCACAAAATGAATACACCATGTCACCCATCTATCACTTGAAAGTCTGTGGGTTATTAGAGTGATAAGATAACTAGTTTACAGTGCAAACATACCTGAGTAGCCCAAATTCTCAAAGGTTTCGAGAAAGTTTTACTGTTGATCGTTTAGCCACACACTATGATTGAGGTTCGAGACTACTTTTATTGTTCAAATGATAGCAATGAGTGACCCCCATCATTGTGTAGAACAGAGGCCCAAACAAATGCTTCTAACAGATTCTAGGGCATGGCTGCTGGAGATTATCAATGGGACGACTGTGGTTCAGTTAAATTGATGACTAACCGAAGTTCATTCACGTTTCGTTGGACTAATCATATTTATGTATTATGTTTACACTGCATGAAACTGTATGATAAATGCACTGTAGTATTCACTAAATTACTAAGTATGTAACATTGTGTATATAGATTTACCCATTTCCATACAACAAAATTATTCACTGGTCCAAATTGAAAGAAGTTGCAGACGATAATTTCAAGTTGATGGAATTTAAAAAAACACGTCTTTTTGGATAGAAAAATATTGTGGTTAATGAAGAAATTGCTTGATAGAAGTATTGTCTTCATTTCCCACAATGTTTTCCAAAGCCTTTTTCTTGAGGTGCGTAAGGAGGGATTGCGTGGGTTAAAGAGAGACTTGAAAATAATCTTGGTAAACGATTGATCAAATAACCGACAATGTCTAATGAATGGATGATAACGAAAAATATTTTTTCATAGTTTAAAGGACGATAGATATGAGAGACTAAAACAAGATAATTCAGGATAATGGAATGTCTTTCTAAAACTGGGATACTTTAGAAAAATAACACAGTTAGACATCGATATTCACCGATTTCTCACAAAAAAGATTCAAGAACTTTAGGACATAAGAAATGATTTAAATGTGAAATTTTCGTCTAGGTTTCAGGAAATTCTGACACTTTCATTTTTCTTAATATTGAATTTTAGATAGAATACTGCACTAAGTGTCACACAATCCTACAATAAATGCTCAGACTAATTAAATCTCGGAAGTTTCTAAAATTATGTGATGAATTTTCTTCACTGCAAATATTATCAAAAGGTAAAAGGTTTTACAATCCACAATGATTTACATTCAATGTGACTTAGGTCCAAAATAATTGGTCGCTCCTCTCGTCACTCGGGTATATATTACGACAAGGAATTCAGAACCCCAGCAAGCTATTACTGGCGATACACAGGAAGCACGTAAATAAGTGAATTTCGCCGTGATTCAAAGTAACACCTATCGAAACAAACACTGTCAAACTGAAATGAAATTTTCTCTAGACTACTTATTAAAGGACGACATGAATGAATGAGATGGACCATCTGCGTAAAATAAGTATAGGAAAGGTGGTTTGAATGCATTTGAGGTCATTTACTTTAGTATTTAAAGATTAAATATTAAGGCAGAAATACCATCTTATTTTCAGAAAGTACATCTTATATAAGAAGATAAATGTTACCTTCATCGTGGTCATCACAAGCCACACTATCCGATTGTGACCCTGATACATTGTAAAGACAACGTTAGGATAAAATATAAATTAATTGTAGCACCAAATGCGGATGCAAATACTCGGCTGCATGTGCTTGACAGTCAAAAATCTAAGTTGTAAAGGGACATACTTCTTTCAAAATGCTTCTTATTTCCCCCATAATGGTATGGATTGCTCTTATGTTATATCATAAATCTGTACGATGATTTGTAACCTGGAAGTGATAAATTATCTTCGCCGAAGTATATATATTGTCATAGAAGACAACACCCATATCATTTTTATTCCAACTATCTTAATATTATGTCTGCTTTTTGACATTTTGAAAACAAAACAACAACATATAACAACTCTGCAAGGCTAATATTACCTGACCTGTGTAGCCTTTTATTGAGAAAATGATTTTAAGCTTAATGAAGTCCACCATAGCTATAGGCATTCCGATGTTTAACTGGTGCATGCGAACGTCCGTCCGTCATTTAAACATCTAATCTGACAGTGCAGGGCGGTATTCAACCAAATTTCACAGAAATGTTGCCTCGGGCGTCTTCTCTCAGATTTCTTGAATATTTTGATTGGGCAAGAAAGATTGGTTTTATTGGGTTCTGGTCAGCAAAATGGCACTGTACAATTATAAACACATTTTATCTCAAAATGATGCTTAAACAGAAACGATCTTTGAGTAAACCTGTCTTAGATTCCGTACAAATGCTGTGGGTGGGTCTAATCAGCAGCATAAGTAGCACGTAGTTGAAAGGAGAAATCCTCTCTGAAAATATCAATAAGATATTAATAATTTTCGACAAAAATGGTGCATTTTGTGAACCTTTTATTAAGATCTGAAATTTTACAAATTTTCAATATTTAACTCGAGGACTGTATCATCTCAAATACACAATCAGATGACGATAGATTATTATTTTACATCATGGTGAGCATTTGACCTTAAATAATAACTGATAATGCTTAATCACCAATGTTGGAGCTGCAAATTTAGAAATTAAGTGTTTATAGATTGCCTTTTATCTCAGATCGAATTAAGCCTTTGATCCTTGAACCAGTCCTCTGACCCACTTTCTAAAAGTTTGAATAATGATGAAGGCTATGGTAGCTTTTATAAACACAATCTCAGAAAGATGACTTTTCATCTTGGTAAAGCCTTTGACCTCGCCTTTAACCTACTTTATGTATCTTACTATTTATCAATTATATAACCACATTATCCCGAGGAGAATAGTTTTTAAGATAGAACTGAAATGCTTAACGTTTAATCTAAAACAATATTGAACTGCGACTTTTATAAAGGCAGTCCCAATCGCTAAAACACTCAAATTGGAAGAAATCGAATACCTTTAATATACTTTATTGGCATATTGATAAGTCCTCTTTAATAACAAAAGGCAACAATTAAGGGCCAACAAATTTACCAAGCAAGGATTACATGTACCTTCTCGATAGAAGGAGAGAGCTTCCGCAGCAAATTGATTGACGGAACAGTTAACAATGCTAAGACACAGAGGTAATTTGATAAGCTCTCTCAATTATTCCGATGTATTTGATGGTTTCCAGTTTCTCTCCCAGAATTCAATTTTAATTTAATTTTTTTTCTTTCTAAAAGGTTGACTTTTTCACCGTTAAAAATGCGCTGTTGAAAGAACAATCAAAAATGGTTTTGATGATTTTACTGTTGTATGACTTTAAACCTTGATGTACAGACAATATTGTGTCGAACTTGGGTCGATAAGACATAAGGGAAGTCCTAACACATTTTTTTTTGATCGATTCAGAAGACATCGACAGTTATAACAGAGCAAAGTAAAGATAATAGACATGTTCGTTCAAGTAAAAAAAAAAAAAAAAAAATAGATACCGGTCACAATGCTTTACTAGTACAATTTGTCTTTGAACTGAATGACAATTTTTACTAACATGCCTGGGGACTCAAGTGTTGATGTAATATTTGAGCAGTAAATTACTATCAAACGTTCCTTTTTTTAGGACGGACAATCTGTAATCATATTTGGTGTAATTAGGTTTGACCCAAAACAACAAAGCATTAATAATTTCGGAAACATGTGACAGTCAAACCCGACAGAATTATCGTTTGTATCGATTCAATCAAAATCTGTTTTAATGAAGAAGCCTGTTCATCCAAAAGTTTGTCTTCAACCTATCAACTTGATATAGCCTGTATTTAGTCAAAACGTTTCAGGAAAGGTTCCGGTCAAACTTAAACAGACCTGTCCAGAGTATTTGACAATAAATAAGAGCTGATAATGGACACCAAAGATGGGAACAATGATGCTTGAGACTTCTACCACATTTTCGCTGTAATTTTTGCTGACCAAGGCAATTGTATCTCAAGCTATTTCTGTTTATATCAATATCACACATTTTATACATAGCAATAAAACACATTTTTTCAAATTTTACATTAAATTTTACAATGGTATAAACAGGGTCTCTGGGGTCAAACTAGTCAGGAATGTCCAGTAGACAATAAACACTCATCAATAGGGAAGAAACACAATACTTAAATAGTCACCATCGAACTCTCAATGTAGTTGTTTTCACGTCTACTAGCTTGAACCCATTTCAGGGACTGACTTTTCCATGTGTCTTGTCCATCCCTGGTATTTCTTGAACCCGTGACGTTTATTTCTAAACGTTCCGACCAACTATTTCTACAATTTACGGGTTACTTACTCGAAACAGCATGTTAACTGATTAGTATCTCAATAAACACGGTTAATACGTACAATGCTATATTGCAGGGAGATTGATGTCCCATAAGATTTGATGATAATATCAATATTTTTTAAGAAAGGGATTCATATGAAGACATATAGGTTCGCTATCGTGAACTTAAGATGTAAGTAAGGTACTGTTTCTGTTTATTGTGTAAGTATTTCAATACAGGATTTAAATAGATTTAAATAGAGCTGGAAATCGAAATTGGAAATGATACTCACAGTATTCATCATACCATAAACGTTTCGTCGGTCGACGAAAAAAACTTCGTGAATAGATTCTTTAATACAGCTGCAGCTACGAGGTGTTGGGTGCTAAAGGACGATTTATCTTTAGATTGATAGCCTTATAGATGTATTGTGCATGAAATGAAAGTCACTTCATTGATCAGTATCTAAATAGCTTTTATGGCCTCAGATTCTTTTCCCATTAGAATACAGAGGAATATTATCTTACAGTAAGCCCTGTTATAAGGATCCATTCATTTATCAGCATCTTAGTTAAAACCTAAATTTTATAAGAATCGATATCTTTTAAACAGTTTTTTTCGTTAGGAATTTACAATCGAGTTTGAATGCTTTAAGTTTTCATTATGTTTAGAATCGGCTTAAACTTCATGTTTCATCCACGATAAGTAAAGCTATTCACACTCTATGTAGTACAATCCGTATCTTTCAATGTGTTCATCATACCCTTGTTAAATATTCGTATTTCACAACAGTGAGTAATACGAGCTACGAGACTCAGAGGTAATTTGATGTTTCAGTAACGTAAATTACATCACTTTGAAACCATTAGGGAACAACGCCAACCCTTATAATATTATTGATTGTCTTTCAAGAAATGAATTTATAAGAAATTCATTGAACATTGTTCAATTACATATTATTCACAATCTTTATCACTAATTTTAGCGTTTTTTTCTGCTTGAAAATAATGCATTTTACCAACGTCTTTCTCGTGATTGTGTAAGCAAGTATTTAATTTGCAGAAAGCCTGTACAAGGTGGTGAATTATTTTGGCGTTGATGTTTTAGAAGATTGTTTCTGTCTAGGTCTATCTAATTGTAGCGTGGTAAGTGACTCGCTTATTATATTACAATCCATGCCAAGAAAAGTAAGTACCAAAAGTCCACTTTAAGAAACTGCAGCCAAAAGATCCTATCTAGCTATTTGTCCGTTAACATCTCATTAAAAGTCGGCAGCGAATAGCTAGATGCCTTCTCGAAATAATTGATTCAATTTTAATTACCTGCAGGGTCGTAAAAGGGCCGTTAACCGAAGTCTGGTTCTAAGTCAGGTATGTAGCACTTTCGACTAAGATAATTTCTCTACCATAACCCATCTCAATCCAGGTCTAGCGCGATAAACATTATTATAATGATTGTTACAATATTTGCCTTATTATTACTATTATTATTAGTTTATTTTGATTATCGATGTGGTCTGTAACTAAGCTCAAACAAAAAATATGATAGAGACAGACAGACAGGGATTAGAACTGAGACGAGTTTATTATCAGACTGCACTAATTATGAACCTAATTGACCTCTGCTGAATATGACATTTCTTAAATATTTGTGTCATAGGGCTTTCGGGTGGTCCTTTTCTACAGAACTGTCACAAGAAGTTTTAAATCTGGCCACCCTGCACATTCTGTGTCAATCGTAAGATTTCTTGTGAAATCTTCAAACCAAGGTTGGTTGACTATTTTCACCAAAATACTCATTTGAAAGCTATTGAAATGGTCTACTATACTTCTATTAAAAAGTTCAGAGTTTCGTAACATTTTGTCGAATTAAATCAGGGAGACATGAAATTAATAGGACAAAAATTATCAAAGAACTTTTGATACGCAATACACACGCAATCAAAGATGAATTTCATAATCTATCTATTTATGATACATATTCAAATATCCGGAAAAAAACCCGACCCCCTAAAAGAAATATTTCATTAGAACTAGTTCAATGAATGCATTAACTTATTCCTATGCTTAGAATTGATTGAAATATCAATTTAGTGAAGAATACACAAAAGAAGTTTTCATACTGAGGACAAATATAGTACAAGATGGATATTTTTATAGGTTAAGGTGAAATGTGAGTTGCTCAAGTTGATAGTTAATGATGAAAAGCTTCATTTGTTATAAATAATAACGACAGTCCTTCTGTTTCGTCGTTTGGCAACCAACACCTCGTATCCACAGCTTGATCATTGATCGCCCAATGACGATATATGAAAGTGTTGAAAGCAAAGAAATCACGATTGGGCCCGTGTATACAATAGACGAGATATATCTTCTATTATAATATCTATCTTAACCATCATACCAAAGAAGTTTTTTTTATTCAAATGTAGTTCTGTAGGAATACACAGGTTTAAGATAGAAAATCTAGGGCCATTAGGTTTTGCAAACAATTCTCTTGAGATTCTTCATCCCTCGGGCTAAAAACAAGTAAGTGTCGTAAGTCTGGTACCTGCTTATAATAACCCACCATCTTGTCGTACAAAGGGCAGCGAACGTTCTACTTATCTATATTAGAGAAAAAGGTGATCTCGATATCCCTTCACTCGTAAGGATGATAATCCACCGACCGCTCAGTGGGGCATCGAATATCAGCTCTAATTTCCTAAATCAATTTGTCGTATATAGTTTATGTGAGTCTGCGCGTTGCCTTTCCACCCATTTCCCATGAACGCCAAATAAAGGCTCAGATAATCATGTGCATCCACACCGTCATCCTCATTAGTGAAGGGATATCGAGATCATCTTTTCCTCTAATATTTTAGATATCTTTTAGAAAAGTAGAACGTTCGACGCTATTGGTACGATAAGATGCCGAACCGTCTAACCCTTACTATTCGCTTTGTAGATAGCTAATGATTTAAGTTCCTTTAGAAAACCAGCAGTTTTATTCTAGTTACTCAACAATACACCATGGGCCACGAAGAAACTATCTTGTACCATGGGGTGAATTGAGGGCAAGTTTGTATAAATGAACATAGAAAATTCATTTACAGTTACTTTCTTCGGGAAATTTCTGGTTGGAAGTGACTGATATGAAAATAGCCGAACTATTTTAAAAGAAAGACATTTCCCGCTTTTTTTTAATACGATTAAATATACAAGGGTAGTTTAATGAGAAATAGCCAGAAAACAGGGATTGGTCATAGATGAACAAGGAAATTTCATTTACAATTACTTTCTTCGTGAAATTTCTGGTTGGAAGTGACTGGTATGAAAATAGCCGAAATGTTTTCTTTGAACGAGCACACTTTAAAGAAAAACATTTCCGATTTTTTTTCTTTTCCTTTTTTTATATTTTTTCAATAGGATTCAATAACAAAGGTAAATTAATGAGAAATTGCCAGAAAACATAGATTGGTCTATCGCATAAATCAGTTTTTGAGAAAATGCATTTAGTTTTCGTCATCTTGGTCAAAGAGGATATGTGCTAGCTACAAACTAGCCTGTCTTCCAGGCTGTCAGTAAGTGCTTAGGTTTGAAAGTAACTAAGATACATCAATCCTGCAAATAAATTTCATTCCTTTAAATTACCCCCCTTACGTCTCACAAACTGATCAGCAAAGCAGAAAAAAGATAACAGCTAGAGAAAAGAAACTTTTCAACTAAAATATAAGTATCAGTGAGACGGGGAGCGGGTCTAGCTACAATCCTTCATCATCATTTCTATGTATTGACTTTTCCCAAAATAAATGCTAACACTTTCTTATAAATCCTTTGTTGTCACTTCCATTTGATAAATCACTTAAGATGGTAAGACAAAGTATTGTAATTGTCATTTTATTTAAATTTATTACGCTTTGTTATGTATTACATGTTATTGTACTAATTTGTACAGTTGCTTGTCTGCAGATCAATTCTAAAGTGTTAAGAACGCAATAAAGGTGGACCAAATGTGGAACACTTAAATCCGATTTGCCATGAAAACCCAATGCGCCATCTGTGACGACACGGCTGAAAAGATTGCTATTTTCTGATTATGTACATCTATTACATGTGCAAACAGAGATATTTTTGTAGAACTTATGGAAAGAAAACAACAAAAGAAACATGTTACTCTTCACTTTCCAAGTTATTCGTTTCAACGAAAGAGAGAGAGAGAGAGAGAGAGAGAGAGAGAGAGAGAGAGAGAGAGAGAGAGAGAGGGAGAGAGAGAGAGAGAGTATTTTGTGACATTTACTTAAGTCGTATGTTGTATTTCTATAAAGAATATATAATTCAATGGCAAGTATCTTGATTTTTCTGTTAAGACAGATAAACATACAGATAGACAGACTAAAAAGGTTTATATATAGAGAAAACGAGAATATTTAGTTTTGCGATCAAGGAATGTTACCATAGAAACTCATCTTGGACTGGCACTTTGCAATGATATACACAAAAATAATGACCATTAATTACCAATTTTCCAGGCAGCTGGAAGTTGGAGCATTCACAGAGAATGACTGGGGTATGGGGATATAGTGGAACATAGAGAAAATGTGTTTGGGTTTCAAGCTCTTATTTCAGTAATGAACAAGTACGACACATATTGTGAATTTTGCGTTATTGCGAATGTATCATTCATAAATATAGTACTTCAAACTATAACCATCCGGGGTGCAATTCTTTTACTAAATAGTTTTCATCCTACCTTTGAAAGATGAGGGGACATATAATAAATCAGGGTTAAAGAAGACAACCATCAGCCGTCATAGTTCGCTCAGTCTGATCAGATCGTAAACTTTCGCAACTACTTTTCTCCCGTGACGATTCAGACATCTCTATATTTTCTTATAATGAAGTCCAAATGTAAAATGAGTTCGTGAGGTTTAACAACAACAACAGCAATTAAAGAAAACACGGCTAAAGTTAAATGTTTTCACCTCCGGTCGGTCTGCGCAGGGAGATCATACACGAAACTTCAAATTCGTCGTGAGTCCTGAGATCCGCCGCCGGCAAATTTATGCTGGTTTGATGAATTTTGAAGACAAAAATGGATAATCTCGCAAACAGTTTCCATCGCATTAAGAGGTACTGTGCGGAGTGAACAGGCTTACCAGGATCGAGACTTCTCCCTATCGCCTAATTACAATTGTAATTACAATTGTAGATTGGTTATTCTACCTTGATATACACTCAATTTTGAGATACCACCTTTGTGGATGGTTTGTGCTGGATCCGATCTATTTTTCTAACCGTCTGTCTGTCTCTCTCACCGTGTCTCAGAGCAGCTGTAGTTACATTGTTAAGTTGGCTGAAGAGGATATATGCTATATTACGATTTTAACTTGGTCAAAGAGGATACATGCTAGTTAAAATGCAGATCAAACAGATTCAAGGACATCCATGCGGAAAAAGTTATGCTTGTACATGGTTAGGAAAGAAATGTGTAAATATCTCCACTAGCTTGGTAATCAAAGAATGCTACCATAGAGCCCCGTTACCATGGAAATACCTCTAAGACTGTCCCATTGCACTGGCATACGCTAAACTAATGAGTGTCTGACCATTAAATACCCATTTTCTAGGCACCTGGAAGTTGGGGCAATGTACATTGATAATCAAACTGAGTAAAATTTGAAGAAATGTGTTTCGTTTTCATGCTCTTATGTATATCATGAACGAGTATAATATAAATTACTTCCCATCATAACAACCCGGTTAGTATAAAGTCCAAGTAACTTTTAGTTTGGCCCGAATATTTAATGCCTATTTGCCGTTCAGCATATTTCATGTTCAAAGTTTTTGAATTCAAAATTAAGCTTGTAGATACTTTTTTTTATCTAATGCTGGGATAAGACGTTAAAATATTAAGCATTTTTCAAAATATTCCGTTCGAGCCATAATGTCACCGGGGCTTTAAAAGATTGGGGGACGAAAAAAAAAGCATGGATAAAAAGACAATTATTTTTCTTAGATAAAACTTTCACTGCTTCGAAAATTTCCCGCTGCTTCTAGGATCGAACCAGAACAAAGTTTGGTCGTCCTCAAACGATTAATATTATAAGTTTTTTTCTTTGCTTTTTTCTGTCTGCCTCTTTATATCTCTCTCTCTCTCTCTTTCTCTATCTATCTATCTATCTCTCCCTCTCTCTCTCCCTCTCTCTCTCTCTCCCTCCCTCCCCCCTCTCTCTCTCTCTCTCTCTCTCTCTCTCTCTCCCTCTCTCTATCTCTGATTTGGAAGTGAGTTTCCCTACGATAGTTCAAAGCTATATTAAGCCCCGTCACAAACACATACTCTCAGCCTGCTCTCTCTTACACCATATCCACTTCTTCTTTTTTGACCACGTCCACAGGGCAGTGTTAGCGCGTATGACTCCTAGTCAAGGGGTCCCGGGTTCGATCCCTTGTCGCGGCGAATATCCTTTCAGACATTAGTCTCCCATCAATGGTTGATTGATCGTTAACCTAAATGGGATGATCAGCTGGAGGCTCAGAAAGGATTTAGTATTAGTACTGGTGTGAGAAATATCAGGAATCTATGGTTAGGTGCTTCAGCCGCCTCGACATGGCTGAAATACTATCAAAATTGGCGTTAACCCCCCCCCCCCCCCCAACAGCAATGATAATAACTTTCTCTGAGGCATTTCATCTCTCATGGCCGATATTCATCATTAAATGATTGGACGATTACACCAAAGAACTACAACCGGAAATTGTTGGAATTAGTTTTTTAATTCAAAGGATTTTAGTTTGAGATAAAAATAAGAACGCGAAATGAACGACTTTCGCTAAGTAACATGTTTTAGAACTTTCTCTACACTCTGTGCATACAAAACCAGATGCTTTAGACATTAGAATTTAATGATCGTACAAACATACATCACTATCAAAATGACAGTCGTATTTGAGTTACCATGGGAACCAACTATGCTGTCCGAAATAACTAGGTCCCTTCTCGATTCTTTCTCAATGTTTAACATCTTCAAGTGATCGCCTGTCTTAGTCGACATATCGAGATGGTTATTCTTACATGATATATTCATGTACTGCCTACAACTTCTTTCAATGACATCTGGTAAAGGGTTAAAAGAGGCATGGAAAACCAATTCAGTACAAGGAGAATTGTAAAGTGACGGACCACGTCTGACAATCAAATATGGATTATCGATAAAATCGTCCATTTATGCCGGGTGTGAACTTTGCTTTTTTGTTGGTTTGACGACCTAAACGTTTTAACTACAGTACATTCAACCCGCAGATACGACTTTAAGATCTTCATCCAAAATGTTGCCTGTTCACAATTCATGTCCAAGACAACATATCTTACAAAGTAACGCACTTAAAATAACCTTCCTTGCATTATGACTACGATTTAAATTATATGTAGGCCCAACATGTTCACAAACTATTATTCTTTAGCTATTATCTCTCTGTTTTGTCTGATTTTGTCAATTCGCTCATCTACCTAACTGCGAAGACAATCAAACAATATTGATTTCAGTTAAAAGTAAGGTGATTTTGAATCACAATTAGGAAGTAGATATACATATATAGCTTGCCCGTGAACTATAACTAGGCCTCGAAACCTTCCACAAGCCAATCATAATTGTTTCCTTTTCATAATTGAATGTATATCAAGGTAGAATGTCCTTTCTATGACTGAAATATTGAAAAGAGAAAAGTCTGCACTATGGTCAGCCTGCGTAACCAGAATAGTAAGTCAGAAAACGAACGAAACTTTTTGCTCTTCCGAGATGATCTGTTTTTGTGATCCGCCAAACTGACATATCGGGACTTCGCCCTTTAAACGTCGTCCATGGTCACACTGCGCGGGCTTTCCGGCATCGAAAATATATAATTTTTACCAAGTTTTTCCACCTACCTGACTATGCAGACTATTCTTTCAGTTTGTATTGCATTTCCTCTTTCACGTGCGCAAGACCAAACTTTTTTCTTCTTATTATTATCTTTATTTTCAAAATAGAATAAATAAAGTGCAAAGTGTTCAGTTATCCCGTAATTTCAGATAATATGGAGAAATGTGAATCGTTCCGGAAAAAAAAAGATACAAGAAATGAGTTGCTAAATGTTCCGATCTGATCAGACTGTGCCAACTATAAAGGTTGACCGTGGTCGAATCTTTGTTCTTTTTTCAGATTCTATGTTGATCGCTAATCCTACCTCTATTTAAGATCTGGATCTCGGAGCTTATGCAGCCCATTTCACCTCCAATGAGTTCTTTTCTTCATGCACAAGTATACAGTTACTTTTTTGTCAAGGAGGATATGATATTGTCAGAATGCGACCAAAATATAGTAAACACAGGTTGAATTAAAGCTGTATTTGCGACATTTTGGTTGCACAACTGCGATATTTGATACACTTTTTAATAGATTCAAATCGGAATTAATAAGATCCATCCTTACTATAAATATACCAAGACCAAAAAGTATGAACTACAATTTGAATTTGACTATTTGAGTGTTACGGGGAACCAGTTAATTAGCAACTCACACTTCTCCATCTCCTTTGGGACTCATTTTAAACATCCTATTAAGTAAAGCCACTTTTTACACAGAACTTTCAAATTGTCAAATAGCCCGCCGTGTACAATTACAAACAATTATTAATTTACCATTGCGTATAAATAAATATTTTACATTCTTATTTATTCATTTTCCTCATGAATTTCAGACGATATGTTTTACTTTTATTATCATTTTTATTTTACGTTGGCTCAAAATCGGTGATTAAGCCATTGGCATTTTTTTAGATAGAAAAAAACTCGTTTTTATCTAACATTCATTCCATATCCATTTGGTGGGCTGATGAAACCACGTAACTACAGCTGAGCAGAAATAGGATAAGAATTTAACCTATTATTTTACATCGAGTGGGAAACAAGCTTTTCAAGCCTCGATTCCGCTTCCTGGAGAAACAGCAGTACCCGCACCATTTATGTGGGCAAATAACAGACTTAATGTCGACTGATACTCAAAAGAATCGAACTCTGGACCTTTTGATCGTGAAGCCAATACTTTACCTCTTAACCACGCGTTAAAATTCCCCTTAGTTAAAACGTTTCGGAGGCTCGTTGACCGTTGGTTTACAAAATAATTCCCTTTTTTCTGATCATGTTTATGTTTTATCATTGGTCCGACTTTGAAAAAAAGTATGTTAAGTAATGTCGGCATACATATTCCAATCATAAGCTAAAAAATAATTCTGATAAAAAAAGAAAAAAATGTGATTTATGATGTCGTTAATTATTATGTAAAACAGTCAAAGTTCTGCGAGGATTAATTCACTCCCACACAATCCCGCCTTTATACACCCGTGAAAAATTAAATTTAGGAAAAATGTGAAAAAGGGGAATTTGCTGTAATCAGGCGATTTCTCCTTCTTTCACAATATTTGTACGGTGTTTATTCCCTTCTTTGCAGCTCCAAAACAATTTGAATTTATATATGTTGCTTCTTT
Organism: Fragum fragum; assembly: GCA_946902895.1. Classification (NCBI taxonomy): domain Eukaryota; kingdom Metazoa; phylum Mollusca; class Bivalvia; order Cardiida; family Cardiidae; genus Fragum; species Fragum fragum. The sequence continues at coordinate 9,211,350 of OX336367.1, forward strand.
CAATTTATATATATCGGTCCAAACTTTTGTCGTCTGGTAATTGGTTAATCCGGGTCATAATTGTTTGAGAATTACAGATGAAAACGGAATCATCAATCGATTAAAACTACAGACGGCATATTTCTATCCCTTTATTGAGGTGGTCGTCTACTGACCGTTAATTAAAAGTTAATGTGTGTCTGGTTTATTTCACATTGACTGGCCGCTGCAAGAAAGGTGTATCGATAACGCTAAGTCCGTTAGCCAATGCAAACTTAAAGTGGAGGAGATTTCTTCGCATGTGGATTGAAGAAAAGCCTCTTTTCCTTGCCTTCAAATTTATTACCTGGAGGACAGACACGAGTTTCTGTACTAGGAGTATATGTTTTAAATAATTGCTCATGAAGCCACTGCGCCTTAAGGACACGTGCAAATATGTAGATAGATTTATCCCATAAAAGTCTGTCTAAACATGAGAGAACAATCGACTGATAAGAAAAGTACCTATACATACAGTTCTCTATTGACAGTAGTTATACGTGCACTTACAGTGCGGTGTTAATCAATGAATATCAAAAGTTTTATTCTCTAAAGGCACACAAATATACAGGATATAATTTTTAAACACTTGTTGTTCTCTTTTCAGTTGAAAACAAATTGCCGTATTACTCTATTTGACCAAATTTCACTCAGATTGGGCGTTTGAGGTGCAAGGTGCAACGACTTTAAGAAAAATCCAAGACCGGCTAGCTCAAAGGTTATTCGGGATATTCTAAAACATGGGATTGTGAGCTCGTCCGACATATACGAAAAGGTCATTTGCCTCTGGAGTATTGTTGTTGTTGTTGTTGTTTAATTCCATCGAAATATCTCCAACCATGTACTCTATCACAGACAAAATGCCCTGTCGAAGTGTTTTGCAATGACCTTCCTGTGTAAGGAACGACTCTTTACAGTTTGCTCCGTTAGCTATTAGTAGATTAACCTTGTTTTACTACCTTGTTAACAGACCCACCAAGATTATATTAGTTTAAAGATTGAAGGTCGAAAGTAAAGACTGGTGGTATAGGTGTTAAGTTCAGCAATTTGAACTATTGAATTATATATCATAACAATTTATCGTTTTGTTTTTAAACAAGCTTTAGTTATACCCCAGCAAAACGATTGTTTTCGGGGGCATCTGGAATCAGCCTGTCTGTCCGTGTGTCCGCCTGTCTGTCAACAAAATACTACCATTTTTGTGTCGCGAACTCCTCCGTCAGTTTTACTTCAATATAAACCATTGTCACTTTTGAAAGAGATTAACCGTATCTTGCAGTTTTGCAAGACGCAATTTCGAAGTTTTAATTCCCCCTTGTTCAAGAATAATCTCCCCTTGAACTTAGACATTATTTATGCTTTGTAAACATATACGGCTAATTATACTACCAATTTTGTGTCGCGAACTCCTCCTTCAGTTTTGCTTCAATACCATTGTACTTTTTTACAAAGATTAACCACATCTTGAAATTTTGCAAGACGCAATTTTGAAAGTTTAATTCCACCTAGTTCAAAAATTATCACCCCTTGAACTTAGGCATTATTTATGCTTTGTAGACATATACAGCTTATTATACTACCAATTTTGTGTCACGAACTCCTCCTTTGTGGTAAAACAAAGTCAGAAGCTATGTCCTTGAATTGTTAAAGCTCTCATTACACTGAAAGCACTTGCGGGGGAATTTAGTCACATGTGACAAGTTCTAGTTTGACCGAGCTCTAGTATGTTGAAAGCTTAAATGAGCAAATGCCCAACATATTTTTCGAATCTAAATAAAAGTTGACGGACTTTTATTTGAGCAATTCGGCTAAATTAATTCTATGAATTTAAGGCAGATTACGTCCCATCGAGGGTTTAACTATTGGGAATATCATATTACACGTGAATATCGATCGATCTTGATTTTGGACCACTACAGATCATTGTCGCAGATGCGAATATCTCGTTTACACCAATTACCTAGGAATGCATTCATTTACAAAGCTGGTGGTGTTAAATAATAAATGGACCTGTCGAGAAGCTTTTAGTCCTCGGGGTATAATTTGTTTTTACCATGGCTATTGTGCAGTCATGGTTTTTGGTGTGTGTGTGTGTGGGTGTGGTTTTTTTTTTGTATTTCTATATCATATTTTTAATATTCGCTACTTAAGGTTAAACCTTCCTCAATAATCCAGTTTTTACGCAGTCGAAAAGAGAAAATGTTTTTATGATAAGCAATTTCCCCTTTTATCACTTTCAATTCATCTACTTTACACTCATTTTTTAATGCCGTCTGCACTATTTAAAATGTTGATTATCACATTTTGTTTATTCATTTGTTTTCGTCAAAAGCTGTAGTAGAGCAACAACGATTTCTACTTTTCTATCATAAATATTGGGAAAAACCCAAACATATCATCGACATAAAGATAAAATCTCTACATCAACTGTATTGATATAGTGGATTCAGAATGAATTGGTGGGGAAAATTGAATGTTGTTTGGCGGCACTTTTAACAGTATTTCAGTCGTATCGTGGCGGCTAGAGCACCAAACCATAGATTCCTGGTATTTCTCACACCAGTACTACAACCACATCCTTTCCGAGCCTCCAACTGCTCATCCCACTTAGATTTACGATTATCCCCCCATTGATTGCAGACAAATGTCGGAAAGGATATTCGCCGCGGCCTGGTGGGGAAAAGGTTAAGGTAGACCGATACAATCGAAAAACTTGGATTTTCAATAATTCAGAAGTTGTTGTTAGTAAAGAACAAGCTGCTTGTTGCAAGCAACCCTTTCTTTACTAAGAAAGTTGTGATAAGTTTCTTTCTTTTGAATTAAATAACGTTTACAATTAACATATGTTACCTCTATCAATTCCCCCGAGGGATCTCCAAAGTATGTAGCAAACACTAGAAAGTGTATAAAAAGATATTGAAAAATAGGATGATGCATGGCTGACCGGACCGTTTGGAATCATGCGGGGAAGGAGCAAGCTTTTCATCCCGTGTAATAATTGCGGCAGATATAGACATTGAAACCAAGCTTTGAAAAGTCCCCAACATAAGTATGTCAATGCTTTCAACTTGGCCCCGAATCCAATACACTTTGTAAGAACACGGTTCTCTGGCTTTTTGTCCTCCCCGTTTTGAGTGTAATATCCATACACTATTCCAATAAATATTACTCACAATTTTACATCACACTGCCAATTTTTTGCAAGTTATGTAGGAAATAAATGAATTTAATGCATTGAAAGCCATTGTGATTTTTTTCAGCATTTTATGTTATTTGCTTACTCATTAGTATCATAAAGATTGCACCAAGCGGCCAATAACATCAGACCAATTTAAGCATTCTTTAATGGTTATCATTGTACTCTTGATTTTGAGATACATTACGAGCAAATATCTACCGACTTCACCTTGGATAAGCTGTAGTCAAAACGTTTTAGTCGCCACTGAAGTAAATGATATTAAATGTCGGACATTGTTTTTGTTAACCCTTTCCCGTTTTTAGAAATTTTAGACTAGTCCAAATTGAAAGAGGTTGCAGACAATAATGAAAACTGGATACCATTTGAAATGAAACCATCCTATGTGGTAGAAAATATTGTGGAAAAAGGAGAAATTGCTTGTTACAAGCAATTTCTTCTTTTCCCACAATGTTTTCTCAAGTATAAAATCACAGGCACGTAAAATCCCGTATTTGAACGGGAAAGGGTTAATACAGTTAAACTAGTCAGACAATGTTTCGATTGACAATAGCGAACAATTATCTATCCCAACACATACACAATCGATGCCCGACAAGCTAGACCCTTTCTGGATTACTTTCTCCTGGTCGACAGAAATGGTTGCGATCTCTCAAGTTCAGGTCTCTATGATCGAGTAGAAATCCTTCAGGTGAATTATGGCCAAACTAGATCTCATTCCAGTTGTTTCTCAGTCACCTCGATACCATCATTATATAATTCCATTTACCTGAGCGATTTTCATTCGATTATCGGTAGATTAGATTCTCGATCTTGCAATGTCAAAAAATGATGAGGTAAAACTTTCTGGAACTAAGAATAGGAAAGAATAATAAACACGATATTTGAATATTGGTTTTGCATATTCAATTATTCGTTTTCATAATAAGATTAAAATCCGATCCCGTGTTCATTCTAATATTGGAATAATTACTTCAAATTTATGTCAAGCTTCATTATTCGGAAAATTATTAAATTTTTTTATGTTATTTAAAACTGTTTTGTTTAACTCATCATGTCTAGTCTTGCATTCATCCACAAAGTGGACGATTGTAATTTTGTAGCAGGTGTAATCTACAATAGTCAACAACAACAACAAGAAAAAAACTCTTTCATTTCTCAGATCGATTGACGAACCGTCGATAAAGGAGGCTATCACATGCACATGATTTCATTGAAGGAAGTTTTTTTCATTTTATTTGGAACTACAATTAGTTGAAATTTAATGGAAAAAATATCAAAAGTATCAATTTCAAAGTCTTCTCTAAATTAGACGTGGTTTGTCACAATTAGTCACATGTTGCAAAATATATACATTTCCTACATAAGTTTTAGAAGATCTACTTGCACTAAAATGTAAAATAACAATACCCCCTGTTAATATTATAATTCATCATGTTTTAAATAACATCAAGCATAATAGTAAAATAAAAAGGATAAATCGTATTAAGATATATGACCCTAAACTTTGTACGAAAATTTGAGTGCCCGGATATTCGTTTCAACCCCTTTACATACCCATTACCACACATTTCCCTATTTACGCTTCTGTAACATTATGTCGAGTTTCCCCTTTTCTAACAATGTTTTCAATTCTTTTTGTCACTTACTTATCAAAATTCGTCTGCGATTCTTTTGATCTTAACCAGTCTAAAATGTTGTCGTCTGGTAATAAGTTAACTCTACCCTGAACACTCACTGACTTCCACAATTTTAGTAGCTCATCTAATCAAAGGCAAGATGGTAAATAGCGATGTTTGCGTCCCTGAACTTCTTGTTAATGCGATAGAGTACTAATGTACAATTTGGCACACCTCTGATTTAATGCTAACAGGACAAAGGGAAGATAACACAGGAATGTCCCTCATTTAACCTCCCTGAGTTACAGAGCTCTTACACAGAATGGAGGTACGTGTCAACCCCATGTAGGTTATTTTTTATACAGAAACTTACAGAAGTTTTATCATTATCCCGAAGAACTACAAACTCTATAAAGATTTCTGTGTTTTAAATATTCATCAGCCATTCATAAAATATTCGGGTTTACGTTAAGTTAACAGATTATGTAAGGTAGGTATTGATTTTCTACTTATTGTTTGGTACATAATAAAAGGAATATTACAACAGTCTTTCTTTCAAACAGGCCGTATCTTGACTCTTAGGTTGTGTAGAATACCATTTGACTCGACCTTCGGGCTAATAGAATTCTGCAAAAGCTTCTCGACAGATACAGCCTGTAAGAAAAAAAGACTGTTGTAATATTCCATATTTATTACGAGTCGATGGCGCTATATCTAGCCAATAATAAGAATATCTAGAAATAGTTTTTAGCAAAAAATATGTCTTCCCACTTCGTCGATATATGAAGAAAATGGCGCCCATTTCGAAACTTGCTGACGTTTTGAAAAAAATGTCTTGCACAACTACAAATGATATGTAATTAGTGCGTGCATTTTCATCACAACCAGCCCTATAGTGACTGATAATTCGTCCAATAAGGAAATGTCTATTTTCGGAATAAAATTGTGGCTATTTTGAAACCTGTCTGTCATTTAACAAAAAAAAAGTTCTTGCAAAACTACAGATTATACTGAGCAACTGAATAAACATCGGCCCTATGGTTACCAATAAATCGTCCGGAGAAAAAAAATGTCGATTTACAAAGTAAACTGGTTGCCATTTTAACCGACAGTAATTTTCAAAAAACAAAAATGCCTTGTACAACTAAAGGTGATATTGAATAAGTGGGAGAAGTTTAATAAGAATCGGCTAAATGGCTACTTAGAATATTTTTTGACAAGAAAACGTCCATTTACAAAATAAAATAGCGGCCATTCTAAAACCGGCAAACCATTTATGCAAAAAGGAAATATGTTTTGAAGAACGACAGACGATACTGAACAACTGGTGCATTATCATAAAAAAAAAACAGGCCCTATGACTACTGAGCATTCGTACGGACAAAAAATTGGCGTCCATGTCAAAACCAAGTGCCATTTTGAAAAAAAGAAAAGTGTCGTGCATAAACTGAACGGTAGGCGATACTGAACAAATGTGTAGAGTTAATCATAATCGGCCCTATGATAAAGTACTAAGCATTCGTCCGGACAACAAATGTCAGCAAGTTTGAACCAGGTTACATTTTGAAAAGGAAAACTTTCGTTCAATACAAGATTTGTGCTGAACGTTAATGGAGTTTATCAAAATGGGTCCCTTTAAGGAGAAGATTGAGCGTGATTTTTAAAGTATAAAAAGAAATATGTTACCCGCCTCAAGAGGTGATACTGAAAAAGTGTGTGAAGTTTCATCAAATTCGGCCCTATTGTCACGGAGCATTTGTCCGGATAAGAAAATGTCGATTTACGGGAAAAATGGCAGCCGTTTTGCAAAAAGAAAAGTTTCGTGCACAACTAGCGGTAATACTAAACAAGAAATTGCTTCATGATAATCGGACCTATCAATACGGAGTATCTAACCGAGTAAGAAAACAGGACCTACAGGAAAATGGCTGTCATTTCGTTACCAGCTGTCAATTTGAAAAAAAAAAGTTTTTTCCACATATAGAGGTGATACTGTACAAGTGTATGAAGTTCAATCATGATTGGTTTCATGGCTACTGAGTATTTGTCCGACCAAGAAACTGTTTAAGGGAGTACAATGGTAGCCATTTGAAAAAGGAAAAGTATTATGCACAACTAGATGTAATCCTGAATAAGTGTGTAAAGTTTCAACAAAATCGGTTAACTGGTTACTGAGAATTTTGTCCGGACAAGAAAATGTGGCTGGCCGGCCGGCCGGACGGACAGAAAGACAAACAGTCAGACGCCTAAAACACACACACACACACACACACACACACACACACACACACACACACACACACACACACACACACACACACACACACACACACAAACACAAACAATATGTCTTCCTCATAATGGTGAGATATAAAAATAGATCAGTATATCCAAAATATGATTTATGTAAAACTTTGAATCACAGTCCGCGATTGCCCTTAATTTGTTACCGTCAAAAAATGCAACCTAGAAAATTCAAAGTAGTCTGGGATCCTTAGCTCTTACAATAACCAAACGCCAAAAAGTTTGAAAGAAGTTGCAGATGATAATTCAATATAGGGATGAGTGTATTTTTCAGTGCGTTTATTGGAGTATAAAGTGCAATTGCCTTAGCACATGGCAAATAACGCCCGTAGGGCGTTATGTTTAAGCCATGTGCTAAGGCAATTGCACTTTATACTCCAATAAACGCAGTGAAAAATACACTCAGCCCATATAATTGCAATACGTCTATTTTCAAATCCGAAACGGATAGAGAGATGAAAATAAAAACAAATAAACGAACTGTGGGCGGATTTACTTTTTCTTTGACAGGCGTATGGATACATTGACACAGTTTATCGCTCGAGTCATTGTAACGGCGGACATTTTATTTTGTCGCTTGGGTTTTTTGAAATGGAAATTCGAACATTAGTTGGATTTATTTGGAATTATTATGAGCAAATACTAACTTTAAACTCTGTAAATTATGATATCTTGGTCGATAACAGTTAGAATTATGAATAGATGCTTTGTAATAGACAAGAAATATAAACCTACCACATGGACACGATGCATGCTGATGTGGTGAAGCCGATTCGACATCTCGGATTTACGGCTAATAAAGGTGAGTTATCGAAATCTTCATGTTTAAAACGAACACTATAATTGTTATAAGGACACTATTTGTTTATCTATTTAATGAAAATCCATGGAAGTATAAAGGAATTCGAGGAAATCGAAATTCAAAGGGTGATGACTATAAATAGTAACAAAACAAGTTGGGTATTTCTTGGAAGTGAATTCCCAATATCGGAAATACCTGACCTTGTTTTGTTTCTATTTTTGTCGAAAATAGATCTGTCTTTTATCGAGGTATAAAGGGCAATTGATTTGATCACGTGATACGATTTGGGCCAATGAAAATACTCTATTTTGAAGTATTGCAATTATACATGGGTGAAATTAAATGAAGATGAGCAAAATAATGATGAAGATTCGTATGAAAAAAGAGAAAATGCTAGCAATAAGCCCTTCTCCTTTTCGCATAACACGTGGCAAAGCTGGGCTATGTATGGTAATGATTTGGTCTAATACTCACTGATATGGGCCAGTATTGTATGGAAATTTGTACCGAAATGACTAGCCAAGATACCGTATGACTTTTTAAACTGATATTTTTAAAAAAGACCTTGTCAATACAAAAGCTTTTAACAGTGTACAGGTTGAAACCTAGTTCCATGGTGAAATTATGGCTTATATAAAATGCAAAAGATCACTTAAACAAACCATTTGCACGCAATATCCATTGTATTTATTCTTCCAATTCACTGCACAGTTTCAAAAAGTAATAATGTGTTACTTTAAAACGGATCGAAGCGTGTGCATTTAGATTCCTGGAATCATGTTCTATGTGCGATTAGATTTCTAATAACTTAAAAAAAATTACGTAATCGATAGATGTTAGCTGATAGCGCTCCACTAATTTGTGTTTGAGAATATAATCCTTCATTTCCTCAATAAACGAAAATATGGTACATACAAAAAATGCGAAGTACAGTAAAAAGCAAAGAAACAAACAAAGAGACAAAAAAGGTACACTTACAAATATACAAGAGAGACAAACGAATATATATGAACATGAAAAAAAAAAAAAAAAAAAACTGGCTAGGTGGATAGACAGACGTACAGGCTGACCGATAAATAGCCTGAGACTTTAGAGAAATATATATAGAGGGAGACTTTAGGAAATATATAGAGAGGGAGACTTTAGAAAATATATAGAGAGAGACAAAGGTAATCAGAAAGACACAAAGACATAAGTCAAACAGAGGGTTGGAGTCAGTTGTACAATCCCTCTATAGAAAACTTAACCGAAAAGAAAAAGGTTGAGGGGTGTCAAATGAAACAAAAGTACGGATCTCACAAAATATTTTCAATCTACACATCAGTGTATCCTTACCTAGACTATACCTAGCCGTGTAGTTTTTACCTAGACTATAACTATCCGTGTAGTCTTTACCTAGACTATACCTATCCGTGTAGTTTTTTGATTATCAGGGGCCTATAACTTGTACACTAGAAAGTATAACCAGTGGAACTATTAACATTCCATGCTGAACAATTTCAAAATGCACTTACAAATCTTAGTGCAGCATAATAAAAATGATCAAGATTTGAACCTAAAATGGAAACAAGATTTCCATGCCTTAACATAACATAATTTAGGACATACTTTCAAAAACAGCGTTTAATTCGGTCAAACTACACCTTGAAGTCAATGAAAAGTGATAGATATATGATATGAGCTGTGAAAGCGAAAAATATTAAGCATGGAAATCTAGCAAAGAGCCACACTAGGCGTGAGAATATCTGCACCTGGATCTGCTTGTATAGTTAACATTCAAGTGGAGATTTTCTCATGTACAATTCGTTAACAAAATGGCTTTCAACCTTAGAAGAATGCAAATGTTTCCATTGTGTTTGTTTTGGGATGAAAAAAAGTTCATGTAATCAACTATCACATGATGTATTAGATCGTTAGCGCACATGTTCATAATATTGCAAGTTTCAAGCTTCAAGTTTTATTCAAATAAACTGCTCAATGTGCACTAGACAAAAATGAGCTTAGCATATACATATAACATAACAGATGCCAACATGATAATTCATCTTGATAATATATTACTCTGAAAGCACTGAAATGCGGTCAATGATCATCCGTACCGTGGTTACATTGGCCTCATAGCAATGTTTCATGAGATTACTTTTGGCTTATTATAGCAATTGATATTAAGAAAAACTCATTTTACAAATACATTCCTATAAATTATTCTTAGTATAGAAAATGTTATAAAGAAAATATATACATTATAGCAAATATGTTGTCCTCTTGCTAAAACATACAACTTATACTAATTATAGCTAATATGTACCATTATCACATTTTGTTAATATTATGGGGGTAATGTGGCAGTCCGCCGGATGGTCTCTGACCCTAAGCAACTATCACCAATGAATTGTGAAGCATTTTTAGAAAATAAGGGTAACAAGTTTTTACATAAGTTTTGTACAGAACTTTTACTTCTTTTAATATCATCATACAGTGACATTATGTAAATATTGATACTTCACGATTGAATTAAGGTAAAATGTGAATTTCGAGTGATAAACTACAACAGAAATGACAGAAAAAGTTATTTCAAGGCTTTTTAAAGTGGTATACTCAATATAATGGATTTCTTTAGTTATTAATTGGTTAGCTTTTCATCTTATGTCTCATGAAATCACTTTTGTAATATGTACTGTATTTTTCGACCTTAAGTATTATCGTTATTATCTTGTATAATCTGCATGGTGATTTTTCTAAACTCTGCAGATAATTCCTTGAGACAACCGATTGCTGAAATAGAACATATCCGATACCGACAGTCCTCTCCAATTGACACATTTGACAAACCTTTGATCTATATACGCTTGTTAGACGTGTAATAATCAAAGTACTGCGTCTGGCCGCTACGCAAGTCTTGTGTTTGTTTTAACCGAAACCTGCGCGACCTTCCAATAGTTAAAGTGTCGCGATTAGAGAGGATCTACAGCAACTCACAACCAGAAGGAAATATTGTTTAACCTACAGATTGGTAGATCTTAATACTAGCTAGTGAGTATAGTCTGTTTCGGTGAAGATCCTCTTTTATCAATCCAAAGACTAAATCACGGACATATTTTACAATCACTAATGTTGAAGACTTGTCGTCGTAAAGAATATCAAGACGAGTGAAATCGTTCCTGTTCCGCCAATGGAATCGATTTTTACCTATAGTTAGACATAATTAATGTTTATTCTCGTTAAATACAACATAACATTAAGATGGATTATACTGATATTTCCATAAGCTTGAATAATTGTAAGACACATTGATCATTTTCTGCAATGTGTCACCCGCCAGTATAAAAGGACCATGGCGCCTGCAAAAGACGGCGCGCAGAGGCTAGTTCCTCGAATATGGAACCCTAGCCTGCTAGATACTAACTCTTGGATCAGCCCGTCTTATATACTAAGTATAGAAACGGGGACCAGACCCCGAGGGTACTGTAAACTCGGAACAAGGCGGAAAAGTCTTTTATACATACCTTATACAACCTTACAAAATTTGGGTCTAATAAATCCATTTTTCAATTTCATGGAAAAATTGTCTTGTCAAACAAAATCGAATGCTTGGAGCTGAATAATTTACTGTAATTTTCTTTCCAAAAATGCTATACTTTCTGCAAGAGTAAAAGTAGTGTTCGGTCATCTCATTTTGGGCTGAAAACCGCCCTGAAGGTCATCCAATGGTTTGTCAATTTGTAAATGGTCAAGAGGAACTTTTTCAAATGATTTCAAGAGACGATATAAGAGGGTTGTAGGTCCACAGCTATATCTGCATCACTTTGGGGCTTACCTTCACGTTTATACAGTGTTGAACTAAAACCATGTTTGAATTTTATCGGAATATTGTTGAAACACAAATTCGAAACAAATCTAACACATCTATCTTAATGTTTTGATACTGGACCACCTTTGATAAGTTGCCAAATGGCCATTACACACATTGTCTTAGCCCACACGTTCTATCAGAATTAAGCGACATTAGAGCAGAAGATAAATATGGTCCTCGTTGCCCACCATAGGTTCAATTTAAAATTGAAGGACTCATACAGAGACATGACTTTGATTGTATAATTATCTGTCGCTGTCGGTTTCAGAATAGAGTTTTGCAAAATAATTACCCCATGTAGGACATATGTCTGAAGAATGGACAGATCGCTGGCCAACCCATTGACAGGCCACTCCACTGATCCCGACAGGAAGGATGTTCCATATTTAACGGCGTTATTTTTCAAAAGTCGTGGTCAGGAACATGTTACAAATAAGTAAATCGTTGGTTTGGTACACAAACGTTGTATCTACAACGTGAATAAGATGCTGTTACGATGTTTAAGTGGACAAACTAACAAAATATTGCACCACATTAAAATCGGTCATTGACCAAATTCCACTTCCGGTCTAAATAAATGATTCGATTGGTCGATTGATTCTTTGATTAACAGACGCGATTGGTCAATTAGGAAATACAGGATGATCAAATTCCACGTATTTACAGGTAAAATCAGTGGTTAGACTTTGCTTTGAACTGAATAACCGTAAGAATAAAGAAGAATCAATGCCAGCCGCATTGTCATTATCAGCATTTACACATACATTACAGTCTGTCCTAAAAAAGATACCGAGATGGCTCAAGTGACTATTTTACAGGAGGTTTGTAAACACTCCCTGGTCACAATAATCGACGGCTTTCCATCTTTTGTGTTAGGAAACGGGAAATCAATCTACCTGCTGTTTTAAAAGAGATTGAATTCATCTACAAGATACGCCCGTCAAGATTCAAGTATGAAAAACAACAAAGGGCAATAACTAAAAAATAGGCCAGGTAGAGTTATGGTTCTTGTGCACTGTACTCCCCCTTGGTGAGATCTATACACCAATGAAGTTTCGTGATCCTAGCTATAATATTTTTAGAGATATACTCCGGACAAGATTCAAGTATGAAAAACAACAAAGGGCAATAACTCAAAAATAGGCTAGGTAGAGTTATGGTCCTTGTGTACTGCACTCCCCCTTGGTGAGCTCTATCCATCCATGAAATTTCATGATTATAGCTATTATACTTTTAGAGATTTACTCCTGACAAGATTCAAGTATTAAAAACAACAAAGGGCAATAACTAAAATAGGCTAGTTAGAGTTATGGTTCTTGTACACTGCACTCCCCCTTGGTGAGCTCTATCCATCAATGAAATTTCTTGATTCTAGCTATTATACTTTTAAAGATATACTCCGGACAAGATTCAAGTATGAAAACAACAAAGGGCAATAACTCAAAAATTTGGCCAGGTAGAGTTATGGTTCTTGTGCGCTGCACTCCCCCTTGGTAAGCTCTATCCATCCATGAAGTTTCATGATTCTAGCTATAATACTTTTAGAGATATACTCCGGATAAGATTCAAGTATGAAAAACAACAAAGGGCAATAACTCAAAAAATAGGCCAGGTAGAGTTATGGTTCTTGTACAATGCACTCCTACTCGGTGAGCTCTATCCATCTACATAATTTCAAGATTCTAGCTATTATGCTTTTAGAGATATACCCCGGACAAGATTCAAGTATGAAAAACAACAAAGGGCAATAACTCAAAAAATAGGCCAGGTAAAGTTATGGTTCTTGTGCACCGCACTCCCCCTTGGTGAGATCTATACACCCATGAAATTTCATGATCCTAGCTATAATACTTTTATAGATAAACTCCGGACAAGATTCAAGTATGAAAAACAACAAAGGGCAATAACTAAAAAAATAGGCTAGGTAGAGTTATTGTTATTGAGCACTGCACTCCGTATTGATGAGAAGAATATAACTGCCACGTTTAAAGCCAATCGGACTTTCGGTGACAGAGTTGTGCTCCGGACAAAGAAGTGGACACCGCCCGGACAACCGGACGCCCGGACACCCGGACACCCGGACGCCCGGACGCCACGGGTGATCCCATAATACGTCCTGTCTTCGACGGGCGTATAAAAAGCGCGTGGGCTATGACTGGTTGTTGATACAAACGTTCACATTCTAAAGAGAACATAATCGTTGAAAGAGATAAATCATTTTAAGCCCGGAAAAAGCGAGGACAATATAGTCGAATTTCGGAAGTTCGACAACCGACTGGATGTACAATAGATATGTTGGAACCGTGGACTGACAAATAGGTTTTCTTATTATTGTAAATAAAAAACTTCTAATAGGACAAACAAGAATCCATAGAGTGTAGGATCCAATGTTATATACTGTCCCACTTGTGTGGTAAGTGTAATAATCCTATAACGTTTTGTCTTTGCCTAGGTAACCCCTATAAAAATCTCTCAGGTGAAAACTGTAATCGGTTTAATTATTGATACCTTTATAGGTAAGTGTACAAGATCTTGTGACAATTAAATTGTGTGTTCCGATTTGAAAACAGCTCTAATAATCAACTTTAATTTCCTAATTAATTCGAAAATAAACCAACAAGCATACCGAATCGTAAAAACAGGTTGCAAGGAACAAAAACATTAAGTTCAAAGGACATGTTTCAAGTATTCATTTCAAAACTGAGGGGTAACGTATAGGTTATTTCAATATTAAAATTTGTTTGGCTAATTAGGATGACGTCAAATTCACATAAACGAGAACAACTCGCTTGGGTTGAAATTCGCCCAGAGGCATTTGTCAGTATAGAAGCTCTAAAAACAAAACAAAGATTAGCCTTGGACCGACGTCAGAAATTGATATTAACATTTGTTTGAATGCAAAATACGATGTGTTTATGTTTGTTTTAACCATATCAACAGAAACTATCATTGTAGGCTGAATTAGGCTGCAAATGAAAAGACAGCTCCCTGGAAAGTCTCTATGAGGGGGTCGTTACAACGTCATGATGTAACAATGAAAATGTTAATTAAGGATATCGTCACTTGTTTAAGAACAGCAAATGAAAGGAAAGACAGTGAAAGACTGTTCGTGAATGGGTCCGTCCCTCGAGTCATTATGTTCGCCTACTTTATGTTTGCGTACATTTGGCGATATTTTTGTGCAGTCGATAATTAGAGAAAAGTTGTTATATGAAAATCCAAGTCGCCAATGCTTATGTTCAGACATTGAGGAGGGAATCCGGGATTGATTTTGGAAGCGCCGTAGAGATTCAAATGTTAATACAATGGCAGTGGCAAAATACTCCTTCGAACGGCTATTTCAAGTCTGTCACCTTTCAAGAATGCGTTGTAGTCAAACTGTAGTGGAAGTTCTTTGATACAATACAAGACACTGACTTGCTGTTGCGATTTTTCGTCATTGACCCTTCTGTTCTTTTGATTAAATTCTAGTTAAGAAATTCCAAAGCTCTATCCTTTTCTAACCATGATTTGAAAGGTTATTGATTTACAAATCGATCGGATATTTGCCTATTCTGATATGTAAATATGTAGAAAGTGAAATCCAGTCTATAACACGTAGACCATTCGCTAAAAGACATGGATACATTGTGATGAACATGCCACCATAAACTTTGATTTTGTAGAATTGACGATCAATGCAAATCGCTAGATAATTTTGAAATGATATTTCTAAACATACTCAAAGAAAACGGGTTGAATCATTTAGGTAAACGAAAAAAATACACAATTAGTAGGGACAAGAGAAATTTTAAACAAGAAATACCAAAAGGAACAACAACAAACCACTATCCACTAAATTTGTAGAAATAAGATCACCGCAATCATTTAGAAAATGAAAACAAAGGATAATTAAAATAAGGTCATTTCAAACAAAACAGATTTTAAAAATATTTGAAATTAGAGTGTCAAATTTTTGCTGGATAAAATTCTAGTTTATAAAACAATACGGTCATTTACTAATTAAAAGAGTAGGGCAGATTGGCGCTTCCCCTTGGTAGGATTTATCTACCCCTTGAAGTTTCACAAACAAAGCTGTCATACCTTGAGAGAAAAGCCCGAACTAATAATCAGAAAAATAACAAAGGGCAAAACCTCACAAAACAAGCCAAGGTATTGCTAAGGTTCCTGTACACTTCAGCTCGTATTCATGCAATAATTATATCAACCAAATTTCAAGTCAATCCATAATAAGTCAGTCAAATAAGTAAGTTAAAGTAATGCTAGTAAAACACTCTCGCACGACAAATTCTAGTAAATACCACGATTGGTGATTCTTGTGCATCAAAATTAAAGTCTTGATAATAAATGCCATACAAACTAAACCTATAGCCAGACAATACTTCATGGCCAAAACAATAAAAAATCAACATAAGCGTGCTAATAGAATAAAACACTTGCTGTGGACATTTGTTTCTTTTCAGGAATTAGTTTCATTCATATAAATCTTAAAAAAAGCTTTATTTTAAGGTAAAGGGCTAACGAAAATTATTGTTTGACCCGAGAGATTAAGTATTACGCCTATATGAAGCAGGAGTCAGAATTTCAGCCATGAATCAATTAAATCAGTTAAAACCATCAATTTCAATAACCGAATTTTATATTTACTCCAGTGTTTGAATTTTTGTATGCCCTGTAGAATAACTGAACCGCTTTGAATTAAGGACGAAATGTCTGTGTCTGCCACACTTGAGATTATATTGTGACATTTCATATAGGTTGATATCATCCTATGTTTTGAATATTTGATGAATCGGATAAAATTCTCGTATCTGGTTGTTTCGGAATAACAAATAGCTTACACTGACGATTGTGTTTTTATTCATTTCTTAATATACATTATCCCTTAACCATTTCCCACACAATCTTTTTACACCCATCAAGGAAATACCTCAGATTTCTACCCTAAAAGACAGGGTTATTTAAAGTTCTATCTATTTGAATTTGTTGTCTCCAACACCTTTGAATTTGAATTGATCTAAAATGTTGCCATCTGGTAATGGGTTAATTCGAAAAAGCAAATTAATTTTACATGTTATCATCCTGAATGTTTAATTAATGATAACCAACATTGTCGCCGAGCCTGTGCAGCTCAATCCTTGGGTAGCGGGATGTATGTCATACCAAAGAGTCCATTGTTTACTTTGCTGTTCATGATTTCAAAATTACTGTCATAATTCTGTAGCTTCA
The DNA here is from genome assembly GCA_946902895.1 of Fragum fragum. Classification (NCBI taxonomy): domain Eukaryota; kingdom Metazoa; phylum Mollusca; class Bivalvia; order Cardiida; family Cardiidae; genus Fragum; species Fragum fragum. The sequence goes on from OX336367.1 coordinate 9,228,371, forward strand.
AGAGAAATCATCGGAAACTATACTTTTTCTAATGTAATAAACAAAAACGACACCAAAATCGCTAATATTCCATATGTAACTTTAAAGCTGGTAATTCAATGAAGTATATAAGATATACTTGTCCTTCGGAACAATTTAGCACCTTTCATCTTCTCATTCAATAAACAAAAGTTAGGATGAACACGCAGTGATATACTTGTTTCACTCAATTAAGAGCTTAACAGTTCCTTACTTGGTATTTTTCCACCCTTCGGTGAGCAGAGAACTTGTAGTATTGTGCCTATTTCCTATTCCTAAAATCTGAAATCCAGTTCTATAATATTTCAATTACTGTATAAATTACGAGGGATGTTAATCAAATCCGTGGATTGTCGCCACAGCTTGACCTTGTTCAGCGAATGAAGATATGAATTAAATCGTCTAATTGGAAAATCTATTATAAATCTATTTACTAAATTTTATGACAATATGACGAACAATGACTATTTTATAGGTAGTTATAGACATACACTATGTGTCAACCGGCACAGCTCTTCTTGATCTAACCAATATCGACGATATCTTGACATCCGTAACTTGGATCAAAAATCAAACATTAGTAACACAATCATCTCAAAATATATTTCAGTAACAGTGACTTCAGTTCATTTGTCAAACATGTCATTAATTTTTAAATCAAACCAAAATCAGCTTTTATTAAAATAACCCCCTCTTACTATCTGTTTTGTAATGAGTTCAAAAGACGTAAGCAAATGTCTTATGTGACTCCCTATCCTTGTTAGACAAACGGTCTTCATACCCTAAGATTATTAACCTTACACATATTAAGGTCTATTTTTTGTCGTGGTCGTGTATTTTAGTTCAAAGTTTAAGTTCTATAAACCCAATTTTTTAGGGTTTCAGATTCGACCCCCACTCTTCCAGTCTACCAAATCCCCGTAAGTAACACTAGCTGTTAAGCGAGGCGTAAAATCTTATACATTCTATTTCAAGCCTTTTATAAGTATTCGATGAACAGTTGTTAACCTAATTCTTGTAGTTCAAAAATACTTCACGCAGTTATTATCTGTCAGTACCAATCTGTAAGTTTTCGGTCTTATCTTTCTCGGCGAATTGACGCTTGCTGCCATTAACTCCGATCTTCTATTGTAATTGATTGCTTTCAAATACCAAATTGATTGTGTAGATTATAACATCATTTCACAAAGATTTACAACTGTAAGATGAGGTGAGCCACGATGTCAAGATTACTCGGCGTCATGTCGGATATTTTCTGTCGACTACCATTGATATTAACTGCGCTATCCAACAGCAAATGAATATACTACAACCATGATAATATTTAGAAATGAAGTTTTGTGAATATTGTGACCTTTCATTTACTTATTGTCCAAGTATGTTGTAAATATTACGTAAATATTTGATATGACGATGAATGTAAATAATAAATATAATTTTATTATGTTTTTAATGAAATACTGACATAACTAAATATTTTTCGACTATGTACAGAGCTTATAGTAAAATCAGCAGCTGCGAGAAATATGGTTATGACATAAAATACATAGGACCCATGCAGTTGTTTAGAACAGACTCAATAAATTGATTCTATAAATTAGAGATATTTTCTGATATAACATTTCTACTTTTCAAAGATATGCTTCACAATTTTACAACTCGTGTTGGCTAACATTCTTATAGCAACTAGTTATTACATTAATTGTTTAAACCAAAAACACAAACAAACAAACTCCATAAGAAATTAAAATAAAAATCTTACCATGACTTTAAATATAATTCCGTCGTTTAATCCATAAAAATATAATGACAATAGTTATCTAATGCACACAATTATCATATGGCTGTTATATATTGGCAGCGTCTGGTTAACATTTGTGGCGAATACTCAATGACAATCCTATATTGTTCATTAATTACAGATTCCTGGCAGTTTTGATAGAATATCATATTCCGAGTGCAAAAACTTAATCATCATACTTGATACAATGGAATTATATATAGTCGACGGCGCATTGAAGTTGGTGAAATGTCGGTGCCACGCTTGGCTGCATGTTTATCATAAATGGAATGGTTAATATTGTCACCAAGACGTTTTAGTTACCTTGTTGGTATCGCCGTCATATTACCAAATGCCGTTATTTCGCGAATTTGATGGCCAGGGATAAACAATGAACAGTAAATAACTGGTTTGCGACCTACACGCCGTACAGTTTCAATAAACCGCCAAACATCAAAAATGCTATAAAAAATATCGCAGGTTAACATACACTTCCGCTCTACATTATTTGAATGGTTATTACTTTTGTTTTGAATGATAGCAGCGATCCGTTATATTCCTGAATTAATCAAATTTGAAATTCTCATTCTAGGATTTCTATCCTATTTGTCGCTTTATTTTCATTTTGAACGCACGTTGAAGTGTTTCTGCAACTTACTTCAAATCGGACCAGCCTTAAATCTTGTCATTTGGTTATGGATTTTCTTTATTATTGAGTACTGATTTACCATCTGGATAAAAACGCTTATTTTACAAGATCAGATTTTTAGCTCACCTGAGCACGAAGTGCTCTGGGTGAGCTTTTGTGATCGGTCATCGTCCGTCCGTTCACAATTACAAACAAGAGGACCAGTGGCCCTGACGCTCACCTGAGATAAGGCTCTTTTTTTCTTCAGGCCTAATACAAACTGGGTCGGGAGGAAACATTTAACTAAAATTAACAAGCCCAATTTGGTTTAAAATGGCCAAATAGTTTTGAAAGGGTTGCCTTCTTTATTTCTATTTCAGCCTAGTCACCCTGTGGCTCTAAAATTTCATCAATTTTGAAAGAGGTCAATGTACGGATGCTTAATGCAAAATTCAAGATTCTTCAATTTCTGGGTCAGGAGAAGATGTTTTTTTTTTTTTTTTTTTTTTTTTTTTTTCATTTTTTCAATTTTATATGTCATAGCAACCAGAGTTTCCAACTGATTAAATTCTTGGGTTGAAATCAGCCCAGTGGTTTTGGAGGAGATGTCGTTTTAAAAATCCTTCTTTATTTCTATATAAGGCCCACCCCCTAGGGCTCCGCCCCTGGGGGCCTGAGGTTGGTGATTTGAGCAATTCTGTAATAGGTCAATGTACTGATGCTTCATGCAAAATATCAAGACTCTAGGCCCTCTGGGTTAGGAGGAGATAATTCCTAAAGATTTTATTAAAATTCCAGTTTTGTTGCCATGGAAATCAGAGTTTTAAACGGATTTCAAATCTTTTAGCAATTCTTATATGGCATCACCCAAGGAAGATTCCTGCCAAATTTGGTTGAAATCTGCCCAAGGAATTTGGAGGAACTGTCGTTTTTAAAAATCCTTCTTTATTTCTATATAAGCTCCATCCAGCCCTTTTAAGCAATTTTTAAAGGGAACCATCCATGCCATATTTGGGTGAAATCCTCCAAGCGGTTTTGGAGGATATATAGTTTTAAAAATCCTTTTTATTTGTATATAAGCCCCAACCCCCTTGGGTACCCCTGGGTACCCGAGGATGATGATTTTTCAATTCTGAAAGAAGTCATTGAACTGATGCTTGATGCCAAATATCAATCCTCTACGCCTTCTGGGTCAGGAGGAGATAATTTTTAAAGTTTTCACGAAATTTCAAATTTATTGCCATGGCAACAAGAGTTTTTAACGGTTTTCAATTCTTTTAGCAATTTTTAAGGGCACAACCCAAGGAACATTCCTGCTAAATTTGGTTGAAATCCGCCCAGCGGTTTGGGAGGAAATGTCATTTTAAGATTGTTGACACACGACGGACGACGGCCGACGCATGACGCACGACGGACGCCGGACACAGGACGATCAAAATGCCTCACCATGAGCACTTCGTGCTCAGGTGAGCTAAAAAGTCTTCTTCTATACTAACCATGGAATTTCAACAAAACTTCACAGAAACGATCCGTACGTCTTGATCTTTCAAAATACTTCAAAGAATTGAAATCCACGAAGAACTCTGGTTTCCATGGCAACAGAGTGAAAGAAACTTTAAAAATCTTCTCCTTCCAAGCCATAAGGCCTAGATATTTGGTAAAAATCATCACCTATTGACCCTCTTCAAAAAAACTTCAAAGAATTACTATATTCTGAAAATTAGCCCTTTTCTGTGCGATCACTGATTTTACATGTAAATAAAAAGGAAAACTCTAAAAATCTTCTTTTCCCAAACCATTAGCCCTAGAGCTTTGATATTTTAAATAAATTATCAGCTATTGACCATCTACCAAAATACTTCATAGAATACATCGTATTCTGAAAATTAGCCCTTTTCTTTGTTATCCCTGATTTTACGTAGAAATAAAGAAGGAAACCTTTAAAAGTCTTCTTCTTCCGAACCATAAAGCCAAGAGCTATAATATTTAGTGTTATCTATTGACCCTGTACTAAAATAATTCATAGAATTACTGTATTCTGAAAATAAGCGCTTTTTGTGCAATCCCAGAAATGAGTAATGAAGGATATCATAGAAATGTTCTCCTTCTAGACCATTAGGCCTAGAGCTTTGGTATGTATTAATGCATATTGACCCTCTTCTTAAGTACTTCAAAGAAATACCGTACTCTTGTAATAAGCTCAGTATGGTTTGCTCTTCACTATACCTAGGATTAAATGAGAAAATCTTCTGATCTAAAAGGATTAGGTGTAGGGCTTTGATATTTTGTATATTACCTCATAAAGCCTTGAGCCATCATACTCAGGGGAGCGATATAGGACCATCATGGTCCTCTTCTTTTATGTCATACTGAAGAAAGATAGAAGAAGAATCTTATTTGTGGACAGTCTTCGATAAAACGTAAATAAGCCTTTGTTAAATTCATTCCGTTAGATTCGAAGGTAGAGTGAATATGTAATCAAAGGACTGAACGTTCCAAGATTCGCCTGACATATACAATAGTGATCACTTTTGTTCCGAAGTAATCCAAACCTTTAAGTCGGGACAAAAAGTCGGGCCAAGTTCCAAGTCAATTGCGACTAAAATACAGCTTTTAGAGTACAAACAAGGGTTTTTAAAATTGACACTAAAGACCTTGCTTTTACCGTAAATTATTCGATTTTTGAACAAACTGAGAAAGAAAAAAAGCGACGAATTAAATAAAAAATGTGATTGTGACATAGTTTTTCACAGCACCTGCTCTATATAGAACCTCTTCAAGGCATTACGGACACAAATATTTTGCCCAAGTAGCTCTAAATTGTTTCTAGAATGCACGAAAGAAGGCACACGACCGTCACAATTAAAATCAAATGAAAACACGGTTGAAATGTATTCTACAACCTAAATGTTTAAGTAAGGACAAAACTTTTTTCATCAAACTAAGAATGTGATTGTCTCTCCGTGAGATAGCCTTCCTCAGTAGTCAACAAAATTAATTTAAAAATGAAAACGTCCTCTTAACGAAACATCACACATCCAAACTTATTGTTTTTAACAAAACAATATAAAACAAAATTATCCTTGGGTTATTTTTGGAGTGTGTTTATTTTACTTAACTCTTCCAAAATACCGTATTCGATGAACTCTTGAATATCAGGCTACAAGTTATTCACTCCGTCAATTCAGGACGGAATTTTGACACCTTAAAGAATGAACATGCCTTACGTTTTAATTTCTAAACATATACTCTACCATAAACGCTCACATGATTTCACGTGATTTGTATCTAAAAGTCAACGGAAGTTAATGTGCAAACTCTGGTGATTGAAACATAGGAATCTTTTTAAAAGTATGAAAGGTAAGTAACGGTAACTAGAAATTGGTGTTTTGTGAAAAACAACTTAACATTCAGTCAAATGATAGAAAGACTAGCTTTTAATTACAGTAAAAAGAATTTTGAGACGCTTGTCCTGTATTAAAAAAAAAGACCATTCATAGAAAAGACAGCGTTGTCAAGAATTCTAAATTTCCCAGTGCTAGTTTTAATCAAGTTACTTACGTGCACGAAACAGATCCCGCTGTTGATGTTCTGTTTAATTAAACTCTTAACATTGCACGTCTACCCTGTAACACATCGTTCCGTATGAATCAACGAGGTCCCAAACAAATAGATGTAAGAACTTTTATTTCTTACCTGTTTTTAGAACTTGATACTAGCACGGGTCCAATGCATTTCCATACTTCTAAAGTATATTCGATACCTTAAATTGATTTATGTTTTTAAAATTTACTGTTCCCTGACTTTTAACCTATAGAGACAAAGAAACGGGATATCAATGATATTTCAAGTTTCGTATCTTTGAGACATAAATTTTCAAAAATCCTTCAATAAAATTATACCTTCTTCGACGATAAAATGTATGAGAGAAAAACATATATCCTGCACGTGTACGCATGCTTAGAAAGTTCTTTAGTTTACATATCCTATATGATAAGCCATAACTTTTGACTGCTTTTTACAGTTTTGCAATATTTCCCCACAGAAGATTTCTAACCCAATTTCATTTGGTAAAAGTAACTTCAATGATTGTGTGAATACTTCCCCTGAAGTGAAAGTACATTATCTTTATAATAAATTGTACATCTAATTACATTTTATCACGAAATAATTGACTTTCTGAAATAATTGCATGCAATTAATAGCAAGCGACAGATTAAGTCGATACTATTGATCATCTCTAGTCCGCAAGAAGGAAATTGCCATTTGTACTACACGTATACATATTTGTAACATCATGGTGTCTTAAGTCAAACACACAGTTCTGTTAGTATGGCACAACTGTCTCATTTCGGTTGATTGCTCATCACTTATTTGTGAATGTCAAAGTTGATATGCACGGTTGAAGACAAATTATCAAGTGGAAATGTTAAGGATTGATTAATTATTGAACAACGGAGTTGATGAGGTTTTATTAGATTTCACAGCTTTACCTGTTTTCTGCGTGCAGATAATTGAATTGAAATATCAAAGTACTAACAGTACTACAAATGCGCTAAGTGCGTCATCGCGGATATGATTAATCACGCACATGAGGGTAACTACCAGTATATCAACAAGACAACTTTTTACTCTAAATTTTTAAGCCCTGCGTACAAGATGAAAAATGCTAACCATCCTTTAAACACACACATATACACACATGCGCACATATACTCACTTTGTACGTGCTTTAGTCAAACTGTAATATTTAATAGAGGGTGTTCAGTGGTACTCAAATAAAGAGTGTGTTTGAATGCCGTTATGCTTATAAAGTTGTTGTAGTTTTAGAAGAAAGAACTATGTTTTGGTACTTGAAATAACTTTGATTGGTTTTATTCTTATATCCTTTTTTTTCGGACAAATGAAATGTCAGTTTCTGATTGTTCAGCTATGTATGTCAAATCCGTGCCTGCCGCTGAAAAAAAGAAACAAGATTTCACAACAAGATTACACATTATATGTACCATAAGACAACGAATATGAAACATAATGCCGTAACAATTATTGGAACGCACGGATATCCACGAGATAACAAATTGTTAAAGACCGCCCCCCCCCCGAAAAAATGAAGATATTGAAATTATCAATGAATTTCCCACAAATCATTTAACACGCGAAAAAAATGTTCCAAAAATTTCAGAGGGGTATGTTGGCCAGAGTAATTTCTTTTTGGGCAAATTATATCCAAATTTTGTTCCGAAATATACTAAAAGATATTTTCCAGCTATAAAGGATAATGAAATGTATTCATAAACGAAATATGATAGAGCCTTTATCAGTTTATTACGAACAGTTCTTAATCAATTCCTAACTGTTGAGTGCTTTATGTAATTTAATATGTTATGGCTGAAATGCCATTAATTTTGATATTGTTCAATATTGTTGAAAGCAATGCGTGGTAAAGACTGCAAAAATATCGGTAGTTACGATGTTTTTGAATGCAACAGTTTCAAGGCAGTTGATATTTGATTGTTTATCTATTCCCAAGTCACCTAAAAAGAGAAGTAACGCCTGCAACTCTACTAAAATCCAATAGAAATGGTATTAAAGATACTCTTTCGAATAGTCGTAATATAATTTTAATCAATGTATTTCATTCAGAAATGTGTCCTCAAAACATTGAAACTAATTAGAATGTATTTTTAAATGTGTCTTTGATTTGTTAATATAGCTCCAAATTAAATATTAAGCTACATCGACATATCTAAATTTTCAAAAAATCGGAGAAATTGTCTCGATGGACCTTTAATGTTATGAGCCCATACGCATTTCAAATTACCCTTTTATGTTTTATAGGAGCACCGTCGTAAAATTTCAGATAATTTATTTGAATGTTTTTGTTTGTTTTTATTCATTTTTTTGGGCGGGGGGAGTTGTATTTTAAAGCTGTTTGTGGCAACAAAATTTTCGTGAAAAATGATATTTATATTACAAATTTGATTTCAACTGCAAAATAAATAAATAAATAAATAATAATAATAAAAAATGTGGTATTTATTTAATCCCACAAAATAGCGCTAAATTCAGAGTACGGTAATTATTTGAGGCATTTTGATAGGGGGTAAATAGGAATTGACACATGTCAAATATCAACTCTCTAAGCCTAATAGTTTAGGAGGAGGATATGTTCAAAGATATTCTTCTTTATTCCTATCTAAAATCAGGGATTGTACAGAATTGAGCTAATTATCAGAATACGGTAGTTCTTTGAAGTATTTTGTGGGGGCTCAATAGGTTTTGATATATACAGAATATCAAAGCTCTGGGCCTTATGGTTTGGAAGGGGAAGATGTTCAAAGATATTCTTCTTTATTCCTATCTAAAATCAGGGATTGCACAACAAAGGGCTAATTATCAGAGTACGGTAATTCTTTGAAGTATTTTGATAGAGAATCAATAGGTATTGATACAAATCAAATATTAAAGCTCTGGACCTTATGATTTAGGAGAGGAAGATTTTCAAAGATTTCCTTCTCTGTTCCTATGTAAAATCAGAAAACGGCTAATTTTCAGAGTACGGTAATTCTTTGCAGTATTTTAGTAGAGGGTCAATATATGATGATTTATACCAAATACCAATGCCCCAGGCTGTGTGGTTTGGTAGAAGAGGATTTTTAAAGATTTGCTTCTTTATTCCTGTGCAAAGTCAGGATTCGCACAGAAAAGAGATAATTTTCAGAGTACGGTTATTTTTTAAAGTATTTTGGTAGAGGGTCAATATTTGATTATCTATACCAAATATCGATGCTCTAGGCTGTGTGGTTTGGTAGAAGAAGATTTCCAAAGTTTAACTTCAATGTTCCTATGTAAAATCAGGAATCGCACAGATAATTGCTTATTTTCTTTCAAAATTATTCTTTGAAGTTTTTTGGTAGAGGGCCAGTAGATGATGATTTATAACAAATATCAAAGCTTTTGGCCTTACGGTTTGGGAGGAGAAGAATTTTCAAGTTTTGTCACTCTTTTGCCATGGCAACTGCTATTGCAACCAAAGTTCTTCATGTATTTCAATTATTTGAAGTATTTTAAAAGAGCATGACATTTTAGGGAAGTTTGGTTGAAATTCCATGGTTTGTTTAGGAGGAGAAGATTTTTTGTAAATTGTGAACGGACTGACGGATGAACTGACGGACGAACGGACGGACTGACTGACGGACGGACAATGACAGATAGCTCACCCAGAGCACCTCGTGCTCAGGTGAGCCACAAAGTGTAAAATGAAGTATTTTGACTTACATGATTATTTAGTTGAGTCCCAACTAAGCCTTAAGCGCTTTAAGAAGACAACCATCTTTGGCTGTAGCAGCGAGCGTTTAAGAGATTTGTTAATAATATTGGAAACAACCCTTGCGCACGTAAGCCTCGCACTCCAAAAGGCACACCAAACAAATAATAATAATAAAAATAATAATAAATTTATTTTCAGAAGGTAAAACTTTAAGACGGCATTTTCAATTTACAATGAATAAAACATGTCTTTTTTACAATGTTGCCTTCTCTCTCTCTCCCATCTTTCTCACATTCTTTCTCTCCCCCCTCTCTCTCCCTTTCTTTCACTTTCTCTCTCTCACACACATACGCTCTCCCCCCCCCCCCCTCTCTCTCTTTCTCTCTCTCTATTAATAAATGAACACGAAAGATGAAGAAATTAATCACGAAAATGAAACAAACAATATAATTAATAATGAGATAAAAAATGTTTTGATACAATTGTCTACGGACAGACACGTTGATTTTAAAGGCACTGGGCTGTTACAGGCAAATTAAGTCATTTATTTTGTTTGTCAAGTAGATAAGCTTTAATTTGTTTTTTAAAACTGTATATTGTCATGGCCTCCCTTATGAAAGTAGGAATTTCATTCCATACTTCCATACTTGCATATGAGAACGCATTTTTAGCTCTACTGGCCGAAGGCCACTAGAGCTATAGCGATGGCTTTTTCCCGTCCGGCGTCCGTCCGTCCGTCGTCCGTCCGTTAAACTTTTCCTTGTTTACGCGATAAAGTCCACAGTTTTCATCGGATTCTCTTCAAACTTTCACAGAATGATTGTACCATCATAAGGATCGTTCCTTTCAAAAATGGGTATGATCCGTCAAGAAACACGGGAAAAGGGGCCTAATTAAAACTTAATTAAAAAATCTTCGTTTACGCGATAAAGTCCACAGTTTTCATCGGATTCTCTTCAAACTTTCACAGAATGATTGTACCATTAAAAGGATCGTTCATTTTGAAAATGGGTATGATCCGTCAAGAAATACGGGAAAAGGGGCCTTATGAAAATTTAATTAAAAATTCAATTAAAAATCCTCGTTTACGCGATAAAGTCCACAGTTTTCAACGGATTCTCTTCAAACTTTCTCAGAATGATTGTACCATCATAAGGATCGTTCCTTTCAAAAATGGTATGATCCGTCAAGAAACACGGGAAAGGGCCTTATGAAAATTTAATTAAAAATCCTCGTTTACGCGATAGAGTCCACAGTTCTCATCAGATTCTCTTCAAACTTTCACAGAATGATTGTACCAACATAAGGATCGTTCCTTTCGAAAATGGGTATGATCCGTCAAGAAACACGGGAAAGGGGCCTTATGAAAATTTAATTTAAAATTCAATTAAAAATCCTCGTTTATGCGATAAAGTCCACAGTTTTCAACGGATTCTCTTCAAACTTTCTCAGAATGATTGTACCATCATAGGGATCGTTCCTTTCGAAAATTGGTATGATCCGTCAAGAAACACGGGAAAAGGGGCCTAATGAAAATTCATTAAAAATTCAATTAAAAATCCTCGTTTACGCGATAGAGTCCACAGTTTTCATTGGATTCTCTTCAAACTTTCTCAGAATGATTGTACCAACATAAGGATCGTTCCTTTCGAAAATGGGTATGATCCGTCAAGAAACACGGGAAAGGGCCTTATGAAAATTTGATAAAAAAATTTCGTTTACGCGATAGAGTCCACAGTTCTCATCAGATTCTCTTCAAACTTTCACAGAATGATTGTACCAACATAAGGATCGTTCCTTTCGAAAATGGGTATGATCCGTCAAGAAACACGGGAAAGGGGCCTTATGAAAATTTAATTTAAAATTCAATTAAAAATCCTCGTTTACGCGATAAAGTCCACAGTTTTCAACGGATTCTCTTCAAACTTTCTCAGAATGATTGTACCATCATAGGGATCGTTCCTTTCGAAAATTGGTATGATTCGTCAAGAAACACGGGAAAAGGGGCCTAATGAAAATTCATTAAAAATTCAATTAAAAATCCTCGTTTACGCGATAGAGTCCACAGTTTTCATTGGATTCTCTTCAAACTTTCTCAGAATGATTGTACCAAGATAATGATCGTTCCTTTCGAAAATGGGTATGATCCGTCAAGAAACACGGGAAAGGGGCCTTATGAAAATTTAATTTAAAATTCAATTAAAAATCCTCGTTTACGCGATAAAGTCCACAGTTTTCAACGGATTCTCTTCAAACTTTCTCAGAATGATTGTACCATCATAAGGATCGTTCCTTTCAAAAATGGGTATGATCCGTCAAGAAACACGGGAAAGGGCCTTATGAAAATTTAATAAAAAATCCTCGTTTACGCGATAGAGTCCACAGTTCTCATCAGATTCTCTTCAAACTTTCACAGAATGATTGTACCAACATAAGGATCGTTCCTTTCGAAAATGGGTATGATCCGTCAAGAAACACGGGAAAGGGGCCTTATGAAAATTTAATTTAAAATTCAATTAAAAATCCTCGTTTACGCGATAAAGTCCACAGTTTTCAACGGATTCTCTTCAAACTTTCTCAGAATGATTGTACCATCATAAGGATCGTTCCTTTCGAAAATTGGTATGATCCGTCAAGAAACACGGGAAAAGGGGCCTAATGAAAATTCATTAAAAATTCAATTAAAAATCCTCGTTTACGCGATAGAGTCCACAGTTTTCATTGGATTCTCTTCAAACTTTCTCAGAATGATTGTACCATCATAAGGATCGTTCCTTTCGAAAATGGGTATGATCCGTCAAGAAACACGGGAAAAGGGGCCTCATGAAAATTTAATTAAAAAAAATCCTCGTTTACACGATAGAGTCCACAGTTTTCTTCGGATTCTCTTCAAACTTTCTCAGAATGATCTTACAATCATAAGGATCGTTCCTTTCGAAAATTGGTCTGATCTGTTATGAAACAGGGGAAAGGGGGCCTTATGAAAATTTAATTAAAAAATTCTTGTTAACACTCTGGAGTCAATAGATTTCATCGGATTACCTTCAAACTTTCACAGAATGATTGTACTATCATAAGGATTATTCCTTTTGAAATTTGGTATGATCCTTCAAGAAACACAGGAAAAAGGGGCCTTATGAAATGTTTAATAAAAAATTCTTATTAATAATCTAGAGCCAACAATTTACAACGGATTCTCTTCAAACTTTCACAGAATGATTGTACCATCATAAGGATTGTACCTTTTAGAATCGGATATGATTCCTCAAGAAACATAGGAAAAGGGGCCTTATTAAAATTTAATTCAAAGATCTTTGTTAACACTCTAGAGTCCACAGTTCTCATCTGATTGACTTCAAACTCTCACAAAATGATTGTACCATCATAAGAATTGTTCCTTTCAAAATTTAGTATGATCAGTCAAGGACCACGGGAAAAAGGGGCCCGATTAAAACTGGATTTAAAAAGTCCTCGAAAACACAATAGAGTCCATAGTTTTCAACAAATTCTCTTCAAACATTCCCCGAATGATTATTACATTAAATGGATTGTTCCTTTCGGAAGTAGGTTTGATCCATCAAGTTTCATGGGAAAAGGGGCCCTATGAAAATTTAATAAAAAAAATCTTAGTTAACATGTAATGGCCCTAGATTTCACCTGATTGACTTAAAACTTTCACATAATGATTGTACCATCATAAGGATTGTTCCTTTCAAATTGGGTCTGATCCATTGAGAAACATAGGAAAAGGGGCCTTAGGAAAATTCAATTAAAAAAATCTTAATTAATGCTTGTAAGTCCACAGATGAGATGGGGTTGTCTTTATACTCAAACAGAATAATTATACTTTTGTAAGAAGAGTTCCCTTTGGAATTGGTTCAGATCCATCAAGTAACATGGGAAAAGGGGCTATATGAAAATTCAATTAATAAAACCCTGTTAACACAATAAAGCCCACAGCTTTGATCAGATTTTGTTGAAACTTTCACAGAATGATTGGACGGTCATAACTTTTATTCTTTTCATAACAGGGTTTGAACTGTCAAGAAGCACAGGAAAAGGGGCCTTATGAAAATTTCATTTATAAATCCTTGTTACCAAGTCAAGAGCTTTCATCGGATTTTCTTCAAACATTCACAGAATAATTGTACAATAATAATGATTGTTGATGTTTGCATTAGACCTGATCCGTCAAGTATCACAGGAAAAGGAGCATTATGAAATTTAATTTTAAAATCATTGTACCACAATAAAGTCAACAGTTTTCATCAGATTCTGTTAAAACTTTCACAGAATGATTATTCCATCATAAGGATTCTTTCTTTTCAAATTAGGCGTGATCTGTCTAGTATCATGGGAAAAGGGGCCTTTAGAGAATTTTATCTATAATCCTTGTAACCAAGTCCAGAGCTTTCATTGGATTTTATTCAAACCTTCACAGAATCATTGTACAATAATCACGATTGTTGATGCTGACATGAGACCTGATCCTTCAAGTATCACAGGAAAAGGGGCCTTAAGAAAATTTTATTTTAAAAATTTGACACCAAGATAAAGTCTGCAGTTTTCATCAGATTCTGTTCAAACTTTCACAGAATGTTTGTACCATCATAAGGATTGTTTCTTTCCAAATTGAGCCTGATCTGTCTAGTATCATAGGAAAAGGGGCTGTATGAAAAAGTATTACCAAATCCTCATAAACACAACAATGCCCTCAGTCTTTATCAGAATCTCTTCAAACTTTAATAGAATGATTGTACCATCATTTGGATTGTTCCTTTGTAAATTAGGTCTGATTGGTTAAGTGACACAAGAAAAGGGACCTTATAAAAATTTTATTACAAAACATCAATATAACAAAAAAGTCCTCAGTCTTTATCATTTTCTTCAAACTATCATTAGGATTGTTCCTTTGTACATTGGGTCTGATTTGTTAAGTTTCACAGAAAAAGGGGCCTTATGAAAATTTAGTTACAAAAATTCTTGACACAATTCAGTCCACTGTTTTCATTGATTCTCTTTAACTTTTAAAGAGAGCATATCCGAGGAATTCATCAAATCCTCAGTAATTTTAATGATCATTTTATCAACATAGCAAACATCGTAAAAAAGTCATATTTCAACGAAAATACATTTTCTTACATGCACACACATTTAAACAATGTATTGAAAGACAATTTTTTTGACATAGATTACATTACACCCTCAGAGGTTTGTCAAATGATACATAAACTTGACATAAAAAAAGCTGCTGGTATTGACGGAATAAGCGCCAAAGTTCTGAAATCGTGTGGTGATCACATAGTTTTACCATTAACTTCTATCATTAACAACAGTATTGCCAAAGGTATATTTCCAAATGCAATAAAAGAAGCATATGTTCTACCTCTACACAAGGGGTCTGAAAAAGAAGATCCAAATAACTACCGCCCAATATCAATATTGCCAACTATTTCAAAAATTTTTGAACGTCATATATATAAGCAACTATTTTCATTCCTAGATAAAAACAACATATTATCGAAAAATCAATCAGGTTTTAGAGAAAAACATTCTTGTCAAACAGCCCTAATTCGGCTAATCGATGAATGGTCAAAAGAAATTGATTCCGGGAAGATTGTCGGTTCGGTTTTCGTCGACTTAAAAAAGGCATTTGATTTGGTAGATCATAAAATTTTATTATATAAGCTCAGGTTACACAATTTCTCAGAAAAAGCCTTAGCTTTATTTGAATCTTATTTATCTAATAGGAAACAGTACATGAGATATATTGATATTTATTCTTCTCCGCAAATAATATCTAGTGGTGTCCCGCAAGGCTCTATTTTAGGGCCTCTTCTGTTTTTAATCTACATAAATGACATGAGTTTGCATGTTAAAGCGTCCAGGTTAGACATGTATGCGGATGATTCGACACTATATACATCTGGCATCAACAATGACGAAATACAAGCCAACTTACAAAATAGCTTAAATTCAATACTCACACGGTGTTCTAATAACAATATGCTTGTAAAACAAAGTGTATGCTTATTGGACCTAAACATAGAATAAAGAGGTTAAAATTAGATTTAAAGATAAATGACGTTGGTATTGAAATTGTTGAGTCCCATAAAATTTTGGGTGTTCACGTTGACAAACACCTGTCATGGAATGTGCATATTGACAGAATTAGTTCTATAATGAATAGTAAAATCTCTCTTCTAAAAAGAATTTCGGCTTATCTGTCGTTTGAAATGAAACAATTGTTTTACAATTCTTACATATTACCTATTTTTGATTTTTGCTGTACAGTTTGGTGGAAAAGTGCTAAATGTAGGATCTCTAAATTGTTTGTGCTCCAGAAAAGAGCAGCCCGTGTTATACTAAGCCTTTCAGCAAGAACAAGTTCGATTGATCTTTTTTCTACACTTAATTGGTTAACTTTCGATAACCGATGTAATTATCACACAGGTCTTTTAATATATAAATGTAGAAATAACCTTTTGCCAGGGTATATGGCAGACGTCATTTCTTTTAGTAATAACACTTACTACAATTTACGATCAATTACTCATCATGACATAACTAACTCAAAGTTTAATACATTGTACAAGAAAAACTCATTTTCGTACTACAGCATGAGTGTGTGGAACGAAATTCCTTTTTCAGTTAGAGATGCTAAATCTTTATCCAGTTTTAAAAAACAGTTTAAACAATATTTGCTATTGAAACAATTCTGAAGTCTCACCAGAAGACACCTAAGTAATTAACCTAAAGGCGTATCTGTCCGTAGATTTACTATCCTTTTGAGCATTTCCCTCCATGTTTTTGTTTGTTGTTGTTAATCAAACTCTTTACGCATGTTTTTATCATTTCATCATTTACAGTAATCATTTTCATAATAGCGAAGGCAACATTGTAAAAAAGACTATTCAGGTATTCTAATTTGAAAATGTCTTAATGTTCTACCTTCATGAAATAAAGCTGTTATTATTATTATTATTATTATTATTATTATTATTCTACCTTCATTAGAATTGTTCCTTTTGAAATTTGGTTTGTTCTGTAAAGTATCATGAGAAAAGGGGCCCTATGAATATTTCACTTTAAACTCATTAACACAATAAATTCCACAGATTAAACAGATTGATTGTACCACCATTCCAATTGTTGATTTTGACAGTGGATCTGACTATGGCAAGGGTCACATAAAAAGGGGCCTTATGAAAAACTCTCTTAAATATTCTGGTTAACACAATGATGTCCCTTGATTTCACCGGATTCACTTCAAAATTTCACAGAATGATTGTACAAATACTTAGATGGTTCTTTTCAGAACTGGGTACAATCCATCAAGTATCATGTAAAAAGGGGACATATGATTTTTTTTTAATATTCTAGTAAACATAATGAATTTCGAATATTTCATCGGATTCACTTTTAACTTTCATAGAATGATAAAACCAACAGTAAAATATCACGGGAAAAGGGGCCCTATGAGAACTTGAATTAATATCTTTGTTAACACAATAAAGTCAACAGTTTTATTGGATTCTTTTCAAAGATGCATGGAATAATTGTGGCATTTGAAACACAGGAAAAGGGGCCTTACAGATTATCATTCCAAACATTCTTGTGTATGTGATGAAGATCACAATCATTATCAAGTTGTCTTTTAAATTTCACAGGACAATTGTCGGGTTGTAAGGAAACCTCCTTTTGGAATGAAATTGATCCATCAGAAAACACAGGAAAAGGGGCCTTATTGATTTTCATTCAAAACAATCCTATTTATGTGATTAAGTCCACAATTATTGTCAGATTCTGATGAAATATTCACAGAATGATTGTAGGGTCATAAGGTAACTTTCTTTTGGAAATGGAGTGGATCCGTCATGAAACATGGGAAAAGGGGGCTTGAGGATTGTTGCTTAAAATGATAAAGGGGATAAAGCCCCTTTTTTTTCTTTATGCATGCTTCTTTGAGCAATTAACTTCCTTAAATATCAGATTTCTTTAACGGAAAATTTGATAACTAGTAGAGCGTCTCAGGCCCTCATGGGCCTCTTGTTCTTAAAAGTTGTTTGTATCTAGAGTTGGTGATATCACGACGCGTAGCAGACCTCTAGTTATACAAAGGAGCCCTAATATAAATATTATAATAGATATGGAAACTTATGTCAAAAACCTTTTCAAATTCGAATTCAAAAAAAAAAAAAAACATTTCGCTTCTTATGATTGTATTAAGCTAAAGTTATTTCCATGACAAGATATAGTGACAAGATATAGTGAATTGGTTGTCCTACCTATCGAGATTTGTGTACTACGTTTTACGCTAAGCATATATTACCTACGTCATAGAGGATCGCTATGTCATTGAGTTGATGATTCAAACTTTTAGAAAAGTCTCCAAACTTTGTTTTCAATACTCTTAAAATATGAAGCAAACAAAGTTCCTTGAGAATTCGGGTGACAAGCAGTTCTTGTAATGATTCTTGCTGCAGTATTTTGAACACGATGAAGCCTGTCGAGATTGGATTTGGAAATCTTTTTAGTAGAGTAGTCTAACAGTCCAATCTAGATAACACTAATGAATTAATTAATGTTTTTGTTGCATCTAATCTGACAAACTTTAATTCCAATATTCCTGAAATGAAAGTAGGCTGATTTACAAAACCATATTCATGTGAAAAATGCACCAATGTTTCTAATACATTTCTTTGGCTGTATATTTGAATCACCAATAGACATTCTAAGGTTTGAGTGATAATTTCGTCTAGCAGACTGATGGGTTTCATGTATTTTTTGCTGTTTTGATTAATCAAAATCGATTAAACGGAAACAAGTTTTCACGTTTTCATGCAAGGGCATAAACTTGAAGTGAAAATCTACGTGATCGTATCCATCTTGTTTCGTCACTGAAATAACTTACTTGCTGAATGCTAACATCATGCTTTTAGTCGTGAATAAAAAGAAAAGTGGTTAAAACTACCGCTTAATATATTTATGGCATATTTTCTAATGAATTGTCTAAATGAGTAAAATAATTTACTCGCGTACAAAATAGAATCTGCGACAGCGGTTAATTGGGTGTAACGAATACATGTAAACTAACTGCGATTATTGCTGTTAGATTTGACCCGGTAGGGCTGATCAAATTTACCACAAAAGATACAGATATATATATACACACACAGTATCGGTTAAAACCCTGTAATATTCGCAATTCAAGCTGATTTCACCGAATCTAACACCCTTTCACCTCTCGAATTCGAACCATATCTTTGAAACAAGCATGTAGTACTTCATTTGTAATGATAATGATATGCTCAATACAAAAAGAAATGAATATTAGGTTCGATTTTCTTTTCCTTTAATTATTTAACCCATTACCACACAACCCCAAATTTTCACGCACTGATGAAATCATGTTAAGGAAAAACGTATGATAAAACCAAAATAGGGATTTCGGGTTAAACAGTAAATCTCCCATACAATATGAAAACACGTTTTGCAATGAATCAATTCAGGGCTTTAAATATTCTTTTGTAAAAGAGGCCATAAAGGGAGTCTTCCTTTATGTAAAAAGACTCTATATTCTTCAAGAGAGTGGTGTAGAAATGTTCCCCAGATCAATGTTTGATTTGCCACTTAATGACATTTTGATGTTTCAAATTCAGTTTATTTGATTTCTTTCTCATTTTGTCCTTGTTAAAAAACCAAGTAAATGTACTTTATGTGTGTGTGTCTTTACTGACTCCACCTATTCTTGAATGAAGTATCCACCTCCTTCTATAGTGTAATGATACACCCTTTCCTATGAAGTTTGACCTAGAACCAAATGTTTTAAAGAAATACAGGCCTATATCAAACCTTCCGTTCTAATCTTAGGTCTTAGAAAAATTTTGAAGCTCGTATCGAAAAGCATCTCATAAGAAAATCAAAAGACTGAAAGTCCTGGATGTTTTTTTTCAAAAACCGTGTTCAATAATGTCTAGGTCACTACAATATCTCATTTACACGCCACATGCCACATTTTTTGGGCTCAAATGGCCTGAGACCGTTTGTTTCCATCGTTTCTCGGCTAATTTCAATTTTGGGTTACAAGGAGTCTTAAACTAGGTCACTAGATCAAATCTAAGAAATATCCTGTTTGCATTGTGGATGCCACATTTTCTTACTCAAATAATGGCTCAACTGATTTTCGGTAAGAATAATTTTCTCCATTGTATCTCGGCAAAATTCATTATTGGGTCAGAATGATTGGCACCATAATTCAACTTGGTCAAATGTTAGAAATATCGTCTTTGCACTTTGGAGACTGCATTTCAGTAGCTCAAATGACTTGATTTTTGGTCGGAATATTTCTTCCAATTTAATCTCGGTCAATTTAATATTGGTTCACATGGGTCAAGAACAAGGTAATTGAGGTATAATCTACAAAAATCTCCCTTGCAATGTACATGCTACTTTTCCTGCACAAATACCTCGAAACTTTGTAATATTGATTGTTCTTAATGTCTCAGATAATACGTTAAATCTGGCAAAATTAGCCTTTTAGGATAATTTACATCTGCAAGCATCGACTCAGGTGGGCGCTTTAGGGCCGATGACACTAATGTTTTGTTTGTTTTAAAACATTATTTATCATTAGTACTTGAATGACCAACCTTTAACGAGGTTTATCAACTTTTAATCTTCGGTATACCTTCAGAACAAACTGTCTCGAAATGCCTGCTGTTACCCTTTGGCTATATTTAGACATTTCATGTTCGTTCACATTTTCTCAATATTTTGAACATTTGATGAATGATGGGATTTCTGTCATCTGTTGTTTCAAAAGCGGAAGCCTACACTGGTGACTACGTATATATTTATTTTAGGAATTGGAACGAATATCTGAATATTCGAGAAAAAACGGCGGAATATTCGATTTCGATTTTAAGATTCGAATATTTGTTTTTCCTGTCATATGTGAGAGTCGTATAATCGTTACCATCAAAAATTGTTTTCAGCTCACCAGGACACAGTATGGTCAAGAACAGCCATTAGGATCATCCAGGCCGTCGTTGGTGGGCAACAAATTCTTTAAACGTCTTCATCTCCGGAACCACTGGACTTGGCAGTATGTTTCTTAGGTGACCTCTTCAAATATGTTCGTGACTTTATTTCTTCAATAAAAAATAGGGGCGTGGCAGTACAGGGCTAATTGGAGTTAGAGAAGTAATGAAATAATTTGTAGCAATCCTGTCCCCCTTAAACATTTTACCAATTTGAACCAAACTTAGAAGAAATATTTCTTGGATGACCTTTTTTCAGAATTTGTTCTCAATAAACTGGGGCGTGGCAAGGCGAGGCTTATCAGACTTAAAGGAATCTTGAAATAATTAATAGAATTCGTCTCCTTCTAAACAACCTTGCAAATTTGTATCAAACTTGGTAGAAATTTTCCTTAGGTGACACTTTCCAAAATGTATTCGTAAAATTTAGATTCGTGATAAAAGAGGGCGTGACAGGGCGGGGCTCATCAGAAGTAGAGGAATTTGATAGGAATGTTCCTTGGTGGCTTTAGTGAATTTTGATTCGAAAAAAACCCCGGAAAAATCGTGGTATGATTATTTTAAAAAATCTTCTCCTCCTAAACCACTCTTCAAAAATAGACCAAACCTAGCAAGAATGTTCCTTGGTCGATCCTTTTCTTAACCTGTTCGTGAAACTTTGATTCATGTAAATACGGGGCGTGAAAGAAATCACGAAACGAGTCTTTAAAATCTTCTCCTCATAAACCACTTTCCAAGTTTAGATCAAAATTAGTAGGAGTGTTTCTTGGGCGACCCTTGAAATTTTGATTTGTTAAAATATGAGGGCCTAGAAGGACGAGGCTTGGAAGGAATTGTTATTAGGTGCCAAGAATTAAATTGTGTTCTTGATATGTTGATTCGCAAAAAAAAAAAAAAAAAAGAATGAAAAAGAAAAAGAAACAAAATAATGAACCGAACTCGGCAAGAAAGGTCTTTGTGTATACCCTTTTCAAAACTTGTTCGTGTAATTCAGATTCTTAAATTATTGGGGCATGGTAGGGTGGGGCGTAGGGAAATTATTAATTATGTCTTTAAAAAAACTTCTCATACTAAACCGCATAGCCACATTTGGACTAAACTTGGCAGAAGTGTTTCTCTGGTTACCTTTTTTAAAATTATTTTTTAGTGAATTTTGATTCTCATATCGGGAGTTGCAGGAAAGGGTTTATCAGACAGAGAAATCGTGAAATCTTTTTTTAACAATCCTCTCCTCCTGTATTATCAGGTAAACTTTTACAAAACTTGAGAGAAATGATCTTTAGGTGACCTTATTCGTGAAATCTTGAATTAGTGAAAACAAATGTGGGCGTGTCAGGGCTGGACCTATCAGACTCAGAGAAATCGTAAAATACTTCCTAGGTTAGCGATTCTGTGCAATCTTTGCCCTCTCGCTATGTTAATGACGATGAAATATTCTAAGATTTTATTCTTTAAAGCCATATCTTCCCCCAAAATACGCAACAAAATAAATAAGAAAAAACAATACCCGAGGCCCAAGAGCACGAATGAACATGACGGTTGAAATCATAAGATCTAAATAATTATACGCAGTAAGCTTACAATTCATAAAGAGTTTCGATATTCTAAAATTTGACCAACCACAATTGAAGGGGTGATTACATAAAATTATGACGTTAGTAATGACGTTTTAACTTGCGTTAGCCATTCAAATAACCAGCTCGGTCATGGAGATTAACGAACTCGTACGTAAAGTTTAGTCATCAGGATGTGTGCATATAACTGTCGATGCCGCAGATTAATGAGAGTTTACGGTGGAGAATAGGATGCATTCGACTTGATCTCAAAGATGTAAACAATCACCAGTTAAAATCGAACAGAAAAACAAACAAACAAACAAATAAAACTCTTTCAAGATACCTTTACTCATATCCCCCATTTGTATATAGATATCAAGAAGGCTTTTGTTTGCTTTAGTGATAAAATACACGATAGATCATTTGAACCGTTTTCTCACAGGGCAGATAAGGCTATAAGGAGCATAACCAAAATTATCTGCGAAGGTCTTAAGGATTTAAATAGATGCATAGTAACATGTAAGTTATGTATCAGACTTATTTAATTTTGAAAAGAAGATTGACATATCATCTTCACGCCTATGTCTATCTCTTAAAACATTAGCATAGATAGGTAGAACAGCAGATGCATTTTCAAACCCAGCTATGTAATGGCGCACGGATCTACAAAGCTACCTCAATCAGTGTGTGCGTACGAGTGTGTGTGTGTGGGGGGGGGGGATAGGTGGGTGGGTGTTTGTGCTCATCCGTATTCGGAGCGTGAATTCTATATTAATGGATTGAATTCGAAATAAATTTGCATACTATTAGTTATTCCACTTTGCAATATCTATCATAATGCGAAAAGTATGTTTTGCTACGCCCAAGATTTAAGAAGCAGCTTTTAGGCCGAGTGTTATATTCGTCCTTTTGAAAAGCATGTCTTCTACATTTATTGGTGGATTTTGATACAGTTTGATGATTACTTGTGCACATTTCAAAACTGACCTAGCTAATTGTATTTCATAACTTTACGTAAAACATTTTGGACAAAACATAGTATTGGCGAGGGCATCCATTTCTTTTACAGGTCGGATTTATACCTAAATTAATACTACAGTCAAACCTGGTTATCCGGTCACCTCCATTCAGCGTGCACCTGTCTTAAACGGCCAGTTCGATGCCCCCCCCCCCCGATCTATTTTACACTTAATTTTACCTGTATTCAACAAGCACCTCTAAAACGCGGTCAGTGGCCATCAAAATCGTGTCCCATTCTTTAAAATAACCTGAGTTAACGGTCAATTTTCGGGCCCATGGCAATTTTCACGGATAAGTAATTATCAGGGCGCATAATTGTTTCGGATTATCTATTCAAGTTAGACCGGTACCGCCGTCGACTTAAACAAAGCCGACAGGTAGATTCCAAAAGACTGTATCAAGAGATTGGCTGATGGGCTTTTAATGACGTAAACCCAAACATCGAATCTGATTGGGTGA
Organism: Fragum fragum; assembly: GCA_946902895.1. Taxonomy (NCBI): domain Eukaryota; kingdom Metazoa; phylum Mollusca; class Bivalvia; order Cardiida; family Cardiidae; genus Fragum; species Fragum fragum. The sequence continues at coordinate 9,252,144 of OX336367.1, forward strand.
TGGATTGTTTGTAAACAATATGGCGGAAGCGGAACGCGGTGTTCCTCATATATTTTACATGAAATGGGTGACATTCCAAGGATTTTCTCGCACACAATTTCGATTGTTGATGTGAGAAACGTTTTAACATTAAAACTGACTACTTTAAAACTACAAAAGGAAGATTTTTATCGTATTGGTTGGAAATCCCGCAGCGTATCCAAATTTTTTTTAACAAAATTTGCTGCGCATGCGTAAGCCTCGTTTTCGATTTTAGTAAGGAGAAAACCTAACGGGCCAGGCTTTCCGTGTATGTACCGAAAATCGGTGCATACCTGTCGGCTTTATAAAAGTCGACAATGATACCGGTCTACTATTCAAGATATACATTCACACGCGCGCCAATTTACAGGTGTTTTGTAGATAACTTCAAAGTCACCAAAATTCCTAATTTTGTTATATTGCTCTTGCTCAGTGATTGAATTTAATGCATATGATATTCAAACTTTATCAATAAAGTTTAATTGAGTATGACGATCGAAATTACTGTTCTCGGAATTAATGTATCTAAAATAAACTTTGTATCTTTGTATTGATCGAAATTACTGTTCTCGGAAAGTAATCTGTTTTCGTTTTCGTACAGAGTTTGTTTGCAGTTTTAGAGGCGAGAAATGAGTAAAAAAAACTCGATAAAAGACTAATTCTGACTAGATTCTACATTGGAATTTTATTGAATTATAGTGTTTTACACAATCATCAAAATTATCGAGCAGACTGATCCTCAATTGATCGGCCGATATTATTTCAATTGTTCGATCTTTGCAAAATATAATCACGACCATTCGAGTAATTTAATCCGATTTGAATCTTACAATTTCGATTGATAATATAATCGATTTCATGAGCATATAGGCCTAATAGTATTCCTACCAAAGTAAAAAAAAATAATGTTTGAATGAGCTGTTTTCTTGTTCTTATTTACTTTGAAAATGAATACTTTCTTGCCTCCCAATCTTTTTGTTATATTAATATCCGGCTATCGACCTGTATTGAGCAAGCACCTGTCTTAAGCAAGCGACTTTGGCAAATCCCTTGACCGTTTGCTTAAGACAGGTTCGACTGTACTTTCTAATATCGTTTTCAAAACCTACACATAGATAAAAAGGGAAAGGAAAAAGACAAGACGACTTTATGCGGGTGCTAAGACATGGCTGAATGTACTTGAAATAAAAGCGCTGAAAGCCTGAGATATGTATACAGGAGATATATTATCTGGGCAGAAAAAGTTTGATGGTCGGTTTATCGGAGTGGCCACTTTCTACCCAAATCTACTGTCGATTATGCGCAGATCTGCCAATTTGTGCGCTAGGGGACACAACCTGTCCGAAATACTTTTCATCCATTCGAGGTATTGTAACGATATATTTACATGTATATATCGTTACATATTTTTCACTCGAACAAAATGCTTTGAAGGGATCTGATAAAGGCCACCCAAGGATCCTTCATGTGAATTTTGGTTGAGTTTGGTTGAATTATGTTCAGTACTTTCTGAGAAGAAGATTTTTAAAGTAAAAGTTGACGGACGGACGGACGGACGACGGACACCACATCATGACAAAAGCTCGTTGGCTTTCAGCCAGTGGAGCTAGCGAGAGAGAGCTAGAGAGTGAGAGAGGTGGGGGAATGGAGCGTGTAGCCAGGTTCGAACTAGGAGGTTCTTGCGTGCGATGTGAGTATTCTACCACACAGATCAATTTCGTTATGTAAATATGCGCTTTAGAATCTCCAGATAAAGAGAGCGAGAGAGGGCGGGCGGTCGTTTAACAGGTTAACATGGTTATGCACACCTCTCAAAAGCGGTATGTTAACGTTGCATCCTTTGGGTAGAATTCGGAGGTAAAAATATATAGACACAAAGTCCGAGCGCGACCAAATCGTTTTCAGACAGTGCGAATGTGATCCTATGAATGACCAATTAATTTGTTAAACAAAACATTCCAATCGTGCGTAAAACCGACAGCTTCGCTTATCAGCTTTTTACAGCAACTTCGTCTAACCGGACCGTTTTAACATTGTTGCTCTAGAATAAGTAATGTTATTTTGGTATGAAACAAACACCTTATTTTTTCTTAACAATATGATATGATTATATATGTTTAATAATTTCCAATATATTATATATCTCCTTTCTTTCTTTCTATTCACTCGTCAAGTTTTGATAATTTTGCCAAATTCAGAACACTCACAAGAAAGTACTGTACATAAAGCCGACAGCTTTCAATGAGTCATATCTCTCCTTCGTCCTTCTCGCCTCAATCGGGCGTATTAATTTATGGTCACATCCGATCTACTTTTCAAGCCACAGAAGATCACATTGATTGCGGTAGATGTTTTTACATTATGTTTTCACATTAAACTCTGCATGGATTTGAATTTTCAGCATTGTAACTTTAGCCTCAGATTGCTTACGCAATCTCGGGTTAAAAACGAAACCACACTTAGAATAACAAAATCAAAGTGTATCTATCAGTTTACATTCTTCTATTACTTTGTCCATTTGTGGATAAGTTTGCTACAAGATCAGTGAATCAGATCATACCAAGATGTAAGCGTTTGTTAAATATTTTGAGAATTGAACCATAGAATCAACAGATGTAGGTAAGATCGATTGTGGCCTTTGACTTTCAGGCGCGACCTTGATCTTCTAACAAAAACCTATACTAAAGCTAGAACGTGCACTCGTAAAGATGTTCTAGCGTTTAAATTACAATAAAAATCTGACAGATGAATAAAGAGATTAAGCAAGGTTAAAGTTTGAATTGAACTTCAGCTATAACAATGACCTTGAGATAAGAAGCCTGAATCAACATCAATACGGCACACTCGCTTTCCCAGTGTGCAAACTATTATGAGATAGGGTGAAAGAATCAAGAAGAAAGGTAGAAATTTAACCTTTGACCTTTAGGTATGGCCTTAACTCTTACAGTTGTGGCCTGAACCAATTGCAGTATACTTACTCTCGCCAAGATTTACAAATGTCTTAGATATTATAAGAATCCAACAATAGGACTAAGAGATATAGGCAAGGTAGAAATTTGACTTTTGAATCAAGAGAAGCAGACCGGCTCTAGTCAAGATGTACAATTTTGTGAACTATTATAAGAGTGGGACCAAAATTTAAGATATTTTACAAAATACCAAACATTTTGATTTTCAATAAAGTAAAAAAGCGACGACATAGCTGTAACAATACCCAAGGGTATTTCAGGAAACGACTGAGGTCATTAACACGAGTCAGGAAAAACCTAGAATCAAATATCCATGCAGTGTTGGGATTGTGAAAATCACAATTGTTTACGCCTTTTTTATGACACACTTTTCCTTGTTGAAATATTTTCCTTTCAATATGTAGTAAAAAATGACAACGCCATAGGTCAAGTTTCATTTACTCGATTTAGATCCGTAACTCTGAACAAAATATGAAAAGTGGAAAATGAAAAAAACAAACAAAAAAAGTGATGTACTTACAGAAATAATATAGAGTGCCGACTTGTGGGAACGGAATTTTTTATTGATACGTTTGAGGTGTAAACTTTCTTTTCAAGGAAGATACTGTTCTCTCAAAAACGATGACTACTTTTTGATAAAAGATCTAACAGGAGTGTTAGGATATAGGATATATATATATATATTTGTAATGATTCTGATGCCTGTCTAATCATTAAGACGAATATTTGAATATATTCGAAAATAAATGTTTTCTCGTATTCATACATTATAATTAATTTTTTAGATCCATCTATCTATCCATACATTTTCCATCAAACAATCAATCAATCCATCCATACTTTAAAGGCATTGAATCTTATTTATTCCTTGATTTTCGATTTCACTCCAAGGTTGATTCGAGATGCTTTCTTATTACCCTCTCAGAATAAGGGACCGAGCAGTCCTCTTATCTATTTTTTCGATCGATCAGAAGGAATGCTCAGTCACTTTATTCACTTTAGTTAAATATAAATACACTAAATATGCTTATGTGTGTGCTTGCGCGTGTATATTTGTATGAATCGGCGCGTGTGTGTGTATGTGCGTATGTACGTATTTGTGCAATTGTTTGATTTAAGTTGGTGTATGCTTTTGTTCATTTATGTGAAAAGCTCGCCCCAGTGGCGGAAAAATAAAGAATATATATATAGGATATATATATATATTTGTAATGATTCTGATACCTGTCTAATCATTAAGACGAATATTTGAATATATTCGAAAATAAATGTTTTCTCGTATTCATACATTATAATTAATTTTTTAGATCCATCCCTCGATAAAAACAAAACTTATTCTCTTCGTTTCTTAAAAAACTTTAAGTTTACAAAATTTGACAATATCTTCTACAAAAAAATAAAAAACAAAAAATGTTTTTCCGAAACCTAAGTATTGATATCAAGAATGATCACGTGTTTTCTTTTTGTGTGTTCTTGTTTCAAACCTTTGTGGCCAATACTTCATACTTCACAGTGATGTCATCTGATTACGCATTGGTGAAGACAAAACCCCGACTGTCTATGATACCCATGAGACCAGAATGTGACAGTTTATATCTCATAATATCACCTTTGATGACTGATAAATGTCCATATAGATAGTCCATTTGTCGGTTTCTTGGGGTATTACTTATATCAACAGTAAGACTATGTCTTCTTCAGTAAGATAATAAAGACACAGTTAGAGCTTGTTGTATTTGGAATTGTTTTTATTTTTAGCTCACCTGAGCACGAAGTGCTCATGGTGAGGTTTTTTGGTCATCCTGTGTCCGTCGTCCGTCGTGTGTCAACAATCTTAAAATGAAATTTCCTCCAAAACCGTTGGGCGGATTTCAACCAAATTTGGCAGAAATGATCCTTGGGTGGTGCCCTTTAAATTTGCTAAAGGAATTGAAATCCGTTAAAAACTCTGGTTGCCATGGCAACAAAACTGAAATTTTAATGAAAACTTTAAAAATTATCTCCCCCTGACCTAGAAGACGTAGAGCCTTGATATTTGTCATGAAGCATCAGTACAATGACCTCTTTCAGATTTGCTAAATCAATATCCTCGGGTACCCAGGGGCGGAGCCCTAGGGTGGGTGGGGCTTATTTAGAAATAAAGAAGGATTTTTAAAACGTCATCTCCTCCAAAACCGCTGGGCGGATTTCAACCAACTTTGGCAGGAATGTTCTTTGGGTGGTGCCCTTTAAAATTTGCTTAAAAAATTGAAATCCGTTGAAAACTTTGGTTGCTATGGCAACAAAACTGATTATTTCCTCCTGGCCCAGAAGGTGTAGAGCCTTGATATTTAGCATGAAGCATCAGTACAATGACCTCTTTCAGAATTGCTAAAATAATCATCCTCGGACACCCAGGGGCGGAGCCCCAGGGGCGGAGCCCAAGGGGGGGGGCTTCTATAGAAATAAAGAAGAAATGTTCCTTGGGTGATGCCATGTGAAAATTGCTTAAAGAATTGAAATCCGTTTAAAACTCTGTTTGCCATGGCAACAAAACTGGAATTTTAATAAAAACTTTAGAAATTATCTCCGCCTAACCCAGAGGGCCTAGAGTCTTGATATTTTGCATGAGGCATCAGTACATTGACCTCTTTCAGAATTGCTAAAATCACCAACCTCAGGCCCCCAAGGGCGGTGCCCCAGGTGTGTGTGTGTGTGGGGGGGGCTTATATAGAAATAAAGAAGGATTTTTAAAATGACATCTCCTCCAAAACCACTGGGCTGATTTCAACCAAAGAATTTTATCAGTTGAAAACTCTGGTTCCTATGACAACAAGAGTTAAATTGAAAAAAAAAATACCAAAACCCTCCAAAAAAACCCAAACGTATCCTCCTGACCCAGAAGTTGAAGAATCTTGAATTTTGCATGAAGCATCAGTACATTGACCTCATTCAATATTGATAAAAATTTCAGAGCCCCAGGGTCACTAGGCTGAAATAGAAATAAAGAATGCAACCCATTCAAAACTATTTGGTCATTTTAAACCAAATAGGGCTTGTTGATTTTAGTTTAATGTTGAAGGAGGTTTTCTCCCGACCCAGTTTGTATTAGGCCTTGAAGAAAAAATGAGCCTTATCTCAGGTGAGCGCCAGGGCCACTGGTCCTCTTGTTTTGTGTGTTTGTTTGTTTGTTTTTGGTTGTTTTGTTTTGTTTGTTAGGGGATTTTTATGCCCATGCATCGAAAGATCGGGGCATATTGTTTTACCGTTGTCCATCTGTCTGTCCGTCATTCAGTCTTTCCGTCTGTCTGTCTGCAAATCTTAACCGAAAAACCTGCTACCAGCCTATTCAAGATACAATGCTCATATTTGGCATGATGATACTCCATAATACGCATCTCCTCGTGTAAAGGTCAAGATCATGTGATAAGGTCAAGGTCACATACCAAGGTCAAACGCAAAAAATAATAACCCAACAAATTAATATTTTCAAATACAAAAGGTTTTTCAAGAATCAATGCTTATATTTGGCATGATGATAGAAATAATCAATACACAACTGCAAATATCAAGGTACCTTGTCGCTTTCACTAAAATACTCTATTAAAACTCGTGTACAAGTCAACAACGCTTTTCATACTTAAGTCCTGTTGCGGGGGCATTGTGTTTCACAAACACATCTTTTGTTGTTGTTGTTGTTGTTGCTATATTTCATTTTCAAAGAGATGATCAATAATTTGATTAAAGACAACTTATTTTGTCATTATTTGATTGGACATAATGTTACTTATAAGATTTCTCGTGGTTTAATATCATTTCATGTAAAAAAATAATTAATGAGCATTTCAATGAACATAAACTACACGATTGATTACGATAACTTTACTTGTCTTGGCATACCTGGCTAGAATATCAGATATCATTGGGGTTTCGGCAAAACGGCAAAGTCACATAGTTTTGATCAACATTTGAAGATTTTTTTTAAAGAGTCAGCTGGTATACAGAATATGACCACTTTCCGTTTTCGTAATCAATTGCACCTTTAACTCCAAATTTAGACAAAAAAACAACAACCGTTTTTTTTCCTATAAAAACCAACACACAAACAATAGCGACTTTCGTTAACAAATCAGACGCCATCTTCACTATAGAAGAGGTTCAGGAAACCTTCTAAATATTTCGGAAAAACAGATAAACAATCAAAACTACCAGTGCTCAATATTGTAAAATTTAGGTTTTTAAGTACAACATGTTTGAGTGAAAATATTTTTTCTTGACTAAATAGTTTTAGAAATAGCTTAAGAGGTAGAATTTTTCTGGAATTATCAAGGTTTCTTCTTTTCTTTTGTTAGCCCATGAATGTTGAAATATTTATATCAATGATATCAACAATAATAATGACAAGAATTAAAAAAAATCCCTCATGATAAAAATCTTATCTGGTAAATATTCAAAGTGAGTCACTAAATCCATAAGCATTTATGACCACAAGTATATACAGGGGTCACGCGTTCCCTCGAGCTGGCGCTAACTCGAGGTCATGCGATGGCTCAAGCTTACCTTTCGGTCCCGGTTCGTCTCCTTCTATTATGTTTCAGGTTTCAAGTTTCTTTATTGTATGAGACAAAATTGTCCATAATACATATATAAACAAATTACATTTATCCAAATAAACTAATGTGTTCCGGTGATGATGGTATAGACAAAGAAAAAATATTATACAACGATGCTTTTCAATGAAAACCTCGTAACTGCAGTCTGTATTGAGCTGCAGTTACGAGGCTTTTGCTGAAAAACGACAATAAATAATGTAATTAGTAGGTATATTAAATAGATCTACCTGTGATACAAAAGTTTGGAGATTATGTATTTGGTCATTATTTCACTAACTCGAGCTCGTGTTCCCTCGATGGCTCGATCAGTAATCTCGGTCCTATGGTCAGGTTATACTGCATTCACTCGAGCTAAGGAGTTTGCACCTTTCTGGCATCTATTGGTTTGTACAGAAATTAAGCTACGATGCGTGTCGAGGCACTGATGAAGGGAGAAATGGAAAACAATGCCAGAAATGATGAAGTTATTTGTAACAGCGACTGTCTTTTAATTGGCAAAATCTAAAATTTTGTCATTCATGAATGGAAAACATTGTACGAAAGAAAGAATTTGTTTGTAAAAGCGGCTCTCTTTATATTTTGTTGATGAGTACTCGTCATGCCGTCTACAGAGAACAGTGGCAACTTTCATGCCGTACAAGTATCATGTTTAATGGCTTTAAATATTAGCGTAACATTTTTTCTTAGCATTGCTGGTAGATTGATTAAATGCACTCAAATATTTTTTAAAGGTGAAATAAAGTTACAGTCAATATCCAGAAAACTATTTCTTGTGAAATATTTTACACAATTAATGCGTATTATGAAGAGATACGATGTAAAAGAATGCTTTACAGTAGCAAAATGTCTGCAAAGAAGACAATTTTGCATTCTCGCGCTAACTCGAGTCATACGATGACTCTAGCAATTTGGTCGGTCCTGAGTGTGATCGAGCCATCGCGAGACCACTGTACTTTTACACAGACTTTTCAGTGAAAGTCCTAGAACTCCCCGAAAGAGAGTCAGTGGTTTAAGCTAACTGTTGCTCGATTTACAGCTGGGTTGACTGGGGCTTACTCTTAAGTGACTTACCAATGAACTAGACTCGGGGATGGTTGGACTCGAATCCGTGACCTTCATATCACAAGTCAAGGTTGCTATACCACTCGACCATCGAGGCAGTCAAGCGAGGTATTGTGTCATGTCCGTGTTTCTTTTCACATACGAGGCATACAAACTTCCAGCTTTGTTAATGCATGTACGCGGGTTTTATGACCAACGTTAGGATAAAGATATACGCTTTGCGATACTCTTTCCGGTCAAAAAGACCCCCCTCATCCCCCCCCCCCAAAAAAAACCCCCAGCGTTTAACAGGTGAACCCTGAAAACTTATTTGTTTGATTAAAAAGACACGTAGTTAGTAAAATATCTCTTTATTAAAGGTCGAAATGAAGAAGAAATATTTAAATATATATAAATATAGACAGAAAAAAGAGTTGATCCGGTTTAACCGAATCGACCGAAACAAGTAAAATGCAAGTGAAAAATAAAACAATTAGACTTCACGTGCCTATAATAATGGTACTGAATGAAAAAATAATTTCAATTTATAAATATATATATGTAAATATAATTTCTTTTTGCACATGTATAAATTTTGTATTGCGGGATTATTTGTTCTGACATTGCCTGAGTGTATCATTGTTTAAGATGACCAGCTATGACAAAAGTATGAATTATTACCTTAACCAAATATTGCTATCAATATAGTCAAGGCAGACTGAAAACTACCCCATAAGTAAGTTATATAATCTTCGACCAAGATTAAACAAGGTTGAAACGTATACATTTTATTTTTACCACTTAAATTTTGAGTTCATATATGGCCGATTTCTTAAAGAACAATGTGCAATTTTACATTTGATGTGATATTATTGAGTCATCTTATAGACATTTGATTGAATGGTATTGCAGAAAGGTCCTTTAAGTAACTACCAGATGTAATGATGCTGTTGCACTTGCACCTTAAGAAGTACTTTAATTCAGTATAAGAGTTTCATCCAACAATGATTGATTCTATGCGTAGGCTTGAAATGCATGTATGTACATCCTCATGTTGAAACTTTTACACTTTTGGGTTTGATTTTTTAATACAATCTTCCTACCAACTCCCCGTATTGCAAGAAAAAGATGTAAAGTTGTGTGTGACAAAATCTTTACCTGAAGCTGGACGACAGTATTTGGACGAAGTATAAGTTGTGTGATATGTCTTATATATTTCCATCTTTTCACTTTCAGAGAAATTCAACCAGCCTTTCGTCCAAGATTGTACAATTCGATTGAAATTAACAACACAGATTCTATAAAAAATACAGATGAGGATAAATGAGTACTAAGGAACTTTAAGATATTATGATTCTTTTGTGTGATTTAATTGTGGTCAGAAACTTTCATTGTCAAATCATGAATGATTCAATAAAAGAAGTCGTGGTTATTTCAACAGAATAATTTTCATTCTCTTTGTTAAGTTAAAAAGAGATATGTACATTTTTAAATGGAAATGTTTGCATTTGTATCTTTAGAAATGATGAAATGATGTTAAAGACATTTAAATATTCTATGTGTCCTGCAGAAGGAAAGCGTAATAGTATGAATGTGAAGAAACGGTCGTAAAACCTCGTAAAATTTTACGGGAAAAGACCTGACAGCTGGTTTCCAGGAAGATCTCGTAAAATTACGGTTCATGCGATACAGATTAATAAGGTCTGGCCGCAATTTTACAGGATTTGTCCTGGAAACCAGTTGCCGTTTTTTTTAATGTAAAATGTTACGCGAATGTTTTAAAGTGCAGTGCCATCGTAAAACTCCAAGGGTTCGCCCAAACCGTACCTGTTTATATAAGTTTGAGCACCCACTGCGCGCTTATTTTGCACATGTTCAAATCATCTGTTAGTATTTTACCTTGAGAACTCTGAGAGAAGAAATATACTACTTTTTAAATCCAAATCTTTTAACAATCATTCTGTCACCGTGTCGTGGTATATTCTTGACTGATTAAACCATGTGACGTCATAAGTACACGTTTACATTTCGGTAAACGGACATTTAGAAATATGTTACATTAACATAGTACCGATTAGTATTGGTATCTGACTTCATTGTTCCAATATTTGTCAATTCTTGATTTACACTCGTTAACAGTATTTGCAACGACTAAATTTTCATGTAACGAGTTCTCTGTGAAAAGTGATGTTGTCTTCAAGTAGTTCTACAGCGTTTGTTGTTGTTGTTTTTGTTTTCAAACCGCGGGTCGTTGAATCTTTGCACACTGTGAAGAAATATTTTCGAAAGTCTTGCCCCCTGCCCGTCTTCCATGTGCAAGACTAGCCACTGATCTTAATCTTTCAATATACATGTATATCAAGTCCCTTTTTGTGGCGCGCCTTTGTACGTTCTCTGTGTAATTTTAGTACCCTACCTTAAGAATCGGTACCGTATCAAATTTCCGTTCTCCAAATTTGGTATGATCAGTGTTTTATAAAGAAGATAAATGATTTTACTCAATGTAATGAAAGTTCTAAATATTAGAGAGTGTATATTATTAGCATTGCTGACCTTCTCAGCAATGTAACAACTAAACTTCAGGTCCTGTTGAAAAAATACTTAAAATCCTTGGTGGTTGTTTCAATATGATTCAAAGTTCATTGTGTATTGCTAACCTTCATTATTGTGGAAGCGAAGATATCATCATCCTCGGAAATCGCTCCTACTCTTAACCCATTACCACGCAACTCCGCATTTTGCGCACCTAGGAAATGTAGCGAATGAATACATTGTGAGAAAAGAAGAAAATGCTTGTAACAAGCCATTTCTTATTTTCTAACTCATATGGCTTTTATTTCTCAAAGTTGATTTAAATTGTTTTGTCATCTGCAATTTGGACCAGTCTAAAGTTTTATTGTTCGGAATGGGTTAAGAGTACCTTCTGTAACAAACATGTATTTCATTTCTGTCGTTTATCGGCCTTACTGATTGTTCTTTGTCTGCACATTTCATCGTCCTCAATTAACATCCGTCCTTCACTAAATCCGCCATCCCATTTGAACACTAGGGCTCGACTTGTTTGTGACCTTGTAAATGAGCTTCTTATTTTTCAATGTGGTCAGTAGACGCCATTTTTCCGTATTGCAAAACGCAACGATGGCAATGCGCAATGCTAGTTTCTGTAAAACTTGAATCATTTACAATGTAATATCTTAAATTTTAACGGAGATGACATTATTACGCCACAACGGCGTTGTGTAATTTCGGGCAAATTCTTGTTTGTATTACAGTCATTGTAAACTTGTTCTGCAAACCTTTTGACTTCACGATATTTCAAAATATTGCGTGCCCCAGGTAGCGCAACATAGGTTGCTATGGAGACCAGTTTTACGCACGCTATGATAATTTCATCAGAAAACGTGGCATTGTTAAACAAAAAGACATGACTGCTTATTTTTTCACAATTCATATTGGATTATGTAAATAGAAATACAGGAGGAAAATGTCTACGAATATAGAAAACAACCATCATATTTTGAGTCGCCTGACTGACTAAACAGTCAAGCTATCATCTTTATCATGTGCAAAATTCTTCATAAGCGTGAAACAGATACGTAGTCTAAGGATTCAATAACAATGCAATAAGATTATTTTTCTTGTCGCTGTTTAAATAGTAGCCTATATGGCGTTGTCCTATATTTTTTGATATTTAATCCAACGATTTTTGATTTGATAAAATAGGATTTTTGGGTAAATTAGCTAAAGGTTCTTAGGTAAAATTCATATGAAAGGGAGGTGATGATGTTTCTGAATCCTAGATAACAAAAAATTCCATTTGACCAAAAAGTACACACACACACGAACATTTAATACTTAAATATTAGTCAGATATTATCTTAAAGGTAATCTGATAGGCTTAAAGTGCTGTTTATGGCTATCTTGGAAAGATTAAGTGGAAATCTACGTTTCTTTTGAAACCACGGCATCCAGTTGCAGACATTGCATGAACTCATTTGCATTGGCCCAACAGAAGTAACAAGGAAACAACCAACGTCCTGAATTGTGTCACATCAAGTGTTCTGTGCAAAAGAACGCTAAGTTTCTATATTGATATTTACTCTTTCGACAGTTTTGGACTGGTCCTTACAGAATTTTCAGAATTGAAAACCTGCTAGCGAACGTTACTCCTAATGAAGTCGCGATGACTTTGGTTTGAGCGAATTCAAACTAAATACGTGATTCTAACGATTATTTTCGCCACGTGAATGTCCCGATACACATAGCAACTGTCTCGGTGTAATCTAAAAAAAGATTAAAAGCATACGTAGTCTATTACGGAAAAAGCCAGGTTGATTTTGATTAACGATCTCCGATTTCCTAAAACTACCTCTATTTTAAAATCTGTGACATGAAAAAAACACCGATACCCTCTTTTAAAGTCCGTGAATTAGATTTATACAAATCCAGCAATTTCCTCATGCATTGGGAAAGAAAAGAAATCTCCGTACAGAACTAATAATTCTCAACCTTGTGTCGCTTCGGTATTCATGCCGAATATGGTCAAATTTTAATGGCGGAGGTAATCGCTACTCGCTAACCTCTTTCGTAGGTATTCATGATGGATATATCCGCACGTCGCTAGCCCTTAACAGGTGTGCGAAATGAAACCGCTAATCTGAAGGAAAATGACTAAACGGGCTGGAGTAAGTTCCCTATCCCTCTTTAATAATTTTAGCAGATTTAGTTATTGAAACTTTTTTTTTTCTGTAAAGATCCATGACTCCAATTTAGCCCCCTCCCCAAATTAACATCTGCTGACGTGCCTGGTTTATCCGCAGTACCAGGTACATAAATTTCAATACGGTACCAGTAAATTAGGATATAAAATGTTAATTTCTCCTTTTGAAAGAAATTACTAGTCAAAAACTGGAAATGCAGCATGTCAACAAAAAGAGGGTAAATTGTTACATTTACACCAAAGTTTCAAAATTTGCTTTGACACATATACTTTATTTTATAGTTTTCATTTCTTCTTTTGTCGACCTCATTTCGATTTTTTTTCTGACGTAGATACATACATTTTAGGTCACCTGACCGAAGGCCATGGTGACCTATTGCGATCGTGTTTTGTTCGTCGTCGTGCATCGTGCGTTAACATTTTACATTTTCGACTTCTTCTTAAGAACCCTTGGATGGAATTCAACCAAACTTGGCAGGAGGCATCCTTAGGAAGGCGCTTCCGATTTGTATTGTCATGGAGTTATCTCCCCTTGGGGCCCGATAAGGGTAAAAAAGGGGGCCAAAAAGGGTACATCTTTAAAAATCTTCAAGCCATGCACCGGCTGTCGGATTGGATTCACAATTGGCATCTAGAGTCTTTAGGGCAAGGACTATCAAGTTTGTACAAGAAAAAAAAATCTGTCAAGAAAAAGCCGTTCCGGGGGGGGAAGGGGGGGGGGAGGAAGGTGTGTGGGGGGGTGGTACATAAGCTTACATATTGACAAGTCTGAAAATCTTTTTCTACCAAACCGAAAGTCCTACAGCTCTGATATTTGGTATGTGGCATCACCTGGCGGACCTCTATCAATGATTAATGAATTAAAACCAAGGGTCAAAATTAGCCCTTTCCCTGACATCACAAGTTTCACAAAGGCTTATATGGTTGAAATTTCAAAAATCTTCTCCCAAACTAGAGGTCCTAGAGCTTTTATATTTGGCATTTAACATCATCTGGTTGATTTCTAACAAGATTGTATAAATTATGGCTCCAGAGACAGAATTAGCCCATTCCCAGATATCACAAATTCAACGTAGGCTTATTATATAGTGAAAATTAAAAATAAATCTTCTCCCAAACAGGAAGGCATAGAAATTTGATATTTGGTCTGGTGAACCTCTTTCAAGATTGTACAAATTATTGCCCCAGGATTCGAATTTGCCCATTCCCGGATGTCACAAGTTTAAATTCTTCTTCTCTCAAACAGATAGGCCTAGAGCTTTGATATTGGTATGTAGCATCATCTAGTGGATGTCTATCAATATTATAGAATTATGGCCCAAGGGTCATTATTAGCCCATTACCGGACGTCACGAATTTTACATGGGGCTTTTATAGTGAAAATGAAAACCATTTTCTCCTAAAAAGGAGGTCCTAGAGCGCTAATATTTGGTATGTAGCATCATCTGGTTGACCCCCATCAAGATTTATGAATTATGGCCAAGGTTCAGAATTGGCCCGTTTCACTATGTCCCAAGTTTAGCTTAGGCTTGTTTAGTGAAGACTTTTAAAAAATCTTCTTCTCGCAAACTAAAAGGCCTGGAGTTTTTATATTTAGTATGTAGCATAATCTGGAGGACTTTTATTTATTCATTTATTTATTTATTTTTTTTGTGCTCTTTTGACTCGGGTGACCGATAAGGCCCTATGGGCCTCTTGTTTACGCTTTGGAACTGAAATAATAGTGTGTGAAAATATTATTTTTTAAGAACGTATTTTTCTGGATTTACATCCTGTTCTCCGTTTTGTTAAAATTATTTTTAAATGATTTCAGTATTTTTTTCTCATGATTTGACATTTTGTGGTCTATTTTATGCCAATTTTGAAAAAAAAAAATAAATAAATTAAAAGAATTTTCACAAAATGCAATTTTCTTCGAAAAATGCATGGAAAGCTACCCTGATTTTTTGTCAGCTCACTATCTCGTTTGCATCCTTTGAACAATGTATAAATAACAAATTTGCAACATGTAGCCAATTGTATCGTCTACCTTATTGCGGTCTTTATCAAGCGATTCATTTATCATAAATGTATCGTTTAAAAATTCGAAAGGTAAAGTTACGAACTCGAGACTTCATGCACTCTACCTATTTCGCTATCACAGTTATGTGTTTGTCGAAGTATGGTCTGATACGTATTTATTTTCATTATTAAGGTCAGGATCAGGTCAATGAAATCACCCTATACCCTAAAAAAGCGTGGTGAAAGAGTGGTGCAATTGAAACTGAAATTGTAACCTATCTTTGACACGTGTTTTTTCTTCTTTTTTTTTTCTTCATTTATTGACAAAATCTAGATCACAATTATTCCAACCGGATATATCGGATGATATCGTAAGCCTCACAACTGCATCTTGAACCAAACTGTAGTTACGAGTTTATAGAAGTAAAGTAATAATATTGTTGATTGTTCTTGATTTAACTTCGAATGTACACGCGAATAGACAAAACATGTTCGAGATAAGTTATGAATTAAATAGACATTGAACAACCGAATCGGTGTGATATTACTGGATTTTGCAGTTTACCCGTTTACGGATATGATCATCCACGGAAACAAAGGCCAATATCATTACCTCAACAATTTCACTTGTAGTATTTCATCTATCATATATTCAGAATCTCCTCATCATCGTTATCAAGACAAAACTGTTAACTGATAACGACCTTTACTATAGAAACGGAGTAGATAGGTATCTCGATGATCAGGTGAAAATTGATACCATTTGTGTGAAATTTTCCAAGTTTGGATGACATAAAATGGTATAAAATTAGTCACAGTGTTAGTCGTTTTGATACACGTGTCCAAAACTCTTTGGTTTCATCCTGGAATCTGATCAAGGGTATCGAAACTGTCTGTCTAATTGACCAATCACGGCCGTAAATCAAAGGATAAGTCGACAAGTGAAATCGTAGATTTAGACCAGCAGTGAGTGTTGAATTTGACATTGGTCGCCATTTTTCTGTTGGTTTGCCGACTTATTCAAGTTGTAGTTATGACGTTTGGGTCGCCAACCAACCATTCTATTTATTCACATGCCACTGACCATAAATTTTGCGTAATACGAAATTTAAATTCGATTTGGAACTTCCTGTCAGAGTCAAAAAACGGGGCCAATGTAGTAAGTGAGCTTGGCTAGCGATTGGTCAGTTGGAAAAGAACACTCAATTCAATTCATTATTAATAAATTCGTAAGCGCAAAGAAAGGAAAATTTACTACTTGTTAAGGTAGTCTGACACAGTTGAGCACATATTGCAATCTTTAAAGAAGTAATGCATTTTCAGAGATTGCCACGGAGATAATATGCGAATAAGACAAAGTGTATGCGTATTGCGTAATAAAGAGGTTAAATTAAAGATAAATGACGTTGGTATTGAAATTGTTGAGTCCCATAAAGTTTTGGGTGTTCACGTTGACAAACACCTGTCATGGAATGTGCATATTGACAAAATTAGTTCTATAATGAATAGTAAAATCTCTCTTCTAAAAAGAATTTCGGCTTATCTGTCGTTTGAAATGAAGCAATTGTTTTACAATTCTTACATATTACATACTTTTGATTTTTGCTGTACAGTTTGGTGGAAAAGTGCTCAATGTAGGATCTCTAAATTGTGTGTACTCCAGAAAAGAGCAGCAAGAATAAGTTCGATTGATTCTTTTTTTCTACACTTAATTTGTTATCTTTCGATAACCGATGTAATTATCACACGGGTCTTTTAATATATAAATGTAGAAATAACTTTTTGCCAGGGTATATGGCAGACGTCATTTCTTTTAGTAATAACACTTACTACAATTTACGATCAATTACTCATCATGACATAACTAACTCAAAGTTTGATACATTGTACAAGAAAAACTCATTTTCGTACTACAGCATGAGTGTGTGGAACGAAATTCCTTTTTTAATTAGAGATGCAACATCTTTATCCAGTTTTAAAAAACAGTTAAAGCAATATTTGCTATTGAAACAATTCTAAAGTCTCACCAGAAGATGCCTATTAAGTAATTAACCTAAAGGTGTATCTGTCCGTAGATTTACTATCCTTTCGAGCATTTCCCTCCATGTTTTGTTGTTGTTGTTAATCAAACTCTATACACATGTTTGTATCATTTCATCATTTACAGTAATCATTTTCATCATAGCGAAGGCAACATTGTAAAAAGGACTATTCAGATATTCTAATTTGAAAATGTCTTAATGTTCTACCTTCATGAAATAAAGCTGTTATTATTATTATTATTATTATATAAAAAAAAAGATGTCTTTCCTTGCAATCAGCTCATGTGCGAACAATGTTCTCAAGAGCAGCTTTTAGGATCACCAAGTAGTCTAGTCTATGCTTCAACCTAAAAAAATACAAAGGAAATTATTTTTGAATCACGATCTTTACAAAAAAAAAAACTTACCGTTCAGCATATAAAAACTCCCTTTGATGGGGGATATTTGTGATGACTCGTGTATCATAATGGTATTGTTGAGCTACCATGCAGAAAAATAAAGACTCGATTGTATCCTAAAATAATTGTTAATGTTTCTTTTGCAGAGAAAATAAATAGGAAAAAACACGCGTTTTTAAATTATGTCTTTGGTTTTCGTGATTCATTGTAAAATAAGTCAAAATATTGCACTGTAGTGTGTTGTAAGATACGCATATCTTTATCTGTAAAGAAATTAAACGTCTCTCACCAATGGATGGATTGTCGTAAACCTAAATGGGATAGCCGCTGGAGCCTGGGTGAGGATGTAATGGGGGTACTGGTGCGAAATATACCACTGTAAGGGGCTCCAGCCGCCGCCATATGACTGAAAAAATGTTAAGAGCGGCGTTTAACCCAGTTCAAACAAACAAAACTCAAATTCTATTTAAATTGAATGAATTTGACATCTTTTATACTTTCGGAAGGAAGCCGACGGCGGCACTCATCCTTTCCGATTGTTTGTCTCCCACCAATGGGTCGATAATCGTAGACCTATGTGGGATAGCAGCTGGAGGCTAGGAAAGGATGTTGGTGTGAGAAATACCAGGATTCCACTGTTAGGTGCTCAACCCGTGATATAACTGAAAGGTTGTTGAAAGCGGGATAAAATCCCATTCAAACAAACAAATGTGAATGATGTATAACCCCATTGTTGCTTCTTTTCTCTCCCTTTTTAGTGGCGATGGAGACTTGGGATGGAACTCACTGTCTAGTCAATTTAACTTTGGTTGAGTTTATACTTAGTCATAGCAAGTACGTATATCATTACCTACCTAGCTTTTAATCTGGATTATTTTGTCAAAGAGGTTATGGTAAAGATTCTAATCGAGTTCTATCGTACAAAGGATAAGAACAAGGTGTGTTGTAAGATACGAATATTAGACCTAAAGTCAAGTGGTTGAAACTGTTATATAATATCTCCTGGTGGAGAAAACATGTGCCAAGTTATTTAAGAGTTGATCAATGATCGCTTGTGGTATGAAGGAAACAAAAATAATTTACATTTGACTTCTTATTGTGATGTGAAGTTGGAATTTCAAAACTGAGGCTTACAAACTACACATTGTCACTCTGCGGTTATATTTATCCCAAGTTGTTACAACACACACGCTAATCCATTTATGTTGGAATTATTCAGTGCAACCTAATATTACCCCAGTTTTGACCTTTGATTTCTAAGCATGGCCTTTAATTTAAAACTACAGACCTATGGACCATTGTCTCTTTGAGGTCAATAATTAGACCTATTTGTTTAGAAACCCAGCTGATACAGAGTTGTGGAATACTATGTCCAAATTTTTACCTTTGACCTCGTAAGTGTGACTATGACCTTTCCAGCTGCAGACTTTCAAATTGCAATATACATTTGTAATCATTGTGATTAACAGATCCGCCAAGTTATTTGAAAATGTATTCATAAATGTAAGAGAGGTAGCTTCAGATACACTCAACACACAAAATAATACACACAGTGACAAAGGACAGGTCCGATATCCACCTTCGGGGGCATAGAAAATGGAAAGTACTTAAAATAGATATACAGATATTAGTAAAACCATTTAATAAAACATGTCATGATAATACTTAGTAATAGTAATATGGTTTAGCTATTGACTCTTCAACCCAGCTTTACATAAAGCTTTACAAATCCCTCTTTCTTCTCTCGATTTCCGGCGTATAAATGACCCTTACTACAGTTCGTTTCAGTTTACTAGAAATACATATTGTCAATACTTCTTTGGTATTAAGAAACCCAGACTAACGTGCTTGTATAAAGCAATACCGTGCTTGTACACAGAGTCCGTCGTCCGCCGTCAACATTTTCTGTAAATATCTTCTCCTCCTTAATCATTTGGCCACTTTGGACCAACTTTGCATGAATGTTCTTTTGTGACCCATTACAAAATTCGTGAAATTTTGATTCGTGAAAAAAAAAGACTTAAAGAGATCATGCAATAATTCATTGAAAATCTTCTCCTCCTAAACATTTGGTCGTTGTTGATCAGGTTTGGCAGAAATGTATCTCTGGTAACCCTTTTCGGAATCCGATCCTAAAATTGTGAATCGCGAAAAGAGGTTGGGGCTTATCACGCTTATTGAAATCATAAAAAAAAATCTACTCAATCATTGGGCCAAAGTGGACCAAACTTGTAAGAATTTTGCTTGAAAAAATAAGGGCGTGGCAGGGAAGGGCTTATCAAACTGAGAAGAATCGTGCAATAATTCTTTAAACATCTCCTCCTCCTAAACCGATTGTCAAATTTTGACCAAACTTAGCTTCAAATCTTTTTCGTGAAAGTTTGATTCGCGAAAAAAGGGTCGTGGTAGGGTGAAACTTTGAGAACCATGAAATAATCTAATAAAAATATTTTCCTCCTAAAGTACTTAACCAACTTGGACTAAATTTGGCGAAATGTTAAATAATTCTTTAAAACGTATTCTCCTTTTCTTTACAGGAATGATCTTTTGGTGACCTTTTTTAAAACCTATTTATGAAATCTTGGTTGGCTTGTCAGGACTTAGCCTATCAGACTTGGAGAAATCATGAAATATTTCTCCGGTAAATGATTAGTAATATTTTGACCCGAGGTATTGTGATCACATTGGCGTCGTGCGCGTCGGCGTTGGCGTGACAGACTTTAAGCTTGGTCATATTTCTATTGTTATTGAAGATATCCTCATAAAACTTGTCATGTGTATTGACCATCACAAGAGTTATCTAGACTATTAAGGGGGATAACTCTACAAGCGTTTTTGTAAGAGTTATGCCCCTTTTTTGCATTATCCAGCACTTGCAGCCGAGCGTTGGCACCCGTGGGCGTTGCTCTTGTTTTATAGTTAGATTATGAGTAATCTATGACTTTTTAATGATTTTAGTAACAGTTAGATTATGACAAAACGTACGTTATTGTATTCATTAAATACCTATAAATATTTCTAGTAGAATAAATACATTCCATGCAGACAAAATCGGACACGTCCGAAAATAATTCGTATCTGAAAATGTCAAATACAGTTCGATATAAGGTACTCTAAGATGACATCATTTTCGTTCTGTAGATGACGTCATAATTCAAATAAACGTAACTAGAATGGCAGAGGAGAAGCGAAATAATTTTAGAAATAAATATTTGTTTTTATTATTTCATCAAATTTATTTAGTAAAATAGGTATATAATAAATGGAAGATAACGGCAACGATTGCAATACAACATTTTGTATTTGCTTCTCGCTGCGGAGGGAAATTTTGTTATTCCTCTCGACCTTCGGTTTTATGAAATATCAACATTTTCCACCGCAGCTCAAAGCAAATACAAGATGTTGTATCTCTGTCGAAACATAATATTCCTTATTTATTTACGCGGTTCTACGTACTGACCACATCATCATGATCAATATAAATTTTCGAAATATTCTAACACCAGTAAACAGGGTAAGAAATTCAATAAAACGTTTTTGCGGAGCATAAAGAACATAATCATCACTATATCAATTCTCGCTGTAGATTTGAAGAAGGGGACTATTCTTTTCGAAAATCAAATAAACCAGGTTATTTCCCTAATAGTCTACGTAGGCTTTTAATCTATATTTAGATTACGCCGAGACAGTTGCAATGAATATTGGGGCAATCAGGTGGTGCGTATAACCATTGAAATCACGTTTGAAATCACTCAAAGAAACGTCATCGTGAAGTCATCAAGAGTTATGTTCGCTAGCCGGGTTTTTCATTCTGAAAGGATCGGTATAAAACTGTCGCTGTTATAATAAATATACCTACCGTTGTTTTGCGCTTACCACTTTATGTGAAATAATTCTGGACATTGTTTTTTGCATTGTCACTTTTTTTATCTTCTGTTGAATTTAGGTCATGTAAAAATGGGGTCATACGTGTCGACAACCGAATGCCGTGGTTTCTAAAACTAACGTAGATTTCCACTGAACCTTTCCTAGATAACCACAAAAACCCACTTTAAGCCTAACAGATTACCATGAATGTGATATCGGACTCATACTAAAGTATTAGATGTTCGTTTGAGAGTTTGAGCGAATTTTAAGCAATTTGGGAAATATTTCAGTTTCATAGATACCTCCCTATAATTTTTTTCTAATAACGCTAAGTTTTATGCGTAAATTCAGGTAACCCATTTAATCAAAAAGGAAGAAGATAGAAAGCCGTTGCGCGCGTATGGCGAAAGTTTCGAAAAGAAAATTTAACACACACACATATGGTGTAAAGTTGATATACATATGCCAAAACTTCACTTGGAATACAGGTCTATTATGGATTTGGTATGACTTTTTAACACGTTTTTACATCCTTCATTCATCATCTTAGGAATTATTTTAGTAGACCATGAAGCATTGATCGTGATTGAATGACATAATATTATTACAATCACATATTTTTAAAAAATACTCAATTTTATTATTTTTATGAAATATAGACTGCGTCGATGGCCAAGTAGTTAAGTCCGTCACCGGGATGTGTTCACGAGCAAGATACATAGTAGCCAGCCCCAGTCTACCCAGCTATAAACCCGCCTCTCCCCGCCTCTCCTTCAGGGACGTGAAAACAAAGTTGTGCGTGTTCGAGAGCGACTCTATAAGCTTAAAACTTTCGTGGCAATCGAACAAAAAAAGTTAGTATAAACAAAACTACAATTTTAGTAAAATATGATAGACATTTGTTGACATTTGTTTGAGATTTTCCGGACAGCCCTCGTATACCTATTAATTCAAATTCATTTGGAAGGTTTCTGCGGCTTTTCCGGGCAGATTTCTACGAATATTCCAGACAGCCCTCGAATACCTGTTATTTCGCTCTATTTGGAAGGTTTCTACGAATTTTCTGGACAACCCTCGACAACCCTCATATACTTGATATTTCAGCTTCATTTGGTCATAAGCCAGGCGTTTAGGCACGGTTTAATGGGGAGAGAGTAAGTTCAAGATAGTGACATATCGTCGTTGTCGTTCTTACATGCGAAGAAATCTCCTCCACTTTAAGTTTGCATTGGCTAACGGACTTAGCGTTATCGATACACCTTTCTTGCAGCGGCCAGTCAATGTGAAATAAACCAGACACACTTTAACTTTTAATTAACGGTCAGTAGGCGACCACCTCAATAAAGGGATAGGAATATTAATCGATGGATGATTCCGTTTTCATCTGTTATTCTCAAACAATTATGACCCGGATTAACCAATTACCAGACGACATAAGTTTGGACTGATATATATAAATTGAAAGAAGCAACATATATAAATTCAAATTGTTTTGAGCTGCAAAGAAAGGGATAAACACCGTACAAATATTGTGAAAGAAGGAGAAATCGCCTGTTTACAGCAATTTCTCCTTTTTCACATTTTTCCTAAATTTGATTTTTCACGGGTGTAAAAAGGCGGGGTTGTGTGGGAGTGAATTAAGCCTCGGAGAATTTTGACTGTTTTACAAAATAATAAATGACATCATAAGTCACATTTTTTTCTATTTTAATCAGAATTATTTTTTAGCTAATGATTGGAATAGGTATGCCGACATTGCTTAACATACTTTTTTTCAAAATCGGACTAATGATAAAACATAAACATGATCAGAAAAAAGTGAATTATTTAGTAAACCAACGGTCAACGAGCCTCGAACGTTTTAACTAAGGGGAATTTCAACGCGTGGTTAAGAGGTAAAGTATTGGTTTCACGATCAAAAGGTCCAGAGCTCGATTCTTTTGAGCATCTGTCGACATTAAGTCTGTTATTTGCCCACATAAATGGTGCTGTTACTGCTGTTTCTCCAGGAAGCAGAATCGAGGCTTGAAAAGCTTGTTTCCCACTCGATGTAAAATAATAGATTAAATTTTTTTTATCCAATTTCTGCTCAGCTGTAGTTACGTGGTTTCATTAGCCCAACAAATGGATATGGAATGAATGTTAAATAAAAACGAGTTTTATTCTATCTAAAAAAAATGCCAATGGCTTAATCACAGATTTTGATCCAACGTAAAATAAAAATGATAATAAAACTAAAACATATCGTCTGAAATTCATGAGGAAAATGAATAAATAAGAATGTAAAATATTTACTTATACTCAATGGTGAATTATTAATTGTTTGTAATTGAATACACGGCGGGCTATTTGACAATTTGAAAGTTCTGTGTAAATCACGGTGGCTTTACTTAATAGGATGTTTAAAATGAGTCCCAAAGGAGATGGAGAAGTGTGAGTTGCTAATTAACTGGTTCCCCGTAACACTCAAATAGTCAAAATCAAATTGTAGCTCATACTTTTTGGTCTTGGTTTATTTATAGTAAGGATTGATCTTATTAATTCTGATTGAATCTATTAAAAAGTGTATCAAATATCGCAGTTGTGCAACCAAAATGTCGCAAATACAGCTTTTATTCAACCTGTGTTTACTATTTTTTGGTCGCATTCTGACAATACCATATCCTCCTTGACAAAAAAGTAACTATATACTTGTGCATAAAGAAAAGAACTCATTGGAGGTGAAATGGGCGGCATAAGCTCTGAGATCCAGATCTTGAATAGAGGTAGGATAAGCGATCAACATAGAATCTGAAAAAAGAACAAAGATTCGACCATGGTCAACCTTTATGGTTGGCACAGTCTGATCAGATCGGAACATTTAGCAACTCATTTCTTGTATCTTTTTTTTCCCGGAACGATTCACATTTCTCCATATTATCTGGACGAACGGGACAACTGAACAATTTGCACTATAATTATTCTATTTTGAAAATAAAGATAATAATAAGAAGAAGAAAAAAGTTTGGTCTTGCGCACGTGAAAGAGGAAATGCAATCCAAACTGAAAGCATAGTCTGCATAGTCAGGTAGGTGGAAAAACTCGGTAAAAAATATAAATTTTTGATACCGGAAAGCCCGCGCAGTGTGACCATGGACGACGTTTAAAGGGCGAAGTCCCGATATGTCAGTTTGGCGGATCACAAAAAAGGATCATCTGGGAAGAGCAAAAAGTTTCGTTCGTTTTCTGATCTACTATTCTGGTACGCAGGCTGACCATAGTGCAGACTTATCTCTTTTCAATATTTCAATCATAGAAAGGGCATTCTACCTTGATATACATTCAATTTTGAAAAGGAAACAATTATGATTGGCTTGTGGAAGGTTTCGAGGCCTAGTTATAGTACACGGGCAAAGTATATATATGTATATCTACTTCCTAATTGTGATTCAAAATCACCTTACTTTTAACTGAAATCAATATTGTTTGATTGTCTTCGCAGTTAGGTAGATGAGCGAATTGACAAAATCAGACAAAACAGAGAGATAATAGCTAAAGAATAATAGTTTGTGAACATGTAGGGCCTACATATAATGTAAATCGTAGTCATAATGGAAGGAAGGTTATTTTAAGTGTGTTACTTTGTAAGATATGTTGTCTTGGACATGAATTATGAACAGGCAACATTTTGGATGAAGATCTTAATGTCGTATCTGCGGGTTGAATGTACTGTAGTTAAAACGTTTAGGTCGTCAAACCAACAAAAAAGCCAAGTTCACTCCCGGCATAAATGGACGATTTTATCGGTAATCCATATTTGATTGACAGACGCGGTCCGTCACTTTACACCCCTCCTTGTACTGAATTGGTTTTCCATGCCACTATAAGCCCGTTACCAGATGTCATTGAAAGAAGTTGTAGGCAGTACATGAATATATCATGTTATAATAACCATCTCGATATGTCGACTAAGACAGGCGAACACTTGAAGATGTTAAACATTGAGAAAGAATCGAGAAGGGACCTAGTTATTTCGGACAGCATAGTTGGTTCCCATGGTAACTCAAATACGACTGTCATTTTGATAGTGACGTATGTTTGTACGATCATTAAATTCTAATGTCTAAAGCATCTGGTTTTGTATGCACAGAGTGCAGAGATAGTTCTAATGCATGTTACTTAGCAAAAGTCGTTCATTTCGCGTACTTTTTTTAATCTCAAACTAAAATCCTTTGAATTAAAAAACTATTTCGAACAATATCCGGCTGTAGTTCTTTGGTGTAATCGTCCAATCATTTAATGACGAATATCGGCCACGAGAGATGAAATGCCTCAAAGTGAGTTATTATTATTGTTGTTGTTGGGGGCGTGGTTAACGACAATTTTGATAGTATTTCAGTCATGTCGAGGTGGCTGAAGCACCTAACCATAGATTCCTGATATTTCTCACACCAGTACTAATACTAAATCCTTTCTGAGCCTCCAGCTGATCAACCCATTTAGGTTTACGATCAATCAACTACTGGAGACTAATGTCTGAAAGGACATTCGCCTCGACCAGGGATCGAACCCGGGACCCCTTGACTAGGAGTCATACGCGCTAACACTGCCCTATGGACGTGGTCAAAAAAGAAGAAGAGGATATGGTGTAAGAGAGAGCAGGCTGAGAGTATGTGTTTGTGACGGGGCTTAATATAGCTTTGAACTATCGTAGGGAAACTCATTTCCAAATCAGAGATAGATAGATAGATAGATAGATAGATAGATAGATAGATAGATAGATAGATAGATAGATAGATAGATAGATAGAGAGAGAGAGAGAGAGAGAGAGAGAGAGAGAGAGAGAAAGAGGCAGACATAGAATAAAGCAAAGAAATAAACTTATAATATTAATCGTTTGAGGACGACCAAAACTTTGGTCTGGTTCGATCCTAGATGCAGCGGGAAATTTTGGAAGCAGTGTTAGTTTTATCTAAGAAAAATAATTGTCTTTTTATCCATGTTTTTTTTTTCTTTCGTCCCCCAATCTTTTAAAGCCCTGTTGACATTTTGGCTCGAACGGAATAATTTGAAAAATGCTTCATATTTTTACGTCTTATCCAAGCAATAGATAAAAAAAGTATCTACAAGTTTAATTTTGAATTCAAAATCTTTGAAATATAACATGAAATATGCTGAATGGCAAATAGGCATTAAATATTCGGGCCAAACTAAGTTACTTGGTCTTTATACTAACCGAGTTGTTATGATTGGAAGTAATTTATGTTATACTCGTTCATGATATACATAAGAGCGTGAAAACGAAACCCATTTTTCAAATTTTACTCAGTTTGATTATCAATGTACATTGCCCCAACTTCAGGTGCCTAGAAAAATGGTATTTAATGGTCAGACACCCATTAGTTTAGCGTATGCCAGTGCAATGGGACAGTCTTAGAGGTGTTTCCATGGTAACGGGGCTCTATGGTAGCATTCTTTGATTACCAAGCTAGTGGAGATATTTACACAATTTTCCCTAACCATGTAAAAGCATAACTTTTTCCGCATGCATGTCCTTGAATCTGCTAGCAGACCAAGTTAACATCGTAACTAGCATATATCCTCTTCAGCCAACTTAACAATGTAACTACAGCTGCTCTGAGACACAGTGAGAGAGACAGACAGACGGTTAAAAAAATAGATCGGATCCAGCCCAAACCAACCACATAGGTGGTATTTCAAAATTGAGTGTATATCAAGGTAGAATAACCAATCTACAATTTTAATTAGGCGATAGGGAGAAGTCTCAATCCTGGTAAGCCTGCTCACTCCCCACAGCAGCTCTTAATGCGAGATTATCCATTTTTGTCTTAAAAATTCATCAAACCAGCATAAATTTGCCGGCGGCGGATCTCAGGACTCACGGCGAATTTGAAGTTTCGTGTATGGTCTCCCTGCGCAGACTGACCGGAGGTGAAAACTTTTAACTTTCGACGTGTTTTCTTTAATTGCTGTTGTGGTTGTTAAACCTCACGAACTCATTTTACATTTGGACTTCATTTTTAGAAAATACAGAGATGTCTGAATCGTCACGAGAAAAAAGTAGTTGCGAAAGTTTACGATCAGATCAGACAGAGCGAACTATGACGGCTGATGGTTGTCTTCTTTGACCCTGATTTATTATATGTCCCCTCACCTTTCAAAGGTAGGATGAAAACTATTTAGTTAAAGAACGGCACCCCGGGTGGTTATAATTTGAAGTACTATATTTATGAATGATACATTCGCAATATCGCAAAATTCACAATATGTGTCGTACTTGTTCATGACTGAAATAAGAGCTTGAAACCCAAACACATTTTCTCTAGGTTCCACTATATCCCCAAACCCCAGTCATTCTCTGTGAATGCTCCAACTTCCAGCTGCCTGGAAAATTGGTAATTAATGGTCATTATTTTTGTGTATATCAGTGTAAAGTGCCAGTCCAAGATGAGTTTCTATGGTAACATTCCTTGATCGCAAAACTAAATATTCTCGTTTTCTTCTAACATCTTAATCGTTTCAGTTTGCCTATCTGTATGTTTATCTGTATTAACAGAAAAATCATCAAGATACTTGCCATTGAATTATATATTCTTTATAGAAATACACCATACCACTTAAATAAATGTCACAAAATACTCTCTCTCTCTCTCTCTCTCTCTCTCTCTCTCTCTCTCTCTCTCTCTCTCTCTCTCTCTCTCTCTCTCTCTCTCTCTCTCTCTCGTGGGAACGAATAACTTGGATAGTGAAGAGTAACATGTTTCTTTTGTTGTTTTCTTTCCATAAGTTCTACAAAAAGATCTCTGTTTGCACATGTAATAGATGTACATAATTCAGAAAATAGCAATCTTTTTAGCCGTGTCGTCACAGTTGGCGCATTGGGTTTTCATTGCAAATCGGATTTAATTTAAGTGTTCAATAGCATGACTTAAGCTCAATATCCACATTTGCTCTATTGCGTTCTTAACACTTTAGAATTGATCTGCAGACAAACAACTGTACAAATTAGTACAATAACATGTAATACATAACAAAGCTTAATAAATTAAAATAAATTGACAATTACAATACTTTGTCTTACCATCTTAAGTGATTTATCAAATGGAAGTGACAACAAAGGATTTATAAGAAAGTGTTAGCATTTATTTTGGGAAAAGTCAATACATAGAAATGATGATGAAGGATTGTAGCTAGACCCGCTCCCCGTCTCACTGATACTAATATTTTAGTTGAAAAGTTTCTTTTCTCTAGCTGTTATCTTTTTTTGTTTTGCTGATCAGTTTGTGAGACGTAAGGGAGGTAATTTCAAGGAATGAAATGTATTTGCATGATTGATGTATCTTAGTTACTTTCAAACCTAAGCACTTACTGACAGCCTGGAAGACAGGCTAGTTTGTAGCTAGCACATATCCTCTTTGACCAACATGACGAAAACTAAATGCATTTACTCAAAAACTGATTTATGCGATAGACCAATCTATGTTTTCTGGCAATTTCTCATTAATTTACCTGTGTTTATTGAATCCTATTAAAATATATATATATATTAAAAAAAAAAGAAAAAAATCGGGAAATGTTTTTCTTTAAAGTGTACTCGTTCAAAGAAATTATTTCGGCTATTTTCATACCAGTCACTTCCAAACAGAAATTTCCCGAAGAAAGTAATTGTAAATGCAATTTCTTTGTTCATCTATGACCAATTCCTGTTTTCTGGCTATTTCTCATTAAACTACCCTTGAATATTGAATCGTATTAAAAAAGCGGGAAATGTTTTTCTTTTAAAATAGTTCGGCTACTTTCATATCAGTCACTTCCAACCAGAAATTTCCCGAAGAAAGTAGCTGTAAATGAATTTTTTATGTTCATTTATACAAACTGGCCCTCAATTCACCCCATGGTACAAAATAGTTTCTTCGTGGCCCATGATGTAATGTTGAGTAACTTGAATAAAACTGCTGGTTTTCTAAATGAACTTAAATCATTAGCTATCTACAAAGCGAATAGTGAGGGCTCTGGTCAGACGGTGTGGCATCTTATCGTACCAATAGCGTCGAACGTTCTACTTTTCTAAAACATATCTAAAATATTAGAGGAAAAGATGATCTCGATATCCCTTCACTAATGAGGATGACGGTGTGGATGCACATGATTATCTGAGCCTTTATTTGACGTTCATGTGAAATGGGTGGAAAGTCAACGCACAGACTCACATAAACTATATACGAATTGATTTAGGAAATTAGAGCTGTGTCGGTGGATTATCATCCTTACAAGTGAAGGGATATCGAGATCATCTTTTTCTCTAATTTAGATAAGTAGAAGGTTCGCTGTCCTTTATACGACAAGATGGTGGATTATATAAACAGGTACCAGACTTACGACACTTACTTGTTTTAGCCCGAGGGATGAAGAATCTCAAGAGTATTGTTTGCAAAACCTAATGGCCCTAGACTTTCTATCTTTAACCTGTGTATTTCTACAGAACTATATTTGAATAATAAAAATAAAAACATCTTTGGTATGATGGTTAAGATAGATATTATAATATAAGATATATCTCGTCCATTGTATACACGGGTCCAATCGTGATTTCTTTGCTTTCAACACTTGTATATATCGTCGTTGGGCGATCAATGATCAAGCTGTGGATACGAGGTTTTCGTTGCCAAACGACAAGACAGAAGGACTGTCGATATTATTTATAACAAATGAAGCTTTTCATCATTAACTATCAACTTGAGCAACTCACATTTCACCTTAACCTGTAAAAATATCCATCCTGTACTATATTTGTCCTCAGTATGAAAACTTCTTTTATGTATTCTTCACTAAATTGATCTTTCAATCAATTCTAAGCATAGGAATAAGTTAATGCATTCATTGAACTAGTTCTAATGAAATATTTCTTTTAGGGGGTCGGTTTTTTCCGGATATTTGAATATGTATCATAAATACATAGATTATGAAATTCATCTTTGATTGCGTGTGTATTGCGTATCAAAGAGTCTTTGATCATTTTTGTCCTATTATTTTTATGTCTCCCTGATTTGATTCGACAAAATGTTACGAAACTCTGAACTTTTTAATAGAAGTATAGTAGACCATTTCAATAGCTTTCAAACGAGTATTTTGGTGAAAATAGTCAACCAACCTTGGTTTGAAGATTTCACAAGAAATCTTACGATTGACACAGAATGTGCAGGGTGGCCAGATTTAAAACTTCTTGTGACAGTTCTGTAGAAAAGGACCACCCGAAAGCCCAATGAGACAAATATTTAAGATATGTCATATTCAGCAGAGGTCAATTAGGTTCATAATTAGTGCAACCTGATAATAAACTCGTCTTAGATCTAATCTATCTCTGTCTGTCTCTATCATATTTTTTGTTTGAGCTTATTTACAGACCACATCGATAATCAAAATAAACTAATAATAATAGTAATAATAAGGCAAATATCGTAACAATCATTATAATAATGTTTATCGCGCTAGACCTGGATTGAGATGGGTTATGGTAGAGAAATTATCTTAGTCGAAAGTGCTACATACCTGACTTAGAACCAGACTTGGGTTAACGGCCCTTTTACGACCCTGCAGGTAATTAAAATTGAATCCATTATTTCGAGAAGGCATCTAGCTATTCGCTGCTGACTTTTAATGAGATGTTAACGGACAAATAGCTAGATAGGATCTTTTGGCTGTAGTTTCTTAAAGTGGACTTTTGGTACTTACTTTTCTTGGCATGAACCTCGTAATACAGCTTGATTCAACGATAATTTCTCTAGTGGATATATTTCCACCTGTCAAAATTGATGACTTACTCCCCTACTTGTGCTTGCAACAATTTGCATGCTAAGTTCTTTCTCAAAAATGATCTAAAAGATGAACCAAAGAAATAATGTACGATGGAATATATTTAGGTGCAAACTATGACTGGCCTTTTCTATTTATTATAAATAGATGTTGATCGAAGAACTTTGTGTAATTTGATATACCATGACAAAATGTCACCGATTTTGCTATCGTTTAGTAAATGCTTAGTTAAACGCAATTCGTAAAAAAAAAAAAAAAAATCTGCTAGAAATATTAATTTAGTTCGTGAACGATTAGCATCTTTTCATCTGAAAGGTCTAAAACTTAGTATTCTAACAGATACTTGATTAGAACTGCTGATATAACCCTCCCCTCATAATGACGTTATTCGATCTATCTCCGTGGACTTTTTCAAGTCATATTGCGATGAGTCATTTGTACATTACTCGGTGATATTTTACCCACACACTCTCTCACACACGTGTACACGCATGCACGCACATGCATAAGAAAAATGATGCCTCAGGGATACCATTGAAATGCGTGTTCCTATAAATTGTAGTGACTGTTTATTGATACCTTGTTCAAATATTGTTTAAATACAGTTTAAACCCACAGAAATTACGTGTCAATATATGATTTTCGAAATATTGCGCTATCATTACGACGCATCTATCATTCTAATAAGCGTGATTTAAAAAGAAATTTATCAATAAACTATCTAAATAACAAGAAAAAATCCTAAATCAAAGCAAGTTTTTATTATTTGGAATATTCTAGAATCATGTCTATTATTTTGATAATTGAAATGAACGCATTATTTGTTTGTTTTTGTATGTTCCTTCAGACCCACAAATAAACCCAACCATGCGCTTTTTGTTTGATATCTATCCCGGGCGGTGTCTTTTGCTTCACTTGTCCTATTAGGTTGACATTTGTTTGATATCTATCCAGGACAGTCTCTTTTCGCTTGACATGTCTTATATGATTGGTATTTGTTTGCTATATATTCAGGACAGTATCTTTTCGCTTCACTTGTCTTTAATGATTGACATTTGTTTGATAATATTCAGGACAGTCTTTTTAGCGTGACAAGTCTTATATGATTGACATTTGTTTGATTTCTATCTCGGACGAGCTCTTTTCGCTTGACTCGTCTAATATGATTGGTATTTGATTGATATATACAGGATGGTCTCTTTTTGTTTGATTTGTCTCATATGATTGACATTCGTTTGATATCTACCCCGGACGGTTTCTTTTCGCTTTTCTTGTCTAATTTTTAATTCTTTTTGTCGTCAATAGTGTCCAGAGTGTGAAAGGATGCAGGTATGGATAGTCATATGGTGGAGAAAATTTCAAAAACCTATTAATGATGTTTACTCAAAAGCCTATGATCGTCTAGAATATCGAATAAAAGTATATGTATTTTACGAACATAAAGATTAGCCGCGGCCTCATCGCAGTTGGTAGCGCGTCGGACTCTCAATCAAGAGGTCCAGGTTCGTTCCCCGATCGTGGCAAATATCCTTTCCGACATTTGTCTCCCACCAATTAGTAGATAATCTTAAACCTAAGTGGGCAACTGAAGGCTCATAAAGGATGTAGTGGTAGTTCTGCGGTGAGAAATACCAGGAAGCCATGCTAGACTCTCCAGCCGCCGCGATACGACTGAAATACTGTTAAAAGTGGCGGTAAACCCCATTAGAAAAAAATGAGGTAAAATTTCATATTATCCAACTTTACAGAAATATTCTCGTTGGTGAATCAATAACCATTATACTCCGACAAGGCAAATTGACTTGTTATCAAACGACATTAGTTTGGAAAATACAAAGTCAGGGACTAAATACACGTTATTTTACTACAAAGAAAATTGTCACAATTTGATTGGTTAATAAACACCTCACTGAAAGTCATACGTAGAGAACTGCGGGCATTTTTCCAAGAACCCTCGCCGGCAATATAAACAATAAAACAACAGTCCACTCTCGCTTCGTCAGTTGTAAAACTGAGTTTTCACACAATAAAGCGAGTAACCGTTAATAGGCTTATGTCCACTGAATTTGCATAACTTCTTTTTAGATAAGGGATATATTTTGTGTTGTATTTTTCCCAAATTTGCGTTTTTACATGAAATATAGTATACTTGTGACAATATTGAAGGTCCAATGCTACAAGGATCATTTTTGTTTGCAAACTTAATTTGCCGATTACAGAAGATCGCTGTCACAATTCCGTCGAACTGTTTTAAATCTGAATTATCATCACAATTTAAATCTAGCTCATCGTCACACTTGTAAGACCCACTTTACTATGATTCGACCCAAGGCCTCTCCCCCCCCCCCCCTCCACAGCTCCATCTCATAAACACACTTATGCTTTAGCCAACATTATTCGAATCATTCCTGAACTACTCTCAAATTTTTCAACACAAATAAAAGGATTACCTTTCGTGTCACTCGGCGCTTTCTCCATTTCCCGAAACTGTCAAACTATTTCGTGGAATACATGACGTCAGAAACTTTAGAAAAAAGGCGCTTTAGGGTGAATGGGTATTTTGGTTGAACCTGATATCTATGGAAGCCCTTATGGGTAACGCAATGAAAATTTAATTTCAAACAAAAGCCTGAGGCTCGGGTGACATCAATTTCTCCAGCTGGGAATAAATCGTCATCAACACGGGCAAGAAACCATATAACTTATAATATAACTACGTTTGTTGGCGACCTAAACGTCGTAACGCACGGAATTAAGTATCCCTCCAATTTAAGTGATTAACTAAGATATCGGAGGTGAATGCTGCACTTCCGGTCTTAATTAATCATTCTATTGGTCAATCGAATTTATTGCTAACAGATATCTACAAATTGTGAGAACTAAATCCAATTTATTCGTATTACTGGCATCCTCTAGTGAGTGGAGATAATTTATAGTGCCATCGTCTTAATTTCCTAGAAAATTACCGGGATGTCGACAAGATTAATTCCCTCGAGTCGCCATACTCTTTAAGTTTTATCACATTACAAAGAGTTCAATTTAAACACATATAGACCATCGTGGATGTGATCCTTATCAAACCTTAACTGTTGGCAGGTCGTGGGATCTTTTTTACTCACTCGAAAGATAGATACAACTTTGACCATTTTTCATAACTTTTGAATAGTAACTGCTATAGTATTTATCACTTGTGTATATCTCTTATGGTAAGAGTTTTCTTTTGATTACCAGTTCAAGGTCATCTGCCAAGGTAAGGGTCATTTTATCCAAAATGTAAACTCTGACATCGACTACCACTTTTCGACAGTAAGTGATAAATAAAGGTTGAAGGTAGCAAGATTTTTTTCAAAGGGAAAATTTCGTCTAAGTTGGCTGCAAGGTGCAAATGAGACACACACAATACCAATCAACATAACTTAAACTAATAGGTGGATCAAAAAGGACACTTCGGAGTCCTTTTCATTAATCTGTCCAAAATTATGGCGAATTGAAAGAGTGGTACATTAATATCTTTAAAGAAATTTTATCAAGGGCTTACAAGCTGAAATTCCTGTAAAATCAAGTTAGAACACGACTTGATTGTATATTGAAATCCATACAGATAATAAGATCGTACAAAAACAACCAAAATGATGACATAAATAGAGATAGAGATATAAAGAATGAATGGAAAAATACGCAAAATGGAATAAAAGAAATTCAAAATAGAAAACTAATTTTGTCTCAAACTAAAGGTGTAAATATAGAAAAGACATGGACTTCAAATAGAATCCTTTCTATCCTAAAAACTACCTATGATCCTCTGAATGTTCTTGATTACATCGATGCTCTATCCTAAAAACTATCTATGCTCCTTTGAATGTTCTTGAGGACATCGATGCTTAAGTTAAGGATCGACAACTACTGTTGTGGTGTGTGGCAAAAGCAAGTCTCTATTTCCTCATCTTGTCGTACCAAGGGCGGCAAACGTTCTACTTATCTAAGCCTTGGCATATTGAATAGAGATTTCTGTATGCGTAAAGTCACGGAAAGGCAAATGAGGATGGCCACTCAGTAGAGTTTTTACAAACCAAGGTTAAAGAGACGGAGTCTCGGAATACAGTCCACCTTGCCCAAAGGCCCGGAGGCTGTAATCGTCTACCAGTATGTAACCAATGCTTAGTTCCATTGTTTATTAAATATATTGAATGGACCATTACTTCAACCAGTTTTATTTTCTACAAAATTGCAAACACCAATCTCTCTCTCTCTCTCTCTCTCTCTCTCTCTCTCTCTCTCTCTCTCTCTCTCTCTCTCTCTCTCTCTCTCTCTCTCTCTCTCTCTCAATGATTTTATAAGGACTATATCAAGCGGTGTGCTTATTGTTTAACTAAAAAAGCCGGACATGGCCATCCCCGCCGTAAAAGCTTGATAGTAAACTGAAGCCAGTTAGATTTGGGCTTCTTTTGCTCTGCATTTCTTCTCAATGAGTTCGGTAATTGCTATTAGAACTTTCAGAGATATGCTCAGGACAAAAAATAAGTCTTTAAAACAACAAAGGGCAATAACTCCAAAATTATGCATGCAAGAGTTGTGGTTCTTGTGCACTTCACTTCTCCTCACCGATATCTATCCACCTATTAAGTTTCAAGTTAATAGCTATTATACTTTCAGAGATATGTCCCGGACAAAATATTAGTCTTTAAAAAAACAAAGAGCAATAACTCCAAAATTATGCTGCAATAGTGGTGGTTCTTGTGCACTGCACTTCTCCTCAATGAAATCTATCGACCTATGAAGTTTCAGGTTGAAAGCAATTATACCTTCAGAGATATGCTCCGGACAAGTTTAGTGACGGAAGGGCGGAATGACGGACGGAGACCATTACTATATCCCTTCACCGAAACGGCATGGGATAATTAGCCTAGAGAGAAAAGGCTCTTTAACGGTATACTTTTGTTCAATGTGGACTAAATGTCCTAGAAAATTAAGCTTTTCAAACTCGATTTCTGTCTGAATAGGAAGAGTGCTTATGAGACCGAGAACAATATAAGTCTTTGACTTGTACTTTGTCCCTGAATTTGTCGAAGTATTGTCGTTGTTAAAGGGAGGTAATAGCTCACAATCAAACACGGCTCTAGGTAAAACAACAGAATTATAGATTTTATGACTATCTAAAGGTTTTAAGCCATTTCGATGTACTCCGTCATATTTAAGTCCAAAGAAGGAACCCCTTAACTTACGATCGAAATGCTTATAAGTTGTTGTCGAGTATGAACATTTACCATACAGTATACCAAGGTGAATAGCTGTTTCCGTCTCTTTAATTTCTTGAAAACCAATGTACCATGAACGCGATTTACGCTTAAAGGCTGTCTTTGACTCATTGAAAATAACAATATTACATTTGGACGGATGATATTGGAATCTCTAAAGGTCTAAAATTTTGCAAAACAGGAAATGGTTAAATGAGTGGTGTCAGGTCTTAATGTTTTACAATAGAATGCATGCATGAAACCTGTTGTGAGCGAGGGGACGGGAAGGCACGAAGGCGAAAAACCTTATTCCTAGTAGAGCATCTTCCCAGCCATTTGAAAGCGTCCTTAGGCCTCCAAAACACTGTATCGAAATCATGAACAAGCTGACAAGCTAACAATGGTATATCATGGATATGTCCTATTGTGTGTACCTGGTAATTACGTCTTTGTATCGCAAAGTATTCCACATATTAAATATAAGGGGGTATAAAGAGGGATTTCGTCTAAGGTCAACATTTATCCGTTAGTATTATTTTACACATGAAAAAAAGTGGAATTTAATAAACTAGATTTAAACAAGTAACAATAATGAATTAAACAACCGAAAAAGAGATTAGAATTCAACTGTGTGAATTAAATTGCATATTTCTGTTTTATAAAATATGCAAAATTCAAAACGAATTATTCATTTAACGTCTCGTGCCAACGTTTTCAACAAACGCAGTGTGGTAGCATCTTACAAGGGAACCAAATAAACGCTGCCACACTGTTAATTAAACCGTATTTGGGACAAACACAGGCATTACAAATCTGAACATTTCTGCAATGTGTATTGGTGTGCTATATTTTATGTGCCTGTCAAGTCATGGTTAGGAGGACATTTGTTTATGTTTCACCCAAGAGGAATTAAATCTGTTCACCTGAACAAGAATATTCTGCCATAATCGTATTTCAAGTTCCTATTTATAACCGAACTATCGAATTCATTGAATTCAAATGAAATCTCGTATTTTTGTTGTTTATTTGAAGAAAGGTTTTATTTTAACTAACTGTAACTCATTTATCTAAAACTGTGTTATAGGAAAGGGGGTTTATATGGTGTAGCCTTTTATTTTATCGTTATCTTTTAAGTTAATTGTAAAATTTAATCTCATAAAGCTATTGACTTACATTTTGAAAAATGAGTGTTATGGGAAAAGGGGACTTAATAACATATTGATACGTTTGTAAAGCACAAGCCATTGCTCGGGGTGGCATTCGTGAGTTATTTCAAACGCCATTTATTTGAAATTTTTACTTTATGACTTCGTCTTGAATATTGAGAAGTATTCTTCGTGGTAGGATATCATTAAGCCAGCGGAAGGACGCATGCCTCTTTGTGTCCCGTTTTCTTTTTAGTGTGAAGTACAGTGTAGCCACCTTTGAATCGGAAAATTTAAGAAAACCACAAAATGAAATATTACATGATCTCGTGTTACTTCTCATGTCAACTATAGCCACTGACAATAAGTTGGTTGGAACCGAAGATAATAGTATGGTACATGTAAAAGATGATATAAATATTCGTTGAAAGTCTTCTGAACATTCTTTAGTTTGCTTTAAATGATTGAAAAAAATAAAGTAATATTCAGTGCATAAATTTGTTTTTGTGCTTCGCCGTTTCCTTTTTTAGGTAATCACGTGATCTCAAGTGATCTCACTTATACTTTACGGAACACTTTGCGATCCTAACTAGCGTGCCTGTTCTAATTTATCGGTGGATGCATATTTTACAATAATCACGCCCCGGTGCTTTAAAAACTGTCTAGAGCGATAAAAGGGTGAGGGGGGGGGGTCGTACGCAATAATCAAATGCGAATATTGTGGGATTACTGCTTTTAATCAATAAAAATCAAATATCTGCAAAAAACGCGAAAGTAGAAAATTTGGAAATTTAGAATGTAAACATAGCAACTTCCGGTTTCTACTTATTAACTACAAATCACATTTTAAAGTTATTTTGTCGTTATTTACAAGTTTAAATCAAAATTAACACCAAACCTTTAAATTGTGTCATCGACTTTTCAGCTTGGCCTTTTTTTTTAGGATTTTTACGGTTCTTAAGCCAGGGCGCCCAAGATAATTTGCAACTATCTTCATCATACCATAGGAATGGTTAGGAAAAGGGCCAAACTTCCACGTGCAAACAATAACGTTATGCGGGTCAGATTTTTTCTTTTCTTTTTCTTTATTTACTCAAAATGCTTTAAATACTCCTTTTATCCTTTTTCAATATTGTTTTCGGGTCGGGAATTGAGAACCTGCTAGTTCACTGACTTTAAAATTCTTTACATCTTTAAATTAGTCCGTTGGGACACATTTACATAATACAGTGTTAATTGTACCTAAATTTTAACGATACATTAAAATTGGCCGGTTGTGTGATGCAAGTACTGGCCCCAAGGGAGAACCGACACTTCTAGACGGTGAGACGCCGGGTCCGCGAGGAGTGCGTTTGGTCATTGTTGTCTGTTTTTTCCGAATAGCCCCGTCTGGGGATGCCCGTCGGGTGGGCCGGGCTGCATTGATGTTGGTAGCTAAAAGCCCAACGAGGCGTGCATAGAACGCGGTTGCGGGCGCCTCCGTGGTTTGGGGCTCGGGCGCTACTATGCGGGTTCGGGCACCTTGCTCTTTTAAGTCGGGACCTGGTACGTTGAGTGTATCGGAGTATTCTCGTATCTAGGGCGTTGAGCTAGCATCCTCCCTCGTGATCCGGGTCTTACGCATCAGGCAGGACAGACTCGATTTTCGACCTAACGGGGACCATACCTCTCAAAGTAGTAAAAAGGCAACCCCATAAAAATCAAGGGCACGACATAACATGTTAAACTTTTAGCCTAAAAATCCATTCTTAGAATATCTTTATGGTTTTAGCCAGGGTAGCTCTGGGGCCGGGTAGGATCGATCGATCCCTTCTTCAAATCGTTTACTCCCGAGCTTTATGGGTCAAAGAGCCTTCCCTAAGAAACAGGTATTTAATGATGTTAATTATCAAAACTTGTCTGTTTTGTTTCACATAGGTCGGGCCGGGAGTTGGTCAGGGACCAGTTTACTGTCATACCGCGGCAGACGCTTTGAAGTCAAATCTTTAATTCGGTTGAACTTTGAAAATCGATTGACAATTCTTATATTGAGCTAGGAGAAGCGTAAAGTGCATTGCCCTACTTTGGCGATGATTAACAGAGGCCAACCGATCACAGCATCCTACATCTTCCATTGGCCGAACTTGATTGTTTGCGAAGGTGGGTCAATCTACTCTCCGCCGAAATCGTTTTACACAGAATCAGTATCAAAATTGTATTTAAATTATCGCATCGAATGCTATACACTGAAAAAATACTTATTTTATTGTATATATCATATTTATTTCTAATATTTTTTAAGGACTATTAGGTGTAAATCTTAGCTTATTACATCCATGAACTAACTAAAGGGCACCCTGCAGGATATTTGTTAATTATGTCTTCCACATTTTTATTTTGGTAGTCCTGAGCTGGGGTCTTTCGTCTTCTCTCTTACTCCTATTATCTCTACTTTTTACTGTTAGTCTTATCTCTTTAAACCACAGGACGCAAGAGTTTTGCAACAAACCAAACATTAAACTCCCAAAATAGCAATAGCTGCTCGTCATATGACAAATGTTGAAGGCGAGGGTACATCCCCATCCCCCAGCTCAGTACCTCGGTGAAGGCCCTGGAATCATGCTCACAAACTGTATACGAGGGAAAATGGCGATCTCTCTCAATTTCTAATTGCATTCCCCGCAGTACTTTCATTGCTTTGATTTAGAAGTTTTCTGGTGAAAATGCACCAGTCCATAGAGAGGGAGGAATTTAATCTCAAAGCTTGAACCCATTCTCAGTAGAGTCAGCTGTAAAGAGGACTTTGATAGTAGTATATGGCTCACTAGCCAGCCTATGAATTAGAACAGATCTGGAGTAAAAGTAACTTCCAGATCGAACAATTGACACAGTTTGAAACTTGTAAATTAACACCTTTCTTCGAAATTTCCTTTATAATTACAGCTTTAGGATGAATTCATTTATCCCATGATCTAAAAGGTTGGTTTGATCAATGGAACCGTCAGATTTAACATATTACTAGGTGGTTGAGTTATTTCAAAGAATTAGTAAATTTGAAAAGGACAGTATTGCTTGAACATAGCGGAAAAATGACTTGTTACTACCGAATTCACATTCTTTCTTCAATACAATTCCGTTGTTTGTTTGGGACGGATAAACATGAGAATGAAAGAGTGTGATAGCTTGTTCAACCCGTTCATTTCGATAGTCTTATTTCACAATATCACATTCCAATTTCTAAATTCGAATTTATGCATTTCATAGAGCATCCTATTTGAAATCTCGAAGTTGCTCGCTCGACTACTACTTACATTATTTTCAACCTTTAGAATCTATAAATATAATTAAATACAATTAAAATCCCACTAATTCCTTCCTAACTCATTAGTTAGTATTCTGACTTGGTTGGACAAAAAGAACTTGCTTGTGAAACTAGTGTCATCACCATGTTAAAGATGAGCCCTGCGTACATGTATTAGAATCCTTGTACACTACCTTCTGTCAATATACAATCTCTTTGAGAAGTCGTTTAGAGGGCCTATGGTTAAATTAACCAAAATCCTTAGTGACTCATAGCGACGGACGTATCTTACTAACTTATAGTTGAAGGCAACAGTTCAAACCTCGTATCGCCGCCGGCCACTGGGTCCTGCTTATCATTTCAGGACCAAAGATCACTTAAATAGCACTCCTATATTGTATCTATCTGAGACACATCATACCACGCTGATCGCTGAGAAAAATCTGAGAAAAGGATGTAGTTACAACGCTTTGGTCTCCCATTAACGAAATAGTTTTACAAGTGTCTACGAAAAACATGGAAGATATGAACAGAAAGATTGCCATACTCTTTAAGTTTTATCAAATTACTAAAATGGGACTGTTAATACTCTTACGTGTCCAAGGGTGTATAATACAAAACATTCGACTCCCGTTCTTTTTTGGGGGTTCTTGTTTATTTTTGTTTGGTTGGTTGTTTGGTTGACCCTTTGTCAATAAAACCATGTTATTATTATTTTTAATTTCTTCTTCTTTCCCATCTTCTACCCCCATTTTTTCTGAAAACTATTTTCTTCTGAAATGATCTAATTAGATGACCGTTTAAAAGAAAACAATTGTTCTTTCTCTGCATGATTTTAGTGATGTTAAAACATGCGGGACTCAAGGTTATTGTTAAGATGTTCGTTTCAGTCTACAGTAGAAATAGCATTTATACGTATTTTGCTTGTTCCTTGGAGCCAGGATTGTATTTCATCCAAGACAGGGACCTATTCATGTCGATATATGTACACAAATTGCGAATGATTAAAAACCGTAGGTCAGGATTATTCAGGGAAACTAGAATTGATCAACAATCTTAATATCTAAGCGAAATTTTGGAAAATGAGATACTATGAAAGAATACTAGTTCAGTTGAAATTATTTCTAACTTCAGGTATACATGGTAAAGTATTTAATGTAATTTATGAAATGTATCAAAATATCAAATCATGTGTCTCAGTTAATGGTCAAATATCTTCCTTTTTCTCATGTGAAACAGGTGTACGTCAAGGCGAAAACCTTTCACCAATTTTATTCACAATATTTCTTAATGATCTAGAGTCACACCTTATATTTAGGGGAAATGATGGAATTACACTCTCATCTGAAGTGAATGAACAAATTTGGTTACAAATTTTTGTATTACTCTATGCAGATGACACCATAATTGTGGCTGAAAATGCAGATAAATTACAAATGGCTTTAAACCACTTTGAAGAATATTGCTCTCTGTGGAAACTCAAAGTAAATGTACCAAAAACCAAAGTCATGATTTTTGGTGGGAGAAATGTGTCACATTATCAATTCAAGCTTAATGGCCAAATAATTGAAATCACAGACAAATATAAATATCTAGGCCTTTACTTTACTAATAATGGCTCCTTTCTATCAGCGAGAAAACACCTAGCAGAACAAGCAACAAAAGCCTACCATTCTATATTAGCCCAATCTAGATCTCTCGGCCTTCCAATTGATCTCCAGCTAAAACTTTTTGACAACACAGTTCTTCCAATACTGCTATATGGTTCTGAGATATGGGGGGCAGAATCTCATGATCTCCTGGAAAAAGTACACACAGAATTTTTACGTAAAATAACAAAAGCAAAAAAATCTACACCCAGATACATGCTATATGGAGAGTTAGGCAGATACCCATTAACATTGTATATCAAAACAAGAATGGTTAATTTTTGGAATAGGCTTATATGCGGGAAAAATGATAAAATCTCTTCCAAAATCTATCAGCTCATGTTAAATGACCAAAGAAACCATAGCAAGTGGCTGCAATCAATTAAAAATATCTTTGATTCCACTGGTAATGGAATAATCTGGATTTCACAAAATCACAATAAAGTGAAAAATATCCATGAAATAATTCAAAACGATCTTAAAGATCAGTTCAAACAAGAATGGTCTGACAAACTTAAGCAATCTCAAAAGGGTAGAAACTACAGCATATTCAAACAAGAACATTGCTTTGAACCTTACCTCTCAATACTCCCAACTTCTTTGGCTATTCACATGTTCCTTTTTAGAACAGCAAACCATAGGTTACCAATCGAAATTGGAAGATGGAATGGTACACCATTTCCCGAAAGATTATGTACTAAATGCTTACTAAATCAAGTCGGTGATGAGATGCACTATATATTTACTTGCCCCTTCTTGTCAACAGAACGTAAACTCTACACAAATAATGTCAGGATATTTAACAATACATTCTGTTTTTCAAAATTATTAAATGAAAAGAATACCGAAAAACTCATTAAATTAAGTAAATTCATGTCAATAATTATGAAAACCGCGAAAGTACAATAACGCTAGATGTAACAGATCAAAATTATGCCAGTGATTAAAAATTTTTAAAAAATATATATAAAAATGTTATCATTTT
Source organism: Fragum fragum (assembly GCA_946902895.1). Lineage (NCBI taxonomy): Eukaryota > Metazoa > Mollusca > Bivalvia > Cardiida > Cardiidae > Fragum > Fragum fragum. The sequence continues at coordinate 9,295,901 of OX336367.1, forward strand.
TCTTTTTTTTTTTAATCCAGTATCACCATAAAGCAGAGTCTGCAATTCAACTTATCTGTAGTCTCGACGTTTTTAGTTCATTTTAACCACTTGAAGGCATGACCGGGTCGACTCTGTTTAACTATCTGATCAGGAAAAATAATAAATAATCAAGTCAGATAAGAATCTAAGTTTCTATGTGTATTATCTACTTGAAATATAGTCTTATCTCATGATCATCGTGTGAGGGGGAGAAAAAGCAAGACACAGCTATCCCCCCTTTCCCACGATGACTGAGCAGTGTTGACTGAAATGACACAAAACCGCCGGTCTTGCTAATTTATAACAAGCCATTGATCTGATAAAGGGTTAGTTATAACAACAAAGTTACTCATTTACAATACTAGTACAAATTTAGTAAACAAAACAATAAAACTTACGGAATTCCATTCATGGAAAACAGTGATCCTCTCGCAATCGTCTACATATCCACGTGCAAGGTAAATCCCAATACGTCAGAGTCAGGAAGCCTTCTGATTGGCTATTTGTTTAATGTTCACTTTGCGGTACCGTTATGACCCAGCTTGTGCCGAGTTCAAACACACTATGCACTGGTAACCCTTATCAATACTTTTTTTGTCTACAAAAAGTCACCGATGAGCTGCCGTTTCCCACAGCTATTCTAAGATGTAATCTTTTCTCTGTTTTGTTTGTTATTCTTTCATCCCCCCTGGTAGATAGCTATATACATCTCTATCAGTTTGTATTTATAAGTTTAAATGTTTTGTTACTTAATACGAGGTTCATTATTATCTCTTTGTATATTGATCCTGTAACATGCTAATATTATCTTTCCGTTCAATAGATCGATACCTAGTTATCCGATGGCGACTAAATTACTATCAAATTATCTCTCTTATAATTTTTATTTTAGTTCCAAAAATATCTGACTGCAGACAGTGAGGGCGCAGATTGGGCTGCACACAAGGTGTGTAGAGTAGCCTGCGTCCACACGCCCTGTAACTCATCTATACTAGAGCCATTTATAACTGAATTTTCCATCTCTTACAGTGATACAAATTCGGAATGTGGAATAAATTGCTTTGTTCGGCTTAGACTGAGGACTGCATAATGATCAGGTGGGGATTCGGGACTGAGCACCTGCCAGTGCACTGTCTGAATTCCCAACTGTATCATATTTACGGCATTGGATTTTCCCAAAAAAATGAAATCTGTCATAAACAACCACTGTTAACTTCAAGACCCTACTTTCAATGAAATGTTTATATTTTTCCTTCTTTATAAAGCTGACTAATCATGTGTCCTTAAATATGTATTATTAGAACTTGGCTATCTTTAAAACTTATGTAGGCATTTTATTCTCATGTTGTACAATAATGTACCAAGAGTGAATAAAGGATTTTGTATTGTATTGTATTTAATAGGACTAATATTTCTTTATTACGTTTTTCCCAAAACCACATAGTCTCAGCCTGATGGTACTTTTTGTAAAAGTTCTAATAAATTGCCAATGTAAGAGAAGGTATGATATTGGAATTCCTTCAAGTTTCAAAATCAAATAGAAAAGTTGAGGATCAAAAGAGTCATCGTGGATTTCTCGTAGTTGCACTTTCTGTAGAAAAACCTAATCTATTAAGCGCAGCCGTCTTGTTTACTCAGATATTGATGTAACTCGATGACGTCAGTCGTACGTATTTATTACATTACACAAGTCCAACTTTTCCTTTTGATTCAATACCTTATTCAATGTTATAATCGCATTTGCGATTATTAGAACGGCGACCTTTGACGAAGCTTTGGATAGGCGTTTGTTCGAGGTTGGTCGATTAAATAAGGCGTATATTAGAGGTATTAGGTATTGGTTGTCGGTTATAGTTGGTATGAAGATGACCGGTGAAAAATGGAATAGTCTGAATCTTAACTTTATCTTATTTGTTCGCTACTCTCACCAAATACCTCTGCAATGGGCTATATAAACCAAGGAATTTTTCTGTTTGGGGGGAGGGGGGAAAGAAATAAAACGATAAGGACATAATGATTACGGTTTAAGATACATTATATGAGCACTAAAACTCAATGATTTACCTCTAAACCACCGAACTACTTTTGTTGTAACCCCGTTTGAAATGCTAACGGAAAAACATCTCAAATTCATACTAATCTATTAAGAATACCTTACAGAGGTGAATGAGGAATGAACAGACGTGTAAGAGAGTGCGGTGATTTGTCTCCATATTGTTTTCATTTCCTTCGTGTTTGACAATAGCAACCTGAATTTTTATTAATTATACCGCTTTCCCTACTGAAAGGTATACCCAGGGATCGATCAGATAACGTTGAAAATCTCATGCCTAATTTTTTTTATCGTTTTTCGCCATCTCATGCCTAAAACACCCTTTGAGTCTAAAATGATATCCACGACAAAGTTCGGAATCTACATGTGTTGCGATGATAGATAAATAGACTGAAACATTTTTATAGAAGAGTGTGCGTGAAGTTATCGGGACGACATTTTTTCCTTCTGCCTATTATAAAGGCGTAACTGTAAACTTGCTTTTTAGATTCTAAAGTAGATATCATTTAGTTTGAATGATTACGACAGTTGAAATTCGATCATTGAAGGGGATATACGTATATAAGAATCACTTTTTGTTACCGAAAATTGGCGAAAATTTACTGATTTTAATAGAATTACAGTTGATTGGCGTTTATCAGAATAAAGGCATTTACTAGATTAACTACGATAACTATTGGCCTGCTAATACAAAAAGGAGCTACTTTTTTTGTGGACTCGGTGGTTAAAGTGGACACCTCGACCAACATTTGAGAGAGATTTTCTCGCCTAATAAGCTGTACCCTGTCATACTAGTACGAAAAGGAACATATCTACAAAGTACAGCTAAAAAACGCCCGTAGAATACCTTCAGAATGTTAAAAAAATCATTAAACTAAAACATTCCGGTAAAGTTTCAAGTAGAAAATATATTTACTTCAGTAATTAGAGTATCAATACCCTGGCGTGTCATTCCTATTCATTTAAAGGCCGAGTGGTTTTTGCCTAGTCTTGAATGTGCCCCTATATATTCAACAATCCTATTCTACGCTACAAGCGTAAGAAGCAAACTCCAAAATGTGTTCTCTGTTTTGTTTTTAATTCGGTCACCGGCTAAGATCGCCGCAGGCGATTAATCAGTGTCAAAGTCTGTAAACAAAAGGTCTGAATGAAGGTGTATGTACTTGAGATGTTTTCAACAATCTTTTCGCGTCCTTCAGTGGGGATATCCAAAAGTAATGCTGTAAATACAATATAATGTTGACATTAGAAGTGACGCTGATTGTTTGCTGGCAATTGATTGCCTGTTACTATCGATTGGTCGACAGGTTTTGCTTCCATGATCGTTTTAGATACACTTTCAATCATTCCGGCGACCTTGACGACCCGTCGCATTCTTTTTCTCTCTCTTTTTGTGCGTGTATAAAGATAAATGCGTTTTAAGTACAGATATAAATTTACATGTTTAAGATCAAAGGTCAGAGTTAGTGAAAATCTGACATGATGACGGATTCCCTGTTCGTCCCAATTTCATCACGTAAATGATCTACATTTTATCCTGTTTCAAGTATAAGCAGTCGATGTGGAAAATATAACATGTTTATCATAGATTGGAATTAATATCAAACTTGTAATGCATTACTACTATATTGTTACAGAAGAAGCGGAATCTGAAGACATGCAAGGTATATTCGCTGTAAACCGCTTATTCTATTTTCCGTCTATCTCTTAATCAAGATACAACTATACGCCGTATACATCAAATGTTTCCTGGTTGAAAAATATGCACAAAGTATACCTTATATCAAATCGAAAACTGGCTTATCAAATTCTAGCGTTATGACAAAGTTTTATGAAATCATTTAGTTAAATTTTAAAAGCAGGTTCTACCTACATTCTATAATTTCAATTCGACTCTGATCTATTTTCGGTGGCGATGAAACCTGGTGTAGGTGGCGCTTCTTCTTTAAGAGTTTTTAACGCGCTCTTGTCATTTTTATTTTCCGTTTAACCATGTTATGATCGAGTATTTTCTGTCTAACAACAATATTATCTAGTATATCCCGTCGAGGTGAGTTTACTTACAGATTTAATTTCCTTTTTAAAGGAATATTCCTGATTTGAGGATTGGTGTGGTATGTTTAAACATCTGTCAGATAATGGATAGAAAGGCGTTTGTTGATGTTTCCCTGTAAATTAGTTTTTGAACTGTACCGAATTAATCATGATATCATCTTACCTATTTTCAAAAAATGAAATAACTTTTACGGCTTCCAATTTTCGAAACGAATCGCTTTGTTTAAAGTAGATGTCAATCGTTTTGACTATTCCCTGCTGCCTGATTCATTCTTTTTGGTTTTATCATAAAAGTCCTGCGTTTCCCAGTATTAGTTAATAACACAAAAGAAGCGTCCACACAATCTGATCAGTGTCAATTCTTTTCCCAAATTAATTCTTTACATCTGGAGTTATCCCTCATCTATTAGATTCCTTCAGTATCGACATAGTCTGGATAACTTCTTTTTATAATTCACATTCATTTAAAACAGATCAATTCAATTGTATATGTAAATAATCGCATATATCTCTTTTAATCGTATGTCGTTCGAACTTGGTTCAATTTCGTTTTAGATTAGCCATTTGGCTTAACCGATCTTCATTATTAGCTCCACCGAACGTTATTTCTGTAACAGGTACCGCGAGGATGCATTTTATCGTTGTAACATGGCAAAGGCAATGACGTATGTCTTGAATATAAGACGGTGACTAAGATGTTTGGAATAGACAGAAAGGAAATATGAATTTGTGCACTGGGCACATTGTTCGGTTTATCAAATCTGAGCAAAGTTCTACCAATTTGATGTCATTTTGTTGCCTATGTATAACAGGTTACACTTTCGTTACTACCGATTTGATGTCTATCAATGATTCCAAGTGAAGCCACTCTATCAATGATTCCAAGTTTAACCAGTTTAAAACCTCAACTAGAGAAAATCCTTTTCTTTATAGGATTCTCACAGGTAAAAGATTTGATGTATTCCAATTTCACCCCTGATTAATTACTGGGCCATTGATATACCACACACAATTAAAAACCTTTTAAGGTAATTGTCGACCATACTTAAAACGAGAAAATTTTGTTTGACCATTGAGCAGCAGACGAAGTAATGGACTTGTCGTAAGTCGAAACTTTTATGGTAAAATTCGATGCAACTTAACCATCGCCTCGGAATTAATCCCAGTATTGGTGATAAATAGAGATAGGGTAGACATTTACCTTTGACACAAAGATTATTTCTATGAGAGGATTATTCTTGTGGCATGTACTTGCAATTGACGGAACGCCGGCCCCGTCAATTGACTCCGCTAGGCCTGCCAACTGCAACAGACATGAAGTTCTAATTTGAAATTAAAAAGCTTCATTGGCCAGAAACGTGTAATTGACCAAATATAGTTATATCAGAGGAGCTACTGTCCTTTAATCGACCAAATATAGTTATATCAGCGGAGCTACTGTCCGGCAATTGACTAAATATAGTTATAATTGTGGAGCTACTGTCCTTCAATTGTCAAAATATAGTTATAACAGTAGAGCTACTGTCCTTTAATTGACCAAATATAGTTACAACAGTGGAGCTACTGTCCGTCAATTGACTAAATATATTTATAGTTGTGGAGCTACTGTCCTTCAATTGTCAAAATAAAGTTACATATGAGGAGCTACTGTCCTTCAAATGACCAAATGAGGTTATAACAGTAGAGCTACTGTCCTTCAATTGTCAAAATATAGTTATATCAGAGGAGCAACTGTCCTTCAATTGACCAAATATAGTTTTATCAGTGGAGCAACTGTCCTTAGGTTGACGAAATATAGTCATAACAGTGGAGCTACTATCTTTCAATTTACTAAATATGGTTATAACAGTGGAGCTACTGTCCTTATATTGACCAAACATAGTTTAATCAGTGGAGCTACTATATTTCAATTTACTTAATGTGGTTATAAAAGTCGAGCTACTATCTTTCAATTTACTAAATATAATTATAACAGTGGAGCTTCTGTCTTTCAATATACTAAATATAGTTATAACAGTCGAGCAACTGTCTTTCAATTTACTAAATATAGTTATAACAGTCGAGCTACTATCTTTCAATTTACTATATATGGTTATAATAGTCGAGCTACTATCTTTCAATTTACAAAATATAGTTATAACAGTCGAGCTACTATCTTTCAAGTTACTAAATAGTTCTAACAGTCGAACTAATATCTTTCAATTTACTAAATTTGGTTATAACAATAGAGCTTCTGTCCATCAATTTACTTAATATGGTTATTACAGTGGAGCATTTTATCTTTCAATTTACTAAATATAGTTCTTATGTCGAGCTACTATCTTTCAATTTACTAAATATGGTTATAACAGTGGAGCCACTGTCCTTCAGTTGACCAAATATAATTATATCAGTGTAGCTACTGTCCTTTAATTGACTAAATATGGTTATATCAGTGGAGCTACTGTCCTTAGTTTGACCAAATATAGTTTTAACAGTGGAGCAAATGTCCTTCAATTGACCAAATATAGTTTTATCAGTTGGGCTTCTGCCCTTAGTTTGACCGAATATAGTTATATCGGTAAAGAGCATTTCCTTCAATTGACCAAATATAGTTATATCAGTGGAGCTTCTGTCCTTAGTTTGACCATTATAGATATATCAGTGGAGCTACTGTCCATCATTTGACCAAATATAGTTCTAACAGTGGAGCTACTGTCCTTCAATTGACCAAATATAGTTTTATCAGTTGGGCTTCTGCCCTTAGTTTGACCAAATATAGTTATATCAGTAAAGCACCTTTCCTTAAATTGACTAAATATGGTTATATCAGTGGAGCTTCTGTCCTTAGTTTGACCAAAGATAGTTAAACCAGTGGAGCAACTCTCCTTCAATTGTCCAAATATAGTTTTATCAGTCGGGCTTCTGCCCTTAGTTTGACCAAATATAGTTATATCGGTAAAGAGCATTTCCTTCAATTGACCAAATATAGTTATATCAGTGGAGCTTCTGTCCTTAGTTTGACCAATATAGATATATCAGTGGAGCTACTGTCCATCATTTGACCAAATATAGTTCTAACAGTGGAGCTACTGTCCTTCAATTGACCAAATATAGTTTTATCAGTTGGGCTTCTGCCCTTAGTTTGACCAAATATAGTTATATCAGTAAAGCACCTTTCCTTCAATTGACCAAATATAGTTATATCAGTGGAGATTCTGTCCTTAGTTTGACCAAATATAGTTATAACAGTGGAGCTACTGTCCTTCAATTGACTAAATATGGTTATATCAGTGGAGCTACTGTCTTTCAATTGACCAAATCTAGTTCTAACAGTGGAGCAACTGTCCTCCAATTGACTAAATATGGTTATATCAGTGGAGTTACTGTGCGTCAATTGACCAAATTTAGTTATAACAGTAGAGCTACTGTCCTTCAAATGACCAAATATAGTTCTAACAGTGCAGCTAATGTCCTTCAATTGACTAAATATAGTTTTATCAGTGGAGCTACTGTTCTTAGGTTGACGAAATATAGTAGAGTTACTGTCCTTTAACAACAAATATTATTATATCAGTGGAGCTTCGGTCCATCAATTGACCAAATATATTTCTAACAGTGCAGCTAATGTCCTTCAATTGACCAATTATAGTTTTTTTAGTTAGGCTTCTGCCCTTTGTTTGACCAAATATAGTTATACCAGTAGAGAACCTTTCCTTCAATTGACCAAATATAGTTATAACAGTAGAGCTAATGTCCTTCAATTGACCAAATATAGTTATATCAGTGGAGCTACTGTCCTTAGTTTGACCAAATATAGTTTTAACAGTGGAGTACCTTTCCTTCAATTGACCAATTATAGTTTTATTAGTTAGGCTTCTGCCCTTTGTTTGACCAAATATAGTTATACGAGTAGAGCACCTTTCCTTCAATTGACCAAATATAGTTATATAAGCTGAGCTACTGTCCTTTATTATACCAAATAAAGTAATATCGGTAGAGCTACTGTCCCTAATTTGACCAAATATAGTTATATCAATAGAGCTACAGTCCTTAACTGAACCAAAAATAGTTATATAAGTGGAGCTATTGACCTCAATTTGAATTGACCATAATTATATATTTAAAGTTAGTACTTCCCATACAATATCCATACGCACCTTTTTAGATTTGAGTTGATCTCTTCAAATTGCATAATATTTTCTTTACATTTTCAAAGGCTCTCTTTGAAATTACTAATTAAAATAAGACAAGAAGTTTCTTATTTCAAATCTCAAATTTCAAAAAAATACACCTTCCTACAGACACGTTTCTATGTTACTAGAAGTAGTACAAACCTACTTTCTTTATTGTCTCTCAAAACACACCTCTAAACTAAAGACAGAACCAGGGATTCACATCAACGAAAATAGAGTTATCAGAAAGCAGGTTTAGTCGTTTTTAAAACTATTTCACCACTAAAACTATTATGGATTCGATTTTATTGAGAGCTGCTATACAAAAGAATAGTGAAATTTAAAGTTGTTATTTCTTTTCCCTAATTGGGCAGAAAGAAAATAACAGCATAATTTTTAGGTAAAATTTTAGAATAAAATGTTAATGTTCAGAAAATATCAATCAAATGTTGAAGTATAACATTCGGTGATAATTAAAAGCTTACAAATTGGCAGAGTGCTTTCTATTTGACTTGATTTTTCTAAAAGATGTAAATATCACGCTGCCGATTTAACTAATAAAATAATGACAAATGAAGCTACAAAATACATGCCTAAAATTATTCATGTTTCGAGAAATGAAAACTATACATTAAAGTCCAAAACAAAGAGTTAAGAGAAAAGGATATAACTTTTGAATGCTTATTAATTTTTTTTCAACGGGGTGTTTCTTGTAAAAATCTATACTGATCTTCAAAAGCAACGTACATTTTCAATGTTGTAATATGCCCACGAATAAATGAAAGTTGGGCTAATTTGATATTACAGCACTCATCCCACTCGTGAAAATGGTCTTAGTACCAGAGATTTTCTGTGAAATAAATGACCAATATTCCAAGCAAAATATGCAGAGATTTAAATTTCCATCTTGACATTCCGACAGAATAGAACACTTCACAGTTGTCAAGCGTCCTCAAAAACTGCGAGCTCAAAAAATATTTTACCTCACCAACTCACATAAAAGGAAGATATCTCTAATTCAAACAGTTTGCGTTGTGCTACGCTAACAAATGATGTTGTTACCCTCCTGAATGCTTACACATCTGAAATTAATGACTAGTCGAAAAGCACGCTCCTTTGAAAACTAAATTTATTGCATTAAGACCTAATTGTCACTGGTTTACAGAGGATCTGGATGATCCCAAACACTTAATACGAAAGCTTGAATGTCAGTGGCGTAAGACAATTCTATCTGTGCATTAAGAAAATTATAGAACTCAATGCTCCGTTTCAAATAAATTTCTTAAATCAACACAGCAATCTTATTACCTGGAAAAGATTGAATCCCTTGGACTCGACAAGAAACAGATATCTACAGTAACAAATCATCTACTTGTAAAAAAACAATGTAAGTCTACCATCTTCTTCATCCACTCAAGCTCTCGCCCACGAATTGAGTGACTTTTTTGTCAACAAAGTTGAGACGATACGAAACGGTATAAAACCTCTTCACCAATGGATTAAGGAACATTCCTATCACATTTGGTCCAAATCGGCCAGATGGTTTTGGAGGAGAAGATTTTTAAACTAGAGGCGCTTGAGAGCCTGCATCGCTCCACAGGCATGAATGTATTGATTTAGCGAATTCTTTCGTGAATTCAATATAAACTGAATATAAGGAGAATAAATCTGAATGACCGAAATCTTTGAAATAGTTCTAGAGAAGCAACTCAAACTTTTCATTGTTTTTTACAAAAGTCAAGTTAGGTAATGTATATTTCATTTACTCTGTCAGATGAAAAGGTATTAACAAAATTTCAAAATTTTCACTGTATACCATATATGGACAAAAGCCTCCACCATAAAAGCAAAGCTTTTCAACCAAGCAAAATCATATGAAGGAATCCGACAAACGGTCATCTGCGGATCATTCCTGTGAAATTTGGTTGAAATCTATCAACAGTCCATTTTCAGAATATACCATATATTGGAATAAGCCCTGTCCATTAAAACCAATTATTTATAAGAATCATATTTTTTCATAAAGGGTCACCAAACAATCAATTTTTGTTAAAATTTGGTTGAAATCCATCTACTGGTTTATGATTTAAATATGTATGGAAATTAGCCTCGCCCATTTAAGCCATATTTTTCATCCGATCAAATTCTTTGAAGGTATCTAATAAATGTTGATCGAAGGATGATTCCTTTGAAATTTAGATGAAATCCATCTACTGGTTTCACACAAGAAGATTTTAAAAGCCTTCACCGTATATGGGAATTAGCCCCGACCATTTTTGCCATGTTTTTCATCCGATCGAATTTTTTTTGAAGGAATTTGATAAAGGGTCACCTAAGGATCATTTCTGTGAAATTTGGTTGAAATCCGTTCAATGGTTTATGAGAAGATTTTCAAAGCTTTCACCATATATGGACATTAGCCCCGCCCATTAAAGCCATGATTTTCATCCAATCAAAATTCTTTGAAGGAATCTGATAGAGGGTAACCCAAGGATAATTTCTGTGAAATTTGGTTGAAATCTGTTAATACAATTTGACGCACAAGTTTTGAAAAGGGTGACACAAGGAACATTTTTGCGAAATAAGTTCCAAATTTGCCCTATGGTATAGGAGAAGTTTTTTTTAAATAGTTATTTCATGATTATTCTAAGTATGCTAAGTCCGGCCCTACCAAGCCCTCTTTTTTTTTCAAAAAAAAAATCAAAATTTTACGAACAGGTATTCAAAGGGTCAAATAAGGATCTTTCCTACAAAATTTGGTCTAAGTCGGCCGAATGGTTTAGGAGAAGTTTTGCAAAGAATTATTGAATGATTTCTCTAAATCTGATAAGCCCGCTCCTGCCACGTCCACATTTTTTGCGAATAAAAATTTCACTAGCAAGTTTTGAAAAGGAAGATTCCTTTCAAGTTTGGTCCAAATTCGCCCAATGGTTTGGAGAAGATGTTTAAAGAAATTGTTAACGACGGACGACACCTATGGACGACGGATTGAGTGATTCCAAAAGGTCCCCTTGCGCATGTTGTGCTCAGATGAGCTAAAAATATTGAAGCAATATCGGGTACACTCGCTGTATACTAGTATCTCATTCACTCAGTCTGCAATTGGAAAATTTAGCTATGTATGTGGCAAAACCTATGGATATGACTGTGCACTTCTATCTCTTACCTTACTTAGACAGCTTCACAACTCACCCCCCTCCCCTTCTCGAGTACAAAATGATGCACATTTTCCACATCTGTGACATTGGCGCTGTAACCCTCAAGACAAAATGACAGGCAAAGACAAAGTGACAGAATTATTATACAAAAAACTTTAAGAGTTTTGCTCCTGTCATTTACAATCCAAGTCAGTTGTGTGAGAATGAAAAAAAAACGCTACCAAAGATGTGAATTGTCATTTCTATTTATTTTATTTTATATTCAACAATACATTATGTGTACGGTAACAATTCATCGAAAATTATGGAATTTGACCTTACGTCATAACACTAAATATCAACGTCTACATGTTTACAAATTCTAACACAAAACCTAACTAGTGTGTGAATATTCTAACACAGTTTTTTTTAAACCTTATTTTAATCCATTACCAAATAATTCTTCATTTTGATAGCATTTGAAAGAGTACTTACAAAACTAATGTGGAAAAATGCAGGATTACTTTCTCATTTTCCCAAAATGTTTTCTTTCTTTTACATATTTTTCAATCTAGCCACGTTCTGAAACGTAGTCTGCAGTTTCTCAAAGGGTTGTCCGGTAATGGACTAAATTCAACTAGAAACACCTGGGTCCATATTCAATGTCTAGTCAAAATCAACGTTTTGTTTCTGATTTCATAACACGGGGTCTAATTGGCCGAGACTTAGGTTTCTGCCACACAGAGCTCTCTTTATGAAAATCGCACACAGAACGTTGAATTAGACCAGCTGTTGAATATAGACCCTGAAATCTCCTGTAACAAGAGCCATGACGGACATGGCCATCCCCCGCCGTAAAAGCTTGATAGTAAAATGAAGCCAGTTATATTTAGGCTTCTTGTGCACTGCATTTCTTCTCAATGAGTTCGATAATAGCTAATACACTTTCAGAGATATGCTCAGGACAAAATATAAGTCTTTATAACAACAAAGGGCAATAACTCAAAAATTATGCAAGCAATAGTTCTTGTGGTTCTTGTGCACTGCACTTCTCCTCAATGAGATCTATCGACCTATGAAGTTTCAAGTTGATAGCAATTATACTTTCAGAGATATGCTCCGGACAAGTTTAGTGACGGAAGGACGGAATGACAGACGGAGACCATAACTATATCCCCTTCGCCGAAACGGCGGGGGATAAAAAGACGTAACCAAGATTCTTTGGTGGCCAGTTCAGCTGGCCAACCTATTATGCTATAGATACACAGTCTATTGTGCTTCAGCAATCATCCTATTTAGGAACATACCAAAGCTCTTCAAAAAGTGGACAAATTTGCTCTAAAATGATCATTACTATATCCTCTGTTGTTTGAACTCTGGTAGATTTTCCCAATTCGATAATTCAAATGGGTTGCAGTAACATACAATTGACACATTCTCTCATAATTCTATTTGTTATGCCCATCTAGAAAAGAAAACGGAAGGGCCCCAATGTGGAAAAATAAGAAACTGCTTGTTATAAAAAATTTCTTCATTACCCACAGTGTATTCTTCTATAACAAAGATTTTTGAAAAACCATGAACTAAAAACTATCGTCTGCAACTTCTTTGCATCTAGACCAGTCTAAAACTTTGTTATCTGGTAATCTTTCATTTGCAATCGAATTGATCTTTTTAAATTGTCGCTTAAATAACAGTAGAGACCATTCTCTTCAATGAACACCATTTGACGGTCTCTGGAGTGGTTGTTTAATTTATGTATATTCTACGTTACTAAGGTAACTGTCTTAATATTATTACCAGGTGACAATTTTTGACTTGTCCATTATGAAAAAAATGTAAAAGACTAATATTTGGAAGTGTTGCAAACAGATGCATCTTTGACCCCAAGTAAATCACATTATTAAAATTCCAAATATGTCTACTCCTGACCATCTGATTTCAAAAAGATTTTAACTGATATGCTTTTTTTTCTTTCTTAAAGAGATTGCCGCCGTCATCGCGCACTTGGTAGCGCATCAGACTCCCAATCTACTTCTCGACCGTACAAACATTTTCAAACATTATCAACAACTTTGGGAAATATTTAGCACAAATTGGGACCTGTAGAGTTGTAATACTAAATTGATGACAATATACGATGGATGATGGACAGTGGATCACTTAACAATACCATTTTCAGATAACTGTCTTAGTCTTAACAATGATTGCTTCTATATTTTACCATTTTTTTCCTAGCATGGTATATTAGATAAGGTGAATGGAGCAACTTTCAGCCATTTGACAAAATTTATTTAATACTTTAAAATATGTAGCACTTATATTGCAATAGGTTAAACAACTTTAGACCTAACTTAATTTCAACAATCTTTTATAAAGAGGCAAAGTTTTCAAGTTAAAGTGATGTTTCTAATACTTATGAGTCTAACCAAATGATCAATCACGATTTCTGTCCAAAGTTTCCATATTTTTTTTCACTGAAAGTCGTGTAACAATTTTATCAGAGGGCATCAAAACTCATTTTAAGTACAAAGATTAGGTTTCCCAATAAAAAAAACAATTGTTTAGTCTTCAGCAACCAACAAAGTAATATTATCTGATATCTCTGATAAACAGCGTCATAGGTAGCTACCTTTATCAGTAATAATCTCGTCACAAAATAAATATATGATCTAAATCCGTAATCCTAGTTCCATCTCTCACTTTTGGAATACTCATTACAAACTCTTAAAATACTTTCATTCATTAAAGGTTACAGGATACTGGATATCCTATTTAGGACCTTGTTTGATGAGAACAAAAGCACGTTATAGAGAAAATATTGAGCACCCTCAGTACTAGTGGATTTATTTCATACTTTTTCCCCATAGGTAAAAGCCATAGATATATGCAAAAAAAATTTAAAAAATAAAAGATTTAAACTTTAACACACTTTCCGAGTTTTACCAGGCGTGATTCAATGACAAAGTAGAAATGGGACATAGACACATATTTCTAAAACAGAAAAACAAAAAATAAACTGTCTTTTGTCTCATCTGACATAAGTGGAAAAAATATGAAATAACCTACTATTGCTGGATTGAAATACGACCTCTAGCCGTGGTAAAATTTGTCATTTGACTTTAAACTGTGTCTTTTACCTTTGGAGTAACACTACAACAAACATTTTGCATGATTAGTATCAAATTTGAAACAAGAGCACAGCCTACGGGTGCCTACACTCGGCTGTTGGATGCTGGATTGTGGACAAAATGCATCTAGAGTTATCCCCCTTGATAGCATAGGTTGCTCTTTTGATAGTGAACAAGTGTGCCAAGTTTCAAGTGAATGCCTTTATTTGAACCAGAGGTATCACAAAATGTCAAAGATTTTGCACCACGACAACGCCGACACTAAGGCTATTGTAATACCTAGGGTTTTCTACAAAAACAACCGAGCGAAAAAAAGGGAAATTCTGCCCATTGACCTTCAGCTGTGACCTTGACCTTGCTTTTCTCAATCTTAATGACCCATTTGATGAATGCATTACAAATACAATTTATCCTTAACCCACCATCACACAAAAAAATTTAGAATGGTCCAAATTGAAAGAAATTGGTGGCGACAATTTAAAGCTTATGAAACTTTATACTTTCTAATTTTCTGGGTACAAAACATTGTGGGAAATGAAGAAATTGCTTAATGCACTATGTTTTCCCCATTGTTTTTTCTTGAGGGGCATCAAAAAGTGTCATTGTGTGGGAATGGGTTTATCAGTTGTCTGTATTTTCTTTCAATATAGATCAGTATTAATCTACGTTGTTATTGGATAATTCATTACTAGACAATCATGTATTTTGATGCCCTGGAAAAAAATAGCTGTAGAAAACTGATTAGAAATAACTTCCCTTTTCTTACAAAGATTTTTACACAATTTTGCAGTTACTTTTCCATTTTAGTGCACCTTGAATTTGGGTCAGTATTAAATTTTGTCACCTGGTAATGCCTTCAGTTTGTTGTATCTCATGATCTAACCAATTTTCCTACCAACTTAAATAAGATACTTTGACTGACCTTTCACTATGACCTAATTACCACACCCAGCAACAAAAAAGATTAGAGCTTCAACAACAGCATACAAAATGATCACAATCATATCTTAAATAAAAATGTGTGTTAACCCATTACCAGATGACACAAAATGAGAGAGGTTGCAGACAACAATTCAAAGATTGTATGAACCCGAAATTAAGTGGATAGAAAATATGGTGAGAAAGGGAGAAAATCCATGTAACAACCAAAATCTCTTTTCCTTACACTGTTTCCATTAAGCACCTTTCTTCAGCACATTGAAAGAAGGCTTGTGTGCAGATAGGTTGATAACCTTACAAAGCACCTATGTACCTAAGAAACACATTTTCTTTTACCCATTACCATCTGATAAAAATTATAGATTAGCCAAAGTTCAAAGAAGTTACAGATGACTTTTTTTCACTTTTTTCACTCACAGAAATCGTAAAATTCTTTGGTTCTTTGGATAAAAAACATTCCACATTTTTTTCCATCTTATTTCTTGAGGGGCATAAAAAGCTTGGATTGTGTGGAAATGGGGTTAAAGAAGAGCACTGCCTACCGATACCTGACACTTACTTGTTAATCTTAGATGAAACAAGACATACCTAATTTATAAGAAATTATATCTAAAGTTATCCCCAATTTTTATATAAATTGCTTTTTTGATGTTCATCATACATTTGAAGTTTCAAGAGTATATTTTTCAATAATAGCAGAGAAAACAGATATTGCTAATTTTATTGTTTGGCAACTAAAATAACAACAATGCAGTGGCTGAAGACAACAACACTACAGCAATATTTTAAATATTCTCCAACAGCAGCCACAAAAAAAATCAAGTTATTTTACATACCATTGAATCCAAACATATATAGAAAGGTCAGTCTGTCCCCGAAAAATTGAATCAAGACGTAAGCATATGGTTCACTTGAAATAGACTACCTATGTATTTATCATAGCATGTGTGGTAATTGGGCCAAAAAGCCAGTAAAATAATTAGTAAAACACCTAGGTACAATTTTGTATCAAGACTGTGAACATGATGCAAATTTAAACCGTCTTGTGTTGGATTTTTTCTGTTTTTTACGTTTGGGATCGGGAATAGGCTCTTCTTTGACAGCTGCATCTGCAGAATAAAAGTACTGCATCATTAAATTTATCTACAGGTTCAAATTATAGCAGTTTGAGCTAGCAAGTGTGCTTCCAAAATCAGTCCATATCATAACTAGAGGCACTTGAGCGCCTGATTCGCTCCACCACCCTGAATTTACTCATCATTCCTGAGATATTTGGTTGAAACCATCCTTCAATTTGCAAAAATAAGATTGTCAAAAGTTCACTGTATACTATATATGGACACAAGCCCCCACATAAAAGCAACGATTTTCATCTGAGCCATATTTTATGAAGGAATCTGACAGAGAGTCACCAAAGGAGCATTCAACTGAAATTTGATCGAAATCTATCCATTAATTTCTGAGAAGAAGATTTTCAAAGCTTTTGCCAAATATGGAAATGAGCCCAACTCATTAAAGCTATGTTTTCTATCCTACCAAAACTCTTTGAAGAAATCTGATAAAGGTCATACAAGGATCAAACCAATGAAATTTGGTTGAAATCCAGTCATTGGTTTCTGAGAAAAAGATTTTCAAAGTTTTCACTATTTATGGAAATAAGCCCAGCCCATTAATGCCATATTTTCACCCGATCAAAATTCTTTAAAGGAATCTGATAAAGAGTCACCCAATCATTGTTCCTGTAAAATTTCTTTGAAATCCATCAATACGTTTCTGAGAAATTTTTTTTTATAGGTTTCACCATATATGGAAAGTAGCCCTGACCATTAGAGCCATGTTTTTCATCCAATCAAAATTCTTTGAAGCAATCTGATAAAGGGTACTCAAATGATCATTCCTGTAAAATTTGGTTGAAAACTGGTTTCTGAGAAGAAGATTTTTAAAGGTTTTACCATATATGGAAATATAAGGAAATTGCCCCATCCATTAAAGCCATGTTTTTCATCAGATCAAATTTCTTTGAAGGAATCTGATTAAGGGTCGACCAATGATCATTCCTGTAAAATTTGGTTAATATCCTTCGATTGGTTTCTGAGAAAAAGATTTTCAAAGTTTTCACTATATATGGAAATAAGCCCCACCCATTAAAGCCATTTTTTTCATCCGATCAAAATTCTTTAAAGGAATCTGATAAAGAGTCACCCAATGATCATTCCAGTAAAATTACATTGAAGATTTCCGGGAAGAAGATTTTCATAGGTTTCTCCATAAATAGAAAATAGCCCCGCCCATCAAAGCCATGTTTTTCATCCATTCTTTGAAGGAATTTGATAAAGGGTCACCTAAGGATCATTTCCGTGAAATTCGGTTGAATTCTGTTCTGTACTTTTTAAGGAGAAGATTTTTGATGTAAAAGTCTATGGATGGAGGCTCGAATGCAAACAAGAACGCACAACAGATACATCAACATGACAATAGCTTGCTGGCTTCCAGCCATTGGAGCTAAAAATTAACTGAAATCAAATTAAGCATATTTTGAGAAGATTTTCAAATTTTTCACTTTGAATCTATGAAAATAAGCTCTGCCTATAAAAACCATTTTTTTGGCCTGATCAAATTTTTTACAATGCATCTCACAACGTATTATCAAAGGATTGCCATTTATTTCTTGGAAAATTTTCACGATACAGGATTTATGAGAATTAACCCAACTCAAAAATGCCATTTCTTTTAATCTGAACAAAATTCCTCAAAGGAATCTGATAAAGGCTCACCTAAGAAACTTTTCTTTGGAATTTGATTGAAATAGAGAAGATTTCAAAGTTTTCACCATACATGAAATTTATATATTCCTTCTTTGTTTCGATGCAAGGGGAAGAGGATCACTAGAGGATGCTTAATGCATAATATGCTCTTTCTTTCTGCTTTTTCCAAAGAAGAATTTCGAAGATTTCTTTTATTGTTTCAATAAAAATTGAGTTTACCTGGGAGAGTACCAAATATGAACCAAGCTATATCTTAATAAGAGTCCTCTAGGAGATGATGCATACCAAATATACAAGATCTCAGCTTTCTGGTTTCATAAAAAAAAATTGTTGCCATGGCAAGTTTAGATTCCAATTCCTTTTAACAGTTTTGGAATATCTTCAACCAAGAAACATAACAGTCAAGTTTCATCAAGACGGCACCACTGGTTTAATGGGGGAAGATATTCAAAGAAACTGTTAGCAAACAACAACACCACCCAAGGTACATTAACTCACTTGATCAATTTGTGCCAAGGTGAGCTAAAAAGATTTGTTAGTGAAACATTAATGCTCCTCTTTCCATTAGTATTGGTAGATGTACAAACATAAGAGCTACCATCATTGTATCTTGAATTGGCTTGCAGAAATTGGATATGACATGGTTTTTGGCTAAGTTTTGAATTTGGAGTTTGCATTTAGACCTTGACCTCGGACATATGCACCTTATTAGAGTCAGATCAATAACAGGTACCTACAAATTATGAATTATGAAAAGCATAGAAAAAATAGAAAATGTTTTGCAGACAGATGGACAGGGATACATACAGAAGGATCCCAGAGAAACAATAACCCTCCCAATCTATTGATGCAGGGTCTTAAAATATAAATATGATACATACTGTGTGTATTTTGTTGAGGAGTTGGCGGTGGTTGGGTCCCATTACCTTCACTTAATAAACCGTCACCTAATAATTGTTGCGTGTTCTGAAATATTCTTGTTTCATCATACTCTTCCTCATCATCACTTGGTATTCCATCGTGAAAATCCTCGATATACGGAATTACTGTCATATTACGCAACATATCACCACCTTCTGAACGGACAGGAAATGGAACCATTTCTGATGTACGAGGAAACTTTTTCCGATACCAACTGTAAAGATTAAACAAATTAAATAAAATACAACAAAGTGCTTTCCAATTTTGTTGCAATGACCAACCATATGTGACTTATTATGCAGGAATGTGGAATTCCCATACCCAATTTGTGCAATATGGCTTTTCTACTTACATATTCCAAAGACACTTGTTCTTTTGTTTGAATGTTTTTTTTTCAGTCAAATTGCGGAGACTGGAGGACCTAACAATAAATTCCTGGTATATCTCGCACCAGTACCATCCATACACCCTTTCCTAGTCTCCAGCTGCTATCCCATTTAGGTTAAGGCCACTTGTCTGGGGACAAACAAGAAGTATGCAAGTCAAAACTCACTGAGTATACCCTGCATGCACTACCATATACTACAATGGAAATGAAATTCGTCCTGAATGGAACATACCAAGTAAGCACCATGTAGAACACCTAGCTTCACCTCCAAATCAAGCATTGAAGAGATACTACTAAACCAAACAAGAGCGCCGCCCACACTGTGCCAACGCTCGGCTGCAGGTGCTAGATAAGGCAAATATTCTAAGTAAAAAAAGGGGCATAACTCTTACAAAAACGCTTTTAGAGCTATCCCCTTTGATAGTCTAGATAGATCTTGTGATGGTAAATACACATGCCAAGTTTCATGAGGATATCTTCAATAACAACAGAGATATGACCAAGGTTAAAGTTTGTCACAACAATGCGAACACGAATGACACCAAGGTGATGACATTACCTTTGATTTTCTCAGAAAACAGCCAAGCTAAAAATGTCCAAGAATAAACTACTAGCTGAAAATATTCTAAGTCAGAAAGCAGGAAGTAAAAAACATGCAGCGCAATGGAGGGCCCAAAGATGAACCTTCACATCAAGTTTAAAGTCGATGCTGCATTTTGAAATGAAACCATTCTATGCGGTAGAAAATACTGTGGGAAAAGGAGAAACTGCTTGTTTCAAGCAACTTCTTCTTTTTCCCCAATGTTTTCTATGAAACCACAGAGGTGTTAAATCCTGGATTTGTACAGAAAGGTTCATAAATACACCTTATATGATTAATATTAGTTATTATGATCAGAAAATATTGTCTGTAGTTTGCAATCTTAATTTGACGCATCTTTTTTTTTCAACCCAATTTTATACTAATTCAACTTGTCTTCCAAACCAACATTCTGAGGAAACAAGAGGCACTAGAGCACCAGTATTGCTCCACAGGCCAGAATTTTCTTATTTACAGGATACTATTTTAATGTGTTCAATATATCATCCGTGTTGAAAAGTTAAGCCAAGTAAAACTCATTTATCGAGTCAGATACAAGTGTAAAACAAGAGCTTTGCAGAGTGGACATATACGCCCGAACAAGTGCTACAAAATAACGAATTCTTTTGATTGAAATTGTAGAAGGAGTTTGGCACACAGGAAATATTTTTTTCCAATTCAAGGGTAGATAATTCAATATAATTGTAGAAAGACTAGAACAGTTTGAATTTCAAAGGTCTTATGAACAACTAGACATTATAGAGAATCATTGTGACATATTTCATTTAATTCCCATTGATACTGTAAGAGAATATTGGCAAACAAGAAATATGGTGATTTATTTCATCTGAAGGGCAGATAATTCAAGGACTAGAGCAATTCAAATATAGAAGGTCTCATGCACATCTAGATATCATAGAGATACATTGTAGCAAGTTTTAGTACATTCTCATTAATACTGTAGGAGAAGATGTGCACTCAAGAAATATAGGAAAAAAAACAAACAATTCAAGGGCAGATAATTCAAGATAATTGTACAATGACTAGAGTAATTTGCATTTTAAAGGTCTTATGCACAACTAGATATCATAGAGATACATTGTGGCAAGTTTTAGTTCGAACCAACTGATGCTGTGGAAGAAGTTGTGCACTCATGAAATTGAGTGATTTTTTTAATTCAAGGGCAGATAATTCTATAAGGACTAGAGGGTTTTGAATTTCAAAGGTCTTATGAACAACTTCACATCTTAGAGATACATTGTAGCAAGTTTCAGTTTGATCCCAAAGATACTGTAGGAGGAGTTGCACACACAAAAATTACTAACAGACAGACAGATGGACAGACAGACAATGAGGGCCATAACAAAATGCATCCCTTCCTGTGTTTAAAAAGCAAATAGCACTCTATATAACTTGCAGTGCTTTTAAAACCATTTTAGTGCATGTTTTACATATGAAATAGAAAATAATGGAGACAGACAATGTATGACAGCATTATTTTAAGTTTGAAAGGAAATAATCTTGTAAGAAATTTGTATATCCCAGCAGCTTTTCCACCCCTAGGAATAAATTTCATGATGGAAACTAACACAGGGTCACTAAATGAAAATTCAAAAGATTTTTTAAAAAATCATGTCAGTAGTTTCATAGGAGAAAATTTTCAAAGTCTTCCCTGTACACCATATTTTGAAATTATCCCAGCAAATAAAATCCTTGTTATTCATCCCATTAACACTTTGGAAAGAAATCTGATTCACCCGAAGACCAATCTTGCGAAATTTTCTTGAAATCCAGCAATTGTGGCTCTGAGATTACTTTTACATAAATGAACAATATGTGTTTGTAAAACACTATGACCTGAAACAGTAATTCTCTAGAAACGGTTAAGTTTTTGAGTAACGTTTTAGGGAAAAGAGTTAAATTTTGACCTTGACCTTGATGAAATGACCTACCCCAGTTGCGCCTTGTTGAGACCTATCTACATACCAAATATTAGCATTGTAACTTAATCAGGGTTGAAGTTATAGGAAAATGTTTAGTTGGTAGGTTAAGTTTTTGTGTAACGTTTTAGGGAAAAGGGTTAAAATTTTGACCTTGACCTTGATGAAATGACCTTCCCTAGTTGCGCCTTGTTAAGACCTATCTACATACCAAATATTGGCATTGTAACTTAATCAGGGTTGAAGTTATAGGAAGATGTTTAGTTGGCAGGTTAAGTTTTGCAGACAGACAGCTAGACGGACAGACAGACAGACATTGATAGACTGACACAACACCATGACTACAGCTCTCTAGCCTTAAAAATCAAGACTTTTTCACAACAAGGAATGGGTTTCACAAAATTTCAAACTCTTTATTGTTCTCCCAGTAGAGTGTAGGAACTCTGTTTAAACAATGTTGTCTGGAAATGATTTAAACAACATAATCACAAAACAAGAGGACCATGATGGTCCTAAATCGCTCACCTGAGCCATCTGCAAATTACAGTCCTTTTTTGTATAAAAATGACACAATTTGAGCAAAATAAATAAAACAAATATAAGATTTTGGCTTTGTACAAAACAATCCAGTAATGCTTTATAATGAATGCCTTTGGCTTCATAGTTTAATAGATTACAAAACTATCCCAGAATTTGTCACCCTCAGGGAAAAGGTTTAAAAAGCATTTTGAGAAAGCAAGCAATTTCTCCATTTCTATTTAAGAAGAATCATTTCAATGCGATTATGCAATTTTCAATCCCAGGAGCAGAGACATTTTTTATCCTAAGAGCATATTTTCCTGTAACATAGTACAAAATTATTTAGTCATGCTACATACCAAATATGAATGCCCTTCATCTTATATTTCAGAAGGAGAAGACTTTGAAGTTGCTCTAATTGGGTGTTTTCCAAAATTTTTGACCTATGGGGCAGTGCCATGTTTTATCCCAGGGCTAAGATTTTAGCTAACATAGTAGAGAACCATATGGTTATGCTATAAATTAAATATGAATGCCTTAGACTTTGTAAATTGTGAGGAGAAGACTGTTGAACATGGTCTAATAGAGCTTTGGACACCCAGGGAAGGGGTGTTCTTTAACCTACAGGCATAATTTAATCAAAATTGATAGATAACAGCCAGGCTATGCTACACTCAAAATATAAATGCCCTCCGCCTTAAAATGAAGAATTTTTTTCAACATACTCAAATTTTGCGTCTTTCCAAATTTTTGGACCCCTAGTCAGGGCTGTATTTGACCCTTGGATGAAAACTTTTTGTGATATAGTACAAAACCATCTAGTTATGCTATATACCAAATATAAATATCCTAGACCTTATAGTTTAAGAGGAGAAGCCTTTTGAAATTGCTCTTATTAAGAATTTTTCCAAACTTCGGACCTCGGGGGCGGGGCCATTTTTGACCCCAGAGATTAAATATTTAAAAACTTGGTAGAGAACCATATGATTAAGCTCTTTACAAAATATAAAGGCTTTTGGCCTTGTAGTCTATGTAAAAAACAACATCGAAGATTTACTAATATTTCCAATTTTCATATGCCGCGGCAACCAGAGTTTTTGACTGAATTAAATTCTTTTAACAACTTTTGAAGAGCTTCACCCAATGAACATCCCTGCAAAGTTTAAGTTTGATTGGCCTACTGGTTTAGGAGGAGAAGATTTTTAAAGATATTTAAATAATTACTAAAGATTCCCATTTTCAAATGCCGCGGCAACCAGAGTTTTTGACTGAATTAAATTCTTTTAACAACTTTTGAAGAGCTTTACCTAAAGAACATCCCTGCAAAGTTTCAGCTTGATTGGCCTTCTGGTTTAGGAGAAGAAGATTTTTAAAGATATTTAGAAAACAAGAGGCCCAGTGGGCCTTAACGGTCACCTGAGTAAAAGAGCACCAAGACAAGTGATTTTGTTTGAAAGAATTAGAAAAAGGTTTGGTTGAAATCCCCTCAGTAGTTCTTGAGAAGAAGATGAAAATGTTTAAAAGTTACCAAAAATGACCCCCTTTTGGTCCCCATTTTAGGCACCCCTGACCTCCAGCCTTTTAATTTTCACAAATCTGTATGATCAGTACCCAATGATGCTTTTCACCAAGTTAGTTTGAAATTGGCTTAGTACTTCATCAGAAGAAGGTGAAAATGTGAATTTTTTAACATGATGAACTTTGACCTCTGGGTGTGGCCCCATACATGACCCCAGGGGCATGAATTTCACAATTTATAATATACCTGTCCTAGTTGTCATGCACACAAAATATTTAAGCTCTGGCATTAACGGTTTATTAGAAGAAGACTTTTAAAGAAGTACCAAAAATTACCCCTTTTTGCCCCCTATTTGGGCCCCTTTGACCCCAAGAACCCCTATTTTCACAAACTTGAATTGGCATCCCCCAATGATGCTTTCTACGAAGTTTGGTTGAAATCCCCCCAGTAGTTCTTGAGAAGAAGATGAAATATTTAAAAGTTACCAAAAATTACCCCCTTTTGGTCCCCATTTTAGGGCCCCCTGACCTCCTAGCCTTTTTATTTTCACAAATCCAAATAACCATTACCAAATGATGCTTTTCAACAAGTTTGTTTGAAATTGGCTTTGTACTTCATCAGAAGAAGATGAAAATGTGAATTTTTTAACATGATGAACTTTGACCTCTGGGTGTGGCCCCATACATGACCCCAGGGGCATGAATTTCACAATTTATAATATACCTGTCCTAGTTGTCATGCACACAAAATATTTAAGCTCTGGCATTAACGGTTAATTAGAAGAAGATTTTTAAAGAAGTACCAAAAATTACCCCTTTTTGGCCCCTATTTGGGCCCCTTTGACCCCCAGAACCCCTATTTTCACAAACTTGAATTGGCATCCCCCAATGATGCTTTCTACAAAGTTTGGTTGAATCCGCCCAGTAGTTCTTGAGAAGAAGATGAAATATTTAAAAGTTACCAAAAATTACCCCCTTTTGGTCCCCATTTTAGGGCCCCCTGACCCCCCCAGCCTTTTTATTTTCACAAATCCAAATAACCATTACCAAATGATGCTTTTCAACAAGTTTGTTTGAAATTGGCTTTGTATTCATCAGAAGAAGATGAAAATGTGAATTTTTTAACATGATGAACTTTGACCTCTGGGTGTGGCCCCATACATGACCCCAGGGGCATGAATTTCACAATTTATAATATACCTGTCCTAGTTGTCATGCACACAAAATATTTAAGCTCTGGCATTAACGGTTTATTAGAAGAAGATTTTTAAAGAAGTACCAAAAATTACCCCTTTTTGGCCCCTATTTGGGCCCCTATGACCCCCAGAACCCCTATTTTCACAAACTTGAATTGGCATCCCCCAATGATGCTTTCTACCAAGTTTGGTTGAAATCCGCCCAGAAGTTCTTGAGAAGAAGATGAAAATGTATAAAAGTTAACGGACGACGGACGACGCACGACGGACGACGCACGACGACGGACAAACGATGATCGCAATAGGTCACCATGACCATTCGGTCAGGTGACCTAATAACTAAAGATTCCCATTTTCATATGCCGCGGCAACCAGAGTTTTTGACGAAATTAAATTCTTTTAACAACTTTTGAAGAGCTTCACCAAATGAACATCCCTGCAAAGTTTCAGCTTGATTGGCCTACTGGTTTAGGAGGAGAAGATTTTTAAAGATATTCAAAGAATAATTAAAGATTCCCATATTCAAATGCCGCGGCAACCAGAGTTTTTGACGGAATTAAATTCTTTTAACAACTTTTGAAGAACTTCACCCAAGGAACATCCCTGCAAAGTTTCAGCTTGATTGGCCTACTGGTTTAGGAGGAGAAGATTTTTCAAGAAATTGTGGACGGACGGACAGACGGACAGACGACCGATCACAATAGCTCACCTCGCACTTTGTGCTCAGGTGAGCTAATAATCAATAACAATTTGTAAGAAACAACTGAATACTCACTCATGACTTTTTATTTTTTGTATAGATATTCTATCTTCAGCTTTATATTCTAGCATGCCTGAAAGTAAACAAATGAGACCAATCACATAACAAGAGGGCCAAGATAGCCCTACACCGTTCACCTGAATTTACTTTCTCAAGTCAACTCAAATTTGCCAACATGTTTTTTCACGAAGTTGAATGGCAACAAGGGCAAATGTTGTGATGAGATTAGAAGAAAACTAATATTGCCACTGAAGACCCCTTTTTTATAATATAATATGGCATGTCACCCTTATCAATGGGGACTCTCTTGCATGACAATACAGGAAGTTTGAGACAGACTGAGTCAAAATTGTTACCTATAGAGTGGTAACAAGAAAATTGTGAATAAGACCCCCTTTCCCTTCCATACTGAATATGGGTCTTCCTCATGACTATACATATGTTTTCAACTAATTTGAGAAACATTGAGCCAAAGTTGTAACCATATCCAACAGATCTTCCTTCTGAACATATATACAACTACAGCAAGTTTTAGAAAGAATGAACTAAAATAATCACCTCTGAAGAAGTAACAGATATTGTCAGTTAGGCCCTTTTTCCTGTGAAATTAGAAGTTAATGATATTCAACAAGAACCTTTCTCACAACCATACTAACGTTTTAAGCATGTATGAGAATTATTGTCAATTTGTGATCTCCAGATCGGTATAAAGGATATCATCAATAAGGCCCGTTTTCCCTTGATATTGGTAAGAATGTTACTATAAATAATAGGGATATTGCTCATGACCTTCAATTTCAATTTATTTGAGTAAATTTGAGCCAAAATTGTGAGATCTATAAGTGACTAGGAAATTGTCAGTAAGGCCCCTATTCCCTTGATAATGGACAGAATCTCACCACAATCAATAAGGATATTCCTTATGAACATACTTACATCTACAAAGTTTGAGTCAGAATTGTAACCTGAAGATTTGAAACACTGCACTGTTACTGGCGGATGACTGACAACCAGACAACAGCCATTCAAGTATCACAAAACTCACAATAAGCATGTTGGGCTCAGGTGAGATAAAAAAAAAAAATCATCCAGAAATTCATTACAGCAAATATTTGGGGAAAATAGATTCAGCACAAATCAGTCAGTGTTGATAGTTAAAAAATAAGATAGAACCGTCGCAAAGCGGAGTAATATTCCCCACCAGCTATTTGTCAGTCAAGTAGAACGGATGACCTTTATTATCCAAAAATAAGATGGCATCTCCATGGGCCTTGAACAGCATGTGTATAAAGTCTCAAGGTCATAGGTCAAATGGCTTATGAGTTAAAGCATGTAAACGATTTTCATTCAAAGTTCCATTTGACCTTGACCTTCGACCTATGTGATATAAAAACAATAGGATACCTCCTTGCGTCACAGACAACATGTGTTTAAAGTTTTATGGTCCTAGGACACATAGCTTATGAGTTATATCATGGAAACAGATTTCAACAAAGTTCTTTTGTAATCTTGACCTTAGACCTATGTGACCCCAAAACATTATGTTCTTCCTTGAGTCATTGGCAACAATTGAATGAAGTTTCAAGGTTGAAAGTCTATTAGTTCTTGAGTTAGAGCATGGAAATGGAAGTTTGTTTATTTGAATAGGGTTTAACACTGCTTTTAACAATTTTTCAGTCATATCGCATAGGATGGAGCACCAAACAATGCATTCCTGGTATATCTCCCACCAGTACCACCACTACATCCTTTCCCAGCCTCCAGCTGCTATCCCACTTAGGTTAACAATTATCCATCCATTGGTTAAAGACAAATGTCCAAAAGGATATGTGGGTCTATACATATTGCACTTCCTTGATGTCCTCCTATAGCTAGAAGGGTAAAAACCACAATACCTACTACAAGTGCTTGACCCTTTGCTGTCAGGCGATGGATAGTGGATAAAAATCAAAGTCAGATTGACGCACATACCATGTCAGTGAAATAACTCTGCAATTTTAACCTATTTTGTTAAGTCAAAGATATATAATTCTGAAGCAACTGGAGGGATAGAAATGAATTTTTTTTTCTTGCACAGGTAGACATCATGGATATTCATAGTGGCACGTTTCATTTTATTCTGACTGAAAATATAGGAGGAGTTGTGCACACAAAAACCAATGCAATTTCAAGCTATTCTGTAAAGGGTAGATAAGTCAGAAACAAGTTGAAAGATCACAATAACATTTTGTCTCATAAACAAATAGACATCATAAAGATTTTTGTGGCAAGTTCTAGATCATTCCAATCCAGACTGTAGGAGGAGTTGCACACATAAATAAGAGTTGTCTGCAGACAACATAGGTCACCCTAGTATGTGCATGTCACATTTGAGGGGGCTATTTGAAACAGTGTAAAATGTTAAGGGCTGTTCATTGAGTAAATGTCATTCCCTTATGAATGCTATTTAAAGTTTTGGGTTAAAGTTTTTATAAAGGGTAAAGGGTTCATGCTACATGGTTAAGACCATTGTCTGAATAGTCATTTTCTGAAAGTAATAACTGTGTGGAAACAACTGTTTACATTTAAATGAACCTAAAGGATAGAATTAATGAAAAGGAATTATCATCCGTAAGCACTATTTACAGATTGGGACTCCAGGATACAATTTCTATTGCACCCATAACAATTTTAGGGGGCCTATGGCCCACTCTAGATTGAACACTGAAGCTCTAGGCCTTCTACTTCAGAGAAACAATTTTTTTAAAAATTTCACTTTATCAGTATAAGCCTATCTTAAACTTGTGACCATGGGGTAGGGCCAATATTGACTCAGGAGCCATAATTCATTCAATCTCAATAGAGATCCACCTGATGATGCTGTAAACAAAATATCAAGGCATGTGTTCTTTCTGTTTCAAGAAGATTTGTACAGTTTTCATTATATAAGCCTTTATTAAAAGGCCCCGGGGAAAGACCAATTTTAACCCTGGGGCCATAATTTAGACACTCATGATAGAAGTCCACCGGTTGATGCTGCTCTTAAATATCAACACTTCTTGGCTTTTCTGTTTGGGAGAAGAAGATCTTAAAGTTTTCACTATATAAGCCCACATATTAAAAGGCCCACAGGGGACAGAACAATTTTGACCCTGGGGCCATCAGTGTTGTGCCTAGGCCGCGGCATTGCGGGATTCCCGCAAATTTATTCCCGATGTCCCCTAAAATCTAAGCCATCTCGGGATTTTGGACGTGCTCAAATTTCCGCTATCTTTTATATTCCGTAATGCCTACGAAAAAAGTCCTGCTCGATCGGCGTTTACATTTGTTATGATAGTATAATTTACGCATTGAATATTATTACACATACACGGTGCACCCTCAAAGACTTGACTGTGACCCGAAATTAAGTTTTGGATTCTGCAAATTTTGATGTAAAATATTATGAACCAGTCGCGCACCTACAAAAACTTGACTGTGACCCACATTTTGCCATTTGATTCAGCCGATTTTAATATAAAGTAACGAGAACCGGTCTCGGAATTGTTACTAAAATTAAAAATGGCTAAACGACAGATGCGCTTGACTGACTTTATGTCAGGAAAATGTGGAAAGGTAGCAGACGATGTTGAATCAACGGAGACGGCTGCGATCCAGCCGTGTCTACATCTGCTGATGCAGACAGCGAAATGTCCCAGTCATCTCCTTCTTCCTCAGAGACAGAAAACGGAAGGAACGAAATTTCCAAAAGAATTGGTTGTCAAAATTTCCTTACCTGCGAGAATCGGGTGACAGCCAGAAATGCGAGACCTGTTTGGAATCAAAACTAAAATTATCCAAACCATTTGCTACAGACACTTGGTGTACCAATATGCGCTCAAGTACCCTAACAAAATTGGGCTTATCATGTACGTGCAGTTGTAGCTTTGCGTTTGAAATATGAGGGGGCCCTTGCTATAGATCGCTCATTCAATGAAAAAGATGAAGCCATAACAAAACTTATGGAAATGGTGTACTTTATTGCAAAAGAATCAAGCATGGACAGAAAATTATATTCAAATTAGACTATTTATCAATAACAGGTAAGAATTAGTTGTTTTAGTTTGTCCCCCAAAATTTCCCAATGTCCCCTTGAAATTTAGGTAGGGGGACACCTGTGTCCCCCAAAAATTCTGACCTAGGCACAACACTGCGGCCATAATTTGGACACTCATGATAGAAGTCCACCGGTTGATGCTGTATCCTTAATATGAAAACTTCTTGGCTTTTCTGTTTGGGAGAACAAGATTTTAAAGTTTTTACTATATAAGCTTTTATTTAAAGGCCCCAGGGAAAGGCCAATTTTGACCCTGGGGCCATGATTAGACACTCATGATAGAAGTCTACCGGTTGATGCTGCTCTTAAATATCAAATCTTCTAGGCCTTTCTGTTTGGGAGAAGAAGATTTAAAAGTTTTCACTATATAAGCCTGTATTAAAAGGCCCACCTGGGACAGAACAATTTTGGCCCTTGGGCCATAATTTGGACTCTCATGATAGAAGTCCACCGGTTGATGCTGTATCCTAAATATCAACACTTCTTCGCTTTTCTGTCTGGGAGAACAAGATTTTAAAGTTTTCACTATATATCTTGTGACCCCTGGGCAATGGACCAATTTTGACCCAGATGGAGTGGGGGACAGGGGGGAGGTTAATTTGAACAATCTTGGTAGAGGTCTTCTTGATGATACAACATATCTAATATCAAAGCTGTAAGCCTTTTTGTTTGGTAGAAAAATATTTTTTAAGTTGTCGTTATGTAAAGATTATGATCCCCCCCCCATATTTCCCCAGCCCAGTGCGGCAATTTCTTAACAGATTCTTTTACTTGTCCAAATGTTGTAGTCCTTGGCCTTAAGGTTCCAAATATCAAATAAGAATCCAATTCAACAGCTGGTTCATGACACAAAGATTTTTTTTAGATGTACCCAATTTTGCCTCTTTTTAGTTATTTTATGGGCGTAAGGAAATTCCTTTAAGTGTACAAAGCTCGAGCGCCTTCCCATGGGGATGCATACTGCCAAGTTTAGTTGAATTCCATTCAAGGGTTCTTAAGAAGAAGTCGAAAATGTGAAAAGTTAATGCACAACGGACAATGTAGGACGAAACACAATTACAATAGGTCACCATGACCTTCAGTTAGGTGACCTAACAAGCAAATTTTCCTTTATTCATGATTGTTTTCTAAATAAATTCCTCAAAGGCATAAAATGTTGGGGTTGTGTAGTAATGATTGTCATTGTGTACTTCCTCAACAAAGTCAACTCATGAGAACATAGGCTCAAAACCATTCAAAAAATAGGCCCAGAAATGTAGGGGTTACAGATAGGGCAAACTGGAGGGGTCAATTGACTACCACCTACATTGGATACAGTGATACAGTATCACATTTATACTACTCTAAAAAGATAAAATTCTGAAAACTTTGCAGAAAATCAGAGGCCTCAATGGCCTCAATTGCAGTCTGGTCTGTATATCAGCAATTGGAATGAGAAATAATGCGATACTCTGATTAATTTGGTCATTGCATCTTATCATGAAATCACATTTGAAGACTTTTATCATCTGCATCAATGTTTGAAATGCTTTAAGATATTTTGACAAGAGCAGAGATTTCTCTCAAAAAACACGCTTCACTACAGATCATGTGCCCTTGTAAAACATCTATTGGCTTAAAACATGGCTGCTGTGAAATTTTACATTCTGGCATATCCAGCGATATAATTTTGTATGTTCTTGAAACCAAGTGCCTGAAGGTTAGCCTGGGGATTGAATCAACAAATTTGAGGTTAAAGTCAGGTGCTCTAATCATGTAGGCTTATAGCACTAACATGTATGATGGAATATAAAATCTTGACTAGAACAAACATTCGACTAGAACAAACATTCTGATGTATTGCATGGCAATACCAAGTCCCCTACACGCTTTATATATATCTCTAGAGCGGTATCTTTTTTTCGGTTGTAAAGGGATTAAAAGCCCTCCAAAATATTTAGTTGTATCACATTTTATGAGCAATTCCTTAACACACACATAAACACAAAAATAAAACAAGAGGGCCATAGTGGCCCTAAATTGCTCACCTGAGTTGAATGTCTCAATTGTTTTATTTAATTTCATTGATGAAAATTTATTGGGCAAAATTGTGGTCTCTAGAGTGCATATAAGGTTTTTCTAAGATTTGACCCTGTGACCTAGTTTTTGACCCTAGTTGACCAAGTTTTGAATTCATGCAATATTTTATCACAACAATCATTCTGACTAAATTTCAGGTTGATGGGGCAAAAAATGTGCCCTCCAGAGTGCATGCAAGGTTTTTCTAAGATTTGACCAAGTGACCTAGTTTTTGACCCCAGTTGACCAAGTTTCAAACTCACACTAGATTTCATCAAGACAATCCTTCCGACTAAATTTCAGGTTGATCGGGCAAAAAATGTGGCCTCTAGAGTGCAAACAAGGTTTTTCTAAGATTTGATCCTGTGACCTAGTTTTTGACCCCAGTTGACCAAGTTATGAACTCACACTAGATTTCATCAAGACAATCTTTCTGACTAAATTTCAGGTCGATTGGGCAAAGAACATGGCCTCTAGAGTGCATACAAGGTTTTTCAAGATTTGACCCTGTGACCTAGTTTTTGACCCGAAATGACCCAGTTTTGAGCTCGTACAAGATTTCACTAAGACAATCAATCTGACCTAATTTCAGGTTGATCGGGCAAAAATTGTGGCATCTAGAGTGCATACAAGTTTTTTCTAAGATTTGACCAAGAAACCTAGTTTTTGACCCTAGTTGACCAAATTTCAAACTCGTCCGAGATTTTATCAAGACAATCATTCTGACTAATTTTCAGGTTGATTGGGCAAAAAATGTGGCCTTTAGAGTGCATACAAGGTAAATGTTGACAACGCACGACGCAAGATGGATGACAGACATCCACCTAACGGTAAACCACTAAAGCTCACCTTGAGCAGTTCGTGCTCAGGTGTGCTAAAAATAAAGCCTAGAGTGCATACAAGGTAAATGTTAACAATGGAAGACAGATGATGCAAGATGGATGATGGACATCCACCTAATCACAAAACCCCATTACCAGACAACAAAATTTTAGACTGTTCCAAATTGAAAAGAGCTGCAGAAGACAATATAAAGTTTATGATTTTTTTTATTAATTTAACTTTCTGGGTAGAAAACATTTCAGAAGAAAAAAGAATACATGTTGCAAGCAATTTCTTTATTCTCAACAATGTTTTCCAATCATTTATCTTCAGGGGCATCAAAATGCGTCATTTTGGGGCAATGGGTTAAGCATATGCATATCAATGAGATATCATCATACCAAATATGAACACTGTAACCGAATAAGTTTAAGACAAATAAAAATATTGAGTTCCAGTTTAAGTTCAAAATGAACAGAGAGACACATTGACAGAAAGATAAAACACTGGTTAACAATTTTGGTGGAGCTAAGAAATTCCCCAAAACTTCAACTTAAATTTTGAATAATTTCGAGCAGGAAAACATCTAGAAAATATTACATTTTGGAAGCCTACCTTTAATGAGTGTTTGTAATACTGTGTCTATACTGTCTGGTATGGAGTATTCTCCTTTACCAATATTTTCAAACAGTTTATATACATTTTCACCCTCAAATGGGTACAGTCCTGTAGTCATATTATATCTGAAACAGACAAAATATCATCACTTATACAACAATGTTACAGATGGCAGTAGGTTAAACTTCATATAATGTCACTTATGTTTTATCACCTTTATAATGATTCAAGCCATTTCTTCATTATCGACAATGTTTTCTGCCCCAAAATACAAAGAGATTCAAAATTCCATCTACCACATATTGTCTGCAACTTCTTTGAATTTGGACCAGTCTAAATTTTTGTTTTGTGGGAATGGGTTATGAGTTTAATTTTTCATTTGATCCAGTCTAATAATCAAATGGATGCACACTCAGTTGCAGGTGCTGGAAAGAGAAAAACAAAAGGACCATGATGGTCCTAAATCACTCACCTGAGGCATCTGTAAATTACAGTACTTTTCAAAATAGAAAATACACAGCTTGAGCGAAAATGAATAAATAAATGTAAGATTTTGGATATAGTACAAAACTATCCAGTAATGCTATACAATAAATAAGAATGCTTTATAGTTTAATCCATTACCAAGATATCACATATTTTGAAGCCCTCAAGGAAAATAGGTTTGAAAAAAATTGTGAGAAAGGGAGCAATAAGTAGTTACAAGTAATTTCTCCATTTCTCACAATGTTTTTTACCCTCATTGTATCTAAATTTCAATCATACTTTAATTACTGTCTGCAACTTCTTTTAATGTGGACTAGTGTTAAGAAAAAAAGACTTTGAAATTGCTCCAATTGAACATTTGACCACAGTTGGGGCCTCTGGGGCGGGGTCATTTTGACCCAATGGGTATGATTTTAGCAATCTTGGTAGAGAACAATCTGGATGTACTATAAACCAAATATGAATGCATCAAAACTTATACCTTGGTTATACATTGGGAGAAGAAGATATTTGAACATACTCTGATTGAGCGTTTTTCATAACTTTAGATGCCTTCGGAAGGGCCATTTTTATCCAAAGGGGTATAACTTCAAGATACATGGTAGATAATAATAATGTTATACTATGGTTTTGATATGCCCAAGGCACTATATTTAAGAATTTTTTAGATTGAGCTATTGAACAATTTTCGACCCCTGGAGCAGAGGTTTTTGATCTTAAGGGCATTTTTTCCTGTAACATAGTACAAAATCATTTAGTAATGCTACATACCAAATATGAATGTCCTTCACCTTATATTTCAGAAGGAGAAGACTTTTGAAGTTGCTCTCATTGGGCGTTTTCTCAAAATTTGGACCTCTGGGGCAGGGCTATGTTTATCCCAGGGCCATGACTTTATCAACCATGGTAGAAAACTATCTGGTTAAGCTTCATACTAAACATGAATGCCTTAGATTTTGTATATTGAGAGAAGACTGTTAAACAGGGACTAATTGAGCATTTTTACAAACACCCAAAGAAGGGGCGTTTTTTACCCTACAAGCATAATTTAATCAAAATTGATAGATAACAGCCAGGCTATGCTACATTCCAAATATAAATGTCACCAGCCTTAATGAGATTTTTTTTGTGGCTTACTCAAATTTTGCACTTTTCCCTATTTTGGTCACCTATTGCAGGGCCGTTTTTGACCCTAGGAGCATAATTTTGAGTGAAATAGTACAAAAACATCTAGTAATTCTAAATTCTAAATATGAATGTCCTAGGGCTTCCAGTTTACGAAAGGAAGTCTTTTGAATTTGCTCTAGTTAAGTATTTTTCCAAACTTTGGACCTTAGGGGGAGGCCATTTTTAACCTCAGGGATTAAATTTTTGAAAACTTGGCAGAGAACCATGTGATTAAGCTACATGTGAAATATAAATGCCATGGCCATGTAGTTTCTGAAAAAAATTCAAAGATTTATTAATATTTCCAATTTCCAAATACCGCAGCAACCAGAGTTTTTCACGGAATGAAATTCTTCTAACAACTTTTGAAGAGCTTCACCCAAGGAAAATTCCTGCAAAGTATTAGCTTAATGGGCCTACTGGTGTAGGAAAAGAAGATTTTTAAAGAAATAGTGGAAGGATGGACAGACACAATCACAATAGCTCACCTCGCACTTTGTGCTCAGGTGAGCTAAATAGACTTGGCTGCCATTTGTCATGGCAAAAATACCCCTGCACGGCGCTTTTTTATAAAGATATAAGCACAAGTAATAGGATGCTGCAGGAACTCAAAAAAAATGTGACATACTCTTTCCTAATGTTTAAGATAAATCAGGGGCAATAACTCATTTATTCTTCATAGAAAAAGCAGGAAAGTTGTGTCTTACAAATCTACAACTCCTAATGAATACTTCTACCAAGTTTGATGTCAAACAAACTGAAAATAAAGGATGAGTTGTATGAATAAGCATTTTAAATTGCCTTGGACAAACAACTACAACTCCTTATGATCACTTCTAACAAGTTTAAAGCAAATCAGACAGAAACTGTTGGAGGAGTTGTCCCGACAAGCCTTTTTTAGTAAAATCAGGGGCAATAACTCAACAATTCTTGATGGAATTCTCACATCTACAGCCCTCCTACCAAGTATGAAACTGTAGGAGGAAATATCCGGACAAGATTTCAAAAGCATTTTTAAGTCAAATCAAGGGCAGTACCTTAATAATTCTTGAAGGAATTTTCACAGAAATTGGATCTTGCACAATTACAGCTCCTAATGAAAACTTCTGCCATATATGAAGGGAATCCGACAGAAACTGTAAGAGGGGATATCCAGACAAGATTCTTTGGACAGACCACCTGACTGACCAATCAAGCACAGGCTGATTCCAGTACAACCACCACTAAACTTTGTTTGTGGGATTGGAGTAGGAAAATCAAAGTATTCAAATAGACTTGATTCTTACAAGAATACATTTACTTAGAGTCGAAACAGTGTTAGCGGTCACCTGAGAATAGCGGACAATCTGTGTATAACAGCCATCCCAGGTCCACTTTGCAATTTGCTCTTTAAAATAACTGTGAATAGCGATTTCTGTCATATATAGCCACCGGTCATCTTTAATTATCCAATTTACATTTTATGTATATCCCTTTAAACAGTCATGTGACCCGACTAGATGCTGACAAGTGTCGTGTAAAAAAAAACAATAATGGCTAATCTTGTGAATAAACTTTTCAACATGTGAGACAAACATGAACATGCACTTAAAGGTGTACTCTTTTATTGTGTGTTTGGTTGAATGTAATTAGATAACAAGTTATATTGATCATAATTAATCAAATTGATGGATTTAAAATAAAGTCTAATTACAATTCCAGTTTTTAAGTTGCAAAAATGGGTACTTTACTACGCAGCAAAATTTTTGACAGGTCCAAATTCAAAGAAGTTGCCAGTTTTAACTTAAAAATCTTTTTCTTTTGGGGTAGAAATTTTAAGGATAGCGAAGAAACTGCTATGTCTTCATTTTCCAAAATGTTTTCCGAAGCTTTCTATTTAAAGGGAAGTAAAAAAGCGGGATCATGTGGGAATGAGTATGGGATTTGAAAATTTTTTCTACGCAGCGTTGATCAAGAAGTTTATAGACATTCTACCAGTATATAGGAAACATACAGTCATGATAGAATATAAAAATATATTTCCCGGCGAACTTTCAAAGAAAAAAATTCAACAGAACATCGGTCTCAATCATACGTCATTCAAGATTTTATCTTGCAACAAATTATGTTACACCGACCGTATTATTCAATAACTGTTTATGTTATTAAGTTTTTTGTTCACGGTCATTTGTTGCTTCCGAGTTGGTGTTTGGGCAAATAAAAAAATAAATGGAAAACACTTTGTCCAGAATACATAAATATTGGTGTATTTACTATTTTTTGTTAATTAAAACGCTTGTCTT
The DNA here is from genome assembly GCA_946902895.1 of Fragum fragum. Classification (NCBI taxonomy): domain Eukaryota; kingdom Metazoa; phylum Mollusca; class Bivalvia; order Cardiida; family Cardiidae; genus Fragum; species Fragum fragum. Next base: position 9,333,486 of record OX336367.1, read on the forward strand.
TTCTTTTATTTTGTACATTTTATGTGGCCATTCTGAGAAGAAGAAATGTACTTGTATCATGACTACCCTATGTCGATGGGGTTGTAGAAAAAACTGATCTGTGTTAAGCAGCCAACTGTCGTATGTGGCCAGTTTCAATCGGTCACTTGGCTGGCTGCATTCGACAGTTTGGACTGTATTTCCCTTGATAGTATGAAATACTTTTTCGATACAGATTTAAATCAAAGGTATTGAGGGCTCGAAAACCACCATTTTTTGAAAATTTAGTCCACACAAGACGTGTTGAAGAAAAACAAGTCCTCAGACCTGGATAACATCTATTTTTTAACCCTTTGCCAGACAACAAAATTTCAGACTGATCCAAATTGAAAGATGTTGGAAATGACAATTTTGTTTAAATGGGAAAATTTGTGTCATATAGGGTAGAAAACATTGTGAGAAAAGAAATTGCTTGTAAGAAGCAATTTCTCCTTTTCTCACAATGATCTTTTTAAGTATTTTTCTTCAAAGCATAAAAAGGAGGGATTGTGTGGGAATAGGTTAAGTCTTGAATCCATTTTAGCCATTTGAACATAAAAATGGGAGTACTATAGATATAACTATCTTTGGATTTCTTTAATAACTTATTTAGATGTGCTTTGCATGGTGTTAAAGGGTAATTACTGATAAACATCTGTTCAAACAAGATGTGCTTGTGAATAACTATGCCCCCAAAACAGGAATTCTTTAGAAACAGGTGATTTTTGTTGGGTCTATTCTTTGTTTAAGGGAAAAGGATTAAAATTTTGCCCTTGACCTTCATGTAATGACCTTCCACAGTTGCACCTTGTTGAGACCTATCTACATATATTAGCATTGTAACTTTATCAGGTTTGAAGTTATAGGAAAGTTACAATCCTTGATTTTGGAGTTTACAATTCAATTTTTCAAGAAAATGCCTTTAACTGTAAAAAAAATGTCAAATGTCAGGGTGACTCTATAATAGTATTCTGATTATACTCAAAAATCACACTGGTTACTATGTCAGGTTTGGTTGAAAGGTAAAGGAAATTGAGAATACATGTCGAATTAAGTACAAGCATCTGAAATTTCATTTAAAGGGTCTATTTTCCAAGCCAAATAAATTTCTGTGAAAGTTCCATATTTTCAAAATCAATTAATTCTGAGTTAAAAAAACAGAAATGTTACAAACAATTGTAGTGTGTCCAATCAAAACACAAAATTAATTAGTCCACTTTCTTGTGTTTTCCAAAAGAATTTTGTCCCTTTTTTTTTAGAGAGATCATCCTCGTGGCTACATGCAAATAGACGTGCTTTAGTGCCCAATTCACTCCACCAGCCAGAATTTACTTATCATAAAGCTAATTCAGTTTTCTTCAACTTCTTTAATGTGGACCAGTGTTAGGAGGAGAAACCTATAATATTGCTATAATTGAGCATTTTATCAAACTTGTGGCCATTTTGAGGGCTATTGGCCCTAAAGTACTCACCTGAGTCGATGACTGCAGAAGTAAACAAGATATGTTTGTGAAGCACTATGCCCCCAAAACAGGAATTCTTTAGAAACGGGTGATTTTTATTGGTTTTTTTTCTTTGTTTTAGGGGAAAAGGTTAAAATTTTGACCTTGATGAAAAGACCTTTCCCAGTATCCCCTTGTTGAGACCTATCTACATACCAAATATTAGCATTGTAACTTAATCAGGGTTAAAGTTATAGGAAAATGTTTAGTTGGTAGGTTAAGTTTTGCAGACAGACAGAGGGACAGACAGACAGACGGCAGACAGACAGAAGGACACGGTAAAACAATATGCCCCCAATCTTATCCATGTGGGGGCATAAAAATCCCTGGAGGCTAATTTTGACGAAAATTAACCCATATCAAATCTCGTCTAAGAAATCAAGAGCAAACATTCTGTCCAAGTTTCAATATATTTGTGCGGGAGAAGAAGCTATGTACATTGCAAAGGAGACCTCTTTAGATTGGACCTTAGTGACCCAGTTTTTGACCCTGTGTGACCCAATATCAAACTTTACCCAGTTTTAATTGAACTTGATATATCTAATAAAACTTAAAGTGGGTCTTAAACAGATTGTCATGAAAATTTGAAAAGGAATTTATCTGATTTTTCCAATACTTATTAATGTCTTTTAATGATAAATATTCCTTCTTCGTGTTAAATCTACTCAATACACTGTTGACTTAAAGTTTAAAGGGATATATAACATATGCCATACTTTGAAACATCGGAATTTATCCGTTGAGGTCATTTGTCTTTGGGTGATGTCTGTAACAATTGTATTTTTACTTGACATGTAATGGAAACCACAAATAAGTTCGGTATAATTGACAGATAATGTATCTACCCAATGAATTCCAGCTCCAAATGGGTTGTACTTCACTGATCTATTTCGCATCTTGTAATGCTTCTTTTCTTTCTTTTTCTTTTATTAAGTTATGAACACTCATTTTCATTTCGAAATCAGCTTAATCACCTACTTACCAATGTCTGAAAGCATCACAGTTAGAAATTTGAAAATTGCGAGCCAAAATGTGTCTATCATAATCTGTGCAAGAGCCACTGTATTGCATGACATAAGTACTCATCAAAGGGAACAACTGTGCCAAGTTATTTTGAAATCCATTAACTAATGCAGAAGATATGCTTCAGACAAGAAATGGACCCATACACTAACCAATCAACCAACCTACTCACACATGGACAGAGGAAGCTCAAAATACCCATCACCATTACATGGAATGTTATTCTGTTATGTTTCCATATGACCATAACCTTTGACCTTCACTAGATATGCATCATTGACAGATACGTACATATTAAAAGTTAGCTTGTATCTTGACAGACAGACAACAGTAAAGCTGTAACCTGAGCCTTTATATTAAGGGTCATAATTTTTTTTAAACTTACAGTGTTACTCCAGCTGACCATACATCAACTTTGAAGCCAAAGAAAGACTCTAATCCGTTGGCAATTTCAGGAGGTTGAAAGGCTGGAGATCCTTGACTAGTTTTACAGGTATCATCTGTACTAAATGTATCTAAAGCCTGAAATACAAGCAATTACAGTCTACTAGTCACATTTCATAAGATCTTCATCTTCCTTCCATACATTCGTTTTTAACCTATTCCAACACAACATTATTTTAGACAGGTCCAAATTGGAAGAAGCTGCAGACAAGAATTTCATGTTGATGGAATTTTAAACTTTTTCGTCTTTTTTTAAATAGAAAACAATGTGGATAAAGAAGAAATAACTTGATACAAGAAATACATGTATCTTCATTTCAACGATGTTTTCCAAAACTTTTTTCCTGAGGGGCGAAAAAGGAGGGATTGTGTGGGACTGGGTTAATATATCTAAAAGAGGACAATGATGGTCCTAGATCTCTCACCTGAACTGTCTGCTGTTAAAAAAGATGCAAATAGAGACAAATAACTATAACAGTTTCATGAAAATTGAGGCAAAACTTTGTCTTCTATATTGCAAACAAAGAAATTGTCATTATGGCCCCTTTTCCTGTGATATCCTATAGAACCTTCCCAGAATCTATAAGGTTTATCTTTATGACCTAACAAGTATCCTGACCAAGTTACATGACGATTGACCCAATATAATGACTTCTAGAGCATTAACAAAGAAATTGTCATTAAGGCCCCTTTTCCTGTGTTTTCCAAAAGTACCTTCCTATAATCAATAGGGTTCATTCTTTTGACTAGACAATTATTCAAGCCAATTTTCATGAAAATTGAGCCTAAATTGTGGTCTCTAGAGTGTAAACGAAGAAATTGTCATAAAGGCCCCTTTTCCTTTGTTTTCCAAAAGAACCTTCCCATAATCAATAGCGTTCATCCTCATGCCCTAATATTCTGGCCTAGTTTCATGAAGATTGAGCCTAAATTGTGGCCTCTAGACTGTAAACAAAGAAATGGTCATTAAGGCCCCCTTTCCTGTGTTTTCCAATAGAACCTTTCCATAATCAAAAGGGTTCATCCTTATGACTTAACAATTATTCTGACCAAGTTTAATGAAGATTGAGCCAAAATTTTGGCCTCTAGGGTGTAAACAAAGAAATTGTCATTAAGGCCACTTTACCTGTATTTTCAAATAGAATCCTCCAAAAATCAATAGAGTTCATCCTTGTGATCAAACAATTATTCTGACCAAGTTTCATGAAGATTAAGCCAAAATTGTGGCCTCTAGAGTGTAAACAAAGGAATTGTCATTAAGGCCCCTTTTCCTGTGTTTTTGGAAAGATCCTTTAAATAATCACAGTATCATAATAATGTTCCTCAGGGAACTGTTTAAACACTATACAAAATCACTCTTATTTTCAATATTTCAGCAAAAATGCCTTTATCAAGAAAAGATTTATTTTCTTTTTCTTGATAAAGGCATTTTTGCCGAAATATTGAAAATAAGAGTGATTTTGTATAGTCTTTAAATAATCAATAGGGTTCATCCTCATGATCAAACAAATATTCTGGCAAAGTTTTTATGAAGATTGAGCCATATTTGTGGCTTCTGGAGTGTAAACAAAGAAATTGTCATTAAGGCCCCTTTTCCTGTGTTTTCCAATAGAATCCTCCAAAAAATCAATAGGGTTCATGACCTCACAATTATTCTGATTAAGTTTCAAAACTGTGGCCTCTAGAGTGTAAACACTTCAACTGTTGATGCGGCATGATGCACTACTGATGATGCACAACAGACATTCAAGATCACAAAAGCTCACCATGAGCACTTTGTGCTCAGGTGAGCTAAAAACTTAAAACAAACAGTGCCAGACCAAATTTGGAAAGTTTAGTTATTTCTTTCACCGAAGCAGACATGGATGATTTTGCTGTCAAAATTTGAATGTCATTTTTAAATCACTAAAGGTGCTTGAGCGCCTGTATCACTCATCGGGCAAAAATTTACTGATTGAATTTACTGTTTTCAGGAATTCAAAATAAACCGAATCATATTCACCATGTTTGGCAAATAATTCTTGTCATTGAATTCTTATCAATAGTTCTAGAGCAGGATTTCAAACTTTTCAATGTTTCAAGTCAAGTTATGTAAAATTCATTTACAGTCAGATTAATAGGTATTAACATTTTTTTAAAACTATAACTGTATATTCTACAAAGCAGTAGCCACAACCATAAAAGCCATGATTTCAACCGATCCCAACAAACGTTTATTTAAAGTTTATGAAAGTTTAGATTTTTTTAACTTTCTGGATAGAAAACATAGTGTAAAATGAAGAAATTGCTTGTTACAAGCAATTTCTTCACTTTACACAATTTTACTTTTCCCCGCTGTTTTTCTTGAGGGGTGTCCAAAAGCGTCACTGTATGGGAATGGGTTAAGCAATGTTTTCTATCTAAAAAGACAAATATAATTTAGAATTCCATAAACTGGAAATTGTCCTCTGCAGGTTCTTAGATTTGGACCAGTCTAAAATTTTGTTGTGTGGCAATGGGTTTAAAAAGGAAGTTTGTAAATGTCCGTGTCATACAAAGAAATAATGTAATTTCTGTCACCTGTCAACGATTTTACAATAACATCAATTAAGAGAATGGTATGTAAATACAATCAATCATTTTACCTCTGCAACTCCTAAATCTGTAATTTTAAGTACATGGTCTGTTGTTACCAATAAGTTTCCAGGTTTTATATCTTTGTGAATTATGGATTTGCTGTGTAAATACTCTAAACCGTCAACTAGCTGAACGAAATACCTGTTCATGAGAAATTAAAAAGATTGATTTTTTTTAATTTTCATTTTCTACACAAACACAATTTTTGAATGCTTCAGAATAAATCAATATTTTTTAAACAATAGTTGAAATCTGTGTTCAATTTGTAAATTTAAATATGATGACATTGGATGGAATCTCATTCAAATAAATATTGGCAGCATGATTATGTGAGTTGGAAAAATCTTCCAAGAAAATGTTGGGTCAACAAGAATAAAGTTAACTGACAGACAGACACCAGAACAATCAGTTAGGAGCCACAGCCTTTGTAATAGCCTTTCTGTACTGGCTATTAGAGCTAAAAACGTGTGTGCCAAGATTGCCCTAGATCCCTCACCTGAGTTCTAAATTAATCAGAGAAACATGCAACTAACAGTCTTTCTAACATGGTTCCATTTGTCAATAATGTTCAACCTTAAAACTATACAATCAATCCCATGTAGTTTCACCATGATTGGCCTAATTTTGTGGCCCCTAGATGGTAAACAAACAAATTGCAATTAATGCTCCTTTTCCCATGTTTTTGTCTAGAACCTTTTCATTTAAAATAGGGCTCATCCATATGACTTACAAACATTCAACCAAGTTACATCAAGACTGAGCAAAAATGGTGGCCCCTATAAGAGATATTGTCAGTAAGGCCACTTTTTCAAGATTTTCCGAGAAAACATTCCCATTTTCAATACAACAGGGCCCGAATTTCAGCTACTGACTCACAATGTGCGAGTTAAAAATAAAATTTGCAGGTGATTTTTTCTGCAACTCGATTTTTCTGCAAGTGAAATAATCAGAAGAAAAGATGTCATATTTTTTTTCATTTCTTTTTTTGTATTATTATTATGCTTTACCTTCTAGGCAAGTATCATGGTTAATGGCCTTTTTCTTCGGATCTTGTTTTGTTTACATTTTTCCTAAACAGGAAGTCTAGATACGACATTATTTCCTCAGGATCAGAATACCAGTAAATTCCAGTGGATTGTAGTAATTTGTTAACTCACCAATTATCAAAATACAAAAAAGTCAATTAACATTTCTAAACGTCTTTAAAACGTTTTTAAAGGATAAAAAATTATCATGGGTCACTGACCAAACCAGAAACAAAGGTCTGTGATCACTTAACTCCTGCAAGATACTGGCAACAATATCCAATATTTTAGTGTTAGCTTCTGAGCTTTATGTTTTGTGTAACTTTTATTGTCTGCATGTCGAAAGGAATAAATTTGAAGTCTAAAAAAAAACAACAGAAACTGAGCCTTCAAATGTTTGCAATCCCTCACCCAGTTAAATATTCTAACAAATCAACCCCCGTGGCTAATTAAAAGAATGCATAGGTAAATGGATGTTTCTCCAAGATCTCAATATCTATCTTGATCAGTAAAGTAAATTTTCAAGATGATGTGTTCACTAACCACTCTCTTCACATTTTAGTAGGTGTTAACCTTTGTCATGCTGGATGAAATAAATCCCTTTCATAATTGCATTAAAATCAACAGGTTGAAAGCACTGGAGGAGCAGCTGTAAGCAACCTCTTTTAGTATGGACTAGTCTTAAGTTGTGTTGTATTGAAATAAATTTACATTAGATCAACTCAGTTTTTCTTTGAAAGTTTTTTTTACAATAAAAGAATAACTCATTTGATACATGATTTTATTTTTCTATAGGTAAACCTGTATTATAACTAATACAAAAATCGCAAGTGAATTCGACTTTTTGCAAGTTGTTTCAAAAGCCACTTGCAAAAGATTGCGAGTCAAATTTTCAGGGAAATTCGAGGCCTGTACAATTCATCCTTATGATCCAAGTATCATCCAACCCAGTTTCATTATCATTAGCCAATTTTACCTAAAATGTAAACAAAGAAATTGAAACAAATTTGGGCACTCTTCAATAGGGTTAATCCTCCTGATCTTACAATCATTCTAACAAATTGAGATAAAATTGTTGCCCCTAGTATGAAAACAAAGAAATTTTCACTAAAGCCCCTTTTCCATGTTTTCAAAAAGAAGTTTCCCATTAGAACCTGCAATTTTCAATAGGGCCTTGCAATCTTACAATTATCCTGACCAATGTGGAGTTTCAACAGGCCCATAGAGTGTAAATAAAGAAATTGTCACAAAAACGACTTTTCTTTTGTCTTCCCATTTGTTATTCTGTCATTTTAAATCATTGAAGGCACACAACAGACCATGCACAACTAACAAGATATCAGGGTTCACGCTGCCGATCGCCATTGTTGCAAAATGCGACAAAAATTAAATTCTGGCGCAAGTTTTTTTCATTTGGCGAAAGTTTGTGGCGCCAAAACCTTAAAAGTTCTTTTATACATACTTTGACTATTCTCTGGAAATCAAGGCTGAGGGCTAAATGTGTATAATTGCTCAAAGGCTTCTATATCGGGTCAATTTTGTCATCAAGTCTGACACAAGACCGACACATTGCCAAATTTAATTACAGTTCTGATTGACAGCAAATCAGATTAATGAAGTGCGCTCATTGGTTGGCGGGTTGTATCGATTTTGTGTTGAGGGCATGACTTAGTTTTAGGGATGAGTAGATCAAACTTCTTAGGTGACCGCTATCTGTGAATACATCAGAAGACCTCATTTATCACGCATAAATTGGCTCTCTCTAACCAAATTGTAATTAAACTTGCCACCGAAATTGCCTTTTCCTGATGAATACAATTGCCGTATTTGTGCATATTTTCGTATATTTCAGCTGACAGTTTCAGTCAGTTCCTAATCTCGGCACCTCTACCGCCAATCCCTGCTTAAACAATGAATCAGCATTCATGGGTTATAAGAAGGATATTCTGATGAGCTGTTGATAGTAACAGTGGTAGTTAGTCAAAGTTTGTCAGAAATTTCAAGAGTTCTACTGTCCTAAAAGCAGACGAACTATTTCTTTTTAGTTAATTCGTACCATAGAATGTTCATCCTTCAACCAATTTTTGAACAAGAGGACCATGATGGTCCTAGATCACTCACCTGAACTTCTGATGTCAAAAATGCAATTAGAGACAAATAACTATAATCAGTTTCATGAAGATAGAGTCAAAACTGTGACTTCTATATTGTAAACAAAGAAATTGTCATTATGGTCCCTTTTCTCTGTTATCCTATAGAACCTTTCCATAATCAATAGAGTTAATCCTTATGACCTAAAAATTATTCTGACCAAGTTTCATGAAGATTGAGTCAAAATTGTGGTCTCTAGTGTGTAATCAAAGAAATTGTCATTAAGGCCCCTTTTCCTGTGTTTTCCAATTGAATCCTCCAATAATTGATGGTTCATCCTCATGATCAAACAATCATTCTGATTAAGTTTCATGAAGATTGGGCCAAAATTGTGGCCTCTAGAGTGTTAACAAAGAAATTGTCATTAAGGCCCCATTTCCTGTTTTTTCAAATAGAACCCTCCCATAATCAATAGGGTTCATCCTAATGACCTAACAATTATTCTGACCAAGTTTCATGAAGATTGGGTCAAAATTGTGGCCTCTAGTGTGTAATCAAAGAAATTGTCATTAAGGCCCCTTTTCCTGTGTTTTCAAATAGAACCCTCCCATAATCAATAGGGTTCATCCTAATGACCTAACAATTATTCTGACCAAGTTTCATGAAGATTGGGTCAAAACTGTAGGCTCTAGAGTGTAAACACTTCAATTGTTGATGCCGCATGAGGCACGTGGCACGACGGACGACAGACATTCAACGATCACAAAAGCTCACCATGATGTGCTCAGGTGAGCTAAAAATACAGATGTCTATGTTATTGTATTATCAAATCAGGCATACTATATAAGATTTATTACTATTTTCTTTCTCTCTATTTTTCTCATCAAAGTCTCGATCTCTAATCAATGTACTGAAAGCACTGATTGAAGATGAGTAAGGTCATTGTAGGTGTATGACTTAGCTACATTCATTCAAGACTAAATTACGAATGAATTACCATATCTACAACCTCTTTAATATGTATATTGTTTATTTTACAACATATAAGTTAAGAAAATAAATGTGCGGTTAAGAAATGTTCGAATTTGGCACCAACTCCTTCTCAATTTGACCCCAACTTTTTCCATTTGGCCCAAACTTTTTTAATTTGGCGAAAGGGATGGCGACAACTTTTTTCTAGCCAGAGCTAACCCTGAGTATATGAGGATCACAAAGTTCACCATGAGCATATTGTGCTCAGATTAGCTAAAATCTAAGAAGGGAAACAAACAAAAACAACTTACAAATGTGCCTGCCAAATTGGAAATTTTTTCTCGGGTGTCTTTTCTAACATACTCTGAAGTTCATCTGCACAATATTCCATTATCATATACCTAATTAATGTAATTAAGGAAGTCAGTAAAAATAATAGTACGTTTAAACTCATAATTGCTGAAAAATATGGAAAAATATGGAATATAGTACAAATCAATTATTTGAGCAAATGATTTATTTATGGAATTAATCCTTAACAATCTTTCAGTTATATCAAAGCAAAGTAATCTCTTATCTCTTATCTCTTAACATAATAAAATTGTAAATTACCTGCTAGTCAGGTTGTTTGTAATTGTGTCAAGAAATCTTATTGTAAACAAGATCACTGCATGCAGACACCTGATGTCAGGCTGATGGGTGCTAGAAAGTGAATAAAAACCCTAATCAAAAGAGAACAAAAGAGGCCTTTCTTTAGTTAAAGATTCCTCTTTTGAGAGTGAACAAAAAGTGATTATCTTTAGCAAGAATAGAGATATCACAAAATGCCATAGTTGTTGCACATTGATGATGAAAACATCACAACAATGACAACACAGATGACAAGGCTATAAGCAATACCTCATGTCTTTTCTAAAACGGTGCTAAAAATTTGTAAGTATAGACATGACACAGTATGGAAGCTCTGCTTTTAACAGACAATTTATTAGATTTATTAGAGTGTAATGTTATGCTTTTGAAGTTGATTCAAACAATGAGAGGATTACTTAAAAATTTAACATTTTTCATCATTGATAATGTGAGTAAAGTATTGCCAAGAGAGATTTTAAATTCCTTCATAGGGAAGCCGGGTTAACCCCTCTTACCTTCCCATCAGAGGCAGAGGAACGTGGAACAGTCAAGGGGACCTAATTCCTTTCTCCAGAAAAAAAATTGAATCTGTTACTTTGGTTTAACCTATCTGGTCTATTTAAATTCATCATATTCTAAATACCAGTAAGTATGAAATTAACAGTGAAATTGGTTCATATTTATGGCCTCCTTCAGATGTTCCCTTTTTGTTTAAAGTAAGGCACACTCAAACAGGATACACTATACATTATTACTAAGAATAAAAGTGTATATCTAAGTTCTCAGCATTTAAAGGATACATTTTTTGTTTTTCCTCATTGTAGAGTACTTCAATCATATTGACTATATTTGTGTGATGTAATCGCCTTAAAAGTTGAATCTCTCTGAAATGAGAAAATTAAAAAGTTATCAATAAACCTTTAAGCACTGTCTTGCATTTTGGTCCATTGAGGAAGTAGAGTTATGGAAATCATTGTTCTAAAACAAGGAATGATTTGTTCCTAGTAACTTCTTCTTTTCTCAAGGTTTTGTCTACCATACATGTATTTCATTAATACAGTCGAATATCTTTACCTCGAACGTCCCTTAGACGAAGTTCTCTCTACGTCGAAGTTATTCTAAAGTCCCGATCTTATTACTCTTTACTTCTATGTATTTGAACCTCCATACGTCGTTCTCTTTATCTCGTAAACTACCCCTACGTCAAATCAATTGCAAAGTCCCATCACTATTGGTTGCACATATTCACACCTCCTTCACACGAACAATTATCATAAAGGTCGATTTTTGCAATCATCTAAGTTTTTCACACATTTCGACGTGTCAACGCAGTTAAGAGATAGGTGCGTTACAGCATCGGATATCGATGGCTAACTTGATTTTGTTTGATTGTTTGTCTACGAGCTGATAATTTAAAAGATTGCATGAAGTGAAGACAAATGTTACAGACGAATTTTACAATGAATAAAGAGGCATCTTACGCCCATACCACGCAGGACTTGATTGGCACAGGACCTGGTCGATCAAGGGGATTGCCAGCAACTTGACCGACGGGACGCGTTAAATGAAGAACTCGGTAACCAATCCAGATTGATACTTGGGTAATTTTACAGAGAAAATACATTTAGTCAAACTATGCAATCGACACGAAGAATAAGCAATAATAGAAGAAGAAAAACAAACAAACAAAACAACAACAAAAAAGCTAAGTCTAAACAAAACTTAAGCTACGAGTTACAATAATACCGTAATATTAATAAAAGAAATTATGAGAAATACAACGTCGTTATATCTGTCGTTCGTTTAGATAATCATACTAGTACAAATCATTTGTGGCCTTATTTACCTACGGTATTTCGCCACCATTTTGGTCGTACATGGAAAATCTTCGATTATCTATACGTCGAACTATCTATACGTCGAAGTTTTCTCGTAAGTCCCCTGAACTTCGAGGTATAGGTATTCGACTGTATTTTCAATTTAACCCATTCGCAGTCAATAAAACTTTTTCGACACACCTTAAGAAAATTACTCTGGAAAACATTGTGGACGATGAAGATATTGCTTGTTCCAAGCAATTTCTTCATTGTCCATTTTTTTTAATATTGGGTTAAATAATCATATCCCATTGTTTGTCTAGAGATGCTGTGCTTATCCCATTTTCAAAACCATTTACTTCAAGAGGGATTATAATTTTTGTTCCTACCAATTTTAAGCAATAGCTGTGACCCTTAGATTGCCCAGCTTTATAAAATTTGACAACAAAAACATGATCATGTAGCCATTTCATATTTAAAAACAAGAGGACCATGATGGTCCTATATCGCTCCCCTGAGTATGATTGCTAAAGGCTTTGATATATACAAAATATCAAAACCCTACATCTAATTATTTGGGAGGAGATTTTTTAAAGATTTTCTTGTTTAATCCAAGGTATATTGAAGATCCTTCCACTTAGAGCTAATTTCCAGAGTATGGCAGTTCTTTGGAGTATTTTGGTAGAGGTTAAATAGGCATTGATGCATACTGAATATCAAAGCTCTAGGCCAAATGATTTAGGAGGAGAAGATTCTCAAAGATATTCTCCTTTATAATATTCCTTTCTAAAATCTTTGATTGAATAGAAGATGGCTTTTTCTCAGGATGGGGTAATTCTAATTAAGTATTTTGGTAAAGGGTCAATAGGTATTGATACAGATAAAATATGGTTTGAGAGAAGAAGGTGGTCAAAGATTTTATTCAAACATAAAATCAGGGATCACACAGAAACAGGCTAATTTTCAGTTTATGGTGGTTCTAGAAAGTATTTTGATAAAGGTTCAATAGACGTTGAAACATACGAAATAGTAAAGCTTTAGCCCTTATTGTTTGGGAGAAGAAGATTTTCAAAGATATCCGTCTTCATTGGGAGGGGAAGATTTTTTAACCCATTCCAACTCAATCCCTCCTTTTTACGCCCTTCAAGAAAAAAGCTTTGGAAAAGATTGTGGAAAATGAAGAAATTGCTTGTATCAAGCAATTTCTTCATTTTCCACAATGTTTTCTATCCAAAAAGGTGAAAAAATTTAAAATTCCATCAACTTGAAATTGTCGTCTGCATCTTCTTTCAATTTGGACCAGTCTAAAATTTTGTCAAATGGGAATGGGTTAAGTCTTTTCACTCAGCTGCCATGGCAACCAAAGTTCTTCATGGATTTCAATTCTTTGAAGTATTTTGAAAGGGCATGACCTAAGGATAATTTCTGTGAAGTTTGGTTGAAATTCCATAGTTAGTTTAGGAGGAGAACAATTTTTGTAATTGTGAACAGACAGACGGACAGACAGACGGTGACCGATCACAAAGTGCTCAGGGTGAGCTAAACAAGAGGGCTGTGAGGCACTCACCTGAGATAAGGCTCTTTATCTTTCAACAGTCTAATTTCATGTTAAGGTAATGATTATGATACATACATATCAAGGGGTTAGAGCAAAACATAGTATGGGTCTATACAAGGTAATCTCAAACTCCATCTCATTTTGGAGAACAGTACAAAAAGGAGACAATGATACTTCCGATATGGAGCCAAGGACCGGAACTGAACAGAAAAGGTAAGAAAAACAGTGCACCTCGGATACAATTTGATCTATTAACCTATTATGCATTTTCCCAAAACGTCCAGAGTTTCATACCATATAGAAATTATCATATTATCTGCTGGCGGTGATAGATTTCAAAAATAATTCAGTTTGTGAATAGAAACTTGAATCAAAGTTTGGACATCGGATCCAATCAAACACGAAAATGCATGTTGAAATCGTTCAAATCCATGTTTTTACTAGTTCTGAAAGATTTAAGTGGCGATGTTTGTGAAATGAATGATAACGTGTTGATATAAAATAATGCTACAAGAAAGAATTGCGTTTTCCTACCCCTTTAACGGATTTTCTTAGATGAGAAGGAGACCAGGATGTGGTGCGTGAGACAAGATTCAGAGGGAGAGTCGATGCATATATAAATTTACTGTAAAACTTCTTATAGAACCCCATACTCTTATGAAACCCCACCCCCCTCTTCGGACGTCAAAACCGACTCTTTTAGTATGATTTTCTGAAAACTTGTAGCCTGTAATAAACCCCAATCCCCAACAAATAAATGCAACAATGAATTCATTAGAGGGCGAATATAACTGTTCCGACCAAATGTTCCGGCTTTTGTGATGTTTCAATGCTTAGATAATTGATTTGCTTTTCTTTATATTTAGAGGGCGCTCCAAATTGGACAAAATTTTCGATATTTATTACCTCCTTTTATTAAAATCTACGTGGTTTTGTGAATGTGTGTCTTTACGGACCAATCAGACCCTTTAAAATCCACACTGCATACAATAGAAATTGTGGAAAATTTTTATCGATTTGAATGCTGCTCATTTTGGACGGTTTTAAATGTTTTTGAACTATTTCAAGCGTTTTTTAATGGTTTGGGTGAGTGTTTGGAGTAAATGAATGGAGCACAGTATGAGTTATTTTGAATGGTTTCGATCGATGTGAATGTCAATTTCACAATGTTCCTAACTGTATACTATGTTTACTGTAAATTCATTCCATTCATGAACCACCTTTTGTTTTGATCTGCTCTTTGCAGTCGAAGTAAATCTGTGTGCTAGATATACTGTAGGCCGTATCAGTTATAAAGACTTTTGAAATAATGTTCTTTGATTGGCCAATTCACTTCATGTGTGATCTAAAAGTTAACACAAGTCAGCAGAAAATAGACCAGTGTGTAGCAGAGTTGTGACTGAAAGTAATGAGCTCAAAGCGCGGGTTCTGTATTAATTTATTAGTGAGTTGTGTAACTCGATTCTTGTGACTTTGATATAAATATGGCTGTTCTAGAGAGTCTGAGAGACACATTTACCGTGTAAAAGGGAAAGAAAAGGTATCCTGTAATATTCATAAAGTTACAGTCCTAGGAAATCATTCACTGTATTCTTTTATATGCATCGACTCTCCCTCTGAATCTTGTCTCCCGCACCGCATCCTTGTCTCCTTCTTATCTAAGAAAATCCGTAAAAGGGGTAGGAAAACGCAGTTCTTTGTGGTTACATTATTTTATATCAACACATTACCATTCATTTCACAGTCAACTTAAATCTTTCAGAACTAGTAAAAACATGGATTTGAACAATTTCAACACGCATTTTCTCGTGTAAATATTGCATTTAACCAGTGAATGCGTGAAAAGGTCTATTAATTCCAATCACACAATTTAACACAAGTGCTGACTAAGCCTTATTAATAATCTGTATACTACTTTAAAACACTTCTATTACGGCTTTTAAGACAATTATTCATTGAATTTTCAGTTTTCTGCGCAAATCTCGCATAAAAAAGTGAAATTGGTGGAAACTTTTTTTTCATACAAATTATGATTTTTGAACTCTTTTTTTGATTGTTCATATATAGGTTTATAATAGTGATCATTTATTGGTTCCCTGCAATCGATCACATGACCTAGTTTCTTGTAAATATTGCATTTAACCATTAAATGCGTGAAAAGGTCTACTAATTCCAATCACACAATTTAATGCAAGTGCAGACTAAGCCTTTTTAATTAACTGTATACTACTTTAAAACACTCAGGGCTCCCGCTGCCCATCGCCAATGGGGCCAAATGCGACAAAATAAAAATTCTGGCTCCAAATCCGCGAATTTGCGATTTTACTGGCTACAACTTTCAAATAAGGCAAAGGGATTTTGAGTCCATTGAAACGATAACCTACGCCCAACTTTTGCATTCACACATCTGCTTATTTGTTTGGGAGACACACGACTATTAAAATCTATTGCATATCCGTGTCAATCAAGACAGAATAGTTACGCATCGCTGACCTAAATGATTCTAACATCACTCGAGTCATTGGGGTTTTCCCACTACCCCGCCGGTAACCATTATATTTAAATGTAAACCAAGATGGCGGAGAGTCACATCGCTTTTGCAAAGAAAAAATAACATCTTTATTCCCCAATCACTATTTGAGATTCATTAGAGTGCTGAATAAAAAGCAAAGACAAAATTTTTCTTTTCTATAAATGAATGAGATAACAAAGTCAAGTGAATTTCCGAGAAACGAGAAGTATCGAAATAGTAATCAAAGTACTACGGTCATTAGTAATCAAACTACTTTGGGTTACCAAACGTTTGGCCTGTCGTCCACCATAGAGGTGCTCTTGGCATTATATTTTCAAATGTCGATTCTCTCGTTTTGCACCTTTTAATCCATTCCCAATTTATTCAACATAATAAATGTAGATAACAGTTCATTTGTTTTAAACATAGTAGATTTCTTCCATTCACTTATTCATACTGGCTCCACTTTTGTCTCCAATTGGCACCAAGTGGCCCCAAATTTTTGCCATTGGCGATTTCATTGGCGCAAGAATAAAATTTCCCAGGGGGAGCCCTGACACTCCTATTACGGACTTTAAGACAATTATTCATTGAATTTTCAGTGTTCTGGCAAGGGCCAAAATTCTGTGAAAATCTCGCATAAAAAGTGAAATTGGCCAGATGCGAATTTTGTGCCGCATAAATTTTGAGATTGGATTTCAATTGTAATGACCGTAGACAAATTTCATTTTACTAGAAATTGAAAGTAGCAACAAAAATGGTTTCTGGAAGATACAAAGTCAAATGCGAGTTGCTTACACATGTTGATCCGGAATGAGAATTCATGGGCCATATTTTGAGGTCAGATTTAATTTTTTATTTTATATGCGGGATGCTCGAAAAAATGCGGGCATAACTGAAATTGTTTCATATAACCAAAATTGATTCAATAGATAAAAATAGAACTTTAAATTATGACTTTTTTTATATTTGCAGGCATTAATTGTCATTTCAAAGCAACTAATTTACCAAATACAGTAAAACCCCTCTTAATACGACCACTAGTGGTACTTTTTGAAAGTGGTCTTGATAGAGGGGTGGACGTAATACTGAGGTTTGATCGTTTGTTTAAATGTTGTCAAGTAATTCATTTTTATTTTATCTTCGTTATTTGAATATATTTTTACTATGCATACAAAACATATAATTATAAAACATATATTACAGACAGTCTGATGCCATTTTCTAATTTACAATCTTTGATATGTTCTACTTTCTCTCATCTCCATTTTGATCCGATTCAGACGTCCGACTAGACAGATTTTTTATACATAAGTACAGGTTAAAAGTGACAAAATGTTGTTATCACCTCTTCTATATTAATGCGAATAGCGAACATCAATTAAGTTGATATAAAATTTAAATTGCTTATAAACTGTTAAGAAGGCCTGGCAATTACGGGAAGACGCCTCGTTATGTTAGGCAAAATGCAAGGCAATAATTGCATTTTGCCTAGAGGCTATCAAATCAGGGGACAGTAAATCAATTAAACAACTGCTGATCGGAAGCCTGTTGATCGTCAATCAAGCCTATAGTTTTATTTGCTACTCGGCAAGCCCTTGTGAACTGTCGGAATTATAGGAACTTTTGGATATCAAATCATTTCCCTTCTGAAGCTTCAATTATTTAAGTGGCACATTATGTTTATCAATATAAGAGATTTGTTTCGTACTTTCAAGCAGCGAGAATAATGGCGGATTTTATTACGAATGTCATGTCATTTGCTATATTTTAAAATTCATTGATAAAAGAAATAAAATCTTGGTGATAAAAACTAATTTTCTCGTAAAACTAAATACAAAAAAAAAAAATTTTTTCAATATAATCCTTGGATTCTAGTTAGCTACTTTGATTTAATATAGAAAACTAAGACAAGCAATCTACAGCTTCTACGATCTTTTCATATGCAACATTGTTAGGATTTTATCCAGAAATTAAATTTCACTTATCTTAATTTGGTAATTAATCCATTCAATGACATATAATCCTAAATACTAGAAAAAATGGTTCCGTGTTAACATGGTTTCAGCTGTCAATTAGTAACCCTTTACTTACAATAACTGCAACTTGGTCAAAATGAACTTTTTAAATTAATCATTTACAAGCTTTTTATCCATTTGTTGTTACATACAGGTGAAGATGGCAGACTTTAGTCCATTACCACACAATCCTGTTTTTTTTTTTTTTTTTTTTGAAGATTTTAAATGTTTAAATGGAAAACTTGTGAGAAAAAGAGGGAGTGTTTGTAGCAAGCAATTTCTTCTTTTCCTACAATATTTTTCACCCACAATATTTTTACCCTATCTGGTACTTATTTTCTGTTTTGAGCATATTATGATTTGAATTGTGGTATGCAACTTTTTTTTTTACCAGTCTAGAAATTTTGTCTTCTAGTAATGAGTTAAATAAAATAGTAATAAAGATAATGTTCTACAGCACTGGTTTTTGTACATTTATCTTATCAATAAAGATATTGTGTGGTGATAATTTTTTTTTAAGAAAAGCTTTAGATCTGCATGTGTTTCTTTTCCTTTAATCTGATAACATGTCATGAGTGTAAGTATAAAGGAAACATCCATTTATTTCATTATTCTATAACTGAATTTAAGAAAAGACATCACAACATAAAAAGAGAATTGTTTCTACAAAATTAATGTAACATACGGTATAAAATCATCATTATAAAAGTAGAATTAGGAAAAAATGCATACTTTTTCTCAGTCTTATGTATAAATGATTCTTTATGCAAGATAAGTTAAATATATGTAATTGTATATCATTATCTTCTTTGCCTAAATAATTGATACCATTACACAAGGATCAAAGGAAGTCTTTCAAAATAAAACCTTAAAAAATAATAGAAATAACAAAGAGAAAAAAATTATAAAAAAATCAGAAAATTTACCAGAAATAACATAGTAACGAAAAAGATAGAAATAAAACAATATTTTGTTTGTTGTTTCATTGAGATTTTAGAATTACTTCTTTCATATAGTTTAGATAAATGCATATTTTTTGTATTTCTTCATTATATCTTTGTGGCTACATTGAAAATGTTTGCAAAGGTAATCATGTACTAAATAATAACAATAATTCCCTTTGATATTTTGGGGCTGGTTTAACCGATAGATAATCAAAAATTGAGCAGGTTTGACTGATTAGGAACAAGTTTGACTGGGGGCAGGTCTGATGAGAGGTCCGTTTGACGGGTCATACTAAAACAAGCCCTACAGAGATTTATAGCCCTACAGACGCCCTACGGAATTTGTACCCGCCCTACGAGTATATGAGCGATAATGGTGTATAACTTTTTGTTAATATGATTAAAATTAACATTTTTCTTCATATTTCAAAATATTATCTGTGAATTTATCTTATTTATGATGATTTTGATGTTTATAATATCTCATAATTTGACCGGAAGTACTTGACGAAAGCCCTATCGTTAAATTGATCGCCCAACAAATTCATAAGCAAATACCTGTCTACGTATTAGTATTTTTGAGATACAAAATTATTCATGTTTTGGTTTTTATCTTTATTTTGGTATAATTTCATGTTATAAAAAGACTTTTTAGATAAAAAGGGATCTCAATGCAATGCAAGGGAAGCAACTCTTTATTTGCAATAAAAATAGACTGGAAAGTCTTTTTTATGAAATATAGTATGGGACGTTTAGTTTAATGAGACTCTATTTGTTACAAGCATTTTTTTTCGCAATGTTTTCCAACATTCTTCAGTATCGCAAAAAAAAAGAGATTATGTGGCTGGGTTCAATGTTTATTCTCAAAAGACAGAAATTATTTCTAGTCTTCCTAAACAATTCAATAAGATTTAACTCAGACTTTAATGATAATAATATTCATGTGATCGGTAAGCGATATAGTTAATTCTTTTCTTATTGTACGGCAGCCATTGTTTAAGGGGAATAATAGTTCGTTATTATGATGTAATTGAATTTCATTGCATTTCGATACAGGCAGCATAATTAATTTGTCTTTGGCAAGTGTTGGTGAAAGAAATGCTGAAAGGATATGCATGGCCTTAGCCCAGTCCTAAACAAATTTGTATATCATATATTGAAGTTGTAAATAAAGGAAGTTACTACTGTTTCGGGCTGTCCCATGGATATATCATTTATATTAGTAGTATTATTAATACTACTGATATTGTTGTTGTAATCAAGATCACTATTTTTTCCATCTTTGTCGTCGAGATTGGTTAATTAGTTACCTTATAAAGTTATGATAATAAGTGAAATGAAATTAATAAATAAATAATTGATATACGATATTTTTAATTTGTGCAGTTTAGAAATTAAATCTGGGTGGTTAACATTAAGGGAAAAGAAGAAAAATCTAGTAACAAGCTTTTCCTTATTTTCCCACAATCATTTCTAAAGCCTATTCAGAACCCGACATCATATTCAAATTACTGGGAAATAGAGTCTCATTAAACTAAACGTCCCATACTATATTTCATAAAAAAGACTTTCCAGTCTATTTTTATTGCAAATAAAGAGTTGCTTCCCTTGCATTGCATTGAGATCCCTTTTTATCTAAAAAGTCTTTTTATAACATGAAATTATACCAAAATAAAGATAAAAACCAAAACATGAATAATTTTGTATCTCAAAAATACTAATACGTAGACAGGTATTTGCTTATGAATTTGTTGGGCGATCAATTAAACGATAGGGCTTTCGTCAAGTACTTCCGGTCAAATTGTGAGATATTATAAACATCAAAATCATCATAAATAAGATAAATTCACAGACAATATTTTGAAATATGAAGAAAAATGTTAATTTTAATCATATTAACTAAAAGTTATACACCATTATCGCTAATATACTCGTAGGGCGTGTACAAATTCCGTAGGGCGTCTGTAGGGCTATAAATCTCTGTAGGGCTTGTTTTAGTGTGACCGCCGTTTGACAGTAAAGCAGCTGACCCAGCTGTGACCAAGCTGCCTAAATGCAATCTCTCATGACTGTGTGCCAGTTCAAACAGCAACATTAATGTATCCCTTTATCAACTAAATAGCTTGAAATGTAAGGTTATATACCTTTTGACATTTTGTTCACCGTTTGGAATTCTTCTTAATCTCTTCTTTTTTAAGATTTTGACAGCTCGTCTACAAAGTGTCTCTGTGTCAAGTACTTCCTTCACTTTTCCGTATGAACCCTCGCCCAAAACATCTCCCATTAGATACTTCTCGATCAATTTTGCTCTTTTGCGTCCCTGATAGACAACTTGATCGGAGTCGACTCGGTGGAAAAAATTAAGATCGACGTCCATGGCATCGTCGTCGTTAATAAACGCCATTTGGTCGATATGCTCAATTCGTGCATGGCTGAAATCATCATCAAACTCGTGGAATTGCTGGATTATTTCGTGGTCTGCCATAACCGAAGATGCAACTAATGTGTTTTCACCTACAGCCATCATTTATCTTCAACTTGTCCAGTGGATTGGCCAAGTGTACAGCCATATTTGTTCCCTAGTCAAAAAGAGGCTTGCATACATCACGTGACGTATGAAAGGGAGGCGATTCAGAAAAAGGACACAATTAGTCAATGGTAGACTACTTATTTGCTCGGTGGTCATAGCCTAATGGCCCAATCTGTAGTTACGTTCCACGTCTCTGGCTGTATTGGCTTCGAGTAAATTTTAATGTTGTATTTCCGTTCATTTATCGTCGCTACCGTAGCACATGCCCATATGAGCGCCAGAAGACGGTTAGTTATTGCGGGGGGATAGTGCAAGGATACAGGACGAAACTGCGGAGAGCTCCGCCTGGTTCTTTAACGTGCTCGATGTTAAACTTGCGCATCGGTTTAACTACTCTTCCGAAAGACAATTAGTTTGTAAGTTGATATGGTCAGCCCAGGGCTCGAACCCGTGATCTTGGGGTTTGAAGTCAAGTGCACTAGGCTAGATTTTAACGCTCGGAACGGAATGATGTAGGACAAAACCGGTATTTCAAATCGATCAACCGTAAACAGGTTTTCACGCATTTCCGCTCATTTCCACGCATGCCCATAAAAGGCTTGAAATGAAAATATATGTGATCGTCTCCATCTTGTTTCATCGCTGATGAAGAAGAATAACTTACTTACTGAATGCCAACATCCTCCTTTTAGTCATGGATGACAAGGAAGTGGTTTAAAACTCCGACTTAATATATCCATGGTAAATTATCTAATGAATCGTCTTAATGAGAGAAATAATTTCCTCGCGTTTCTAGATAGAATCTAGGCCAGTGGTTAGTGGAGTTAGCAAGCACATGTAAACAAACTCCTTATCCTGTCTGTTAGTGTTTTGACCTGGCAGGACTGAGCAAATTTACACCCCGTATACACAGTATGTTACAAGTAACTACCTTATTACAGTCGCGATTAGTTTAAACATATTTTATTTGCTACTCATATTCATAGTACTATACAAATAATCTAAGTTTACAGCAAATTGGATCAGAACGAAAGCAAAGCTTATAGAGCTCTTCTCCATAAAGATGGCATTGTATGAGTACAAGTCGTAAGTATATGAACAATGGAAAAAAAGTAACATTATAACAATAAAGGTTTAGAAAGAGGAGAGTAATAAAAAGCAAGGAAGAGTAATGGAAGAAGACAAGGGAGTGTTCATTTGAAATTTGGTAGTTTGTGTTTTACTAATACAATATTACGTTAATATTCTACTTATCAACCGAGAATGGAACAAGAATGATATCACTACAAGAATCTTTTACTTTCACGGATAAAGTTATGGACTTCAAGAAAAATCTTTTCATTGTCGCGGTAAGTCAAGTCATCTTTTCCAAAAAGAAGCATGGTTATGTCGATGTTATCAAACACTGAAAGAGAGTTTAAAAGACTATTCCTAATAGTATCATAGTCTGTACATTCGAAAAAAAAGTGTTCGGTCGTTTCGGCCATACCACAATTACAGAGAGGGGAATCGACAATGTTTTTGTCAAATAAATGCTGATTTAGAGAGCTGCAGTGATTTCTAATTCGTGTATGGATGACTTGTAGCTTTCTTTCACCTAAAGAATACAACTTTTTAGGATTTGGTTTATTTCGATTTAAGTAACTTTTAAAACGCGACAATGAGTTTTGATTGCGGATTTCAATCGGTAGTTTATTCCATTCCTCTATTGTAAAGGGAAGAAATGACTTTTTAAAAAGTTCAGTTCTGCACTGTGGAACTCGATAATTTTGTGAACCGCGTAGGCTATACGATGTTGGTTGCCAGTGATGCCAATTTGGTACACCCAGTAACGATTTTTGCGCATTCTATCTGAATTTTGTCGAGCGCTTCTTTTAAATTTTGTGGGCAGTTATCCCATATTACGTCCGCATATTCAATTAATGGTCGAATAAAAGAGAAATAAATAGTTTGAAGAGATTTCCTATCTAAACGGTATTTAAGAGTCCGCAATATATTTATTCTAGCCCAAGCTTTATCGACCACATTTCTAATATGATAGTCCCATGTACCGTCTTCTGATATAAATATACCTAGATGCTTATGATTTTTTACGTTTGGTATTTTCAAATTGGACATAAACAAATCAGGGTGTGTTTGTTTATTATGCTTTCGAGTAATAACTAAAGATTCAGATTTCAATGGATTAAATTTTACTATCCACTTACGCGCCCATTCATTAATCTTATTTACGTCAGATTGTAATGTAGCCCCACAAGAAATGGCGTCATCGACTTCAATTGATAAGCTAGTGTCATCTGCAAAGAGATTTATATTGGAATCCAAGTTATCTACTATATCATAAATATAAACTAAAAATAATAAAGGACCCAATATAGACCCCTGAGGTACACCTGCTTTTATCATGCACTCTTCGGAGAAGCTACCATTAATGACAACACGTTGACATCTATTTGAGAGATAGTCTTTGAACCATTCTAAAAGACTACCATGAATCCCTGCTTGATAAAGTTTATAAAGAAGCCCTTTATACCATACTTTGTCAAACGCTTTGCTAATATCGAAAAAAACCATACGGTACTCATTGCCACTATCAAGTGCTTTACAGATATTGTGGTATATCGACATTGTCTGATTGACAGTGGAATCTCCGGGCACAAATCCAGACTGAAACGGTGTAAAAAAAATCGTTTGTGAAAGGTATGAAAAGATATGATTGTAAATAGTTTTTTCAAACACTTTTTCAATGTTACTCAAAAGAGAGACTGGTCTGTAATTGGATGTAATTTAAGGGTCACCATTTTTAAAAATTGGGCAAACATGACACATTTTCCATGATGTAGGCACAGCACATAAGTTAATGGACGCATTAAAAAGATTGTTCAAGGGTTGAGCTAGTTGAACTGCCCCTTCACGTAGGATTCGGTTGTGAACATTATCTGGACCTGACGCTTTGCCTTCGCTTAAATTTTTTAGAACCTTGTAGACGTCATCTGGAGTGATTTCGATGCTATCAACTGTTACGTTGGGACCCTTATAACTCTCATTAGGCAAAGATTTTGAGGTATCATCAATCGTTGACTGGCTTGCAAAATAATTATTCATTAAATTCGCTTTTTCACTATCATCAAATAGCATCGTTTCATTATCTTCATCAAAAAGAGGGGGTATTTGTGAGGTTTTTGCCTTTGTAGGCTGCATAAACTTTTTGATGGTTTTCCACCAGTCACGGGGACATAAATGATCAGAATTCAACTTGAATGCTAAGTTTTCAAAATATTCCTTTTTTCGTTGACGAATAAGGTTTATTACTTCGTTTCGAAAATTCCTAAATTTATTCCATTGGTATGCGTTATTTACTTCTTTGGCCTTTCTATAGAGTCTTTTCCGTTTTCTAATTTTCTTTTTTATTTCATTGGTAATCCATTGGGATTCAAAGGGCCTAACATTTATTGTTTTAAATGGTATACAAAGGGCTGCTTTTTGTAGAATCAATGTTGTTATATTTTTAGCATATTGATCTATATTCTCGTTATGAAAGTTGTTCCATTCAACATTCATTAGTTCCAGTCTAAAATCGTTATAATTACCAGCATCATATTTCCATATTTTTCTTTTGAAAGACATTTTTTTAGGTTTGATAAAATTAAAGACGCCAAATACAGGGCAGTGATAACGAATATTACCATCAAGACAAGGCTCACCGACACCTGTTGAAAGAACAGAAGTTTTGTTAGAGACTAAAAGAAGATCTATTATAGACGACGAATGTTCAGTGAAATGAGTTGGTTCATTTATACACTGAGCTAATCCAAATTGCGAACACAGAGAATTCACTTTATTTAAATGGGCTGGATTTAATTGATTCCAATTAAAATCCCCGGTTAAAACTATGTCGGTTATGTTTGTGTCGATAGCAAGACCAATATAGTCATCAATAAGAGAGTTATATGCCATAGGTGAGTTCGGTGGTCTATACATTACCCCATACAAAACATTTCTATTATTCAACAATTTGATAGTTACCCATACACATTCTAATCCAAGTGGTTCCAGGTCACGCCTTCTCACAAAAGGTAAATTATCCTTTATGTATACAATTACCCCGCCATAACCATCATGTTCGCGATCTTTACGTTCCGGAGAGTGATAGGATGGGAAAAGAATTTCATTTGATGAAATATTTGTGTTTAACCAAGTCTCCGAAAAGGAGATAACATCAAATTGTGAAAATTCTGTGTAAAGAATATCAACCTTATTTTTCAAACTTTGGACATTGTAATGCATTGTAGATAAATGATTTGGGTAGTTTAAAAAACTGTATATGTCATTATCACAAGATGATTCTTGCTCTTCCCTAGGTGTAGGTCCTGGGTTAAGATGTACATCACCAGACAACCTAATAAGAAGATATAACCATGCTATGTAGAGAATAATAGCTACAAGAAGATTCGACAGCGGCACTTTTATAATAATTCCTTGTTTCTTATGTATATGATAGTTGCTCATACTACTCAGTCGGGCTATTGTAAAACGATACTGGGCAATATTATTATTTATGTTATAATAAAAAAATATCAAATCACTTGGGTTTCTCTGCAGCATAAGGAATGAAGTTAGTGTTATCAATAGTCTATAACGGCAAAGTAGTCTGAACTTTGGCAATACTATCAGGTGTTTCTTGCTTCTTAATCCGGCCATCTTGCTAACAGCAACATGAAATTTAATCTTACCATAGTATTGCCAAATTCATAGCCTGCACTTGCATAATCAAGCCTGAATAAGCTTAAAAAATGTAATAACCAGTTAGAACACTCCCTTAGAATAGAATGAAAGTAAATTGCACTGATAGATTCATCTCCTGGATAGAATGAAGTATTTGAAAGAAAGAAAAGTGCAAAAGGTATACAAAGAAAAAACAAAGTAATTACAAACAAAAATGACATGTGTAATGAAGTATATAGAGTGTGTAACTAGAGTTCGGTTTATATCGTTATCATCTGACGTCCTCAAATCAATTAGAAAGAAATATTTTCGATAAGGTGTAGGGTTACTAAGAGTGCTTATTCAACTATTATCCCTATGACAAGCCTGCGTCACTTAACAGCTTCTAACAGATTTGAGCATCAATAATTGCATTTTGCATTTGAACTGCGATATTCTTTTGAAGACATTGTTGGGATTGATAATAATATTCGTGTCTACTTACACATGTTCACAAGCGATCAAATTACTTCGAAATTGGAAAATTACATTTTCGAACAAGTAGAAATTGACAATTGACAATTCACAGCTGCGGAAATAGGAATCAATTGACCTGTCAAACCATTTATTTAGATGAATAAGAGCCTTTAGAAAACATTATTAGAAGTGATCATAACATACATCGTCATAAGCGAGCAAATAATTTTAAAATTGGAAAATGACATGTAGGGCAAATAAAAATTGACGAGTCACAGATAAGATTTTAGGAAACAATTGACCAATCAAACCATTCATTTAGATGTGAAGGTCCTTAGAAAACATTATTGGAAGAAGTAAAAGAATAAATCGTTGCAGTCGATCCAATTACTTCAAAATTAGAAAATAACATTGTGGGAAAATAGAAATTGACAAATCGCAGCTGTGAATTTTGGAATCAACTGACCAATCAAACCAATCATTTTTATGTATAAGAGCCTTTAGAAATGATATCAGAAATGATCATAACATACATCGACACCAGTGATCCAACTATTTAAACTTGAAAAATAACCTTGTATGGTACATAAAAATTGACGAATGGCAGATGCGGAAATAGGACTCAATTGACCAATCAAACTATTCATTTAGATGAATAAGAGCCTTTAGAAAACATTATTAGAAGTGATAATAAGCGAGCAAGTAATTTAAAATTGGAAATGACATGTAAGGCAAATACAATTGACGAATCACAAATAAGAATTGACGAATCAATTTACCAATCAAACCATTCATTCAGATGTGTAAGGGCTTTTAGAAAACATTATAGGAAGGAATAATAGCATAGATCGTTGCAATCGATCCATTAAAAAAAAAAAAAAAAATAAAAAATTGTGTCGCGATTCAAGCGCCTATTTAACACACCCTTTACATCGAATTCGACTAAATATTTGAAACTGACATGTAGTACTTCAATTGTAATTATAATACGCTCAACGCAAAAAGAATTGAATGTATGCTTTGATTTCTTTACCTTTTATGATTTATCTTTTACCACACAACCACAAATTTTCACGCACTGATGATATTATATTACAGAAAACGTGATTAAATCAAAATAGCGATGGGGTTTAACGCAACTTTTAATAGTATTTCAGTTATATCGGGGCGGCTGGAGCTCCTAACCATGGATTCTGGTAGTTCACACACCAGTACTACCACCTCATCCTTATCTAGCCTCCACGCTCTTCAACCCTGCGACCAAACCCCATAGATTACCCTTTAAAAAACCAATTACAGATAGAAGCAAATGTACGGAACCCCTTAAAGGCCTAGTTTGATCCTTCTTTATTTGACCCCCCCCCCCCCAAATGAGATATACAATTAACCACCTGCTGAGAATTTTAACGACCTTATCTGATAAGGAAGCTATATACAGTATACAAGGGATTAAATCTGCTGTATTACCATGGATAAGTGTGGCATATACTTGCACTTTCTTTGTAGCTAATTTGTCTCTTTAAATCAATTTTGAATTTTATTTGGTTATAATTGTTAATGAATAATTAGACCTCATTTTTAAGACTTTTTCAAAATGCAGGAGACAGTAAAAATGCAAAATATTAAGCTATTGATATCGTAACAGATCACGAAAAGCAACAGGAATAATTTGGATAGACGGCATTGAGGAGAGAAGAAAACACTGATTTTTCTGATTTCCCCTTTCGTCTCAATATTTCATTTTTTTTTTCTTTTATTAAATGGAACTTTTTTAGTTTGTAAACTGCTATAATATTCATAAAATACTTCAATATTCTAGGACAGGAGATAAATCAAAAGGGAAAAAAGTGTTTTTACCAGAATTCTTACTTTACCAAAATGGTTGAAGAAACTGTTAAACTGCTTAAATTACAAAAAAAGTAATGCATGTAAATTTCTTTCAATTACAATCAATTCATCAATCTGCACTTTTCATTTAGTAATTTGTCATCGATTTGAAATTTTAAAGGCATAAAAAATGATAGGATGAAACTTAACAAAATTACTTTACTTTGTTTTCTTTCAAAATTTCATCCGCATAAAGCTAAGGTGCAGCTATTGCATTATATTTACAAATTTTGACCATGGTCATCAATGGAATATACAAGATGATTAACCCCCTGGTGTGATTTACAGATAAGGCAGTTAGCTTATCAGTAGGGGCCAAACATACACAACATTCCTTAAACTAGGTCTTTAAGCGACATTCCAGACTTCTTTTTAATATGTAAATGATCCAAATTTCGTAATTACGAAATACTATTTCGTAATAATGAAATAATTAGAATAACTTGAATAAAATGTACGGTTACGACATATAAGTCACTAAACCAACAAAAATGCTTTAAATAAATGCCCGCAAATCTTAGGATCTAAAAGGTTATTTCCAATCTATATGAATGATTTAATTAGCCGACTGGTTATTTGACTGACAGCCGCGATTGGTCAATTGTAGGTAGAGGTTGAATGTAAGAGCGTACTTCTTTCGCCACAATATAATTAAAATAACTGAATACAGTTAATCCAATGTATTTAGCGAATATTTCCCATGATTAAGCGACCACATTCTAGAACTATAATATAGTTGCTTGAAGTCAGTTTGATATTTAAATCCTCTGTTCTTGGTAATCGTTAGAATTGACCAATCGCGATTGCCAATCATTTAAATAGTCGACCAATTAAATAATTCATTTAGACCAGAAATGAATTTTGAACTCCGACATTGGCCTCCATTTTTTTAGCCCTATGGTTGGTTTTTCGACTTAAGCGCCTTTTCAAGCTCTAAATACGACGTTTAGGTCGCCAACCAACTATTCTACCTTTTTTTAGACGCTACTTGCCATAAATTTCTCAAAACGACGCCGTTTAAAATTGAAGCGAGGCTTCCTGCTGGAGTCGATGGGCATGACAAATGGAGTAAGTGGTTGGGGCGATTGATCATTGTTTGGGTGGGGCAATTTTAACAAGTTCTAATAATATGTGACTGTGTATATCACCCGACCAAGCGTACCTGGTAATGTGATTTATTCCGTCTGCATTTGTTTATATAATAGTAACTTAATCAGTTTTCACACAATCCCGCTTTTTATGCCCAACATGAAAAAGCTTTGGAAAATATTGTGGATAATGAAGAAATCGCTTATAACAAGCAATTCTTCACTATCCACACTGTTTCGTACTGTAAAAGACAAACAAATGTAACTTTAAATTGTTGTCTGTATATTTGTCGTTGTTGTTGTTATTGAAATTGGACCTATCTAGAATTTTGCTGAGTGGTAAAGGGTTGAAAGACATTAAGACGTCATAATAGGCTGAAGACTTAGATGCTCTGTTGAAGATTGTATAATAAAGGGGGAGGAGGAATAACGCTCTTTTCTATAACAGCAATAGCGTATATATGATGTATCTATATTGTTGAAATCAATCGAAAGCCGATTCAAATCATATTGCAATAGTTACCGAGTGCTCTCAAAGGTATAAGAAATACTGAATAGCCATTGCTGTTTGTGTTATCTACTAATGACTGAAACTATAAAGCAAATTTTAGCATTACAGATTATTTCGTAATTACGAAACAACATTTCGTAATTAGGAAATATAATAGTATTTCGTAATTACGAGATAACCTTCAATAGTATTTCGTAATTACGAAATAACTTGGAACATTTTCATATTAAAAAAGTCTCAAATTTCACTTAGGGGTTCGGTATCACGACAAATTATCTCCCCCGGAACCGTCACATTACTCTCCCCTCCGAGAAGACTCACCCCGAGTCTTGGCCTGGGAGAACCGTAGGTAAGGCAACTCCAGTCTGGCAGTTGTCTTCATCCCATCGCTGCCACCAACTATATTGAGCAGAGCTCGCAGACAAAGCCTACCCTTTCAGACAAAGGATCATTAACCACAAATGGGTCAATCTTGTCTATATCTAAGTACATTTAGTAACAAGTCTCACCGCAAATTACCTCCCATGAAACCACCACACAAACATTTCAGTAAACAAGAACATTCTTGTTAAATTTTAGTTTAGTGCAATTTGATTTTAAACTCTTTTGTTACTTTCTTTTACAGAACAAAGAACAGGGCTACTACCTTGATGAGAGGACATCCTTGGCTCCTTAGATTTTTAGAGTACTGGCCTCACTTAAAATCGAAAGGGCTTTGGATGTGGCACGTGCTAAAAGTGCTACACACCAAGCATTTGATAATTTCTTAAAGGAACTGAAGCAAATAATTCAGAAATAAAACCTTGAGGGTCAACCACATCGATTATATAATATTGATGAAAAGGGGTTGCACTCTGATCACAAGCCAACGAAAATTGTTGCGGGCAGATCCAACAAAACTAAGGCATTGACTTCAGGCAAAACCCATACTACAACTGATTTGGCTGTGTGAATTGTATTGGATAACAAGTTCCACCGTATTTATATTTTCTAGAGCAAGAATGTTGGATGGGTTGATGGAAGGGTCTTTGGCTTCAATACTTACCATCGCGTATCAGTGAGCATGCTCTGGTGCTGTATATTGGTCATATGTCCTAATGTTCCGTTGGTTTAGTTGAATGGGCCAGGTCTGAAAATATTATCCTCTTTGTACTACCCCAACTTTCTTCATATTTGCTGCAGCCATTAGATAGTCTGTTTCGGGCCATTTGAAGTTGTGTAGAATTCTATATGCTTAAAGTACATGCGTAAGTCTGGTGGACGTACTGTGACGAGATATGATGTGAGTCGTCTGGCATTTAAAGTGTACACTTCAACCCTAAATGTCTCAATCATAACAACAGCATTCCGTAAATGTTGCCTGTGTCCTTTCAATGTTGAAGTTATCTCTGATTTATTAGTTACTCCTTCAATGTCTTTCACTTCAGAGAACAACTTTACATCAACACTCTCAAAAGGTGCCATGCAATCTCAAAGGGCTGAAATTTTCTTACAAGTAAAGGGTGGGATAATTCTTCAAAATGTTGACACAGCAAAAAAGGTTAGAACTACTTTGAGCAAAGTTATTGAAAATCTATTACTTAAGGTTTGTGTTTGAAAAAATTAGCGTTTCTCTAGACATATTTCAACTTGATTTTGATATATAAAAAAAATGCCAAACAAATTTATTATCAACAATTATAAAGAAAATTATTTGGCATATGTTAATTTACGATTTTATTAACTGCTGCAGTTAGTCTAAATCAGCAAATATTGTTAGAACTCTCTGTAACCGCCGGAGATGTATAAAAAATATTTGCGTAGGTGACTGTAGGCTCTTCTTTGTTTTATATCTATAACTTACACAGTTGCTGATTGTAGAAACAAGAACTGATCGTCTTTTTTAGGATGATTGGGTACAGGTAAGTCGCAATTAATTCTTTTTTGCCTTTTTGTAATGGTGGTTGTTGTTTTTGCTGCCGAGGATAAATATCTTAAAGCCGGTGACTTTTTGGCTGAAAGAAAAGACAGGGATGGTAAATTATTGGGGCATTAGTGATACATATACCAGATCACATGAATTATCGCAGACAATATAAGGTGGTATCGAAAGCATCTGGCTTGAGGTAATTTTTCGAAAAAAAAAGCAGTATTAGTAAATTTCTATATTAGCCAGGACTAGATTGATTTTGACGAAGAGCTGTTAACTTTTGTAGAACATATATTTTGTTAGGCGACTTTAATATAACCTATTCGTTATCCTCTACTTACAGTAATTCAAAATGGGCTGCATTAGTCCAAGACTTCGGGTTTCATCAACACATCGAAACGCCTACAAGAGCCACTGCTAAAATAATTGACATATTTACAGCACATGTCCGCAATGTATTCCCGAAACTTTAATAACTCTAATTGGAATAAACTTGTGACCATAATCCTACTGCGCTTACATACAAATGCATGGTTTCAACGACAAAACAAAAATATCTATCCTTTTCGAAGTTAATGATCGAACATTTTGATGATGATTTATGACATATATAAAATTTGACATCATCGAAACTTTATTAAACTATTGTTTGAATGTTATTCTTCATAAACATAAACTATGAAAATCAAAGCGCTAAAAGCCTGGTTTATAAAGAGGCAAGGTGGCATTTAAAGGCATGCACTCCAATTTTTGAATCTTTTTATCAGGCGATGGAAACCAAGGGTTCCATTTACCGATAGGGATCATATGCATTCCGAACTCACTTCAATTGAAAAATGTCGAACGGTATTCTCACTATATAGCGCTGAGTCCGCCAAAAACAACTAATTCCAAAGGTATAGATTTCTACGCCCGATACCGCTTTGCAGACAGGCGCAACTCGCGTTTTCATAATTTTAGTTGAGTTGATTGGTTTGCTACTAGTCAGTCAATTTATCCATTCGATCATTCCGTCTAACAATCGTAGTAATGCTGTTTTTCTAGGGGCACAAGCTCGTCGGCTCTTTCTTTTACATTGAATGGAATTCCTTAAAGAAGTTGTATTTTACTGTGGGGTCAATTTCTCCCTTTCTCACAATATGTTCTACCCTATACTCATACCCCATTAATTTTTTAATTTCTACCCTAGATATATATAAAATTACACTCATGTTGAATTATTGTCTGCAACCTGTTCCAAGTAACCCCAGTCTAAAATTTTGTCGTCTGTTTAAGGGTCTAAGGATGGGACAAGGTTTTTAAATTTTTCTAATTTAGATTAATCCATTATAAGACAACAAATGTTTAGACAGGTCCAAATTGTAAAGGGGTGCAGATTACATACAATGTGTGGGCAAATTAGTAAAATTTGTAGCAGAAAGGATAGATAATATAAGGGAGAAAGGAGAAAGTGTTAGTTAGCAGCGTTTTCTTCTTTTCCCTATTAGCAAGGTCATCCGTCAAGATCAAATATAAAAGCTATGTATCTTTAACACAGCAGTGATTTTGGCAGTGATAAGTAGAAAATATCTGGTAAACATGATAAGGACAAGGTGAATAATCAAGGTTATATTCCAGAAAATTGACCTCGTGTGTTGTTTCGTCTATTCAGTTCCCTCGCCTTCAGTACTATCAGAACTGTGAAAGAGCAAGATTGAATTCATTTAATTTAAGAACAAATGGTACATTTCCAAGAAACAAACTTGTCCTTTAGTTTTCAGTTCCAAAGCTGAAATGAATTTCCTAAGATTGTCCTCCAAGTTGTATTGAAAAATTACCGAAAGCCACCTGACTTTACAGAACATTTTTCTCCAACACACATGAAACTCTTTAGGTTTTCTTAAACTCCAAAGTCTAAATGAACACAAAAATTGATTTCCAAGCCAAACTGTAGCATAGAACCATTCTGATGCCAACTACAAAGTTTTGATACAAAGTTTGAACTAAAAAGTATCGTACCCGGCTGTACATCATGCACAATATATACATTTTAAACCAAGTGCTTCCCATATTTTTATGATCTGCAAAACTTTGAGTGCCAGAGTAATGATGCTATCGTGACCTATGGGGCGGGGCGTTGAAAACACGAGCTTGTTCCCTATTTATTTCAATTTTGATAAGGATGTTCGCTCATGCAATCAAAGTAATATAGAGTTTCTCCAATATTTTTACATTATGTTTTTTGGGGGTTTGTTTGTTTGTTTGTTTGTATGGGGTTAAACGCCGCTTTTAGCAATATTTCAGTCTAATCGCGGCGGCTGGATCACCTAACAATAGTTTCCTGTTATTTTTCACACCCGTACTACCACTACATCCTTTCTTGGGCCTCCAGCTGCTCATCCAACATATGTTTATTACATTAAGAAGATAAATGTATATCATAGAGTAAGTTCTTAATATTTTGAGATTTTTGTACATTGAACGGGGGAAATTCACGAGAAAAATGCCATTTCTTTTCAACCCATTCAGGTAGTTTGTAAATCAGTAATCAAACCAACTTTTAACGAATTGAACTTTATTTGCACAAATAATCAGTTTTCATGTTTTAGATTTTGTTTAGATAACTTAAAAAGGAAACTCCTATACCCCAAACTGTATTTAGACACATTTCCGTCTGGTATATAATCCTCAAACAAGCCAGTTGTAAGTAGAGTGAAATGTGGTGAACGCTATTATGAGCTAGGTATGTGAAATCTTTGAATATATGAGAGAGACAGAGACGCAAATATATAGAACAATGGCGGAAATATAAGTGATGTACGTCTAATTCACGAGCAAAGATATTGAATTTTAATTTAATGGCAGGAACTACGGTTCTTGAGGATACAAGGTAAAACATGTGTATCCTACTTTACAAAAAGAAAAGAGCGTCATACTATGAATCGTCACGAATAAAAAAAATCTCCAGGCGGCACAACTAACCTTTTGGTACAGCGTAAATGATGCTCAATTTTACATAGAGTTATTTGTTTTATTTAGCGCGAAAACGTGGGGGGAAAATATGGCGTCGCAATAAATGGTTGTATTGATTGCATTACAGAAATATGTTTTCACTCGGGTGCCTGATAAAAAATTCAGTCATATAGTGTTAAATTCAACTGCATTAAATTCCGTTGTCAATAACTTTCCGACTCGACGTAAACTATTGTGCGGTACGTCATATGAACCATATGGCAGATCTGAGAAATGTTTCTACTAATGATGTAACCCTATCTCAAATACCGTCTAAATTATATATATCAATGATAGAGAAAAAGAAGGTACTGAGCATGTTTTAAATGAACTCAATACGTACTTCTCAGATATTTTCAAAATTGTAGACAAGGTTTCTTCAGATAAGAAAGATACGAACACTTGAAAAATCACCATGATGAAACATTACAGGGAATTGTTTTGATATGAAATTCAAAACACCACTAGCATTTAAGAAATATTAAAAAAGTTGGACTCTAAAATTTGTCGGGAATAGAAGTAATGTTTGAACCAATATATCGAAAACATGTAAAGACTTTATTTCATTTCCTATCTCAAGCATTTCCAATAACTGTTTTTCGAAAGGTGTTTTCAGACGGAATGTCACCCCTAAAGGCAGCGAAAAAAGTGACCAGAATAATTATCGACTAATTTCTGTTTTACCGACGTTATCGAAAATTATTGAAAGTCATGTAACAAATCACCTAAAAGAATTCTTAATGAAAAGGTGACGGTTATCTGAGAACGAGTGTAGAGGAGTGTGAAGGGAAGGACTAAGCTCTTTCATCGATAAGTAGGGGAGAAACTGAATGCATCAATTTGTACACATATTTTTGTTAATTTTTGCCAACTTGTATCACTGAATACAGACTTCATAGAACATGGTCTTTGGATTTTCCTGAAGCACTCAAAATTCGTTCGTATACCCTATTGTTATGTAATGAATATCTAGATTAGCAATGAAGTGTTCTAACTGTGGTAAAACTTCCCTTCAATCATGGGGGGAAAACAGCTACTGAGGTCGTTTTGTCCCATTCTTATGTTACGGTAGAACTTAAGTTAATCAAAGTTCTGAAAGTACTGTAAGCCAACAAAGCATAGTTTGGTCAAGTATTCTTCTTTGCTAAATGTTCTCATGGCAAATAAACGAAGTTAAAGTAGCCCAGGAGTTTACCCATTACAACATGACAAAATCTTAGACTTGTTGAAATTAAAAGAAGTTTCAGACGACAAATTCAAGTTGGTTGAAGTTTCCCTTGTTGGGTAAAAAACATTGTGGACAATGAAGAAATTGCTGTAACTATAACTAGCAATTTCTTCATTGTCCAAAATGTTTTCTGACGATCTTTTCTTGAGATGCATAAAAAGTGGAATAGATGTGAATAGGTTTAAGAGCATGCTTTTGAAAGAGTTCTCTACAGTTTGAATAGAGTTTGTAATATGTCTGAAATACATGAGATCTACTTGTTATGGCGTGGGCATTCAGTGGATTTAGTGGTTAAGCCGCTAGCGGCAGTTTGCAATCGTTGAACTTTGAGAAGACCTCATAATTTAGTCTGTTAACTTAAGCTATCAAAAACTGACGCTTTGCTAGCTGAAAATGATAAGATTTTTCTATTCTTTTAAAGAACATATCGTCATACATAATTGTGATGTATGTATGTATGTATGTATGTATGTATGTATGTATGGATGGATGGATGGATGGATGGATGGATGGATGGTTGGAATGATAGATGGGTGGTAGGATGAATGGATGGATGGATACAGATGCCAGATATTTCAGATATCTCGGACAAACTGCCGTGCTCCAGGTCGGTGATAGGATAAGTGATGCAGGTCATATACGCATTTGAAAGAAAGATGAGATCAAGAACAGATCATTCACGTGTTCTTTACAAAAAGAACCATTCTGAGGGGACAATGACAATTGAACATATACATGCATAACAATAGCCAAAAGCGAAAAGTGTCCATCCAACTCAATATTTTTAGACTTTGAAGACTTAAAAAGCTTCTTGCACTTCCCAAATTGACCCCTTTAAGCATGAAATGACACATGTATTACTTTCCATCTAAGTGATTCAAGAGATTAACAAATAACAAAAATCGGTTGATATCAATCGATTTTTTATGAATAACGATAAAATATGCACCGTAATATTCAGATGACTGAGACACAACTCTTGCTGATTCCTTATCAAATTATCACAGAAAACTCATTTTTGGGACATTTTGCCCAATTCTACCCAATATTGACAAAGGGAATGTTATTGGATCTGTTTTTTCTTGATTTCAAGAAAGTTTTTTGATCTTGCTGATTATATTATACTTCTATAGAAGTTAAAACTTAATCATTCCTCAAACGACGCATATAATTTCTTTCAGCAATATTAATCTAACAGATGTTAAATGGTCTAAAAACGGAACAATTGTCTCCGACATGTTTCATACGGAGTTCCTCAGGGCTCTATTCTTGGACCCATTCTATTTTTGTTTTGTGTAAATGATATTCCATTAAATATCTCATCAAATATTGACAAAGTTAAACAATCCCAGAAGCTTAATTTGAAAATTGTAGATGACCACATAGAAAATGTATCTTCACGGAAACTTTTAGTGATTTATATTGATAAAACTCTTTCTAGGAAAATTCATATTGATAAGACATGTGCCGAATTATCTTCTAAGTTGTATTTGCTAAAAAAGGATAATCCTACTTCCTAGCCCATGAAATGCAACAAATCTATTACATTATATGTCTCCATCTTTTGACAATTGATGTATAATTTGGGGTCAATGCGCTCCTGCGTCTATAAACAGAATAACCAAAATTTAAAAGAGGGCAGCATCGATCATTCTAAATAAACCAAGGTTACCAAACACAAACTAATATCTAACTGAATAAAAAAGGTTAACATTTAAAACTCGATGCGTATATTTGTATAAGATTACAAAAAGATTTACTCCCTTTACAATCTTTTTAATCTAAGTAGAAATCAGTTTATGTTCTAAGATCAGAAACACACAATAGAATTTCTCGATTGTGTACCAAAAAATGAACACATACTTTGTCTTTTATAGGTATGAAGTATTGGAATTCACACCCATTACATTTAAGACAAATAAACAATATTAAGTCTTTCGAGAAAAAGGAGAATTTGATATAAGTAAATGACTTTTCATAACTATTTGCTTTCTTTCTATATTTTTAATGAAAATGTAAGTTCAGATATGAATTGTGCTTACATTTGGTATCCTATTTAATACTGGTTTGCAATTGTGTAATGTGTTCGTGTATGTGCATGTGTGTGGGTGATTAATTAATTGATTGAATGTTGTTCAAAGGCTTTATTGTAAGTAAGGTAAGTTGCTGTTGTTGGAAAACATATAGCTCTCCTATGGCCTTACTATTATGTAAATTGGCGCTGAACAACAATCAATTATCCTCTAAATTCAAGTATGTCGTTATACAGAATGCATTTGCCTGTTCGTCCAACATTTTTATTTTAATCAAACAAGTCTAAATACAGGAAAGAAAACGATGTAGTAATTTCCCTTTTTCTATGGTTAAATGAATTTTATTGAAAATCAGGTCATACGATCGAGTTCTTCTATACTGTTATTCTAAAGTAGATGTTTTCATTATAGTACAAATGTATATTTTAAAAAAAAACATATTAGATATTTTTTTCACGCGTTTCCATGGTTGACCCATTCCCACTTAACAACGCTTTTAAAGACCCCCAAGAAGAAAATCATAAAAGAAAATCTTTGTTAATATTGTTGAATATAAGGAAATTGCTTGTTACAAGTAATTTCTTCATTATCCACAATGTTTTCTACCCCAGAAAGACAAAATATTTAAATTTCATATTGAAATTATCGTCTGCAATATCTTTGGACCTGGATCAGTCCAATTTTTTTTCGACTAGTATTGGGTTAAATGGATAATGATATATATATATATTCTTTATTTCTCCACCACTGGGGCGAGCTTTTAACATACAGGTACAATAAGGTAATAAAGTGTAACCTTGTTAACGACCAATTTTCTAATGACAAATTTAGATTGATTCGAATTAAAGCCAACGTTTTGAAGTTAATATGATTTTAGAATGTTTCACTGTCTGGATAGACAAAAGTGCGAGTAATGCAGAAACTGCTTTTTGAAAGCAATTTCTCCATTTTCGACAATGTCTTCCACAGCTTTTTTCTCCGGGAGGATGATGTGGGAGAAAGGTTTAGCAATAGAAACTTTCACACTAAGTTAGCTTACAAAAATAGTTTCCGTCAATATGCAGACAACAGTTTCGTGAAATTATAAAGGCTTTTTGGGTAGAAAAAAAACTTACACAATTCTTAGATAACGCTGCATAGAAGGAAAAACAATTAATATTCTTCTTCGAATAAAATCTTTAGACAGCTGGAAAGCATTTTAACCTAATTTGCTATGTAACAGAATTTTCAGTACTTTGATTTTAATATGTGATAAAATTACATTCACCAAATAAAGCTTTTACAATAATCATTATCATATTTACATGGCTGCAAATTCAATTTTCCACGCACGCTGCTATTGACTGGTGTTGATAAACCATTTTTTTCAAGACTAAAACTAGATACACAAAACTCACGAGAATATATGTTAAAAAGAACTTGTGGAACTTTCATTCCGACTATTACCTTATTCTATGGCCGTATGGTAAGACGCGGGCATCGGGGTCGGATACTCCTTAGTGCTAAACCCGCCATGACTATGGGATTTTTACGCATCGTTGCCCCTCTCCAAGGTGTATACATTGGTACCAGTGAGGAATGTAAGTCAGCGTGCAATGGCTATCAGGTGCGCCGCATCTTATCAGCCGACCTGCAATTCAGTGCGGGGTTCAGATCGGGGATTTAAGTGTAAAGTCGGTTGAATGTGCTAAGCGTAGAAACCGATTAAACTTTTATTGTTTATTTCATTTTTGGGGTAACAGTACAAAAGTAGTTCAGTGATAGTTTATGTTCGAAATTAGTTACAACGGTACACATTATTCTGCAAATATACCCTCACTTGGAAAACTTTCTACCCAAATCTCCAATATACATCGACAGTGATTTCATTGAATTTTGAATGTGAGACGAGTCAAAACGTAAGACTCGAGATTGCGGGTTCGATCCACAGGATGACCAAAATAAAAAACTAATTGTCTCTCGGATGTGCCATTAAACCGAGGCCCCGTGTGACGTTGATATCCATCTAGCATGTTAAGAACCATGCGGGGTTCTCGGTAGTTTCGTCCTGTATCCTTGCACTATCCCACGTAACAACTAACCGAATTCTGGGGCGTAGGTCATGCGTTAACGACGATAAATAAACAGAAATACACACACAAAAGGGTAGGGC
Source organism: Fragum fragum (assembly GCA_946902895.1). Taxonomy (NCBI): domain Eukaryota; kingdom Metazoa; phylum Mollusca; class Bivalvia; order Cardiida; family Cardiidae; genus Fragum; species Fragum fragum. The sequence goes on from OX336367.1 coordinate 9,374,166, forward strand.
GATTGATGATTACGTTTGTGTAAGATTTATAGAATATATAAAAAGTGTAACGTTTTGTTGAATTCCATCATTGTACAACCTGATAAGGATAACCCCTCTGTCTCGTATCTATTTATGGCCTTAAAGCGCACGAATGCCGAGAGTTGTTCAATAAAATCACGAACCCTCTGTTTTTGTAGACATCACGGTTTGGGGGGAAAAGATAGGTTTCAAAAAAAAAAAAAAAAATTCCCATGAATGAATGACCTGTTACGCTAAAAGGCGCCATACATGGAATCCTTAAAACCCATATTTGGAAAAGGGTTGAATCCAGCAGAGACCAAACAATTTTTTTCTATCTTCTTGAGGAAAATATGAATCCGTAGAAAAGTAGAAAGAACGTTCCACCATGGGAAAATAAGAAGATTCTAACCTTTTTCAACTTGGTTCTTCTACTCGGCAACCTTTGGTAGTGAGCTCTACATATTGCATCTTGGAACCTTGAAACCAAAATAGTCCAGTCAGTAAGTCTAAAGGACAGCCAAACATCAAACTAATCGCAACAGAAATGATATTTGCATTTTTTATACATTGACATCTATTGCATCAACCCTTTAAAATATACAAAAATCCCAGTGGTTTAAATATAGAAAAAAAATGATCCACTATAAAAACAGTTTTATGTATATTGACTGGACTAGAAAGCGCCATTTCCTTGATCCGTTCTGTAATTCCTCACCACTAAAATAGATCGCAATACGCGTAAGCGAGGATAAACTAGGTCAAATTCGGACGCATTGTTCAGGCTATAGTTATAGAGTATACATCCTGCACAATCCTCAAGACCCCTTTACGTAAAAGATCAAAGAGCATAGAAGTTATTGCGAACGAATAACACTAAAGTACCAAATATTTTGATTTCACAAGTTAAAATAATACATGTAATTTTCAGTAAATAAACATTAGGATACCTTTGCAAAAAAACATGTCAACACGAGTTTTCATACATAGTGTTTTGTTAATCTATATACCAAAACATTTTGAACATTTAAATTGTCGATTCTATTATTCAAAACTTTTAATTGAAGTTCAGGTAACGTCTTAAGCTTTGTTTTACTTCATATCACAATACAAGTAGTTTTATTCGGATTTAAAAGAGCATCGCTATTTTCAGACCAAGTATCAATTCTATGCAAGTAATTTGTAAGAATCTATTAATTTCGGAAAGGTATATATTGAAAGTAGCATCAAATCGATAATTGATTCAATCTTTAAATGTAGATCATTCACGTGTAGTAAAGATCGCACTTGAAGGTTAACTGGCCACGCCTACAGACCTCCGACAGGGTTGTTCCACTGACATGAAAATATCTGGTTTGAAAAATAAAACAAAGAGAAAATTGTTGGAGACCATCTTGTTGCTTTCAGTCTAAATGTAATTAGTCAATCGAATTTTGACACGGCGACGATCCGTTAATATTGCCCGATATCGCACACCATTCGGAATAGTCCAGAAAATAAAATGGCGTATAACCTATCTAATGACAAGTTGTAGGCTATGCTTCATAGTTCTATCATAATTATATTCCATGTCCTTTGCTTAACTATTCAGTGCCTACGTCTTTGCTTAATTATCGGCTGATGTTGAAAAATGCTATAAACTTGATTTTGTTATTTCAAGACATTAGTGAATTTTGCTTTTGATTACGACAATTTAATTTCTGCTTTTACTATGGAGTTCAATACTGGACAACTGCTAATCGAGGTGCGAATTAAAGATGTGTATGTACTAAGTTGCCCAAAATCAATATTTTGCCTAGATCCAGGGTGTAAATTAAAAGGAACGGGTTAAATCAAACATGAAAAATAAGAAAAAAGGATAAGGAATTCTTTCTTCTCTTTCTTTCTTTCTTTTTTGCTTTTTAAAACTATTTTTTCAGCTGTCAAAAACGGAGACTAGTATAGTAATGGGTTAGACAACACAAGTCACCGTTCTGTATAGACACGCAGACACATCAACATTGCAATATGCCATTTTCTTATGTAAACAAATAGACATTGATAGATAAACATTCTTATCTGTTAAATCCCTCCTTTTCTGTCACCTGTCCGATTTTTAAACATAAACACCGGCACAATGAAGGATATGTCAAATTCAAGATGTCTGAGTTTATATCTGGGGTGTTTTTGTGTTGTTGTTTGTGTTTGTGTTTGTGTTGTTTCTGGGCACGCCCCGAATTTACCGAGCAGTATCCACAATTATAATTACCATGGCAACACGTTTGATATAGGTGATCCGCGGTTCCATCTTGATCGAAGCAGCCTGATTGATTTTGTGATTCACCGTGGATGTATGTATATGTCTGGGTAGGTATATGACCCATTTGAGAAGTCACGGACCCCGACATCTGTTAGACTGCACGAACAATGCAAGTTCGCTTAAATTGAAACTATCTTGTTTACATTATAAGATGTTGTACTTGATTATATCTAGGTCCAGTTCCATTAGAACTGCTTTACACTTTTATCATACAGAAGGAAACCGCATGGCCCCCGTCAAGCTTTTGTAGCGGCATTCGACGTGGTTCTTTTTGGTCCCGAACTGTAGTTTTAGTTAAAGCGAATTAAGCACTGATATTGACTATTCGGTATTCGGACACGGCACCGCTAAAGAGAACTATTCATTAGTCCGTAACAATTTAACACACATAAAAAATCGAGCAGGTATGAAATAAAAGGCTTTGAATGTAAAAGAACTATTTATTAATCGAAGAAGCTGGTCTACCCCACCGAAGGACAAAGAACAAATTCCAGGGCCAAGTAGTTTCCACTCCAGATGAGGGGGCGATTTCTGTTTTGAAATGTAAAATTTCATCTTAGAATCATCATCTCCTTGTTTGTGGGTACTTTGGAACCTCAAAAAAGGGTTCAACAAACCAATCCCAATGTGTACAATCAATAAAAGGAATAAAAGAATTAGATTAGCATCGTACCTTCTTATCTAGAGCTCAGTAATCCGGCAAACCCTATACTAACACCTTTAACACACCCATGTGTTTGCAAAATGTTAGCCGAACTGATGTTTGGCGACAAAAAAAGGGCCCAAAATGGACCTTATTCGCTCTCCTGAGTATTATTTCATGATTTCTTTAATTCTAATAAGCCTTATCCTACCATGATCCATTTTTTTCTTTGCAAATCAAAATTTCATGTTTGAAAGGGTCCACCAAGGAACATTCCTGCCTAGTTTGGTTCAATTTGGCCACTTGGTTTAGAAGGAGAATATTTTTAGTTTTTTTATGATTTCTCTAAGTCTGATAACCTCACCCTGCAACTGCCCCATTTTTTTGCAAAACAAACTTTTATGAACTCGTTTTGAAAAGGGTCAACAAAGGAACATTCTTGCCAAGTCTGGTCCAAATCGGTCAAGTGATAAAGGAGTAGATTAATCATTTTATGATATCTCTTAGTCTGATAAGCTCTGTCCTGCAACGCCCCCATTTTTTCGCGAATAAAAAATGACGAAGAATGTATTGAAAAGAGTCTCCCATTGAACATTCCTGCTGGTTAAGGGGATTTTAAAAAAGTCTGGTTAGCCTAACCCTGTTGCGCCCCTATTCTTTCGCAAATCAAAATTTCATGGACAAGTGTTGAAAAGGGTCCAACATGGAATATCCTGCCAAGTTTTTTCCAAAATTGCCTAGTTGTAAAGATAGGGAAGATTTTATAATAAAAATATTCATTATTTCTCTAGGTCTGAAAAGCTCTGTAATACCATGTCCCCGTTTTTTCGCGAATCGAAAATTTCACAGATAAATTTTAAAAGGGGTCAAACAAGGAACTTTTTGGCCAAATTTGGTACAAAATGGCCAGGTGGTTTAGAAGGAGAAGATTTTTGAAGAATTATTTCAAGATATCTGCAAGTCTGATTATCCCATCCTGCCTCGCCCCAACTTTTCGCAAATCAAAATTCCATAAACAAGTTTTGAGAAGGGTCACCCAAGGAACATAATTGCAAAGTTTGGTTCAAATTGAAGCAGTGGTTTAAGAAGAGCAGTAGAATTATGTCATGATTTCTTCAAAACTGATAATCTTCGCCTTACCTTTCTCCATTTAACCAAAATTTTTCGAACAAGTTTTGAAAAGGGTTATCCGAGGAATATTCCTGTCAAGTTTGGGACAAATCGGCCCACTGGTTTTAGAGAAGAAGATTTTTAAAGAACTATTTCCTGATTTCGCTACGTCTGATAATCTCCACCCTGCCAGGTCCCCGTTTTTTCGAGAATCAAAGTTTCACGAACAGGTTCTGAAAAGGGTTACCCATGGAACATTTCTGCCAAGTTTGGTCAAAATCCGCCAATTAGTTTAGAAGGAGAAGATTTTTTAAAAAATATTGACGACGGACAACGGACACTGAGTGATCCTTAGATCTCCCCTTGAGGCTAGTTTGCTAAGGTGAGCTAATACGAGAGGACCATTGTGGTCCTATATCGCTCACCTGTGTATGATGGCTCAAGGTTTTATGACTTATACAAAATATCAAAGGTCTATGCCTAATGGTTTGAAGAAGAAGTTTTTTTTAAGTTTTCTCCTGTAATTCTATGTATATCCAACATCCAGCATAATAGGGCTAATTTTCAGAGTTTAGTTATTCTTTGATTTTTTTGTACAGGGTAAATAAGTAATGATTTATACCAAATATCAAAGCTATTGGCCTTATGGTTTGGGAGAAAGAGATTTTGAAAGATTATCTTCTTTATTCCTATTTTAGAATAATTTTTTATTATATAGCCTAAAGTTTATTATATAGCCTAATTTCAAACCGAAGTTCGATCAACGACTTTACAATACTTAAATCATGATCATCAAGTTCTAAGTGGCCTGTCAATACATGGGGCGAGTGCAAACACGGCACATTGGCATATAAACCTCATGTGTACCCATTGATACACCTGGTTGGAGAGGAGCAACATTGAGGGTTTTTTTGCTCAGAATAATTCTCATGGTGCGGGTGGGATTCGAACAGAGGGACAAGTCGGTCCAGCGTCCTGCTTCTTCAAAGTACGGTAATTCTTTGAAATATTTTGGTAGAGGGTCAATAGGCATTGATACATACCAAATACCAAAGCTCTTCGCCCTATGGTTAGGGTAAAGATTTTCAAAGACTTCCTTCCTATTTCTATAAAAATCAGGAATCGCATAAAAAAGGGCTTACTTTTAGAATAAGGTACTTCTTTAACGCGTTTTGGTAGAGGGTCAATAGACATGACTATATACCAAATAATAAAGCTCTATGCATTGTGGTCTCGGAGGAGAAAAAAAGAGTAATTAATGCATTTTGATTCTGTGAAGTATTTTGAAAGAGATCACCAAAGAAACATTTTTAAGCTTCATCAAAATCTGATCAGTATTATTTGAGATTATTTTGATCTGTGTGCGTGTGTGTGTGTGTGTAATTGTGAACAGGCGGGAAGACGGTCGGTCGTAAGTCAACTGCCCCAACCTAATAGCTCACATCGATCACTTCGCACTGAGCTAAATACGAGAATAAATTTCACGTGATCCAAAGGGAACATCGTTCGAAAAGGTCGTTAACTAAGGTAGTACCGCGAATTGTTTCCATAAAAGTAAACAGGAAACCTCGTTATTTGCCACTATAATTGAATACGATTACAAAAACTGCATGATCGCTTAAGCAACCATGCAACTCAAAACTGGAGGAATAACATTGATGCTGTGTGTGGCTTGTTAATGTGACGTTACATTTTAAAGCTTGACATTATAAAGAAGCATCATTACATACAGTTAAGTTAATGTTACATATATATGTCAAACTTTTTCATATTTGAAATAAATACCAAAGATTTGGTTGAAGATCATTTCTAATGCCTCATGGAAGTCAATTTCCTTTTCCAATGAATTATAATTTTCAGATTTTGTCAAGGTCTAAACAACCGTATAAGGATTTGGGTCAAAGTTCATAAAAGGAAATAGGAAAAATTCACTGTGCGAGATTATGTTCTTGTACTAGCAAACTTGATGTTGCGTTGCGTTTTTTGTAGAAAGAATATTGTATTTTTTTAGGTTTGTGCGGTCACACTACGTAAAAGACACGAAAGACGATGATAAAAGATTGGTGTTTGCACAAGTACCGAACTCAAGAAAAGACCAACAACCTCACCAATCTAATCAAGGCATGCCACAACCTGATACGCGAAACTACACTGATAATACTGGAATTAACGCACAATCTGGACCGCCTTTTCCAAAAATGCCTTTCTCTGACCTGCCACAGTCTCAAGGTTTTCCGAGAACAGAGCACACACCTCCGCCTGACCAAAGCAGCCACTTAAAAATTTGCGAATGGCAACAATTTATTGGACATATGTGTGACACTTTTCACGTACCTAAAGAGTTTAAGGATGCGCTTATGGACTGTGGGATGAGATATTCAATGAACTCGTTTATTCCCCTCCCCGCGACAGAAAACATGATGCACACGTGCAACGTGTCAAACTCTGACGCAGCTTCAACATCGTCATTTATCGGAAAACGTAACCAAATTACAGGGGAACATCTCAAAAAGGAAAAATTAAAGATCATCGTATCACGCGATACCGTCGATGAGGACAGAGGTGATGTTGACGATAATAGTTATGATGATTCAACCGTCAAAATGGGTAATGTTGAAAACAGTACGTCATTTAAAAAATGGTGTCAACGGTTTAGCATGTGAGTATTAAAGTCGACCTTCGTCATTTCAAAATTAATATAAGTTTTTTTTTAAGCGGCGTATTTTCATGACTTGAACTTATTTGATGATATTGACCTGGTAGGGTTACCCTAGCATTTACAGATACGTATTGTTGAGAGGTAACTTAATGCAAAATTCTCGCCAAATATAAGTACATGTATTATAACCGAGATAATTTTGAAATTACTTTTTGTTTGGTTTTGAGTGGACGGACAATGCTTTATGGTTTGCGCCATCTCATCAAAGTTGGAGCATTAGAAACAATATGGTTGTGACTCACTAGTGCCCCATCCCATAACGGCCTATTTTTAGAAAAATGGAATTGAATAATGAATTAGACCTCGGTAGACGACATTGGCCTTATCATTAGTAGATGCATATTGAAGAAAGGTACTGACAAAATATAGATTTTAAATTCTGAAAAAATCCATATATGAAAGAGATTTCGGAGGGGATCAAGTTTTCGGCAAACAGAAAGACAACTGAAAATCTAAAGGACCTTAACCCTGGTGCGCTCACCTGAGACAAAGAGATCTTCTTTCACTATTCGATTTTGATATTAAGTTCAGGATTATGGTATTAATCGGCCTATCCATTTATACGTATATAGACCTTATCCCCACTGAAGCTTTGTACCTTGTATGGTATAACTCTCACGTGTTCGGATTTATACACCTGAGTGGAGAGAAGTAACATTGAGTTGAATTTTTACGGCGGAAGAATATGTTGTTTAAAAATCCCTCATCATTTTCTTAATAGGCACGCCCTTTAGGGCACTACCCTGGGAGACCCATGAAGATTATCAAAGTTGTATGCTTTCCGCAAATAGTGTTTTCAGTGGATTTCAATTCTATTATTTATTTGGCTATGTTGTTAGAAAAATTCCTGTTTTTTTCTATGTAGGAAACACCCTTTAGGGGTCTGCCCCTTGTAGGTCGGGTATCATGATTTTAGGAATTTTGAAAGAGGTCGGTGTATCGATGCTTCTTGAAATAAGCTTCTGAGTTTCTTGGTTATGAGGAGAAGATAGCTAAAGATTTATTTAAAAAAAAAAGAAAAAAAAAAACAACTTCAGGGTAATCCAAGAAACAATTCTGCAAAGTTTGGTCAAAATTATCCTTGTAGTCCAGGAGATCTGGTTAAATAAATCAAAGTGAAAAAAAGAATATATCTCGTATATACCTGCCAACCACATAATAAATGGTAAAGCAAAAGTTTTCGAACAAATGAAAGGGGTCACCGAAGGAGCACTCCTGCATAGTTTGGTCCGAATTGGCCGATTTTTTTTGTACAAGATTTTAAGAATACAAGGTGGAAAACTACCGGTTCTATCTCACTCATATTTCTTTCAGGAATGGTTATTTTAGTCTGAAATTGCGTAAGCAATCTGAGGCTAAAGTTACAATGCTAAAACTTCAAACCCATGCAGAGTTTAATGTGAAAACATAATGAAAAAACATCTACCGCAATCAATGTGATCTTCTGTCGCATGAAAAGTAGATCGGATCTGACCATAAATTAATACGCCCGATTGAGGCGAGAAGGACGAAGGCGAGATATGACTCATTGAAAGCTGTCGGTTCGATGTACAGTACTTTCGTGTGAGTGTTCTGAATTTGGCAAAATCATCAAAACTTGACGAGTGAATGGAAAGAAAGAAAGGAGATATATGATATATTTGAAATTATTAAACATATATAATCATATCATATTGTTAAGAAAAAATAAGGTGTTTGTTTCATACCAAAATAATATTACTTATTCTAGAGTAACAATATTCAAACGGTCCGGTTAGACCAAGTTGCTGTATAAAGCTGATAAGCGAAGCTGTCGGTTTTACGCACGATTGGAATGTTTTGTTTAACAAACTTATTGGTCATTCATAGGATCATATTCGCACTGTCTGAAAACAGTTTGGTCGTGCTCGGACTTTGTTGTCTATATATTTTTACCTCCGAATTCTACCCAAAGGATGCAACGTCTACATACCGCTTTTAAGAGGTGTACATAATCATGTTAACCTGGTAAACGACCGCCCGCCCTCTCTTGAGATTATAAAGCGCATATTTACCTAACGAAATTGGTCTGTGTGGTAGAATACTCACATCGCACGCAAGAGCCTCCTAGTTCGAACCTGGCTACACGCTCCATTCCCCAATCTCTCTCACTCTCTACCTCTCTCTCGCTAGCTCCACTGGCTGAAAGCCAACGAGCTTTTGTCATGATGTGGTGTCCGTCGTCCGTCCGTCCGTTAACTTTTACTTTAAAAATCTTCTCAGAAAGTACTGAACATAATTCAACCAAAATCAACCAAAATTCAAAGGAAGGATCCTTGGGTGGCCTTTATCAGATCCCTTCAAAGCATTTTGATCGGGTGAAAAATTTGTAACGATATACATGTAAATATATCGTTACAGTACCTCAACGGGATGAAAATTGTTGTGGGCAGGTGTCACTAGCGCACAAATTGGCAGATCTGCGCATAATCGACAGTAGATTTGGGTAAAAAGTTGTACCTCCGATAATCCGACCATCAAACTTTTTCTGCCCAGATTATATATCTCCTGTATACATATCTCAGGCTTTCAGCGCTTTCAGCGCTTTGATTTTAAAACAGAGACACTATCTGGCCAAAAGTGGCCTGGTAATTTACGAAAATATGTTGTTTAAAGGATTCTAAAAATTGCCGTCTTTCCCGTCACGCCCTTATAAATGGGCAACCCAAAACAGTAACCAAAGGTATATTCCTGCATTTTTCCCAAAACTGGCCAGTAGTTCAGGACATGTTGTTTAAGGAATTGAAATGAATGTAAAGTCATCCAGGGACAAAATGTTTAGCCCACCGAATATTTGACCTTGAGCTGAGAGCTTGACTTTGGTGTTGTTTGAAAATTAGTTTCAATGGCTGATCAACTTATGATAAAGAACAAAGAACAAGTGTCCCAAATAATTTTGAAATCCATACACAAATGTAGGAGATCTGCTCTTGACAAGCTCTCTTTGGACCTTTGACTTTAAGTAATAACCTTTGCCATAGAGCTATACAAAAAGTTGTTATAAATCACACACCTATTCATTATTGTTATTTTGATATCCATCCATTACATTCATGTGTGTGGTTTTATGTAATGGTGCGTAAGTCCATCCCAATTTGTCCAGATTGTACCTTATAGACTTACGCACTATTACATAAAACCACACACACCAACTTATCAAAGTGACAACTATTTCTTACTTAATATAAGAAAAGGGTTAAAATTTTGACCCTGACCTTGATGAAATGACCTTCCCAAGTTGCGCCTTGTTGAGACCTATGTACATACCAAATATTAGCATTGTAACTTAATCAGGGTTGGAGATATAGGAACATGTTTAGTTAGCAGGTTAAGTTTTGCAGACAGACGGATACCGGTAAAACAATATCCCCCGATCTATCGATGCGGGGGCATAAAAATGCTCTACTCTGTCATGTGTATAAAAGTGGTTGAATTAGAACGTTTATGAAAAAAAAATCTGAGAACATTTATACAATTTTTGTCAAATTATGCTCTGTAATTTAGAGGGAAAAGATCTTTAAAGAAAATGTTTACATATTGACACATTGACTTGTGGATGGACAGTAACACAGCACCATGATGATAGCCGTGCTGGCCTCCAACCAATGGAGATAAAAATACTTTAGTAGAACTACAAATCAAAGGGTTTTGATACCAAATCCTTATTCCTGCATTGATCTATGTTTTGGGTAGCATTTAAAAGACATTTTTGCTCAAAAATACGTTTTATGGTCTTCCTTGGTCATTTAAGACTTGCCTTGTACGCAATTATTAGCTACAAGGCTACTGCTGGTAAATGCTATGGATCATGATGATTATGCCCTTGTGCGGTGTATAGATTTTTTCCCTTGAAAGCTAATGTAGCCCTAGCCATGTATAACAATCAGAGACAGTAATCGTGAGCAAAAACACCAACATTTTCTAAATTTCACTCATTGACGATTCTCTTAATCATGAAAATATGATTCAAAGTATGTTTAAAGCATTTCTCTCTCTCTCTCTCTCTCTCTCTAATATCTAATTGTCTTCTATTTTACCACGATTTTATTTACAAAACTGACCAAATAACTGTAGGTGGATCTGAAACAGGTTGAGTCTCAGTTGTAATTACAGCGGAAACCTGTAAATTGTAACACAAATGCGTCATCAATTTTATTGCAATCAACAGGATGTTGCTGTTAAATTGAGCTATTTGTTCTACAAGTCTATCATTTGTACATAAGGCACCGCTAGCTGTAATTCAGTAGTGATTTGCTATTATCGGGATTGTGATTAAGATGATTCCTATATTTCATATCTTACTACACAAGTTGAATAGAAAGATACTTCAGGCAACAAGACAGCCTACCCTTTTTTATAGTAAAAATCAATGTCTGTCCCTCTGAAGTGTCTTTATTCAAATTTAGGTCATTATTTAGCAAGTAATACAAGCCATACAAAAGTATTGTTGTTTGAATCGATTTGAATACGTAGAATGACCTTGAAAAGGGTTAAAATAAGTTGTCTTTATTATCTTGACAGCCTCTATACATTTTAATTTCAATTCCTTTAAAAATATCTTCTAAGAAAAAAATCATAAAATTTAAGAACCCGTTCCTGCGTTTAATTGATAAGTTTGAATAACGATGCATCTATAAATAAAGTAAAGATGTTGATAATTGATATGTTTTCAATACAATCTCTATTTTTCTGCTTGAAAAATATTGTATTCACATAGTGACACGAAACATCATCATGAACTATAACGTCGCCAAATAGTAGTAGCATATTGTATCATTTTTCACGCTTTCATATGTTAAACAGTTTAGAATTGTAAGTACTACATTATTTGTAAAATTTACACGAAAAACGGTTATATTTTGGAGGTCAATATTTCAACAAGACGGCCATTGGTCCTAAAGAGCCCACCTCAGTCGATGACTATAGAATTATGGAAAGTATGGAAGGAGTATAGAAAAATGGCACTCGTGACCATATCTTGTCCTAACAAGACGTGTTATTGGAATCTGGTCTCAGAAATTAACTTAGAAAGACATTCTTATCATGTTCAAGATATCTATGCCACAAATACAGTGACTTCATAGAAAGGATTGTTATCATAAGATCTGACCTAGTGATCTACTTTATTAACCATGTAACCCATTATCAAATATGAAAGAAATCATTGAAACAAACATGCTGAACAAATATAAAGACCTTTGACACAACAATAAGGGCCAACACAGTGAACACAAAGTTTTTCTAAAATTTGAACTTATGACCTTGTACTTGACCCAACATGACCTATTTTCGAACCCCTTCAAGATTTTATGTAGACAAACATTCTGACATAAATTTAAGATTTTTGAGCCCAAAATGTGACCTCTGGAGAGCAAATAATTTTTTTCTAAATTTGATCTGGTGACCTATTTTTTGACCCCACATGACCAAATTTCGAACTTGTCCGTGATATCATGTTGACAATTATTCTGACCACAATTCAAGGCATTTGAGCCAAAAAGTTGACATCTAGAGTGTATACAAGGTTTTTCTAAGATATGACCTAGTGACCTAGTTTTTGACCCTGCTGACCCGTTTTCAAATTCAACAATGATATACACACATTCTGACCAAATTTCAAGTCATTTGAGCCAGAAATGTGACTTCTAGATTGCAAACGAGGTTTTTCTAAGATTTGACCAGGTTTTTGACCCCACATTTCCCCTTTTTAACTCCTTTAAGATATCATGCAGACATTTATTCTGACATAAATTCAACTCATTCGAGCCAAAAATGTGACCTCTAGAGTGCACACAAGGTTTTTCTAAGATTTGACCTGGTGACCTATTTTTTTAACCTTCATGACCAATTTAAAACTTGTCCGAGGTATCATGTAACATTCTGACCAAAACTAAAGGCATTAAGGCAAAAAATGTGACCTCCCAGAGTGCATGCAATGTTTTTATAAGATTTTACCTGGTGACTTAATTTTGACCCTATATGACCCATATTTGAACTCCTTCAAGGTATCGTGTAGAAAAACATTCTGACAAAAATTAAAGGCATTTGAGCCAGAAATGTGACCTCTACAGTGCGTACAAGATTTTTTCTAAGATTTGACGTTGTGACCTAGTTTTTGACCCAATATGACCATTTTCGAACTCGTCTGAGTTGATATGTAGAAAAACATTCTTTCCAAAATTCAAGACAATTGGGCCAAAAATTTGACCTCCAGAGTGGACAAGGTTTTTCTAAGATTTGACCTTGTGACCTAGGTTTTGACTCTGCATGACTTATTTTCGAACTCGTTTGAGGTATCATGTAGAAAAGCATTCAAAATTCAAGACAGTTGGGCCTAAAAATTGACCTCAAGAGAGGACAATGTTTTTCTAAGATTTGACCTGGTCACCTAGTTTTGACCCTAAATTACCCATATTTGAACTCCTTCAAGAATCATGTAAACAAACATTCTGACAAAGATTAAAGGCATTTGAGCCAAAAAAGTGACCTCTAGAGTACATAGAAGGTTTTTCTACGATTTGACCTTGTGACCTAGTTTTTGACCCAATATGTCCCATTTTCGAACTCGTCTGAGGTAATATGCAGAAAAACATTCTCTCCCAAATTCAAGACTTTTGGGCCAAAAATGTGACCTCCAGAGTGCACACAAAGTAAAAGTTGACGACGGACAACGGACACAACCCCATCACAATAGCTAACCACAAACACTACCTGGTCAGGTGAGCTAAAAAATAGATACAGTGGCCCCCGTTCCAAAGTTATTTCATACTTGTGAGGGCATTTAGATGAATAAATAATCAAAGAAACAATAATTCTGTCGCTAAATTCACTTTTGTCGTATGTCCTGAAATTTTGACCAGTAATTTAAAACATATGAGCAACTACATGAGTGCCTGTGTCGCCCCACTGGCCACAATTTACCGATTTAAGGGGAATGTCGAGCTGTTCTTTTTTCAAACAAGGGAAGCAATTCAAATACAAGTACTATGATTTATAGAACAGATAGGATTTTTTAAAAATGAAATCTATAACCTAAGGTCACCCAAGATACATTCATGCGATTGTAATGTAGTTTCTGAAGGATTTCAATATGTCATTATATTACATATAAGGAAATACAGACTAACCATGAAAGCCATATTTCTAACAAAACCAAATTTCTTGAAGGAATTTGATTGATGTTCACCAAAGGAAAATTCCTGTATTTTTAGCTCACCCGAGCACAACGTGCTCGTTCTGAGCTTTTGTGATCACCCTTTGTCCGTCGTGCATCGTCCGTCGGAAGTCGTCAAAAATTCTTTAAACATCTTCTCCTCAGTAACCAATATGCCGATTTCAACCTAACTTGGCAGAAATGTTGGGAAAACCTTCTCAAAAGTTGTTTGCGAAAATTTGATTGACCCCAAAATATGGTAGTGGCATGGCGGGTCTGTTTTTCACTTTAAAATCTTTAAATATCTTGTCCACAGTAGCTGAGCAGAAAGTTTCAAGTTTTTTTCAATTATCATAAATTAGTTAGGTGAGCGATTTAGGGCCATTGTTGCCCTCTAATCCGTGAAAACTAAGGACGGTGACGATAGCGCAGCTGGAAGCGCGTTTGACTCTCATTCATGAGGTCCAGGATTAGATCCTCAGTTGCTGCAAATAACCCTCCAACATTTGTCTCACACCAACAAGCAATTTCTTCACTTTTAACAGTTTTCAAAAGCTTTTTTTCTTGGGGGTGTCAAAAGCGTCATTGTGTTGGAATGGGTTAAACCATTTTTTTTGTGTAAATGTATTACGTATCATGTATGGTCTGGGACTTTCGATAATTAACTTAAATATGGATCATCATTAAATTCAGATCTGAAGGCGTGAGCAAAAAATGTAAGTCACCCTGTGCCGTGACCCAGAACTAAATTGGATATCGAGGATAAGGGTATCTTAGAAATATCCTATGAAGTTTCATCAAATTTGGTGCGGGGGTTGTGGATACTGACTGACGGACATACAGCATAGTGACTATATACTCCCTAATAATCTTTAAGGGGAGCATCAAAAAATAGAAAAACAGGTTTTTTTCCTGTCCAGCAGAACTTTCTTTTATAAACTCTTTGGACGAAGATACATTTTTTTATGTATGACAATTTATGAAGTTATGTGCACATTCACCTGTCATAGGAGAATGTCATGCACTGACTCAAAATTCTGCAAAACTTTTACTTTCTTCCTTATGTTGATGTTTTATCGAACGCAAAAATTGAAGTAGAATTATTAGTTAGGAATATGTTTGCACAACATGTATGTAAAAAAATACAAAAAAAAAAAAACAAAAAAAACCCAAAAATAAAAAAAAAATCTAGCAAACCAATGTCCTGATGTCAGCCAATAAAGAGTCTTGTAATATTACCTGTTGTATTTCAGAAAAGTACGGAACTCTTATCACTATAGCCACAAACATGCTGTAAAACCATCCTGGTACTGGGTACTTGATGTTTACAGAAATATTAACAAATATCGTATGCCAAAGTACTACGCACACAGTCTGATTGGATGTGGACTCCGATATGCTTTGTATGCTCTACACATGCCATTAACACAGACGATTACATACCTTGTTCATGGATTATGATGTATTTCATATGTTAATGATATATTAATTGATATATTTCATATTGAAGTCGAGCACTGTGTATTTTTTACTAGAATGAAATGAGAACATTCAACACAAACACTACATATTCTATATTATGAAAGACTCAGGAGAAAGATGATGAGCAATTCCGGACAATGTGTATAGGCTATCCCTAATATAATTACAAGAGGGCAATTGGCCCTAAAGCGCTCGCCTGAGTGGATTACTGCAGAAGTAATCAAAGCACTAGTGACCTAATTTCGGCCAAAAGTCACATGTTAAGAAAATCTTGTATGAGAAATCAGAAAGAGAAGGACTAAAGACAAAGATTCAGTTTTCAGTGCCAGAAAAGTAGCATGTACATTGCAATTGGATTAATGAACTAGATAGGGTGTGGAGTTGGTTAGGTTTTCTAACATTAGCCACTATGTTTCCATGTAAAAAATGTACGCCTGTGCAGAGCTCCCGAAGGGTAAACACATGAAAAACCTTTTAGAGGTTCACTAGGAGGTTCTACATACCAAATATCAATGCTCTAGGCTTTCTCATTTCAGACAAGATTTTTTCCTTCTTTGTTCCTATGTTAAAATTGGGTGAGGTTTGGAAGAGCCGAAATATTGTTTGTTTGTTTGAATGGGGTTTTACGCCGCTTTCAACAATCTTTCAGTTATATCGCGGCGGCTGGAGCACCTAACAATGGAATCCTGGTATTTCTCACACCAGTACTACCATTACATCCTTTCCTAGCCTCCAGCTGCTATCCCACATAGGTCTACGATTATCGACCCATTGGTGAGAGACAAATAGTCGGAAAGGATGAGTGCCGCCGTCGGGGATCGAACCCGGGACCTCTAGATTGACAGTCCGACGCGCTACCAACTGCGCTATGACGGCGGCTTTTGAGCCGAAATATAACACAAACTCTGCCCAAATATAACACAAAGGCATCATATGAACAAACATGATAAAAAATCTCCTATGAGTTGCTGCATACAAAATATCTATACTCTAGGCTCTCTGGTATCAGAGAAGAAGTCTCTCTTCGTTGTTTCTCTGTTAAAATAGGATAAGCCTGGGCGGAGCCCAAATACGACCAAAGGGGCATCAAATGACCAAACATGATAGAGGTCCCCTAGGGGATTCTACATACCAAATATCAATGCTCTAGGCTTTCTTGTTTCAGAGAAGATTCTTTAAGTTTTCCTTCTTGGTTTAAATGAATAATGTGGTGTGCCCGGGCGGAGCCGAAATATGATCCAATGGCCATCATTTGAACAAGCTTGATAGAGGTCCCCTAAGAGGTTCTGCATACAATATCAAAGCTCTTGGTCTTCTTGTTTCAGAGAAGATTTTCCTTCTTAGTTTCAATGTAAAATAGGGTGTGCCCGGGCGGAACCCAAATATGACCCAAGGAGTATCATTTGGACAAACTTGATAGATGTCCCCTAGGAGATGCTGCATACCTAATATCAAAGCTCTCATTCTTCTGTTTTCAGAGAAGATTTTTTAAAAAAGTTTTCATCCTTTGTTTCAATGTAAAATGGGGTGTGCCCAGGCGGAGCCAAAATATGACCCAATGGGCATTAATTGAACAAACCTAATAGAGGGACCCTAAGAGGTGCTGCATACTAAATATCATCCTCCCAGTCTTCTTTTTTTAAGTTTTCCTTCTTTGTTTCAATGTAAATTGGGTGCGCCCGGGCGGAGCCGAAATATTACCCAAGTGGTATCATTTGAACAACCTTGATAGTGGTCCCTTAGGAGGTTTTTCATACCGAAATCTCTGTATTCTGGTTTCAGAGATCTTGAAAGATTTTCTTATTTCCCCTTTTTGTTGCCTTGGCAACCACAGTTTCATAAACCAAGTTACATCAAGATTGGCTTTCTGGTTCGGGAGGATATGGTATGAACTAGAGGCGCTAGAGCGCCTGATTCTCTCCACGGGTCTGAAACTACTAATCATCCCTGAGAAATGTTGAAAACCATCCTGCAGTTTACAAGAATAAGATTTTCAAAATTTCGCTATATAACATATATGGAGATAAGCAAACCAGAAAATAATTTTCATCTGAGCCATATTTGTGAAGGAATCTTACATAGAATCATTTTGTGAAATTTTGTTGAAAACTTATAATCGTTTGCAATCTGAGAAGATTGTAGGATTTCACTATTTACCATATATGAAAATTAGACCAATCCATTTAAGCAATGTCTACAGCGAATCAATTCTTGTTGTTGTTGAAGTCTGTTCAGTACTTTCTGAGGAGAAGTTTTTTTAAAGTAAAAGTTTACGGACGCATGGTCGGACGACTGACACAACGCCATGACAAAAGCTTGCTGGCTTTCAGCCAGTGGAGCTAAAATTGTTGACAGATGCTGGACGACGACGCACGATGACATCGGACATTTGGCGATCGAAAAAGCTAATCTTGAGTTCTCAGGTGAGCTAAAAATGTGTGAGATATTTCTAATACTTCCAACACACATCTGTTTTGTTGTTTGGTAAGGCACTACATTTTACTGATTTAAATTTGTCTTTGGTAATTGACTTCATTCTTCAAAACCTTTCTCCATCAATCACTGGTTTCATGACAGAGAATTTATTGTATGGAAAACATAGAAGCAAATATCACAATGCTTGCGACAAGCGCTTTTTATGTTACCGGAATAATTTAACTACTACCTTGCTGATTTCTTAATTTGAGGGAGCTTTCCTGCAAAGTGAGTTTTACTACGCCTACTACAGATTAATCGAGGCTCAGGATTTTACATCCAAAAACAATGTGTACTTGTCTGTTCTGCTCAATGACTTTGCTTTAAATACATATTGAATTGTTAGAAATGTCCTGCGCAAATTTATACATACTTTCTTGGTTATATCTTTATACCCCTGCTTCGAAATAGAGGGTGTATAATGGTTTACCCTTGTCAGTCCTTCTGTCTGTAACCACTAACTTTTCTTAGCAACTATTCATGACATCTACTTAATGTGGAAGTTCATCAATGCGTACTTGGTGCATACCGAATTCAAATTCATGTTTTACAACTTGGCTTATTCTCAGACAATGCCTGGTATGGTGGCATATTTTCAATGCTTGGTGTGGAGATGCAGCTAAGTGTTCAACATGGTGAAAACTGAATATGTTCCATTGAGGGAGAATTTCATTTTCACTGCACTTATGGTAGTGCATGCGGATGTATACTAAGTGTTTTGGCTCACAGATGTCTTGTTTGAAATATTTTTAAGATTTGACGAAACATAATTTTGCAATAGAGATGGTTTAAACCATTGAACATTGGTATTAAACAACAATTCATTCAAAAGTATTATTGATCATGCTTTCTAACATTTCATTTGTTCTCCAAGTAAAGATTCACATTGGACTGTATATTCAACTATGTAGATAGGTAACTCACTCAGTTTCTTTTGAACAACACCGAACATTCTAGATCCATTGTGGTGATGTCCATGCTTACCATTGACTTCATAAATAAAAATGTTGGATATTTGATGCAGAGGTCTAAATGTAAACTAAAACAGTGAAAAATAGAAATTGCTTCAATTCCAACATAGTTTTCACAACATAAACCTCGCATCGTCAATTTCTATCGCTTTAAGCCATTCTTACACAATCCCGTTTTTCTCAAGAGAAATCGATAAAAAATACTTGTGACAAGCAATATCTTCATTTTATACACCGTTTTCTCCACAGAAAGACAATTATTGTTCATTCTTTATCATCTTGAAAGTGCCTAAGGCAACCTCTTTTACTTTTGACCAGTCTTAAAATCTGTTGTCTAGAATCAGTTTAAGTCGGAGCATTCTAAGAATTGGTAAAAACGCACTCAGGTTAGCCGTTTAGGTAGAAAACAAAAGTGGACTGTATTGAGTTTATTTTTAGCAAATAGTTTATTTACGGACATTACCTGGTATAGTGGTATTTTTTCTATGCTTAATGTGAAAGTGTAGCCAGGTGTCCTATATGATGGTTACTAAATAGCTTCCATGGAGAGAGAATTTCATCTTACACAGCATTTCATTTTCTTCAGTGGTTGGTGCACCTTGTCATGACTCTCTGTTAGTTATAACGCCAGGGGAAACAGAACATTAAGTGTAAGCCATTCGCTACTCATCCCATCCAGGCACACTAACTAATAAACTGAGCTTAGCAGCCAGATCTGGCACAGTAACAAACAGAACAAACACAATGCAACGTTTAATTACATTTACCATAAATATCTATAAATAGTCTAACAAAATATTTATCACAGATCTTTTCCTCCAAAACATAAAGTGCTCTGGGAAAATAGGGTCGTTATGAAAATATACACACATTAAGAGTGTCCACTTCTCTTAGAAACTATTTAGATTTTACAGATATATCTAGATGTTCTGGAATCCCTTGATATAAATACAGATCTTCAAATCTTACCCTGTTTATTTATATTTATTTTCTGGTCCTTACAAAAAAATTTAGAAGTGGAGATATGATCAATCAAAGTAAAGATAAGTCCGTTTGAACATTTTATATAGATATATATTCAAGAAATGAAAAAAAAAAATAGTCTTATGGCAACTCTTTTGGTGATTTTTGATTTTCAGATAGAAGGTAATAAGTACATGCAGCAAAAAGAACAGAGAACTAGCTTACATGTTGAGTAAATTTAAAACCATCTAACATTTTCTTAACAACAAAATGTAGTACTCAGAACAAACAAAGCATTACACTTAAAAACTTAAAGAGGTTCAAATTAGGAAGAAAATAACTCATAGGGTGGAAAAACAAAATGAGACAAACTGTAAGACAAGCATTTTCTCCTTTGGTTACCTCTTCCTAAGGTAAAAAAGAGTGAATATGTTTGAGACCCATAGTGCATAAAAGGTTCTGGAAAGTGCAAAAAGTATTAACCTAGATTGGGCAAAATGAACTGGGCAGATAGTTCTGGAATGAAACCTTTCCAATACTGCAGGCTAAAACTAAAATGTTATTTCTATCTTGTAATATGTTTGTTAAAAATACGACAAAACATTGTCAAACAGTATATTTCAAGGAAATTATAAACTAGACATGAATTTTCAAAAACCTGTTTAGCAAGTTTGGCAATTTCTCTAGTATCATTTATTAAGATTATGACTAAATTATAGGAATCTAAAAACAAAATAGATTTCATTATGAACAAATAAAAGATAAAAATATAAATACTTTTTACAAAGCTTACATGGATCATTGTTTTGAATTAAGAGTGTAAAATTTCGCAAGTTATGTCTGTTAACAGCAGTTAAAGAGGGGAAATCACTCAAAAAACTAAGTAGGGCAGAGTTATGGTTTTGCGCTCTGCAATCTGTACCTTACTTTCTTTTAGAGTTACATTGTATTTCCCCTCATTGACTGCTGTTCAGCTTAACCCTTTTGATGCCCCTCAAGAAAAAGAAATGGGAAAGCATTGTGTAAAACGAAGAAATTGCTTGTAACAAGTAATTTCTTCATTTTAAACAATATTTCTAACAAGAAATTCGAAAAAATCTAAAATTTCATGATCTTTAAATTGTAGTCTACAACTCCTTTCAATTTGTATCAGTCTAAAATTTTGTCATCTAGTAATGGGTCAGCAGATGAATTTTAATGCTCTGAAATCTGTATTAATGTATTTAAAACAATTTCCAAGTTTAAAGTCAATCTTACTAATGATGGCAAAGTTATGCTGTGATCAAAGAATTTAATGCTACCTGACCAGACAACCCAATGCCCAGGTAGAACATGGATGATCCAAGTATGTGTTATCCCCATTATACGCCTTGTCTTCAAAGAGGGTATAAAAATAACATAAAAAAACATCTATCTCATCTAAATGCTACCTATTTGCCAGTGTAACTTAACACAAATGGTATTTTTCTCACAGATCAAATGATATAAGGTAAAAGGTGTATTTTATCAAAGAAAGATTTATCTTGGCACATATCAAATGAAAAAACATAATAATTTTACTTTTACAATACTTTACACACCTATTCGATTTATCACATTGAATTTCATTTGGTTTGTACATGTACAGTCAATTCTTCATAGTTCAGTAGCTGCTGGTTTGTAGCTATGGGTTTATTTGCATACTTTTCCTGGTCCTAATTCTATAATTTTTTTATCGTTATGTTTAAACTGTAGTACACATATCTATGGCTCGTAGTTTGTAGCACTTTTAGGGATCCGAAGGTGTAATTTCAACATTATTTCCTACCTTTTGTTTGTGGGTTATGATATATCCTTGTATAGACTTCAGAAGGTGTTAGAAATAGTCATCTTGATTTTTAAACCCTTGTTTTCTACAGTTGGTACTGGATTTATTAATTCAGATTAATTGTTGATCAAAATAGTCATTGAGTAATCTTAAAATACTTTCTTTAAACTGCTGTTTGGAGACAGCTTATGCCTCTGGGAATAAGAGGTGCATCTACAAAAAGAGCTCTCTGAGCAATAAGCTATACACAGGGAAATCACTGCAGAAAAAGCTGAAACAAATTTCAAAGATGTAAATGTTGTGGAAGTATTCATTATCATATTTACTATCATTATTTTGTACTACACTTAGGTCTTTGCATGACAAACTACCAAGGTTTTACTGTATTTAGTACTGTCAGTACATTGCCTTACTCAGAGACGCATAGTTTTTTAGTAATTTCCCGACCATTCTAACTCTTTCTTTGGTTTAAAGGAACAAATAAATCTAAGATAATTTACTATGATCCATCAGTTTGTTCGTCCTGTTTACCTACTCTGTAAGTTGTGCTTCCTTCCCTAGATGTTGGTTTTGGTTGGTTGGATGATTCTTGAATTTCAGTGGTCACTTCGGGAGGCTTTTCAAGTATATTCCTCTTGTCATCACTAATGTCTCTAGCATCATCTTGTTCATTGTTACTCATACTACTGTCTTGCCCTTGTTCTGCATTATTGGTCTCACTTTGGTCTTTTGCAGATGTTTCTCTTTCAATAACATCTGGAATATTGTCATTATCAGAAATAATGTCATTATCTGGACCATTATTTGTATCTTCCTTAACATTTACCTGATCTTGTACATCTATCTTGTCATCCGTTTCAATTTTTGTATTGACTTCTTTTATTGCATTATCACCATTTTCTTTTAGCACTTTTTCATCTTGTTCTTGATTGTCAGTGATATCATTAATTTTCTCAATTATCTCATTATTTTGATTTTTATCACCAATATCATTTGTTGTGGGGTCACTTCCTTGCTGAATATTCCTTTCATCTTCGGGGTTCTGATTATTGTCACCTATATCAGGTATTGGTGGATCAGTATCATCTAAATCATCTTGAAAAGTTTCATCCTGAACATCAGGATATTCATGTTTACCAGTTGAGTATTGCATCTCTTCAATGTCTTTTCTATCCAATAGAATTAATCTCTCAGTTTGTCCATCTTCTTTTTCATCATGAAGCCACCTTAAATATTAGAATAAGAGTTCTAAAAAATAAATAAAGACTATGTGCATCTTTACTATATTCTTTGGCAGATTATTTTCGGTTTTACTTTACAGTCAACACTCTCCCTGCAACTCAATATCAAGTTTATTTTGTGATAAAATTTGAATACATGGCAATTCGTAAAGCAGATAAGCTTTATGAAAAATTGAACATTGTATTGAGAAGGTTTATTCTACTCAAAACCAGACTGCAACATTTTAGACTTGTCCAAATTCAAAGATTTTACAGACAACTATTTTTAGAAAAGATAATCTTTCTCTCTCGAGGTAACTAGAGGCGCTTGAGTGCCTGTATCACTACACAGGCCTGATTGTACTGAATATGCAAATGGTGTTTTCAGGAATCATATTCACCATGTGTTGCAAATAAATCTTGTAAATGAAATCTTTTAATATTTCAACCTTTTCATTGTTTACAAAAGTCAATTCATTACCAAGTCAGATGAAAAAGGTATTCACAAATTTTATAAAAAAAGTCACTGGATACCTTACATGGACATAAGCCACAACCATAAAAGCCATATTTTCAACGAATCAAAATTAACTAATGGAATTTGAAAACGAGTCACCAGAGGATCATATCAATGAAATTTGACTGAAATTCATTCACTGGTTTCTAAGAAAAAGATTTTTAAAGCTTTTGACATATATCGAAATTAGCCCAACCCATTAAAGCCATGCTTATTATCTGATCAAAATTCTTTGAAGGAATCTTATATAGGGTCACCAAATAAACTTTCCTGTAAAATTAGGTTGAAATCTATCTACTGGTTTCTGAGAGGAAGATTTTTAAAGGTTTCACCATATATGGAAATTAGCCCCACCATTAAAGCCATGTTTTTCATCCTAACAAAATTCTTTGAAGATATCTGATAAAGAGTCACAAAGTGATAATTCCTGAATAATTTGGTTGAAATTCATCCACTGGTTTCCGAGAAGAAGATTTTTAATATTGATGTAAGAACTGAAAAACTTGTATCTCAAGATGAAAATAAGCTAGCAGAAATAGGTGGCTGATTACATAGATGTGATGTTGGCTGTCACCCTTGTTTTTGCTTGAGCAGCGTGAAAAAGTTGGATTGTCTGGAAATGGAGTAGTCACTCACAACATTAGTTGATGCGAGACTTAAATTTTTATATTTTCCCTTCTCAGACTACGAAAGACTTACTTTTCACAAGTAAATACGTATGTTTCTGCAGATTCCATTGACTCCTTCACCAATACTGTCTTCAGGTACCAGCCAGATCCTGGGCCCATCCCATTTTGACCAATCAGAATCTCAGTAAGGCGACCTAAATCTACTGCTTGTACAACAAATGTGTCATTCTAGAAAAAAAGATATATTGAAGATTTACAAATCATCAAAAGGTAAAATGAAAGCAATATACGGAAATGGTTGCGACCAACCAATTCTGTTTTAATGATCATTCATATACTTTTGATCAATGATAAAATTTTTAGTAATCTGAATTTAAGACAAGATTGGTCAGCCAAGGAGAACTAATGAACTGCATTATTAAGTTTGTTTTTCAGCTGTGATCTTGAACTCATCTGAATAGATGTTTCAAATGGCACATCTACACATGATGGAAAACATTTGTTCTAATCTATATTTAAATCTATGCATAGAGGAAAAATGGTCCTAACAAAACTTTGACCGTCTTGACCTTGAATCTACCTGAACAAACATTTCAAATATATTGTCTACCCATGCCGTAGAAGAATTATGAAATCCAACAGAAGTTGTGGACCAACTTTGCGGACAGACGCACTAAGGCACATACTTTGAACTGTGGTTGACACAATTATGACTTGAGAACCAAAAGTAATCTTTGCAAAAAAGGGAAGTTTAAGTCAACAACTCCAAAGCTATGTATGAATACAATAAAACATATCTTATATGGTAACACATTTAAAATATTACAAATGCTTTCTTTTCACACCACAATGTTGACTTTGGTAAAATATTTGAAATCTTAGTAAAATATTTGCAGTCATTATAAAATGGACTTTTATCAAATTTGTCGGTTCTTGTAAATATCCTAGCTATGTAGTATTGTATCTTTTGAATTCATCTATTTAGCATAAGTCCATGAATAAAGCTAATATAACATGAAATCAATCTCTGTACTCTGCTAGATATCTCTGTTGATTCTGCATCAAGCATTTAACCATTCCAACACATTGACACTTTTTGACGCCCTTCAAGAAAAAGAATTGGGAAAGCAATGGTTTCAACTAGAAAGTTATAAAAAATCCAAAATTTTATAAACTTTAAATAGTCGTCTGCAACTCCTTTTAACTATGCCCAGTCTAAAATGTTGTTATCTGGTAATGGGTTAAGCATTTACAAATATTAGAGTCCTACCTGACCAGGTTCAAACTTTTCCCTATTCTCTAAGTTATGGACCAAATACCGTTTCCCGGAGTCTCCAAGAGTTCCAATCAAATTGATGTACACAGCAGCATCAGTACCCGAACCAAATCCACTTCCAGTCATCGTTTTAACAACATAATCTCGAACTACAATAAAATAATAATACATCATTGTACTTGCTCACATACTTTGATTGTTTCATAAGATGAGGGCAAAAATGGACCTTAATCACTCAACTGAGAATTGTTTATGATATCGCCAAATCAAGAATTCACTAACAAGTTTTGAAAAGGGTTATCCAAAGATTTTTTCTGTAAAGATAAGTCAAAATTGTCTCAGTGGTTTAGGAGGAAAAGAATTATTTCAGGATTTCTCTATGTCTGTTAAGTTTGCCCTACCATGCTAAAATTTCACTAAATTTTTGAAAAGGGTAACCCAAGGAACATTCTTGCTATTTAGGCTAGTGGCCTTTGAAAAAGAAATTGGGATGGAGGTAAATGTATTTCTTAATATAATTTAAGTCTTATAAGACTAGCAAAGCCGCACTCCCGTTTCACCACAAATCAAAATTTCACCAACAAGTTTTGAAATCGGTCACAAAAGGCCCAGTAGTTTATAAGAAGAAGATTATTAATGTATTATTCCGTGATTTCTCAGGGTGATCACACAAGCTAACTTTGAAGATTTAAAGGTCGAATTAGGCAGAGGCAGCAGATTTTATTATATAATTTGTTTGAATTGAAAATGAGGTTTAATGGAAAGAAAAATATTGTGGCAAGAGGGAAACTACTTTTCCTTTTCCCAAATCTTTTCCCTTAGCTTTATTTCTTTCTATCGTCTATATGCTGAAAGTTGTTGTATTGGCATCATCATGCTTACTTCTAAATAATACGAGTATGACATCTCAGTCAATGTATCTTGACATGGCCCCCCCCCCCTCACTACATAGGTTCTGGAAATGGCTGGTAGATTTGATACCAAAAATAGATCTAGCATAAACAAGAAGGTAAAATTATAAACATAAATGTGGTGTTTTTCTCCTAAAAATTACACCCTTTCTTATGTTATCACCCCTTCTAAATATACTTTGAAAATCTGTTGAAGTATTTCACTCTAGCTGACTTGCTGTAACTGTTGCCCAGTTGGTTGTGGTGGTGGTGTTTGACTGTGAACTATTGGCGCCCTTCCCCTAGACTTGCATTCTTTACATTTGACATAGTTATTCTGATCAATGAGTGAATTATCACAAATATGATACAAGCAGATGGACCTTTTAATACATGTTCTAGTCATTCTTTTTTCAAAATTACATTGTTTGAAATCAAAGTGGAATTTCTTATTGGAGTCACTGGGCAGGGCAAGCAGTCACTGGGCGGGGCAAGCAGAGTCACTGGGCGGGGCCAGCAGAGTCACTGGGCGGGGCAAGCAGAGTCACTGGGTGGGGCAAGCAGAGTCACTGGGCGGGGCAAGCAGAGTCACTGGGCGGGCCAGCAATCTGTCACTTATGCAGGATATTAAGCGACCGAACCAACTGTACTCAGTGTTTCAAGTAATTTTTTGTTTTTACAATCTTTGACAGTGTGCACAATATCATAAATTTATTCCATTTACATACAATTAAATGTATAGACGATAAAAACAATGGATTCCAATGTGTTTTAACAGGCTTGTCCAAATCAAAGTTTTTTTCTTTGAATTTTGTAAAAAGGCTTCTGATTGGCATGAATTTTTTTTATCGGACATTGTACATTACACAGGTTTGTGAATACAGACATTGAACAAACAACACAACATATTATGTGACCGGATGTTTTTCACTTACCAAAGACCAGATATGCAACAAAACTCCTCATCAGTGCTCTATCAGAGTAGTAATACATTTAGAGATTTAAAAAAATCTAACTAAAGATTGACTTTTGACTATTACCACTACTTTTGTACTATACAATAAAGAGGCAATTGAACTCCTGTATCACTCCAATGGCCTGAATCTAATGACAAAGAGAATTAGATGGTTGTCCAAGGACAACTGCTGTTGAGATGCAAAGTTTTGTCCTCCAGACAAGCACAATTTTGTCGAGCCCACTTGTAGTGAGCAAAACAAAGTTGTCACTTTGACATGTAAGTGTATGTGAGTGCGTTGATTTGTCCCAATTTGTCCAGACAATTACTCCTGACCTTGAGTTGTGACCTTGACATTAGAACTATCCCAAAAATTCTTTCAAATGGCACATTTACTCATGGTGGAGAATAATTGTGCCAATTTATTTTGAAATCCATCCATAAATGTAGGAGTAATTGTCAGGACAAATTCGAACGGATGGACTAATGGAATTTTAGTGTTTGACCATGAGTAATGACCTTGTCATTAGAACTATCCCAAAAATTCTTTCAAATGGCACATTTACTCATGGTGGAGAATAATTGTGCCAATTTATTTTGAAATCCATCCATAAATATAGGAGCAATTGTCCGGGCAAATTCAGACAGACTAACGCACATGCACCGACTTGTCATAGTGACAACTATGTCTTGCTCACCACAAGTGGGCTCGACAAGAGTTATGGTTGTATGTTTTCATAAACAAGAGACTCTGAGCACTTGTAGACCTCCACAGGCCTGACTTTACTGGTATGGAGAGCAAATCTTAAACATATGCTATAATGGAAAATGGTCTCATAAAGCCTTGGTTTTCAAACAAAGATCAATTGTAACCTTCACCTTAGGTTGAAAACCAAGGGAAAGTTTCAGAAATTTTCTAAAGTTATATATATTTATCATGGAAGTAAGCTAAACCACCATGCTTTTTTGATAGGGTAGAATACATTGTTTCTTTTACCACATTTGTCATTTAAATTCTTTTAGAGTGTGATAATAGAGAGTCATGTGGTAAAGGATTTAAAGCAATATTTTCATCTGTTGAACATTTCTTGAATAGCCTGATAAAGGGTCATTCCTATAAAATTCACTTGAAATTCATTTAGTAGTTGAGGACCCATACATGCACATGATTCAGAATAGACACAGGGACTTGACAAAAGCCCCTGTAGGTGGAAGTTGAAGATACACACCAAAAAATTGTGAAGTATTGGTAACAATATCATTCTGATTATGTGAGAACAAATCTATTCTATGGTTATCTCTTCGGACTAGAACTACCAGTTATTATTTTTCTCAACTGATATTTGGTTTCAAGAACCTATTGTTACTAATTTCAGGTTTATTCAGCAACAAGATGTGTTTGACAATCATGAATACTAAAGCAAACTGCTTTTTTACAGACATTTTACCTTGGCATTTGATCTTCATACACAACATTGACATTGGTATCAACAGAAATAGTTTCATCAATACAGATAAATCAATAGTCTCTTAACTTACAATTCAAGTAATATAGCCAAAGTTAGAGCTTGACCTTGACAGATAACCTTGAACTTGATATCAACAGAAAAGATTCAACATAAGGATAACATTCATGAAATATGCAAGCCCTAGCAAATACCAATAACAAGAGGACCATGATTGTCCTACATCGCTCATCATAAGTATGATGGCTCAAGGCTTTATTTAAATCAAAGCACTACACATAATTATTTTGGGGAAGATTTTTTCTACAGATTTTCACCTTTAATCCTAAGTATATTGAAGATCCTACAATTTAGAGCTAATTTCAAGAATACAATATTTCTTTGAAGTATTTTGGTAGAGGGTCAACAGGCATTGAAACAATATACTAAATATCGAAGCTATAGGCCAAATGGTTTAGGAGAAGAAGATTTTCAAAGATATTCTTCTTCATTCCTTTCTAAAATCTTGGATTGCGAAGAAATTGGCTTTTTTTCAGAATGGGGTAAATTTATGAAGTAATCTGGAAAGGGTCAATAGATATTGATACACACCAAATATCAAAGCTCTAGACCTTATGGTTTGGGAGAAGAAGATTTTCAAAGATATGCTTCTTTATTTCTATGTAAAAACAGGCATCACAAAGAAACTGGCTTATTTTCAGACTACAGTAATTCTTTGAAGCACTTTGGTAAAGGGTCAATAGACATTAATACATACAAAATAATAAAGCTCTAGTCCTCTTGGTTTGGCAGGGAATTTTCAAAGATTTCCTTCTTTATTTCTATGTAAAAACAGGCATCACACAGAAAATGGCTAATTTTCAGAGTACTGTAATTCTTTGAAGTTTTTTGGTAGAGGGTCAATAGATGGCGATTGATGCGTAATATAAAAGCTTGATGCCTTATGGTTTGGGAGAAGAAGATTTTCAAAGATTTCCTTCTTTATTTCTTGTAAAATCAGGGATGGTACAGAAGGCTAATTTTCAGAGTATGATAATTCTTTGAAGTATTTTGAAAGAGGGTCAATAAATGATGATTTTATACCAAATATCAAAGATCTAAGCCTTATGGTTTAGGAGGAGAAGATTTCCAAAGATTTCGTTCTTCATTTCTATCTAAAATCAGGGATGGCAGAGAAAAGGGCTTATTTTTAAGATACAATAATTCTTGAAGTTTTTGGTAGAGGGTCAATAGATGATGATTTATACCAGATATCAAAGCTCTCAGGTTTGGGAGAAGATTTTCAAGTTTTTTCACGTGGTTGCCATGGCAACCAAAGTTCTTTGTGGATTTCAATTATTTTGAAAGAGCATAACCTAAGGATATCTGTGAAGTTTGGTTGAAATTCCATGGCTAGTTCAGGAGGGAAAATTTCATACAATCTTGATAGAGGTCTTAGCTGTAGGCCCTCTCGTTTGGGAGAAGAAGATTTTTAAAATTTTCACTATATAAGCCTATGTTAGACTTGCAATGTCCGGAATGGGCTAATACTGTCTCTGGGGCCACGATGTATACAATCTTGATAGAAATCTACCAGATGATGTTACATAGCAAACATAAAAGCTCTAGGCCCTCTTGTTTCGGAAAAGAAGGTTTTTGAAATTTTCACTATATAAGCCTATGTTAAACTTGTGACATCTGGGAACAGGCTAATTTTAACCCTTGGGTTATAATATATACAATATTGATAGAGGTCCACTAGATGATGTCCCATACCAAATATCAGAGCTGTGGGTCTTTTGGTTTGGTAGAGAAAGATTTTCAGAGTTGTCACTATGTAAGCTTATGCACCCCCCCCTTTTGCCCTCCCCCTTTAGCACAGACATTTCCCGAAAGATTTTTTTTTCTTGTACAAGCTTGAAAGTCATTGTCATACAGACTCTTAATATCATTACCAAATTCGAATCATAAGAGACCGCCCGTTCATGACAGAAGATTTTTAACAATGTACCCTTTTTTGCCCCTTATGGGGCCCAAAGGGGAGATAACTCAATGATGTGTACAAATCTGAAGCCCCTTCCCATAAGGATGCTACCTGCCAAGTTTGGTTGAAATCTGTCCAAATGTTCTTAAGAAGAAGTTGAAAATGTAAAAAGTTAATGCAAAAAGCATGATGTATGACGATGGCAAAAAAACCCAATAGCAATAGGTCACCATGACCTTCAGTAAGGCTACCTATAATTGACCACTACCTTAGCAGACAACATTGAACTTTTTATAACAGAAAGGTCCTACCACAAGGAATACAAAAGCCTTTAAACCTATAAATCATATCTTGAACTCTGCATAAAGGTCTTACCACAAGCAAAACATGTGAAACATGAAAGCCTTAGAACTTCCCAATAAAATTATGGCATATGTACTGTTTTTATTTTTGATAAGTATGACTTTGAACAATGACTTGACATTTGCATGACCTTGAACTTTATATCATCAGCAGGATCTTACCATATCGAAAACACATGTGAAATATGAAAGTCCTTGAACTAACTATTAATAAGTTGTGGCCAATATTAGTTCTTTTCTGACAAACAGACATGGCAATACAACCGAACAGCTAGTGTTGAGCTCACATATATTTGATCAAATACATGAATAAGTTATGGTTAAGGCAAAAGTTTGACCTTGCTCTGTGACCTTGACATTGGGCCTTCCTAATCTATTGTCAAAATCTTCAAAATTTACATCTACTTATGTTACAGAAAGATTGTACTAAGATAATTTGAAATCCATCTACAAATGTAAGAGTTATGCTCCCAACTAGCTCAATCTTAACATTTGACATTGAACTGACACTGACCTTGAAGCTTTCCCAAAAAGTCTTTCAAATGGAACATCTAGGTACATTAAAGAATAATTATGCCAAGCCTTTATGAAATCCATTTAAGAGTTATGCACCTGAAAGGCTCAATTTTAACATTTGACATGAGCTACGACCTTAACTTTGAAGCTATCCAAACAGCTCTTTCAAATGGTGTATCTTCTCATGATAGAGATTAATTGTGTCATCTTTAATTGCAAGAGCTACAGTAAAACCCCTCTAATTAGACCGCTTGCAGTACTTTTTGAAAGTAGTATTAATAGCGGGTGGTCTTATGTCTGAGGTTCAGTTATAAATCAGATAATAAATCGCAAATCAACTACAATTAACCCTTTCCTGGACAAACCCGGGATTTTACGTCACTGTGATTTTATACTTGAGAAAACATTGTGGAAAAAGGAGAAATTGCTTGTAACAAGCAATTTCTCCTTTTCCCACAATATTTTCTACCACATAGGATGGTCAGATTTCAAATTGCACGCATTTTTCATTGTCGTCTGCAACCTCTTTCAAATTAGAACAGTCGAAAATTTAAAAAAACAGGAAAGGGTTAATAAATGACCGAGATTTGTGCACAAATTCTACCCCGGAAAAATAGTGCAACACGTGGGCGACCCACTCGAGTTTGTGTGGATGGTCTTTTTGATGTATGTCACGACTCTGCGATCCCATGGGGTAGAATAGACGATCCGACATTTTGTGACGTCAGCTGTGTTTTTCCATCAACAGAGGTTCATGTTGAGAGAAAATCGGTATGACTGTGTTAAATTAACAGAATTTTGGATAACTAGCTTATGAAAAAGTATATCATTACTATAATGAAATCGGCATTACTCGGGGATGTGGGGGTGTTGGGGGGGGGGGGGTATTCTTACATTGCCGGAATGGCAATTTATACACAGCTGAATTTTCAAAAAACAAAATGAAGGTAGGAGCTGTTGTTACATCTATCTTCCACTCGTTGAAGATTATAATGATCTTTGGAAATTTTGAAAAAGAAGACAACTACTGAATGAATGATGAACCCTTTTATGTACAGGAAAGGTGAGAAAAGGCGGCGTATTCGTTTTGCCAGCAGAAAGGAGGGGTATTTTGTTATGCTGGTGGGGGGGAGGGGGGATTGTCCTGGACCGTTTTAAATTTACGGAGCCCTGGTCATAGCTGTGTCTCCTTCAACTGACTTATATGTCCAAGTCTATTGATGCCTGGCCATAAGAAATATTTTTCTTGGATGTTTACCAAAGGTTATCTAATTTTGAACTTTTCTAAGAAACACTCAATATCAACACTTCAAGCAATCTTCTGCTTGCTTAAATCTTACATCAAATGTGTCAAAAAGCTCTTTTTCAGATTTCACTGAGTGACTTTTTTAACCTCAAGAAACAATAAATTTCTCCTTTTGTCACAATGTTTTCTACCTTACTCAATATCACTTTTTCAATTTACATCCTCTATTTAATGTTGTCTGACTATTCTTTCAACTTGACCCAGTCAAAAAATTTTGATTTCTGATTTTTGGTTTAGTCCATTTCCAAAATTCTAGACTGTTGGTTTTTAGATGTTGAAATTTTAAAGTTTTATCTTATTTTAGGTGGAAAACATTGTGGATAACGAAGATATTGCTTGTCACAAGCAATTTATTTGTGTAGAAATGGGTTAATAATTCTATACCTGGCCAATCATGAGCTGTTATTGGTACTTCCACAGCAAGGTCATGACCTTTCTTATCCAAGGTCAGCCATCTGTCAACAAGGAACACTAACTCAGTCTTGTCTTTCAGGTTAAAAAGTCTTATCTGAAAGTAATTATTATATATCGCGATTAGAATCATACAGCTGTTTGACAAAAATCCTCAAACAATCGTCATTAAGAAACAAATGGCTTAGCCCATTACCAGAGATAAAATTTTAAACTGGTCCATATTGAAAGAAGTTGCAGATGACATTGATATTGAAACTTTGTTGTATCTCTTATTCAACTATTTTCATAAAGTATCCCTGTTTTATCACCTTCCCTTGATGGTAAACAGAATGATGGATTTTCTTCACGCTATTCAGCTCTGTCAATTTAAACACTCCTGAATTGTTATCTGCAACATCTTTGAATTCGGACCGGTCTAAAAATTTTGTTGGTTTGAAATTGGTTGAATTTCAATGTTAGATTGTTCTGTCATACCTTATCCACCTTCCATGGTTTACCAGAATTATCATGTTCGAGGCGAATCTTTCTGATTTGACCAATAATCTCTGGATCCAGTTTGACCTGAAATTTAAAGAAGCTCAGACCATACAATTGCATTCAAGACTGATTACAACACAATCCCTTTTTAACTTGCTGAAGAGAAGATCCTAAGAAAAAACTAAGTGAAAAGGGGAAATAATATGTAAAATTAACTTTTCCCACAATGCTTTCTACCTTTAAAGCAGTTTTAATGTGTTTTGA
This sequence comes from Fragum fragum, assembly GCA_946902895.1. Lineage (NCBI taxonomy): Eukaryota > Metazoa > Mollusca > Bivalvia > Cardiida > Cardiidae > Fragum > Fragum fragum. The sequence continues at coordinate 9,408,061 of OX336367.1, forward strand.
ACTCTCATCTTGAAATCTGTAAAGTCTTTCAGCTTGGACAAATCTAAAATTAAGACACCTAGAATAACTAGAACTAAAGATGATAAATACCCCAACCCTTGAATCTGAATGTCACAGGGGAAAAAACTCTGTAATCAATAGGCCAACACTTATGTGAAACTTGTGTCTTTGAATCAGTGGGGAAAATGCTCATATTTTAGAGGCAGTAACTGATCAGTAATTAAAATTGGGTGTTTAATCAAAGTGCCGTACGCACTGTAATTGGTCGTCACTTAGAAATTGGACATATCGTTACATTCCGACTTTAGAATTAGGGTAAAACAACTTTAATTTCTATTACTTACACAACACGTAGGTTCTATCCTAGTGTTTGATATTTCCGTGAATGTTAATTAGAACTAATATTATTTTATACGAACGTAAGACCTTGATGCAACATGGATACCGACAAAAAAGCAACTTTTTGTGAAAACTAAATTTTTAAAAATGCTTGATTGTTAAATAGTCAAGGTTAGATCATCCCTGCAAGCTTTTTTTATAAAGCAAAACAGAAAAAATATGGAAATATGATAACTTAAGTTTAAGAGCAAATGCTGACAGCAGGTTCATGAAATTTCAAAACCCTCTCTTTTCTGGGCAGAAATTAACAAGTTCCTAAACAGCGCTGATTATAAACAAAGGAAAAAACAATTGATACTATTCTTTTGGCAAATTCTTTAGACAGCTTGAAAGCATAATAATCAAATTTGCTCTCCAAAAAAAATTTCAATACTTTGATTAACTTATGGCTGGAAAATTATTGAGTGGCAGTATCATCTTTGTTTACACCTCGATATGATTGAAAGAAAGGGTTGGTTAGACGCGTTCATCACTAGCGGAAAATCCTTGAAGCATTCATCTTTAAAGCGTGTGACCGTCCAGTTTTCCTTTACTCCTTTTGATAATTCTTAACTTGTAAAATGAAATGTTTTATTTCTGTTTTTCCGTCAGAATATACGTCCAGTTGGGCTAAAGGCAGTTTTGGTAAATTGAAGCGACACAATCTTGAATTTATGGTTATATAAATTGGTCTACGACCAATTAAAAATGCATCTTTCACATCTACAACTCCTGATGGACACTTATTTTCATGACAAGCTTTTTTTAATGTGAATCAGGGGCAATAACTCATTAATTCCTTAAAGAATTTTCACAAAAGTTGTGTCTTGCACATCTATCACTCCTGATGAATTTTCCTGTCAATTTCAAAGTGAATCAAACAATAAGTCAATTCAGGCGAGATCGCTAAAATTCTTTATGGAACTATGACAAAATGCGTGTCTTGCACATCTTCAATTCCAGTTCAGCTTGTCATCTGCAACTTCTTTCAATTTGGAACAGTCTAAAACTTTGGCATCTGGTAATGAGTTAAGAGAAGAAGACCTTGTAATTGCTCTCATTTAGCATTTTCTGAACTTTGAACCTTTTGGATTGGGCCATTTTTCACCCAATTAGTACAACCTTGGTAGATAACTATCTGGATATACTATATAATAATATCAATGCATCACACCCTATACATTGGGAGCGGAAGATATTTGAACATGCTCTTATTTTGCAATTTTCATAATTTTATGATACCTTGTGAAGGACCATTTTAGTCCCAAAGGGCAAAATAAACATAGTAGACAGGGTTATGCTAAATTCCAAATGAACTAGTGTTAAGAATAACATTTTCTTGCAAATTGTGCATTTTTTTCAATTCTTGACTCCTGCTGCAGGGATTTTTTGACCTGAGGAGTATTACTTCTAGTAATGTGATAAACAATCATCTAGTAATATTTAATACCAAATATGAAACCTTCAAGCCTTACATTTTAGGAGGAGAAGACTTGAACCTACTATCATTAAGTGGAATTCCCAATTTTTTACCCTTGGGGTAGGGCATTTTTGATCCCAGGGGCATACTTTTAATAACATAAATTAATATATGAATTCCCTAGGCCAGTAGTCTAGGAGGAACTAGAAATTGCCGCAAAGCAGATTAAAACCCCAAACAGCGATTGACAATAAACCAGTGCTATCATCCAAACAAAAGACTTTTTAATTCAAGGGCCATAAATCAGTCAAAAATATATGGACCATAACTAACATAGGATATACAGATGTCTGACCTATACAGAGACTTTTTGTGAAATTTGAATCAAATCTGTCCAATGGTTGCTGAGAAATTGTGAGGACACAAAAAAGCTACAGAAATGTTACAAATAATGGACTTTTTAACTAAAGAACCATAAATCTGTCACAAATTGAATTTAACCAAAATTGGATATGCACATTCCTGACTTATACCAATCTTTCAGTGAAATTTGAATCAAATCCATTCAATGGTTGCTGAAAAATTGAGCAGAAACGATTTTTCACCAAAGGGCCATAACTCTGTCAAAAATCAATGGACCTTAACATAGAATATGCATATCTCTGCTTGACACTGATTATATCAGTGAAGTTTGAATAAATCTGTCCAATAGTTGCTGAGAAATTGAGCAGACACAAAAAAAGCTACAGAAATGTAACAAAAAATGGACTTTTTAATAAAAGGGCCATTAATAAGTCAAAAATAAATGGACCATAACCAAAATAGCATATGCATATGTCAGACTTATACCAAGTCTTTCTGTGAAATTTGAATCAAATCTGTCTAAAGGTTGCTGAGAAATTGAGCAGACATGATTATTCACCATAGAGCCATAACTGTCAAAAATCAATGGACTGTAACCTAAATAGGATATGCAGATCTCTGCTTGACACAGATTATATCGGTGAAGTTAGAATAAAATCCGTCTGATAGTTGCCGAGAATTTGAGAGGACACAAAGAAACTACAGAAATGTAACAAATAATGAATTTTTTGTTTAAAGGGCCTAATAAGTCAAAAATAAGGCACAATTTTTCACCAACGGCCCATTCTACTGTCAAAATTCAATGGACCGAAACCAAAATAGAATATGCACATGTCTGCTTAATACAGAAGTTTAAATAAAATCTTTGTAATAGTTGCTGAGAAATTGAGCCAACACGAAAAAGCTACAGACAGATGGATGGACAGACTGACCGACAAGCTGACTCCTATATACCCCCCAAACATAGTTTAGGGGGTATGAAAATACAAATGCCCTTAGTCTTTTAGTTTCTCAAAAATGTATTCCAAAGATTTACTAAAATTTCCACTGCAATCAGAATTTTTTATGGGATTAAATTATTTTCTCAACTTTTGTAGAACTTCACTAAATAAACATCCATGCACAGTAGATCAGCATCCTAGTTTAGGAAGATATGATTTTCAAAGACCAACAGACAAACAATTACCGATCTCAATAGCTCACCTTGCACTTATTTTCAGATGAGCTAAATTCTCCTAAGATTGACATTTCTTAAACTGCGTTGACCTTCAAATGTTGTTTGAAGTTTCTGTCAGGTTTGAACAAGTTGAAAATAATTTTGCATTGTAGAGGACAGATTTGATGTAATACAACATCCCTAATACGACATTACAGAATGTGTCGTATGAAAAGCTAGGGCTAAAATAACCACAAGTTATTTTATATAAAAATTACATCTATCTCTACAATCATAAATCATAACATTAACCCATTCCTACACAATGATGCTTTTTGATGCCCCCCCCCCAAAAAAAAAACAAATTTGTAAACAGTGTAAAACAAAGAGATTGCATGTTTCAAGTAAAATCTTCATTTAACACAATGTTTTTTACCCATAAGTTGAATACACCCACATTTCATAATCTTTAAATTGTCGTCTGCAATTCCTTCCGTTTTGTCATCTGGCAATGGGTTAAATGTATTAGACAAAATCTGGCCTAGAAGTTCTACTTACCTCAAATTCATCAGTATTCCCAGTATAGAAGTATCCAGTCCCAGCATTCCCTAGTTCTATAGGTCCAGTATTGTCTGCATCTCCGTATACAGTGAGTATAACATTGGAGTCTGTACCACTGTCATTGTCATCTGATGTTGTTACATATACCTTCCATTCATCACCTAAAGATGAAAGGACTCAATAGTTTGATTGGTCTTTTAACATTTTACTAGGGTCTATGAAAAAGGGTTGTTCAGGAAGAAAATAAGAGAGGACAACAGCTCTCGACTCTTCTGAGTGCTGGATAGTAACAGTGCTTGATAGTAACAGCAGTTCAATGTAGACATAAGGCATAATACATGTATCTAAGTAGTAATAGAGATAAAAAAATCTTTCAATTAAAATCAAATCAAACAAGAATTTCTATGTCCAAAAAGGGTTAAAACTCTACTATAATAAATGAAATTGTACTAACTCTTTGCCTAGAAGATGATATGATGGTCAAAAAAACATTTGTAAAATTTGAAAGCGCTAGCATTAGTAGAAAGAGAGTTATAAGATATATGACAGTTGCACATAAGGTTTACCAAGAATTTCTAAGTCTGAAAAGGTTAAAATTCCACAAAAATGAAAGTCAGAGTAATGAATCTGTGTCTAGAGGCTGATACTATTGTCACAAAAACATGTGCAAAGTTTCAAAGCAATAACATAGGTAGCAAGAGAGTTATTAAAGCTATAATATGATAGTTGCAAGCAAGGTTTAACCAAAATTTTCTAAGTCTGAAAAGGATTAAAGCTCCCCTACAATAAATGTAATTGTAATAAATCTATGCCTAGAAGATGATCTTATAGTCACAACAGCAAGTGCAAAGTTTCAAAGCAAAAGCATTTAGAGAATGGCAGTTATTAAAGACATATGACAGTTGCACATAAGGTTTAACCAAGATATTCTTAGTCAAAAATGCTTAAATTCCACTAAAATGAATGTCAGAGTATTGATTCTGTGTCTAGAGGCTGATATTTTAACCACAAAAACATGTGCAAAGTTTCAGAGCAATAGCATTTGTAGAAACTGAGATATGACACTTGCATGTAAGGTTTAACCAAAGCATTACGCAGTCCCCCGATGACTGGGCGACAGGAATTAAGTCCCCATATTCTTCGTATAGTCAAGCTGTTGTGTTGAAAATGAAGAAATGGCTAATAACAAACATTATCTTTATTTTCTGTATTGTTTTCTTTGGGGTTGTAAAATAGTGGGATTGTCTAGGAATGAATTAAGCTGTACTGCATTGGTGAATTATATAACAAATTTTTAAATCTAAGTACTTTTAAAGTTTAAGACAAATTCTTATTGGGAGAAAAAATGGTTCTAAGATCAGGCAACCAAACTGACTAAGACATTGAAGGGCAAAATAATTCTTTTTAGACAAGCATAAAAATTTGTTTACCCCTTTAAATATTACCTAACAATCCAACAATGAAAAAAATGCCTATGGAAAATTGTGAGAAGAGGAGTAATTGGTTATACTGAACAATTTTTTCTCTTCTCACAATGTTTTTTAACAAATTTGGCACTTAATTTAAATTGTTGTGTGCACTTTTTTTTCAATTTGGACTAGTCTGAAAAGGTATCATTACAGTAATTGATGAATTGCTTACCCCACCCACTGACTCCAACAGGAAGTTCCATTTTGAAATTAAATGGCATAGTTTCGCAAAATTTATGGCCAGTAACATGAAAAGTAATATTGGGTTGGGGACCTATTTGAAGTAATAACAGCTTGAAAAAATGCAATTTACGACATTTAACCCATTCCTTGATGGCAATATTTTAAGCTGGTCTAATTTGAAAGGAGTTGCAGAGGACAATTTAAAGTTTATGAAATTTTAAATTTTTTCAACTTTATGTGTAGAAAACATTGTGGCAAATGAAGAAATTGCTTGTTACAAGCAATTTCTTCATTTTCGACAATGCTTTCCCCATTGTTTTTCTTGAGGGGCATCAAAAAGCGTCTCCTGTGTAGAAATTGGTTAAGACACCTGACCAAAATGCCAACGCTACCTGTATAGTGGGAAATATCCCCATCCATTAGCTGAGGTTCAGACTCGGATTGTGGGGCAGCTTCTTCTTCTGGAGTATCAACGTTCTGGATGACCACTTCCTCAGCTGGGATAGGAGTTTTGTCAACAATATCTGTTAACGGCAACACAACCTCTTCTCGCCCCTCCTCAACTCCTTCATTCAAACACTTTCCATAGTCAAACACATACATTGTAGTGTCTGTCTCCTTCTCCATGACGATCACCTTATCTAACAGCCAATCAGATCCTGTGTGACTGACCTTCACCTTGATCAGCTGACCAATATCAACCGCAAGAATCCTGAAGACGTTTTTCTACAAGTACAAAACAACTATATAAGAATCTGAAACTTAGAGCTTAACCCGTTCCCAAACAATCCCGCCTTTTATGCCCCTATGATTGATTTGGGTTTAACTCTATTTTGAATAATCTTTCAGTTAAATCATTGCAAAATTCTCTCCATCATATTCTTCCTGGGTATAAACAATACTAGGCCCGCACACTGAATGCCTTGACAAAGGTGACAGCAATGTGACAAGAGGCACAGCTGGCACTCAAATTCACAACCCTTAAATCCTTTTTGATTACAGGTCTCTCACTCTAACCACTGAGCCACATAGGGTCCCTTACAAAATTCATAATGACACAATTATCTTAAGTTTATGCTCAATACAGGCATATACATTCCTAGATCATTCTAACTGTACACAAACAAATAAGAAATATGTTTTTCTTTATTTACAGTGAGAAAGTTGAGTAATTTTAGGAATCTTTATACAGCACAGGTTTCCCTCAAAATAGTTGATTTCAGTAGAACAATTTTTCAGCATACTAAACATTAAAGAGGACTGTGATTGTCTTTAATTACTCATCTGATCGTAATAGCTCTGTGATAGCCTTCCGAATTTGGTAAATACCATAAGTCAATGCTTTATACAAAATTTTCAAGCTGTAGGCTGATAAATAGCCTGGAAGAAGCTCAAGATTTTTAAAATTCCATTCTTGAAATATAATTAAGAACTTTATACAAAATCATTGAGCCCACAACATAGGGTTCATGTTGATCCTAGAGTTATAATCATAGTATTGTGTAAAGTACTGTAAGGCAACAATACTTGGTGAATTTGGAAGCTCTAGGCCTTTTGGTTTTGGAAAAGAAGATGACTCTGCATACAATAAATACAAGCAAATAAATATCAAAAGATTTCCATCTATATTTATCTTAATCCATTACCAAACAGCAAAAAATTTTAGACGAGTCCAAATTGAAAGGACTTGCAGAGGACAATTTAAAGTTGATGAAATTTTAGATTTTTTCAACTTTTTGGATAGAAAACATTGTGTGAAATGAAGAAATTGCTTGTTACAAGCAATTTCTTCATTTGACACAATGTTTTCCAAATTGTTTTATTTTAGGGGTGAAAAGCGTCACTGTGTGGGAATGGGTTAATCTTTAGGGAAATCTGGGAAAACACAACACAGACCTTATGAGGAATCTAGGGAATTAATTGCAAATATTTAGCAAGAGTTTTAAATAAGCAATGATGCAAGCAAAATTTGAAAGCTCTATTCTATGGTTTGGGAGGGGAAGATTTTTATTTTTTATATATTTTTTTTCTGGTAGTGTATCTTTTTTGTATAGACCAAATATACCTTAAAACATATCAAAATATTTCACATACCCCTTCAGGTTCAAATCTGTGTTCTGTATTTTCTGGGATCAATAATCGTCTAGCGCCTGTGTCCCCTCTCTCACCAAATATTTGTAAAGTAACTATAGAATCATGCCCACCTATTGATACACCCCCTGTGTGGACTTCTACACAATAATGGTAAACTACAAAGAAAAATTGGATAATCCAATTACCAAACAACTCAAAATTGAAAGAGATAAGAGATGAAATTTTAAAGTCAAGGTAAAATGAAAACAAAAGCCACTGGCCCTGGTGTACTCATATGAGACAAGGGATCTATTTCTTTCAACAGAAAAGTTATTGTTCACATTATCTTTTTTATTTTGCTTTTGTTGCCATGGTAGCCAGAGTTTTTTTTTCACAAATTTCAATTCTTTTATCTGTTTTGAAAGAATACAGAAGGAGAATGCTTCCTTAAACTGACCCAGCAGTTTGGGAGGAGATCCGTCTCATTCTATATAAGCTTGATTCTTACCCTAAGCACTCTTGGGTCATAGAGGTCTATGAGCTTTGAATAATTCATGCTAAATATCCATAGGTTCTAAGCATTTGAGTACATGGGAAAATATTCAAAGATTAATTCCTAAAAAAAACAAAAAAAAAAAAAAACCAAGAACCAAACATTCTTACTAATTTTCAAAGAGAATGTACCCAATGGGGTTCATCCTTGAGCTCAGACAAACATTCTGACCAAGTTTACTGAAGATTTGGCCATAATTGTAGCCCCCTGAGGTTCCTTTTTCCATGTTTTCCAATTGAACCTTCTAATTTATGATAGGATTTATCCTTCTGAAATGCCAAGCATTTTGACTAAGTTTAAAAAAAGATTCTGCCAAAATTGTAGCTCCTACAAAGCTAACAAGCTAATTATCATTTAGGCCCCTTTTCCACTCTTTTCAAAAAGAACTTTCCTGCTTCAATAGGGTTCATCCTTCAGACCAGAAAACTTTTCTGATCTTGTTCCATGAAGCTTGGGCCAAAATAGTGGCCCCGGGAGTGCTAACAAGGCCACTTATTCATCCATGAAGTTTCAAATTGATAGCTACTGTTCTTTAGAGATATGCTTAGGACAAAAATTATGTCAGAAAAACAACAACAAGAGGACCATGATGGTCCTATATTGCTCGCCTGAGTATGATGGCTCAAGGCTTTAAGATATATTCAAAATATCAAAGCCCTACACATAATTATTTGGAGAAGATTTTTTCAAATATGTTCTCCTTTAATCCTAGGTATATTGAAGATCCTACCATAAAGAGCTAATTTCCAGAGTATGGTAATTCTTTGAAGTATTTTTGTAAAGTACCAAAAGACATTGATACATATAAAATATTAAAGCTGTAGATCTTATAGCTTGGTTGAAGAAGATTTTCAAAAACATCTTTAGGGAACACAAAGAAATGGGCTAATTTTAAGTGTATGATAATTCTATTAAGTATTTAGGTGACGGATCAATAGAGATTGATACAAACGAAATATTAAAGCTCTAGGCCTTATGGTTTGGGAGAAAAGATCTTCAAAGATTTCCTTCTTTATTTCAATGCAAAATCAGGGATTGCACAGAAAAGGGCCAATTTTCAGAGAATGGTATTTCTTTGAAATGTTTTGGTAGGGGGTCAATAGACATTTATACATACAAACTATTAAAGCTCTAAGCTTTATGGTTTGGTAGAAAAGATTTTCAAAGATTTCCTTTCCTTTATTTCCTAGTAAAATCAGGGATCATACAGAAAAGGGCTAAAATTTTCAGAGAATGGGAATTCTTTGATTTTTTTTCGAAGAGGGTCAATATATGATGATTTATACCAAATATTAAAGCTCTAAGCCTTATGGTTTGGGAGAAGAAGATTTTGAAAGATTTCCTTCTTTATTTCTATGTAAATCAGGGTTACATAAGAAAGAGCTAATTTTAAAGATACAGTAATTCATTAAAGTATTTTGGTAAAGGGTCAATAGATGATGATTTATACCAAATATCAAAGCCTTAGGCCTTATGGTTTGGGAGAGGAAGGTTTTCAAAGATTTCCTTCTTTATTTTGATTTAAATCAGGGATCGCACAGCAAAGGGCTAATTTTCACGATACGATATTTCTTTGAAGTATTTTGGTAGGTTGTCAGTAGATGATGATTTATACCAAATATCAAAGCTGTTGGCCATGGCAACCAAAGTTCTTCATGGATTTCAAGCATTTTGAAAAAGCATTACTATCCACAAACTGGAAAAAACAAGTCAGCGCAATATCATAAGGAATTCACATGTAAAGTTTCATCCAATTGGGCTCAAAGTGAAATCAGACAGTGAGGCGAACAATAAAGATACAGTACTTTAAACCAAAAGCTCTGTGTAATAGATAGTCAAACACTCATTATTACCATTTTACTCACTGATTTTAATTTTGTCACAGGATAATAAGCTGTAGTTTCAAATTTTGTTGGCCAATCTAAGATCAGGTGGGAGTTGTGATTTAATTGGTCTTTCATTATTTTAACAAAGTAGTAGTTTGTCAAAGAACCTCACCAGATAAAGTGTTTTCTGTCAATTTTACAGGAAGTTCTCTCCAGAAATCGTTATGTTGATCAATTTCCACTGTAACCCCAGCCTCAAAATCATATTCTTCATTGGTTACTTCATTCCTCAGTTTGAACTATAATTGTATAAAAAATTTGTAAAATAAACACTCAAGAGAGTCACTCTATGTAGAAAATTCTTTTAGTTCTTACCATATTTAGTTATGTGACAATTATCAAAAGTCAACATTAAAAGTGTCACATTTGATTCTAATTCAGTAGCAAAATTAAGATAGTACCAAAATAAAAACATGACAAAAGTATGATCTTAAATAAATCTTTTCTTTAAAAATATTTATTCTAATACTCAAAATGATTAATTTATTAAAGCATTCTGAATAAAGTCTTTTATTTTTTTACTATATATACTTTTTTCACTGCACATGAATAATTTATCCCATTTTAGTCCAACTTACATTTTTTAAGACAAGTTTTGGAGAAGTCTTATTTCTGTACCAATCCTCTTCCTGTGTGTTGCCATGAAGACCAAGTCTGACCTTGTAAAGGTCACCAACTTCTTCTTGAACTAAGACCTTAAATTTAATTATCCAATAATTATAGTACTAGTCATATTTCAACCTTCAATCTCTACCAACCATTTGACAAAATCAAATATTTTCATGTGATGATGAAACATAGTTACAGAAAATATTGTGATAAAAGGAGAGATACAAGCAATTTCTCCTTTTATCGAAATGTTTTCCATCCCATATGGTCCTAATGTTTTAATTCAAATGCACTTTCAAAAGTTGTTTGTAACTTTTTTCAACATGGGCCCATCTAAAATTTGATCTTCTGGATCTTGATTAAATAACTTGATAAAATATTAACAATGGATTACTGGGAAACAACATCAATCAGAGACTGATTATGCTCCCTGAATAAGTCCTTGTGCCAAAACTTATAAAATAAATCAAATTGGGAAAGAAATGGTATGAATTACTGAACTAAAGTAATAATTTCTATTCTATTATAATCAATCTGAGATAAAAATTGAAGATAATTGCTATTTTAAGCACTACTGCAGATATTATCTCAAATAAATGGCGATCATACTTTGATAATGCCCCTACAAATAACTAAGGCTAAATGGAGAGGTAAATGGGTTCTATCCATCCAAAAGGTTTCAGGTTTATAGATATCATAATTCTAGAATCTGACAAATTTGAATATAACATCAATGGGAAATTATAATCTAGAGGCCCTTGAGTACCTGTATCACTCCACAGGTCTGAATGTACTGAATGTACTGAATGTACTGAATGTACTGGTTTAGAGAAAAATGATTTCTTGAAATCATTTTTGTATTTGTCATCAGACAAATAAATATAGTCACTTTTTTCACTAGAAATCTTGGAAAATTTCCACAGAAGAATTTCAAATCATTCATTATTTCAAGTTATGTGAAATGTAAAATTCATTTACTTATTCAGATGTTGGTATTAAAATCATACTAGACTACCACTAGATGCGACTGGCACCTCCCCCCCCCCCCCCAAAGATTCCTTGTCTTGAATAAACATTTTGTCACTAGAATGAAGTCAGTAAGTTCACATCTTTCTTGATACTACTTGTGTGAAATCTAAATCATATCCAACCTGAAGTTTGGTAGAAAACTGGTAGTTAGTAAGAAAGGAGTGAACAAGATTTTACATCAAAGTGCTCTTTCACAAGTAAATGGAGTGCATGATGAAAATAGGATATGCACATCTATTTTCGATACTGAGTCTACCTGCAGAGAAAATGAGCGAACAAATATTTTTATTAAAGGGCCATTACTATATGAAAGTAAATGGATCGTAACAGAAATAGGATATGAATATCTCTGCCTGATTCTGAGTCGATCTGTGAAGTTTGAATCAAATCTGTTCAATAGTTCTAGAGAAATTCAGCGGACAAGATTTTCACTTAGGGATATAACTCTGTAAAAGGTAAATGTCTGTTGATACATGATAATTTATCTAAAATGAAAACTTTAACACTGTTCATAGTATTTGATTGATAAACAAAGTGACAGAGCTTCCCACAGCTCATTTGCCCACACATTTTGAGCGAGTACTGGTGTATTCTCTAGGAAGATCAATCGAGAGGGATTAATCTAAGTTGGAAGAACTTGTTTCCCAATCAATGTGAAATAAATAGGTTTGAACTAAACTAGACAGAGCTTCCACCTTTTACATGACTGGTGTATCTATTTTGGTGAGATACACTATCAAAGCTAAGGTCAAATGTCAAGGTGACGAAGAGAATCTATTGTGGCAGTGAATGTAAGATGCCCCAATATGAATCATTACAAATGAATATAAAACCATAAATTGCAATGTTGACACAGCCAACATAAAACTATTTACAGCGTTTTATTTCTAGATTGTTACTTTCAGCCTAACATTGCTTTCAACACTTTTTTTCGTTTCTGACTGTAAACAAACCCTCATGAATAGATTCGAGACTAGCGAATATCTTTTTTTATCAGGTACAAAAACAGGATCATCTCAGTATTATAAAAAGTATTGACTATTTATGCAACCTGCCCAGGGCACAAACTTGCTGTAGATGATTTTCTGAATCTAAAATAGTTTTTCCAATTTGAAATACATTTATTTTGAAGAACCTACATTACTGGATCCAATTTCTTTTTCAAATATCAGTTATTATTAGTTCTCTGGCTTTTTTATCATAGTAAGTAATATATTACTTTTACCTTAAATACATTGCCATTTTGTTCATCATATCTAGTCCCTTTCTCATCACCAATTAAAACAGGGCCACTGTTACCTTGGTTACCATATAAGAACATCTGTACTGGACATGTGACCCCTTGACCTCCATCAATGATAACACAACTTACAGTCCAAGGATCACCTGAATAAGAATTGACCCTGATTTGTGTTTCTTCATAATTTCCCAACGAGTCATAGCTTTACACGTTACATGAAATATTCATAAGAACTCTGAATTTAAGGAGATATTCCATGTCATAAACAATTTCAACCATCCTCAGCAAGTTTTCAATTTTTACTTAGAGGTTGCTTAATTCATTACCAGAAGACAAAATTCTTAGAGTTGCAGATGACAATTTAAAGTTAATGAAATTCTAGAATTTTTATACTTTCTGAGTAGAAAATACTTTTGTAAGCAATTTCTTCATTTTACACAATGTTTTCCCAGTTGTTTTTCATAAAGCGTCAGAAATGTAGGAATGGGTAAAATATCAAGAAAAATCCAATCAAGATAACTATCTTTAACCTATTATATGTAAAAATTGAACATTTTCCAGGAATCACCTGTATAACTGAAATGTTAAATTATCATATAAGCCCAAAAAGAGCATCGCAGATTTACACCCGAAGTGGCTTGTCAGTGGAATATAACATATTAAGCATACACTGTATTAAAGGCACTATGGGTCACAATGCCCACAAAAAATGATATTATTAAGCAATTCCTCAAACATAGGGGAGACAATTAATTACTTACTAGAAAGACAAAATGTTAAAGATCTCAAGCACAAGTTCACATCATGGAGATTCATTGCAGTAAATTTCAATCATTTTCATTCAACACTAGGAACAAGTTATAACCATTTGAAAAGTTGCTTACAAGAAATTAGGCATTTTTTCAATTCAAAGGCAGGTAATTGATGAACAGTTGGAGTTATCTTAATTCTAAAGGTTTAATGAACAAATAGAGACTATGCAGATTATTTATGCAAAGTTATAACTTCTTTTGATTGAAACTGTGGGCGGAATTGTACACACAAGAAATATGGTGATTTATTTCAATTCAAGAGCAAACAATTCAAAGGAGTGATTTGAATTTCAAAGGTCTTATGTACAACCAAGAGCTGTCAGAGACGGATTAATTCTCCCCAAATAAGGCTTTAGTCACAAAACTGTATGCCATTATTGGACAAAAACCTTCTTATTGAATGCAACTATAGTTTGAGAGTTCAGTTCACAAGAAATTTGGAAGTTTGACAAACACTGAAGGAATTTGTTTGGCTTCACAGTTAAAATTCAATATCATTATATGGTAAAGGGTTAAATATTTAACCTTGACCATCAAAGATACAAATGAAAAATGTCTACATACAAAAAATGAAGACTCTAAAAATGGAGACTCTAACTTGATTAGTCTTACAGAAACAATAGACTGAATTATTTTAGAGTAGGAAATATACAAAATGTAAAGCTGCAAGGCAATAAGCCCCCTTTAAGCATGGTAAGGTTCACTGACTCAAAAATTGAAATAAACATGACCTAGGGCACCTAATAAAGTAGAAATCTTGGCAATTTTAAAAGGAGGTATATTTGAAAATTAATGACCTTGGCAATTTAACCTTGACAAATGACTCAAACTTAGTACCAACAGAAAGGTCATGTCATAAGCAATGCACATGTAAAATATGAAGGCTATATCACTTACCCTTGTATACTTCTGGGCGATATCAAAGTAGAAATTTTCGAAATTTTGACCTTAGAGAAAAAACCATGACCATGACCAATGACCTTGAACTTAGTACCAACAGAAAGGTCATGTCATAAGCAATGCACATGTAAAATATCAAGGCTATATCACTTACCATACTTAAGGGCGATATTAAAGTTGTAATTTTCAAAATTTTGACCTTGAGAAATGACCTTGAACTTAATATCAACAGAAAGGTCATGTCATAAGCAATGCACATGTGAAATATGAAGGCTATATCACTTAACATAGTAAACTTATAGACAATGTTAAAGTTAAGATTTTCGAAATTTTAACCTGGAGAAATGACCTTGATCTTGATAGATGACCTTGAATTTAGCACCAACAGAGAGGTCATGTCATAATCAAAACGCACATGTGAAATATGAAGACTATTGTAAACTTATGAACAATGTAAAAGTTGAAATTTTTGAAATTTTGACCTTGAGAAACAACCTTGACCTTACTAGATGACCTTGACCTTAGTACCAACAGAAAGGTTTTGTCATAAACAATGCACATCTGAAATATGAAGGCTTTATGTCTTATTAATCAAAAGTTATGTCCAATGTTAGTTTGTTGCAGAGAAATGGAGAGCTAAAATAAAGTTTTTAAACATTAAGCCCCCTTTTTCCACGACACATCTTTTTTCTGCAAATTTCAAATAGTTCATGGTCAAGGGCATCTCATTTGCTACTCAAATATGAAATTTCATTAAATTCTGACCATTTCAGTTCATTCCCACTGATACTGTAGGAGGAGTTGCGCACACAAAAAATTGCTAATTGACTGACAAACAGACGGACAAACGGACACCCTTTTGTGCGTATAAAAAAGGACAATTTAAAACACATTAATTTGTAAATCACACTTCAAATACAGTTCAAGACATTGTGGTAGAACGGAATATTTGCTTGTTTTTTCAACTTATTCCTGAGCGTGTAAAAAAGCTAGGTTGAATTGAGCTGGGTGTAACTATGGTTGGCAGATATTTGCAGACCTTTACATTTCCTACCTTCAGGATGTTGCTCATAGCTTGCATCTGCCTCTTCTACATCAGACAGTGGAAAGTCTTGAGTTATAACAGTCTGTCCATCTTCAACATCTAGCCACCTAATAAAAAAATAAAAAAAAATAGAGAACAGAAGGAAAGGTACCATATAAATTGCAAGTGAGGTAGTGGGTGATGGATATTGGAATGGCAGCCATCGATCTATCACTAAAAAAAAAAAAATGCCATTTGCTTGTTGCATAACAGTTGGTGCTGTATGGTGAATAAGAATTCCACATCCAAATAGGATCATATAAATTCAGAGTTATTGAATTATTCCTTATTATTCCTTAATCTTTTTCTGTTTTTTTTTTTAAATTTTAGTCTGGTCCAAATTGAAATAAGCTGCAAGAAAGAGACAATGAGACATAGGTTGTCCAGGGACAACATGACGAGCCCACTTATCTGCACAGAGTGTTTGATGCACAGATTTTTTTTTCAAACTTTGACCTTGACCTTGGATGTATCACAACAAAGCCACATAATTGTAGAAGTCATACTCTGAACAAGGTCATTTCACCTTCAATAGTGACCTTCCATGTATCATATGACACTTGCACTCAACAAGAAGAACAACTGCGCAACATTATCTTCAAATCCATCAATAAATGTAGAAGTTATGCTGCTAACAGGGTCAATTATGTTATTTCTCCTTTAGCTTGGACCTTGACCTTAAAAATATTACAACAAACGTTTTGAATGACACTAACTCTCATCAAGATGAACTACTGTGACAAGTTAATTTTAAACCATGTATGGTCTACAATGTACGTCAATTTTAGTGTTTGACCTTCAACTGTGAATTGACCTTTGTGGTATTGCAACATAAATTTCACTTGACACTAGCACTCATCAAGAAGAACAACTGTGCCTAGTTATTTTCAAATCCATCCATAAACTTATAAGTTATGCTTAAGACAAGGTCAATTTTGTCCTTTGACCTTCAACTGTGACCTTGATTAATTGATTGATTGAATGGGGTTTAACGCCACTTTTAACAGTATTTCAGTCATATTGCGGTGGCTGGAGCACCTAACAATGGATTCCTGTTATTTCTCACATCAGTACTAAGCCTCCAGCTGCTATCCCACTTAGGTTTACGATTATCAACCTATTGGTGAGAGACAATTGTCGGAAAGAATATCTGCTGCCGCCAGGGATAGAACCCTTGACACCCATGATTGAAGAAACTGTGACCTTGACCTTAGACGTATCACAACAAATGTTTCACATGACACTAGCACTCATCAAGAAGGACAACTGTGCCAAGTCAATTTCAAATCCATCGGTAAATGTAGAAGTTAGGCTCCCAACAAGGTCAAATTAGACCCTTGACCTTCAACTGTGACATTCACCTTGGAGGTATCACAATCAATGTTTAGCATGACACTAGCACTCATCAAGAAGAACAACTGTGTAAAGATATTTTCAAATCCATCAATAATGTAGAAGTTATACTCTAGATAAAAATCCAGACAGATGGACTCATACAGGCATTTAGACACCAACACTGAAGCAAAATTGTGACAACTATGTCTTGCTCACCGCAAGTGTGCTTGACAATGAAAATTGGATGTCATTTGAAATGAAACCATCCTAAGTGGTAGAAAATATGAAGGAAAAGGAGAAATTGCTTGTTGCATTTTTCCACAGTGTTTTCTCAAATATAAAATCACAGTGACGTAAAATCCCAGGTTTGTACAGGAAAGGATAAAAGAATGATTATTCTTAAGATATTGGCAACATTTTCCAAATTCAGTCAATGCAAATATCTATAATTTAATGTGACAATGTTAGTACAACAACAATAACAAAGTGGATGAAAGGTTTAAAATTAGCAACAATTGTGGGGTAAAAACTGTTGAGAGAAAAGAAGTTCTTGTATGTCACTAGAAATTACTGCTGTGTTTAAGGATGAAATATTCATGCTTTGATTTTCAATCTTTGTAATAATTTGAATATATTTATATGTACGACAGATAATTTGAATATAATAGAATATTGTAACTAAATGAAATGTCATTCCATGTCAAAGATTTTATTCACAAGTAGCCCCATCCCCTGAGCAATCTGTTACAGTGTGTGTTACATGTTACACAGACAGGAAGTCTTTCTGCCAGGCACTAATCTGTTACAGCCTGTGCATGAAAAAAAACATACAAGGAAAGAAAAATGCTTACCAAGAGTTATTTGCTACCAGCGATCCATAGCTACAAATTATGCACTAAAATTGCTTATATTTTATTAGGTTTTAAGTAAGGCAATGATCAAAGACATTCCCAACAGAGTTTTCAAATAACTCATCTAGACAAGACAGAGAAGAATAATCACTGTTCTAAATTACTGAAGAGTACATTTATAAATATAGGAGTTTGTCTTTGTTACAGAATCAAGCATACACAAAAATGAAGATAAAATCAATTCTAAGTTGATCAAGAAGGCTCTCTGTAGTACTTCAAGATAATCATACTACAACTCATCAGATTTACTTATTCTACATAAATTTTCATTTGCTTATGGTTGATTGATTAATTGAATTGGGTTTAACATCACTTTTAACAGTGTCTCTGTCATATTGTGGTGGCTGGAGCACCTGGCAGTGTTTTCCTGCCATTTCTCACACCAGTACTACCACTGCATCCTTTCCTAGTCTCCAGCTGCTATCTCACTAAGGTGAGACAAATATCAGACAGGAAAATTGCTGCCGCCAGGAATCGAACCCATGACATCTAATGATTGAAGATTCAGAATCTGATGCACTACCGAATGCACTATGACGGCAGCCCTACCTTATGGTAAAACCATTTTCAATCCTTCAATTTCAATTTCTTCATTTTGTCTCCTACATTTCCTTGTTGTCTCACTCTCTAAATAGCTTTACCAATATAAGTATTTAAATAAAGTCTAACTCATTACAAGATTACAACAAGAGCAAAATCTACGGGCGCCTATGCTTGGCTGTTGGGTGCTGCAAAATGCATCTAGAGTTATCCCCCTTGATAGTATAGGCAGCTCTTTTGATAGTGAACAAGTGTGCCAAAATGTCAAAGTTTTCGCACGACGACGACACCAAGGCTATTGCAATACCTCGGATTTTCTCTGAACAGCCAAGCTAAAAACTTAGATGGGTCCATATTCAAAGAGATGGCATAAGACAATTTGAATTTAATAGAATTTTACTTATCTCTGTCTTTCTAGGCTGTGTATTATGGAGAATTTACTTGTTATAGGCTGTTTCTTTATTTTCCACATTGTTTTCCAGATCTCTAATCATGGGTGGATATTGTGTCACATAGGGTTAAAATAGGACCAGAATTTCACTTCCATGTAACAATTTATTTAACATGGGTGACATCTGCATGACAAGTGTTTAGTTTCTAGGAATTAGTTTCTTGTTTTTACAATTTCAGCTGTAAAGTAGTCAATGAATGGAATATACATGTAAGACATTTAAGGTGTTTCAAGGTTTAAGTCTTACTTTCCACAGTTGAACACATATTTGGTTTGACTTTGTTCTGTTTCCTTGACAACAATCTTGTCTAATAACCACCCGGATCCAAAACCTTCACCATCATGTCTGACCTTGACCTTAGTGAGCTTTCCAAGGTCAACTGCATTTACCTCAAATATATCACACTGAAATAGAGAAAAGAAACCTCAGACTTATCCAATGCTTGAGAAAATATATACAAATGAATTATTTGGTTTATCATTCAAAACCGTGTTTAAATTTTTTCCCAACAATCTTACTTAAGTCCATTTTTAAAGAGTATAAAAGCCCTAGCCCAAAATATAAATTCTAATAACACATTTCCAGTCAATCATTTGTCATGATGCACAAGAAGAAAAACATAACTGAAAATGTGGAGAGAAAAGAGACCAGGCATTTTTTCCCAATGTTTTCATCCCTGGGATGTATATAAATCTTAATTTTTACTACCTTTGAATATTCATCTGCAACTATATTTGAAAGTCCTACCATGAAAATAAACCTCTATCTATTTACTGCGTTCACCTTAATCATCCTATCATCAGACTTCGAATTTGTTCCTGTATTGCACACAAACTTTTAATTATACCGTCACAATCAATCCCATCAATCAATCTGATGGCCAAAAAGTAAATGAATGATTTGATGTATGATCCATTCACAGTTTGAACAATTCTTGGAAAAAGTGATTAGAAGATTGAATAAACATTGATAGGATACAGGTGAAATAGCGTGTTAAAGTATATATTTTCATTAGTACAGACAAGTAAGTTCCTTTTATCTAAGTTTTACAAAGCCAATTACCGGTCAAACTCATTCATTCTGGTGAGTTAATACTGCTTTTTTACGCCCCTCAAGAAAAATTCTTGGGAAAACATTGTGGAAAATGAAGAAATTGCTTGTTACAAGCAATTTCTTGATTGTCCACAATGTTTTCTACTCCAAACAAAGAATTATGAAATTTCATCATCTTGAAAATGTTGTCTGCAAATTCTTTGAATTTGGACTAGTCTAAAAATTTGTCTAGTGGGAATGGTTTAAGCCATTCCCATACCCACCTGCTTTTTAAGCGCCTTAAGAAAATTGTAAAACAAAAGTGGCATTATCCATGTTTTCTACCAAACAATACAAACAAAATTAATATGAAACAAGACATATTCTCAATAACAGGCTTTTTTTCTGAAATGTGACCTTAATAAATGACCTTGACCTTTTGACATGACCTCAATCTTGGTATCTACAGATGTGTATAATTATGAGATCTATCACCATGCCAAATACGAGTATTGTATATTCAATAGGCTTGGAGAAATTGTAAATGTTAGATTATTTGGTTAAGTTTTGCAGTGAATATTGGCCTTGACAAACGAGAAATCTGTGAGTCAAATCTAACTGAGTATGCCCCAACTTGCACTATAAAGTAAACAACAGTGAAAATGAAATTCTTCCCCAATGAAATATATTCAATAAGCACCA
This sequence comes from Fragum fragum, assembly GCA_946902895.1. NCBI lineage: Eukaryota > Metazoa > Mollusca > Bivalvia > Cardiida > Cardiidae > Fragum > Fragum fragum. The sequence continues at coordinate 9,428,749 of OX336367.1, forward strand.
TGGAGAACCTCTAGCTAAACCTCCACATCAAGGTTTAAGTCCATTCTTTCAATAGTTGCTGAGAAAAATGTGATGAAAACTTACAAGTGTATGAAGCAATGTCCCAAAATTTAACTACGTTATAACCAAGGAAATACTTAAGTTATGGATCTAAATTCTTAAACCCTTTCCTGTACAATCACTGGTTTTTACGTCCTTGTGAATTTATACTTGAGAAAACATTGTGGGAAAAGAAGAAATTGCTTGTAACAAGCAATTTCTTCATTTTCCACAATATTTTCTACCCTACTGAATGGTAATTATTCAAATTAAATCTGCTCTAAATTTTCGTCTGCAAAACCTTTGGATTTGGACAGATCTAAAAATATCAGGAAAGGGTTAAGCACAATTCAGGATACCTAGCTGAATATTAACAACAAGTTTCCAGTCAATAATATGAATAGTTAATGAGAAAAATATGACAAAAATTTAACACTTTACCAGTTAATATCCAAAAATAAACAAGGTTGTAAAACAGGAAGCAGACCGAAATTCTGTGTCATGAAGGACCCTTAAATAAATCACCACATCAAGTGACAAGTTAATGCTTTTAATACCTGCTGTGAAAAATTTTATAAAAATATATCACTACACCAGGTATGAAATAAACTTAATTGTTAAACAGGAAGTGGCTAACTTGCCCACCTTAATTCATTGAGAACTCCTAGCTGTACCTAATTTCAAGTCAATGCCATGAATAGTAGATGAGAAAAATGCGAGGAAAATTATTGGCTACTGACGGATGGGCCAAAGGATAGACAGGTAAAGCTGTATATCCCCCTCTTCTTCAAAGCGGGGAAATAATGACCTTGACCCTGTCACATGACCTTGACCTTAGTATCTGCAGATGGGTATCAATGAGATCTATCATCATGTCCAATATAAGCATCGTATCTTGAAAAGGATTAAAGTAAATTTTAAGTGCTTTTGGTTAAGTTACAGAACGACAGACAAACAGACGGGTTGACAACAGTAAGACAATATGCCCACTTTCTTTTGATGTGAGGGCATAAATGATTAGCCTCTACAACTTCTTTCAGTTTGGACAAGTCAAAAAAGAATTTATTTTGTAATTGGTTGAGAAGAATATATTATTTTCTCTTAAATTGTACCAAGATTGTAGTTAGTAGTACATATTTTACTAAGATAGACTTTAAACCAAATAGAGTGTCATAGAAAAGACATTTATTGGAACCTGAATGTTTAACAAAAACATACACATCTCAAAAATAGGAACTGAATTTAAAACTTTAACTACCTTTCAGTGCTTTCTGTTGAATTACTCTGCAATTAATGAGCAATTGTCAATCATTCATAACTAAAGGACAAAGAACAAGTTTCTGAAAACAATGACAAAATAATTAGTTGGAAAACTATTTTTGATGCAGGAATGCCAAAATGTTTTTATAATCTGTATTCAATTTTACATTATTTTATTGGACAGATCACTTACGTTGCCTTGTTCAAACTTATTTGAATGTGTTTTTGATGACATGAGTCTGCGTAGCCCTGTGTCTCCTTTCTCACCACATAAACAGAGCCAAACATTGGAATCTGTACCAGCACCTGATCCATCACTTGTATACATCTCTATATGGTATTGATAAACAGCTGAAATAATTACATGACAGTGAAAAAATGAATGATTTCAAACCATTCAATTTAAGCCCTTTCCTGTTTCACAAAATTTTAGACCTGTCCAAATTCAAAGGTTTTGCAGACAAAAATTTAAAGTGTATTTATTTTGAAAAGTAATCATTTATGATAGAAAGTATTGTGGATGAGAAGAATTTGCTTGTTACAAACAATTTCTTCTTTTCCCACAATGTTTTCTCAATTAAATCACAGGGACGTAAAATCCAGTGATTGAACAGGAAAAGTTAAATTGTTACTATAAACAACTTAAATCAAGTTGACTGATACTCTCATCAGCACTGTGTAACTGAAGAAGCAAAGTTGATCTTTGATCTTCTTAACACAAAACATTAAGGCACTTCTTTGGATCATAAAGTTCAACATTGTATACTAACCAAGAACTAGTATTTTGCTACTGGACAATCAACTGATCATATTGTTTGATACCCTTTTAAACATGACAGAGAATACATTTCTTGTTCAAAATATTGTTAATATCAAACACAGCACTAGAATAGCATTATACTAAAATATTGAAACCCCACTTTACACTCTTAAAAAGTTTCAAATATGGCCTCTAGAGTATGAACACTGACACACCTATATTCAAACATGATCTTGATATCAAGAAGTTTGTTTAAGATTGAAACAAAACTGTGACCTCTAGAGTGTAAACACTAAATTGTTGACAACAGACTCAGGACAATGAAGGATCGCTATAGGTCAAGATAAGCACATTGAGCTCAGTATCAATTTCTATATGACATACTTTGGTTAGATTGTGTTCAACATTCAAAATAACTCAATTACCTGATGCTTAATTAAGAGCCAAATATTCAAAATCGAAAGTAATGAATTTCTTGTTCACCGTATTTGTTTCCTATAGTAAACAGCAATGACAAACATCTAACCTTGCCTTGCATATCAGCAGAATCACCTTTATGTGTAACATCATCTGGGGTTAAAACCTTTTCTAGGATAGGAATGTTATTCTTGTTGAGGCTTGCATGATAATTTTTAGATTTTAGATGAGCTTGATTAATTAATTGAAGTGGGTTAAACATCACTTTCAACAGTATTTCAGTTGTATTAAGGAAGCCTATGCCCAACTAACCATGGCTAACTTATTTCTCACACCAATACGGTCAAATCATTCTATACAAGCCACTAGCTTCTTATACCCACTATCATCATTTGCCTATTGGTGAAACAATTTATCATTTAGTCAATTGTTTATGGAATGGAATGGTGGCTGAGCCAGGATTTAGACAAAGACCCCAGGATTGAAAGAAAAGGTTGTAATTGACAGAGATTGGCTAAACAAAGTTAAGATAAGATTGTCTCAAAGCAATCTTCAAATAGACACAAAATGTACCTGCTGTAGACCCATCATGTTTGATGGCTGGAAGTTCTCGCCAGTAGTCCTGGTATGCATCCATCTTGATCCAGGCAGGGGTTTTGATGTCATAGGTTTTACCTTTAGACTCATCTGTTAACTTCAGCTATGGAATAATTATACACTTTTTAAGTAAATATTGAAATATGTTTCTGAATAAAGTGCAAGATAGAGGATAAAGATGAGTAAATAATTATCTGTAGAAATCTAAAGAGTATTCTTTTCTCAGTTCAATATAATCAAAAGACAATTGAAAAACAACTAAACAAGTAAAACCTAACATGGGCATTTTTCTTTCTTGTTTTTTCTTTTATTTTCAAATATGCTTACAAGATTGATTGGTTGAATAGGGTATAAAGCCACTTTTAACAGTATTTCAGTTATATCAGGGCAGTTAGAGCACCTAACTGTGGATTCCTGGTATTTCTTACACTAGTACTACCACTACACCCTTTCCAAGCCTCCAGCTGCTATTCCTACCTAGGTTTAATGGTTATCCACCCAACACTGGGAGACAAATGTCAGAAAGGATAATCACAACTACCAGGGATCAAACCTGGGACCCCATTGACTAGGAGTCCTATGCCCTACCATTGTGCTTACAAGAACATACAATGGATGTTTTGTAGAAATGTCTAAATAGAGTCATATCTTCAAAGTTGTTAAATCTCATTTCTCTGTGTACACCAGCTATGCACTCAATTGTTAATAATTTGCCACAAACTAGATGATCCTAGTTGGTTTCTTACTCTTAATAAGTAACCAGTTATCAAAGAATACATACGTATTTTTGTAAAACTGGTTCTCTTTGTGCAATATCATTAACTATTGGCTACGTACCTGATCTAGGAACCAAGTTGGAGCCTGGCTCTCATTTTGTAGCCAGTCATCAAGGTATTCTTCAGCATTGTGAAAACCCAGTCTTACTTTATATACATCAGCAACATCCTCTGTAAGTCGAACCTACAATGTTTAGTTAAAGAATGAATGGTTATCAGAGCAATGAATCATCTTATTTTTAAGTAACATCCTACTAACTAAACAAACTAAGATATAATTGTTATTCTTGGGTATATAAAACTTGGCTCAAATAAGTGTTATGAGAAAGCCATTGGCCATAAAGTGCTTACCTGAGATATAGCATAGGAATATTAAACACAGCCTAATTTTGATGAGAGTCACCAGATGGTAAACTCATACAATATTTGAAACCTTTAAGCTTGCTGACTGTCTTAAGAAGATTCAGAATGATATTTTCTTCTTTTTTCTATATAAGTTAAGGTGTGCTCTGGACAAGTCAAGAAACATTTTTTTACATTTTTCTCTAGCCAAAATATGACTTGAGGGGTATACCATGAACAAACTTTGTAAAAGCTCACTGGGAGATTCTACATACCAAATATTTATGCTCTTGGTTTTCTGGTTTTAGAGAAGAAGTTTTTTTCAGTTTTTTATCTTATTCTAATATATGATATATAGTGTATTTGTTTTGATTGTTTGTCTTGTTTGAATGGGGTTTTACGCCTCTTTCAACAATCTTTCAGTTATATCGCGGCAGCTGGAGCACCTAACAATGGAATCCTGGTATTTATCACACCAGAACTAACGTTACATCCTTTCCTAGCCTCCAGCTGCTATCCCACATAGATCTACAATTATGAACCAATTGGTGAGAGACAAATAGTCTGTTTGTTTGAATGGGGTTTTAAGCCGCTTTCAACAATCTTTCAGTTATATCGCGGTGGCTTGAACACCTAACAATGGATTCCTGGTATTTCTCACACCAGTACCGCCATCACATCCTCTCCTAGCCTCCAGCTGCTATCCCACATAGGTCTAGGATTATCGACCCATTGGTGGGAGACAAATAGTCGGAAAGGATGAGTGCCACAGTTGGGTATCGAACCCGGGACCTCTAGATTGACAGTTCGACGCACTACCAATTGTGCTATGACGTTGGCCTTCATATATAGTGTAAATTAGGGTCAAAGAGTGTTTAGTTCAAGTACCATTGTAATGTTTTCCTATATAATAATCATGTTTGAATTGCATATAACCAAAAAATTGATGGTTTACATCTATAAATCTTCCCAACAGAAACTACTGCAAGGATTTCAATACAATTTTACAGCAATGTTCCTCTATCTGATTGCTGAAAAGATTTTATCCATTGAAAAGCATGGCTTTTATGAATATGGCTAATTTCAATATATGGTATAGAGTAAATCAAAGTTCTTTTCCTCAGAAACTACTGGGTCAATTTCAAGCCAATTTTCACAAGAATGGTCTATTGTCAACACTTTTTCAATCGATTTTAATTGTTTGAAAAATTGTTTCCTTTGTATGGCTTATTACCAAATCTATTACATAGTTATTACTTAACTCCAAGAATCTACAGTACCAGCTTCAAATAAATTCCTCAGAATTGATTGTTGGTTGGCCCTTTCACAGATTGCTCAGAGAAATTTTGATCAGTTGTAGGTGGAGGTTATTTTCATATATAGGATGTAGCGGAAACTTTTAAATCTATAAACCCTTGTCATGATGAATAAAATCCTCAACAGAATTACATTTAAAGATCAAATGGCTGAAAACACTGGAATAACTAACTATTGGTTAATATTCATTTTGAAAATTTATAGTTTAAACATCTCTGGCTTAAAAGGAAAAAGCAGGTAGTGTAGACTAAGATCAGACTGCACATATGCGCAGTATGATCTTTGTCTATCTCCTGCCAAAGCAGGAACATTGCGGTTCAGCGTGACAAGAGTTAATTAAATATCAACCAAGTTTTATATAAATGTGTGACCTTTGATATTTGACTTACATTGAATGTATCTGTAGCACCAATTTTAAATAGAAAATCCTCTCTTTCTCCTATCACCATTGATTGAGTTTGACCAGTTTCTTCACAGATGAACAGTTCAATTGCATAGCCTGTCCCTTCACCCGTGTCATCGCCTGTTACTGTCTGTATTATCCATCCGGTGCCTGATGTAATAAACATAAAGGATACCAAAGAAGTAGTCATAAAATACAAAATTTATCAAGTCAAATATAAACATACTAAGGGTGCTTGAGCAGTTAAAATGCTCAACCTACCTGAATGTGCTAATAGGGAACAAGATTTTCAATAGTTTCATTTATATACCATGCAATGAAATTAGTCAGACCCATGAAAACAAGGTCTTTAACCTATTAAATTTTTTTAGATTGCTAAATGATCATTTGTGTGAAATTTGATTGAAAGTGAGCAAGAAATTTCTGGAGAAAATATTATAAAAATGTTTACTGTAAACCATATATGGAAATTAAACCACCAATAAAAGCAATTTTTTTGTATCTTGTCTTATTATTTTCTTTAGACACAAAAATACAAAAGAATCAATGTAAAATTTGGTTGAAAATAAGCCTGATGTTCCGGAGAGGATTTTACAGTTTTCACTTTAACCAATGAAAATTAGCCCAACCAAAAACAACCATGTTTTTAAAGCATTCAAACTTCTTGGAATAAAGCATCACCACAGGATGAATTGTGGGAAATTTTGTTTAAATCCAGCCAGCAGTTTCAAAGAAATGTCATTGCAATAGCCTGCTTCTATAGATGACAGATTGATATTAACAATACAGCCTTTTTTTTTTTTGCTTTAAGAAAGATCAGATTCTTGAAATTGTTTAATGCTGTCAATGCATTATGAAATCATGTTGATATTACTGAAGAGCTGCTTCTATTATAAGCTTGTCTGCAGAGTTATTACACAACTGTATTATTGTTCCATGCACTATGAAAAATAGTCAACAGGTGCATTTTATCTCTGGACTGTTGTTTATACCTTTAAAGTATGTGAGACTGATCAGATGACAGCTTCTTTAAATCTCAGATTACACCAGTGTTTGTTCTACATCAACCCCTCCATCCTTCTTTAGTTATACTATAAAAAGCAGTATGATGTGTTTTCTTACCTGGTAAGTCCCCCGTAGTGTCTTGTTCTTCTTCATCAGCTACTTTAATCTCAGATAACATAAGTGTTTGTTCTACACCATCCTCTCCATGTCCTTCATCTAACCATCTGTAATATATAATATCAACTTGTATGTGACACTCTCCCAGTTTTATATGAGCATTGACACCCAGCAGCCACACAGTGTACAATAAACTCTGCATATATAACGATACTATGAGAACAGAAGAAAGATATCATTATATCCCAGTGTATACTTGTACCAAGCAAAGGCTTATATACTCTCAAATAACAAGTTTCATTCCATAAGATATAATTCACTCTTAACCCAATTTGATATAATGATATTACTAGCTATGTATGTAATAATATGAAAGGTATTTATTATAGCTCAAGCACCTAGCCCTGATTTCTTGAATAGAAATTTTATCTCATTTCCAGTCTTATTCCCACACCCTCCCCTTTTTTATGCCTTTCCAGAAAAAAAGGTAACGAAAACAATGTGGAAAACGAAGAAATGACTTGCTACAAGTAATTTACACATTTTTAGCTCAGTTGAGCACAACATGCTCAAGGAGAGGTTTTGTGATCACTCTGTGTCTTTTGAGTGTCGTCCATTGGAAGGCAACAACGATTCTTTAAGAATCTTGTCTTCTGAAACTAGTGAGCCATTGTGGACCAAACTTGACAAGAGTGTTCCTTGGGTGACTCTTTTCAAAACATTTTTGTTAAATTGTTATTCATGAAAAAATAGGAGCATGGCAGGGGAGCTTATCAGACTTTTAGAAATAAAATATGGAATAATTCTTTAAAAACCTTCTCCTCCTAAACCAATGTGCCAATTTGGACTTGATTTGGCAGGAATATTCCTTGGATGACCTTTTCAAAACTTGTATATGGCATTTTTATTTGCAAAAACAATGATTGACTCGTATAGTGAGCCTTATCAGATAGACTCTAAGAAGTCATGAAATAATTCTTTAAAAATCTTCTCTTCTTAAATAACTAGGCCAATTTATACTACCATACTAGCCTTAGCAGAAATGACCTTTGGGTGACCCTTTTCTGAACCTGTTTGTGTGAAATCTTGATGTGTTAGAGAAATGTGGGAGGGGCTGCGGGGCTTATCAAAATAAGTGAAATCATGAAATAGTTCCAGTAAGTGATTTAGAATCAATTTAAACCTCTTGTTACTGAAGAAGGAGATGTTTGAATTCCTACCAATTTCAAACTATTGCCTGCAAATAATTTGATTTGGACAAGTCTAAAATTGTGCTGCCCAGAACAGGTTACAGTAAACCAAGAAAAGGTTATAGTAAACCAAGAAAAAAAATCCCTAGCTTACATACTTGTACACATTTTGTATAAGAAAACCCTTTAGGTTATGAACTACAGATTGAGGTAAAGATTTCAATATATCAAATTCATTATATAACAACCAACCCCTTTGTTGTGGGTACTCATTTGAATTGTTTTGTGAAACAAGAGGCCCAGTGGGCCTTAACGGTCACCTGAGTAAAAGAGGACCAAGACAAGTGATTTTGTTTGAAAGAATTAGAAAAAGGTTTGGTTGAAATCCCCTCAGTAGTTCTTGAGAAGAAGACGAAAATGTTTAAAAGTTACCAAAAATGACCCCCTTTTGGTCCCCATTTTAGGCACTCCTGACCTCCAGCCTTTTAATTTTCACAAATCTGTATAATCAGTACCCAATGATGCTTTTCACCAAGTTAGTTTGAAATTGGCTTTGTACTTCATCAGAAGAAGGTGAAAATGTGAATTTTTTAACATGATGAACTTTGACCTCTGGGTGTGGCCCCATACATGACCCCAGGGGCATGAATTTCACAATTTATAATATACCTGTCCTAGTTGTCATGCACACAGAATAATCAAGCTCAGGCATTAACGGTTTATTAGAAGAAGATTTTTAAAGAAGTACCAAAAATTACCCCTTTTGCCCCCTATTTGGGACCCTTTGACCCCCAGAACCCCTATTTTCACAAACTTGAATTGGCATCCCCCAATGATGCTTTCTACCAAGTTTGGTTGAAATCCGCCCAGTAGTTCTTGAGAAGAAGATGAAATATTTAAAAGTTACCAAAAATTACCCCTTTTTGTCCCCATTTTAGGGCCCCCTAACCCCCCAGCCTTTTTATTTTCACAAATCCGAATAACCATTACCAAATGATGCTTTTCACCAAGTTTGTTTGAAATTGGCTTTGTACTTCATCAGAAGAAGATTTTTTGTGAATTTTTTAACATGATGAACTTTGACCTCTGGGTGTGGCCCCATACATGACCCCAGGGGCATGAATTTCACAATTTATAATATACCTGTCCTAGTTGTCATGCACACAAAATATTTAAGCTCTGGCATTAATGGTTTATTAGAAGAAGATTTTTAAAGAAGCACCAAAAATTACCCCTTTTGCCCCCTATTTGGGCCCCTTTGACCCCCAGAACCCCTATTTTCACAAACTTGAATTGGCATCCCCCAATGATGCTTTCTACCAAGTTTGGTTGAAATCCGCCCAGTAGTTCTTGAGAAGAAGATGAAATATTTAAAAGTTACCAAAAATTACCCCCTTTTTGTCCCCATTTTAGGGCCCCCTAACCCCCCAGCCTTTTTATTTTCACAAATCCGAATAACCATTACCAAATGATGCTTTTCACCAAGTTTGTTTGAAATTGGCTTTGTACTTCATCAGAAGAAGATTTTTTGTGAATTTTTTAACATGATGAACTTTGACCTCTGGGTGTGGCCCCATACATGACCCCAGGGGCATGAATTTCACAATTTATAATATACCTGTCCTAGTTGTCATGCACACAAAATATTTAAGCTCTGGCATTAATGGTTTATTAGAAGAAGATTTTTAAAGAAGTACCAAAAATTACCCCTTTTTGGCCCCTATTTGGGCCCCTATGACCCCCAGAACCCCTATTTTCACAAACTTGAATTGGCATCCCCCAATGATGCTTTCTACCAAGTTTGGTTGAAATCCGCCCAGTAGTTCTTGAGAAGAAGATGAAAATGTTTAAAAGTTACCGGACGACGGACAACGCATGACGGACGACGACGGACGACGCACGACGACGGACAACTGATGATTGCAATAGGTCACCATGACCATTCGGTCAGGTGACCTTAAAAAACTCCAATGATTACCAACAATAAATGGTCTGGAAGAAACAAAGCATATTGTCATCACTAAGATTTAGATTGCCATCACTAAGATTAAGATTATAACTACTGACCACTAAGATTAAGATATTCATCACTTAAATTTAAATTGTCATTACTATGATTTGAATAGTCATGACTTAGATTGTAACCACTAAAATTAAGACATTCGTCACTGTGAGTTTCATTGTCATCAGTAAAAACTTGATTGTAATTACTAAATTCTAGATTGTAATTACTTAGATTCGGATTGTCGTCACTAAGATTTAGATTAGGATCACTCAGATTTTGATTGCCATCACTAAGACTTAGATCACTTACATAAATCTTAAGTATAGCTTGCCCTCACCTTTCATATCTAAATATATATCTGATTGTTGTGTCCTCTGTCTCCTGTATAACAATCTTGTCTAGCAACCAGCCAGATCCTGGACCAGATCCATCATGTTTGATCTTCACTTTGGTCAATTTGCCAAGATCCACAGCACCAAGTTCAAATACATCTTTCTGTAACAACACACTATCCAGAGTAAAATAGTTCAAAGCCAATTCCCAACAACCTTGCCTTTTTATAAGTTCAAAATTTTGTGGAAAGCATCTTTTTCTATCATTCAACACTTTAAATTTTGTGAATTAATGACAATCGCAGTGTCTATAGATTTTTTTTCATTTGAGCCATATTAATTCAAAGGCTTGAATTCTGTACAGCGCTCTATCAATAATTAACCATAATTCTACTCACATTTCCCTGTTCAAACTTGTTGGAGTGTGTTTTTGAGGTGAGAAGTTTTCTATAGCCTGTATCCCCACATTCACCAAATATCTGTATATAAACATTGGCATCTGTACCAGCTTTAGAGTCTTCACCAGTATACACAGATACAATATACTGATATACTGAAAATATTAAAACAAAAATATGAATAAAAATTTATACTATTTATATTTTTTCACCTAAAATATCTCTGAAATTATAACCATGGTTGTGTGTTCAAAACTAGTCTGGAAGTTTCAATGCAATTTTGAATAGATACCATTAAAATGACCAATTGCCACCTATTAACGAAATCGCAATCAGTCAATTCATCATTCTGATTACAACATAATAGAATATATTTAATGTTAGTTCTATTTTTTTGACACTATTCGAAAATATTTTTATGTTTACATCAATTGTTACAACAAAGTGAATTGATAAGAGATTGTTATGACCACTCTTTGATCAACAAAATATTTGGTGTGGTAAAATGACAGTAAATCTATATGAGCACAATGAATAATTAGGTACACTTGGTATTTATTGTGTCTGACATGAAAACACTGTAACCCATATTTGACCTTTGACTCCTATAAGTACAAATGGTTGTGAAACCACATCTAACAACTGTACCCATCAATATTGAACTCTCTTCATAAAATAAGTAGTTATGATCAAGGGACACAGTAGACCACTGCAGGTGGAGACAAATATTAGAAAGGATATATACTGGAGCTGGGAATTGTACCCAGGACCCTATGATTAGAAGTCCTACAGGCTACCAACTATGCTTTGGACACAGCCACAGATTCTAGAGGCTGATAAACTGAAAAGACCATACTTACAATAAATTGGTTGATTCTTTACTGCTCTAAATGAAAAAAATATTTAGCGCCATTTGGTATTCTTTGATGATAAAAAAAATAAATCAATTTAGAAGAGGACACAATATTTCTTAAGAGAAACCCATTTCAACACATTCAAGCATTTACAATCCAATGGAACCTCTATAGTTTGTAGTGCAAAGAAATGGGACATTTTGCATTAATTAAATCTAGCACAAACCAAAGGGAGGGCAGATGTTTGATGTTTGAGATACTCTTCATTGTAAATTGTCTTATTTTACCAAACATTATGGACTTGATTCAAAATAAATTCTGAATGAGTGTTTGTCAATATCAGTGAAGAGAAATAGAAATTAAACAACAGGGCATTGGATCTGTCGCACTCACCCAAGATAAAGGCTCTTTTTCTTTAAATATTTAAATTCAATATTAAGGCTAGAATTATGATACAAGTTGGCATAGTCATACTCTATACATGTACAGACTTTGTATCTGACAATTTATAAGTCCAAATTTTGCAATGTTCATTTAGCTATTGTGAAAGATGACTACCTAAGGAAAATATCTGTCATATTTGGTTCAAATTGGACCAAATTGTCTTTGTTTCTATATAGAATAGAACCCCCCCTCCCTGGAGCCCCGAGGTTAATGATTTTAGTGTTTTTGGAAGGTGTCAATATACTGATATACTGTTGTTCCATGCAAAATATCAAGCCTCTGGGCCTTTTTTGTCAGGATAAGAAGACTTTTTTTTTAATTTCACCTTTGTTGCCATGGCAACGAGTTTCAATTTATTCTAATTCTTTTAGCTATTTTTAAAAGGGGCCTCCTAATGATGCTTTTCCTTTTTATAATTTGAATTTGCAAAGCACATGTCATAAAAGCATGTCAAATTCATCAATTATCAGAAGATAAATTTTAGACTGGTCAAATTTAAAAGGATTTGCATACAAGTTTGAAATTGCCCTAAAATTGAATAATAAGCACTAATTAGGTTAAAAAAGATTGTGAGAAAGGAGAAATTGTTTGTCACAAGCAATTTCTCCTTGCTTACAAAGTTTTCTGTGCTTTTTTTTCTTCAGGAAGTCAGAAAGTGTCATTGTGTGGTAATGGGTTATCAAGGAAACTGCCAGTTTGATACAGTTGATCCAAATTTCATCAATAGTATAATCAAGTTGGGAGGCAAGTATCACCTAAAAAAAATTTCTACAATCCTTGTTTGAGAAACTTGTGAGAGCTCACCAGGTAGTTTATTAGTGTCAACAATCACTGGAAGTTCTCTCCAGAAATCTTGATACTCTGTGACCTTGACCCATATACCTGCCTCAAGGTCATATGATTTACCTGTTGTTTCATTCTTTAATGACATCTGAAATAGAACAATCAAATACTTTAAGTTTTGACTTATTTCTAGTTTTTCTACCTTATAAAACAAAGAATAACCTAAATGTTTTAACTTTTCCCTTCTTCAGAGAATCAGAATATATTGAAGAAAATTGAATCAAATTGAGAAATAAAAGCAACATCAGTATGTCTCATAATGTTTTCTGGCTTGAAAGGGTACTAAAGGGAAAGGGTCCAAATTGAAACAAGATGTATTTGTGAAATAACATGCTTCCTGTAACAGCCTTTGTTTAAATGTGATCTTGATAAGGTCACAAGCAATTTCTTTTTCAAAATGTTTTCTCAAATATAAAGTCACAGAGACATAAAATCCTGGTATTGTACAGGAAAGAGTTAAAGTAATTATAAATTCCAAGTTTTATGGATAAGTTGAGCAGACATATGACTTTTTGACACTTACCCTTTACCTTGTCACATGACCTCAACCTTAGTATCTACAGATGTGTATCAATGAGATCTAATATCGTGCCATATATGAGCATTGTATATTGAATAGGCTTACAGTAATTGCAAATATTGAAATTGTTGGTTAACTTTTTGCACAAACAACCTTGACCTTGTCACATGACATTGACCTTTGTGTCGGCAGATGGGCATTGACAAGATCTATCATCTTGACAAATATGAGCATGGTATCTTGAATAGGACTGAAGTAATTGTAAATATTGAATTTTTGCAGGTAGACATTGATTGATTGAATTGGTTTTAACACCATTTTAACAGTATTTCAGGCATATCACATCTGCTTGAGCACCTAACCATGAATTCCTGGAAATTTCTCAAACTAGCACTACCCCTACATACTTTCCAAGCTTCAAGCTGCTCATCTCACTAAGGCTTATAATAATTTATCTATAGGTGTAATTAATTGTTTGATTGAATAGGGTTCAACACCACTTTTAACAGTATTTCAGTCATATCCCAGCAGTTGGAGCACCTAATCATGAATTCCTGGTGTTTCTCACACCACTACCACCACAACATCCTTTCCTAGCTTCCAGCTGCTAATTCTTCTTATTTTAGGATTATATGGTGGGAGACATATATTGGAAAGGACATTTGCTGCAACCCGGATTGAACCTGAGACCAAATGATTAGGAGACCGAGACACAACCAATTTGGCTATGGCTGCCACCATCATTGGTGTGATGCAGACAGATTGATTTATTGAATGGGGTTTAACACCACTTTTAAAAGTATTTCAGTCATATTGCAGCTAACCATGGATTCCCGGTATTTCTCACACCAGTACTACCGCTACATCCATTCCTAGCCCCCAGCTGCTATCCCATTTAGGTATACATTTATCCAATAATTGGTGAGAGATAAATGTCGGAAAGAATATACATAGTTCAATCTGGATCAAACCCATGATATTACTTGATTGAAGATTGGGAGTCTGATGCGCTTCCAACTGTGCTATGGTGATGCAGACAGACAGACTGACAGTATGACAAAATGACAGATGGGCAAAGGACAACTATATGGCCTTGACCTTTTGATATAAGTGCATAAAATGTTGCAGATGTCAATTTTAGCACATTGTATCAATCAACTTTCAAAAACATTTGGGTAAAGACAGAAATTGCTAGTGTTTCTTGCAATGTTTTGAAATTTTATTTTTCTAGAGGCTTGTAAAACAAAAGGAATGCATGAGAATAACTGAAATGTGACAATGGAATATTATTTTTCATTCATTATAGAGTCATCAACAAGGAAACCAAGTTTACTTGAAGTATTTGTAACTATCATCAAAACACTCACCTTTTCCAAAAACCAAGTAGGTCCAGATCCTATATACCAGTTATTCATTTCCATATCATCACCAAGAAAACCAATTCTTATCTTAAATAGTTCTCCAATATCTTCATGCACTTTTATCTGAAATCATGGAGATTAAAAAAATGCTATGAAACGATAAGAATAGGACAAGGGGGGTTACCTACTGAGCAGCTTAAATGTCCCAAACTTCACTATTGGTCCTATAAATTATATATTTGGATATTACTACACCATGGTACTATTGTGTTTGACATAAACAATAAACTATGACAGAATTACCCTTGATCAATGGCATTCAGCAAGAGCACTTCTTACAGATTTTGTTTGATTGAATGGGGTTTTACGTCGCTTTCAACAATCTTTCAGTTATATAGCGGCGGCTGGAGCACCTAACAATGGAATCCTGGTATTTCTCACACAAATACTACCATTACATCCTTTTCTAGCCTCCAGCTGCTATCCCACGTAGGTCTACGATTATCGACCCATTGGTGGGAGACAAATAGTCGGAAAGGTTTCCAGATGGGTTTAAGAAAGTGAAAAAATCTTAATTGAAAAGGGGGCATAATTATTACAAACAAAAAGACTATAATGGTCCTAAATAGCTCCTTGAAAATGAAATCAAATTTCCTCAAAATATTGTTCTCAAGTAACAGATTAGTCAAAAGATCTTTTAAAGATTTCAGCCTACATACTATATAAAATGTAGCACCGTGATGAAGCAAAATTGTGTTATTCTAACAAGTTAAAAACAGGATCATCACGTCATTCAAAACATTCAAACTCTTATTGAAAATATCCTTAGCTGTTTCAATGTAAAATTGGGCAGGCAAAGAGAGCCAATATGTAACCCAAAGGACATTATTTCATTTTTTTTGGTAAATGATCTTCAAGCAAAGTCAAATTCTAATATGCAGCAATTAAAACACATAGTTCCACAAAGGAGATTCTAAAAGGTTTTTTCTTTCTTTGTTTCATTTTTTAAAAATACAGTGTATGTGACTTTTAGGGAATTACTCCTTTTTTTATTATGTAAACTAGAAATTTGTCACAGGCACGCAGGGTACCCATATGATTGCTTGTCACATGACCTTCAGATCCAATGATGTAGACGATATCCTTTGGATAATAATCTGACACATAAACTAACCCATCAACCCACCAAGTACACATGGAGTGAGGTAACACTATATATGATGGTAACAAACCAGTTGCCATCAAATGGCAGGGTCAACAAGATGTGTTTGTGAAACACCATGCCCCCAAAACAGGAATTTTTTAGAAACGGTTGATTTTTATTGGGTTTTTTTCTTTGTTTTAGGGAAAAAGGTTAAAATTTTGACCTTGACAAAATGACTTTCCCCAGTTGTGCCTTTTGAGACCTATGTACATACCAACTATTAGCATTGTATCTTAACCAGGGTTGAAGTTATAGAAAATGTTTAGTTGGCAGGTTAAGTTTTTGAGTAACATTTTAGGGAAAAAGTTAAAAATTTTGACCTTGACCTTGATGAAATGACCTTCCCCAGTTGCGCCTTGTTGAGACCTAACTACATACCAAATATTAGCATTGTAACTTAATTAGGGATGAAGTTATTGGAAAATGTTTAGTTGGCAGGTTAAGTTTTTGTTCAAAAGTGGCAAAGTAAATCAACACTTTTATAATTTATTTGCACTAAATTTGACAATGATTGTGATCAAATATGAAGATAAGAATTTAAACAAAAATTAAAAAGAGCTCTGAAAAGCATATTAACCTTTGGAAATGAACAAATCAATAAGAAATAGTCAGAAATTATGATCTGTAGAAGTAGACTATAGGCTTGAAAACCATGAAATAAAGTTTGGCCCCCAAGAGCTTTTACAGCAATTAACTCAAAGTCAAGATGTTTCCACATGCCAACTATGGGTTGTCACAAAATAAAAATGTGACCTAAAGAGTAGCCAAAGTCTTATAATGAAATGTCTTAGCATGGGCTATTCACAGACTTAGACCTTGTGAACTCTAAATTTGTACAGTGTCTTTTGTAATCAAGGGTGCTTTCATGTTAAATTTGAAAGAGATTTGATGAAAAATATGACCCTTAGAAAGGAAACAAGAGTGTGATGGATTGACAGAGACTTAAGCCCCCCACCCAACGCTGGAAACAGGTGTCACTGGGGTATCTCATTTTCAAAAATCAATCCAGTATATGATGAGAAAATATTTAGACAAAAAATTCTATTTAAGATCATTAACTTTATCAAAAGTCCAAGTACCATAACCAAACAAGATGTGTTTGTGAAACACCATGCCCCCGAAACAAGGTGATTTTTATTGGGGTTTTTTTTCTTTGTTTTAGGGAAAAGGGTTAAAATTTTGACCTTGACCTTGATGAAATGACCTTCCCCAGTTGCGCCTTGTTGAGACCAAACTACATACCAAATATTAGCATTGTAACTCAATTAGGGTTGAAGTCATAGGAAAATGTTAAGTTTGAAGTTTTGCAGACAGATAGACAGACGGACAGACTCCAGTAAAACAATATGCCCCTGATCTATAGATGCTGGGGCATAAAAAGGGTTAGATTTCTACTAGATATACAGTCTATCTGTGAAAAGTGAATCAAATACATGCAATAGTTGATACCGTTTCAGATATCAATTGTAAGTTATTTCAACAAGGACCAGTCTATATATTTGTCTTCCAGTAGACTGTAAGGATTAATTTGTGCTAATTACTGTGAATGTATCCATATTGCCCCTGTCAAATCTGAACTCTGGTTCCTCTCCAATCAAACAGGCTTGACTGTGACCTCTGTCCCCATATAGAACAATAACAACTGTACTTCCTGTTCCTTCTGTAGCATCTCCGCCAGTTGTTGTAGTAACTGTCCATTTTATACCTTCAATGGAAGACAGTTGGTGCAATTCTAATAATCTTTGTCTCTTTGGTTAGAAGTGGTTGTGAGAAAGGAAGAAATTACTTGTTACAAGCAATTTCTTCATTTTCCACAATTTCAGAGGGTAATTAAAAGGTGAGATTGTGCATCAATGGTTTCAAGACAAGTCTCAGGAACTAGCAGAGGTCAAAGCTTCAGTATAAAAAGTTCACAGAAATCTGAAGAATTATTAAATGAAATTCATGTAAAGCTAAAATTTCAACAAAATTGTATGTTGGTGATACTATGTATCTACAAGGTTTTATGCAAGGCACAGAGATCAATCTCCTGAGTTTAAAAAGAAAGTACTTCTATATTTCATTATCCTTATTTCCATTTCAATTAGTCTCCCCTTATTCTCTTTACCCTACTTCCAAACAGTTTATGGAGAGGAATGTACTCGTGAAACAAAACATACCTTTTCATGCCATGTATTCAACATAAATTGTTCCCTACAATTAGTTTTCTCGAATGCTCTCTGGTAGATTATCAAGATTCCCTGTTTGAAAATACCTGATTATTTCACAAACAAGTTAAATTATCAAAAAGATGTTTTTTCATAGGTATAGCCCTGCTTTCATTCATTTCAGTTTGTTGAACATTATAGTAGCAGTACTAAAGACACAGATGACATCAAGCAAGTTCCTATACCAGCCATGTACCAAATGGCATGCTTTTATAGATTAACCCTAGTTTCACTTTTCATCTTTTTTTTCTATCAGGAAATAGAATTTGCTTCTCATGTAAGATCAATAAACCTGTCATTTCATGAAACAACAACTATATTTTCACTAGTAGCTCGACCACTCATGAAAAAAAAAGCTTTTGTTGTTCACTAAATGAGAGAAAAAATTGTACTTACAATAAAAGAATTAATTATCTTCAAAATATTCTTCATTTTATTTGAATTTGGAGGACAGGAGGACACTACAGTCTGTAATTTGGATATCAAATTTATCAATTCTTATGTTTTCCCCAGAATATTTCTGAAATGCTAGGCAGCATAACCAAGGATCAAATATTCAAAAGGCCTTCATCTCCTCTTTATTTGACAGATTTGGCTCCATTTAAAATGATAAGATTTTATGATAGTTCAATCGAACTGTGCAAGTATAAAAGAAAACCAACCAAACTGTATATTTTATTACAATAACAAGGATACTTTTAATCCCTTTTCACAAGCCCAATTGCCAGTGATACAACTCAAAATTTTGACATTTTATTATGAACATGACCTTTGGCAGATAACCCTGCAACAAACACAGTGCACCTGCACAAATCAAGATCCTTTGAACAAAAGGAACAAAGGATCTAAGGAAGGTCAAAATTTGACCTTTGAGGATGACATTGCCTGTATTTGTTTCCTAAATCAAGCACAGCATAATACAGTTGTCTCCTTAATTAGGCCCAGCACATTGCACTCATCCAGATTTGCAAGAGCTTAAACTATTTCCAGAATCAAACCAAAGAATCAAGAGATAAAGACAAGGATTAAATTTGGCATTTGACCTCTAGCCGAGACCTTAACCTTCAGATTGGAAACCTCTATCAAGACCAGTATATTAGCTTTCATCAAGACTTACAATTAAATTTCATTTCAGTTAACCTATTTCTATACTACAATATCTTAGACTTGCCCAAATTGAAAGAAGATACATATGATAATTTCAAATTGATGGAATTTGTTTTTTTTTGCCTTTCTGGTTGGAAAACATTATGAGAAATAATAAAATGGTTTTTACAGGCAAGTTATGCATTTTCCACAATGTTTCCCAAGTCTTTCTTATACAAAGTAGGATTGTTTAGGGATCCAGAGTCAAGAATGATAATGCACATGTTATGAAATTGGTAATGAGTTACATATGCAAAATACCTTGTGGTTCAGGACTTGGTATTCTGATAACTTCAGACACAGTTTCTTGTTCAGCTTGGGTTTCTTCTTCAACAACTTTCTCTTCCTTGAGGTCATCCTTTATTTCTTCTACCTGCTCATCTTTCTGTTCATCTTCAACATCAGGCAAGTTTTCTGCTTGTAATTCACTCCTTTCAGACCCTTCACGTATTGAAGGTTTCGGTGAAATTAAGGGGACAAACACTTCTGTGTCTTTATTGTTGTTCTGGTTTGTATTTTCTTGTCTACTGTCTGATGTGGAGGGATATAAGGTCCTCTCTATCTTCCCATCATCTTGTCCTGCATCTAACCAGCTTTGAATTTGGCAAAAATGTAAAAACAAGAAAAATATATGCAGGTCTTGTATGGCTGCAAAACTTGAAATTTGGAAAAAAGATCTCGGTTGAATAGGGAGAATAATTCATGTAAACTAGAACTAGTCATTCAGGCACAGTAAGTCATGCCCAGCACATATTGAGTTGTGACCTTAAAGCTATCTGATTATTAGTTTCCAATGGCACATCTACTCATGATGGAGAACAAGTGTTTCAAATCATTTAAAAATCCATGCACAAACATAGGAGATATGCTCTGGATAAGGTCAATTTGAACATTTAACAATGAGCTGTGTCCTTGACCTTGGAGCTATCAAAAAAGAAAATGTTTCAAATGACACATCTTCTCATAGTGGAAGACAATTGTGCCTAGTAATTTAGATATCAATCCATAAAAGATATTCTCTGGATAAACTCTTTTTGAATATTTGACTTTAAGCAGTGACCTTGACTTTAGAGCTACCTGAAAATTTGTATCTTATTGCATATCTTCTCTTGACAGAGAATACTTTTGAAGTTATTTTGAAATCCATCCATTTATATAGAAGTTCTGTTCTGGATAATTTCAAATAGCCTGACACACTAACATGCTTTCACTGACTTGTCATAGTAACACATATGTCTTGCTAACAGAAACCAGGCTTGACAAAATTTTATTTGAAATTACTTTTAAAGCAAAAGTTATCTTTTCAATACTACAGATATATCATCAGATAAAAATTATTGGTAATGTCTGAACTGTCTGAGACGGATTATGATCTCGAAATATAGCCTTCTCAGAATGCTCTGGATATGCTAAATTTTGATGTTTGACCTTGAGCTGTGACCTGGATCTTGGAGCAATCTACTCAACAAGAGTTCTAGAGAACAATAATTGTGTAAAGCTATTTTGAAATCCATCCATAGTTGAAGGGGCTATGCTTTTGACAAGGTCTACTTTAATGTTTGACCTTAAACTGTGACACTATCGTGGATACAATAATTGGGAAAAATGCGTCGGTGCAATATCAGAAAGGATTCACATGTGAAGTTTCATCCAATTTGGAACAAACAGAATGACTGAAGGAAGGACAGACAAAGCTGCAGCTATACGCTCACCGGACTCTAACAACACCAATGCAGACACTACTAGGATGATCACATTAATTCATTTTGAATTTAATACGAGTAATTAACCTTTACATATTTCAAATCACAGTGAATACTTATGTTTTTAGATTGGTAGCGCGTCAGACTCCTAATCTTCAATCATGGGATGTCATGGGTTCAAACCCTTGTGTCGGCACATATCCTCTCTGACATCTCTCACCGATGGGTGGATAATCTTAAACCTATGTGGAATAACAGCTGGAGGCTAGGAAAGGATGTAGTGGTAGCACTGGTGTGAGAAATACCTAAAATTCATTGTTAGGTGCTCCAGCCACCGCGATATGACTGAAATACTGTTAAAAGTGGCGTTAAGCCCCATTAAATCAATCTTATGTTTTTAGGCTATTATTTGGACAGCAATATTGATTTTATAGGGTTTAGGGCTACTCGTATGCAAGATGTTTTGTCAGCACAATGATAAATTGATTTGATCATTCCTTTTTTAATGACCTACCTGTTACAAATAAAAACTGTTTCCTTGGATTCCAAAGAATCTTTGATTGTAATATTCTCTAGGAACCATCCATATCCTTAAAAATGAATAAAGAAGAGATTATCGTAGAAATTGAAAAACAATAAGGTGTGAATAATGAAAAGAGTTTATAAATCATTAATTGAAAAAGCTACATATTCAAATTTAATGACATCTGACATTCTTACAATGATCAATATAATAAGAAATAATAGAGATATAACAGAGTAAAAGAAAATATTACACAATATAAGAAATTCTGCACAAACACTATATTCAACAGGTCTGTATTCTCTAAGATATACCTAAAGTACTACCTTTCCACACTACTTTTTTTTAACTTTCTGAAACAAATTTAAATAATTGGGTCACATTTCTTATGTCATCTCCAACCTTATTTAATTTGGACCAGTTTTGTGGCAAAATGCGCTAAATACCTTTTTCAGAGTTTTTATGTCCTATTACAATTTGTATTAAATCTCCAAGCTGAAGAGCTTCCAATTCAAATACATCTGTCTGAAAAAAAACAAGAAAAGCATCAATTACTGAACTCTCAGTATGTCTTTTCAATAAAACTTAAACTAAGCCAGTCAAATTTGGTGGCATAAACATGATATTAATTAAGCATGAAATCTAACCATCAGGGGTATTAATTTTCACAATTCATAAAGATAACTTTTCAGTTCACAGGTGAAAGTCTAAATGTCATAAATATAAAGATATCTAACCTAGTTGGTTCTAATTTTCTCTGGATTAAAGAAAGATACTTTTTCGGTTCACAGGTGAATATCATAATGTAAAAATATCTAACCTGGTTGGTTCTAATTTTCTCTGGATTAAAGAAAGATACCTTTTCGGTTCACAGGTGAATATCATAAATACAAAGATATCCAACCTAGTTGGTTCTAATTTTCTCTGGATTAAAGAAAGATACTTTTTCGGTTCACAGGTGAATATCATAATATAAAGATATCTAACCTGGTTGGTTCTAATTTTCTCTGGATTTGATAATGAGTGTTTCAGCTGTCTTTGACCAGTCCCCCCAAGATCTCCATAGATGTATATGTATGCATCGTTATCCAGACCATCCTGATTTACATCACCAACCTTCAGAGTTATGGTGTACTTCAGAACTAAAAATGAAATGGATAACACAATCATAGAATAACTTCATTTAATGGAATAAACAGCCATAAAGAGAACCTCTCTCAACAAAGTAATTTTGCATACTGGTATTACAACTGTTATTTAATTGTCCAGGGCATGTGAAATTAGAAGCAAGATTGTAATTTTTAAAAAATTAAATCATATCGTAAAGTAATACCTGAAATATGTGGTTAACCATAACCATATTTTCCATTATACTTCAATTACATCATGGCAGTAGGTTAACAACAGTTCTCTGTCTTTTCATACACCAATACAACCACTACATTCTATACCAGCTACGAGCTCCATTACCTGTAATTTCCTATTGTCAATAGACAACCCATGACGCCATGACTTCAGTCATTATTTTAACAAATGTTTGCAAAACCAGGTTCCTAATTGAGCCCCCAGGATTGAATCCACTACCCAACTAAGCATCTTAATTTGGCTAAAAGGGTAAAGGTAAATGTGTGAAACAAAAGCCTTTAATCAGAAGAGAACTCAGTGAAATATATTATTTGCCTAGTCATTAGTGGTTCAAAATTTATTAATTATTTCATTTTACAGCATCACCAATTTAGGTGCTTAGAACAATCTCTTGGTAAAAGACAACTGTTCTTCAGCAATGTTCATTTGTTCCAGCAAAGTTAGCAGGTAGTAGATTCATACTGAAGCTAAGAAGATCAAGTCTAGTGCATATCTACCTGGTAATTCCTTGATAGCTGGCCATGGTACTGGGATTTCTTTCCAACAATCCAGTTTGTTGTCAATGGCAACCCAGTCATTCACATCTACCCAGAATGCATCTTTGGTATCGTTATCTTCAAAATTGATCTGGAATATAAGTCACAAGACAGTTATTTTTACGAAGAGATATTAATAGGTAAAAACCTGGGTGCTCCAAATGACAAATCAAGATGATTCTTAATTAGTTTAGAATTTGAAATGAAAGTTTGCTTGTTCATAAACTGTTTCTGGTCATATAATAGACACAAGGAATTTCTTCTTCTTCAGAAATATTTTCCAAATATCATGATATAAATTATATTAATCTTAAATAAATCATACAAGTTTATTTTGAACTGGTGTAGATATCATGCATGCTGAATTTCCAACTCTTCGCTCTGATTCCAATTTTACCAATTTATTCACAAATTAAACCTATCAAGTTTTGTCTGTTGCATTGACAGGGAGTGAGGAGAGGAAGGACCATAACTCTATTTTGCTCAGTTTGTATTTCCCAATAAAAACCACTGTAATTTTTCAAAACTAATGGTGTTTATTTCTAAAAAATATACCCATGGCATCTCAAACGACAAACACACTCACACAGGACAGACACAGCCCAAGGTCTATAGTTCCAGTGGACTTCAGCACACTTACAAAATCAATAAAATCTAAGTATTATGAAATCAGAAGGGCTAATGCAGCCTAAAAAAGATTGTGCAGTTGGATTATATACAACCTTTGACCTCCCAAGACTTGAAACTTTGGTAGAGAAACCTACATCCAGCAGAGTAGACTTGCTCAAATCAGGATAGGCAAGAGTGTAAAATATTATGAGAATTGGACAATTGAATCAAAAGACATAGGCAATGTGAAAAATAATCTCTGACTTTTTGCTGTGCTCTTTAAAAAGCCCATCATACATGCTCTAATTAAGATGTACAATGTGAAAAAATGTGAGAATCATAAAAATTTACTTTTAATTGTTACCTTTAGACTAGAAGCCTGAATCAAACACAGTACCCTCATTAAGATGTCAAATTATGTAAAATATTACAGGAATCAGACAACAGGGTCAGGAGATTTGAAAAAAAAAAGATCTTCTGCTGTGACCTTGACCTTTAAAGTATAGGCAAAAAACAAGAGCAGTATACTTACTATAATCAAATTTCAAAAGTGTCTGAATTATCATGAGATACCCTTCATAGGATCAAAGTAAAAATTTACCTTCTACTGTGACATTGATCTTTAGAATAGAAGCCTGATTCAAGTTCAGCAATTGTGCTCTGATCAAAATATACATGTATGAAAAAATATTTTACTTAGCATGACTAGGATTCAGAAGATAACAAGGCTATGAAAATACCTCCATTTTTTTCCTGATGATAGTCAAAATTGGCAAAATGTAGTAACTGTCTTTAATAAGAGCCATCAGAGATCGATTATGCTCTCCAAATTTAGCCCTGTCACAAAAAGTATACAACAAACAGGGGTAAAGGTTTCGGACAGACCGACAAAAGGGCTTTTGCCCTTCTCTAGGTGTAATTAATCTTGACATTGAACTGCGACCTAGAACTTGCAGCTATCTGTAAAAGTTATTTCAAAATCTATCCATAATTTTACGAGCTATGATCAGAAGATGCTTAATTGTAATGTTTGACATTGAGTTGTGACCTTTGCCTTTGAGCTTTCTGACTATTTCTTTCAAATGGTACATCTATTCTTAATAGAAAATAATTGTGCCAAGATATTTTGAAAGCCATCCATAATTAAAGGAGATATGCTCTGGATATGCTTAATTTAATATTCGACCTGTGACCTTCACCTTGGAACACTCAGATAATTATTTCAAATGGTACATCTAACCATGATAGAGAGCAATTATGACAAGTTATTTTGCAATCCATCCATGATTTTAGGAGCTATGCTCCAGAAATGCTTGGTTTTAATGATTGACCTTGAGCTGTAACCTTGACTTTAGAGCTATCCTTATATTTCTTTCAAATGGTACATCTTCTTATGATAGAGAACAATTGAACCCAATATATTGAAATCCATCAAAAAACAAGGTGCCAAATTGTCACAAGATACACCAGTCACACTGCTTTATATTAACTGGGGGTTTGAATACAACTGAGGTTATTTTGAATGAATATTTTTTGTCAAACCCTGCCAAATACTTTTCGAGATATACTCCGGACAAGATTCAATAATGAAAAAAAACAAAGGGCAATAACTAAAAAATAGGCTAGGAAAGGATCTGGTTCTTGTACAATGCACTCCAACTTGGTGAAATTTCATGATTCTAGCTATTATACTTTTAGAGATGTACTCCGGCCAAGATTCAACAATGAAAAACAACAAAGGGCAAAAACTCAAAAAATAGACTAGGTTGAGTTATGGTTTTGGTACACTGTACTTCCCCTTGGTGAGCTCTATCCATGCATGAAATTTCATGATTCTAGCTATTATACTTTTAGAGATATACTCCGGACAAGAGTCAAGTATGAAAAACAACAAAGGGCAATAACCCAAAAAATAGGCCAGGAAAGGATATGGTTCTTGTGCACTGCACTCCCCCTTGGTGAGATCTATACACCCATGATATTTCATGATCCTAGCTACAATACTTTTAGAGATATACTCCAGACAAGATTCAAGTATGAAAAACAACAAAGGGCAATAACTCAAACAATAGGCTAGGTAGAGTAATGGTTCTTGTACACTGCACTCCTACTTGGTGAGCTTTATCCATCCATGAAATTTCATGATTCTAGCTATTATACTTTTAGAGATATACTCCGGACAAGATTCAAAACAACAAAGGGCTATAACTCAAAAAATAGGCCAGGTAGAGTTATGGTTTTTGTGCACTGCACCCCCCCCTTGGTGAAATCTATGCACCCATGAAGTTTCATGATCCTAGCTATAATACTTTTAGAGATATACTCTGGACAAGATTCAAGTATAAAAAACAACAAAGGGCAATAACTCAAAAAATAGGCCAGGTAGAGTTATGGTTATGGAGCACTGCACTTTGCATTGATGAGAAGAATTTAACTGCCAAGTTTAAAGTCAATCGGACTTACTGTGACAGAGTTATGCTCTGGACAAAGAAGTGGACACCGCCTGGACAGCCGGACGCCCGGACGCCACGGGTGATCCCATAATACGTCCCATCTTCGACGGGTGAATGAAAAAGGAACTATGCTCTGGAAACGTCAATTCCAATGATTGACCTCAACTGTGACCTTGACCTTGGGGCTTTCCAAAAACAGGGGAAATAAGATGGTTGGATATCACAAGGAATTCACACATGATGTTTTATCCAATTTAGTCTATGGGGTGTAGAGAAATAGAGGTGGACAGAAGACAGACACACAAAGAGGTGGCTATATGCTTGCTCTTGGATATAAATTTCAGCAAGTCTGTATTTGTGTCAGCAAGGCCATCTTTTACTGACCCTCTTGTAAACTCTGAAGTCTGGTGAAAAGAAAAAAGACTTGGCTATCATGTGGCTAAATATTACCTTTCTGAGGTACCATGCTTTAGTAATGGTTGAGTCTTGAAAACCAAACCTCACTTTTCTTAAATCACCAATCTTCTCTGAATATCTAACCTAGAAAATTAAATGATTTTTGGTTTAAATGCTAATTCTGAAAATGCACATCAAAGTAGTCAAACTAAATCCATGAAATAATGAAAAAAAACAAAAGGTTATAAGAAAATATTCAAAACACATTACATTTTCTGTATTTTCATCATACACTTTGTAATGGCAGATGAGTCAATAATTTTTGCATAACTACACAAAAACAACACACTAAAGACAGACACAAACATTACATATTTCTACAAACATTATGGTAGAACATGGACAAATTTTGACATAATGTCTTCTCTAAAAAGTATAACATAGCATTGTTAAAGTCCAACTGAAAATGAGCCAATGCGTGACATTTCCAACCATTTCGCATGTGCACGACTTGCACGCATTTAGCACCATGGACAGCCATTCATGGCAATTAGAATATTTGCTGATTATTTAAAGAAGCCTTGGGTCAGTATCTATCTACAGAACCCAGAGTGAAGACTCTGATCAGACTGTACGGATGCACAGGCTGGTCTGAGTCTTTACTTGGTGCAGATGTGTAATGGTTTGAAATGTCACGCATGCGCTCAATTAACATCTTACACTGAAAATATCAGATAGACCAATCTCAAAGCATTCATCACTTTTTGATACGAGTGGGAGGGATTTAGTCTCGCCTTCACGCCCACAGAAAACAACAACAACATCCAGAGGTCCATCAGGTCCACGTCGGCCTCCTGTCAAACATTCCAAAGTCCATGATCCTTCTGAAATAGTCAGGTTAATAGAGAAATGAAAAATTGCCATTTTCACTATATTCATATCAGTCAAATGCTCAAACACTCAAGGCTTTATCAGAAACCTTGTAGTGGCTATTGTCAGGAGATAGGTTTTTGAAACAACCCATGTGTTTCATTCTCCGATGCAACTTAAGATTAAGGATCTTTCATTGGTCCACACCTTCATCTTTAAAAATTGTTTCACAATTGCTGTAGAAAAAGGGCTAAACCAATAAAATTCTGTCTTCAGTCAATATAGATAGATTGATTGAATGAGATTAAAGCCACCTTTAACAGTATCTCAGTCATATGGAGTGGCTGGAGCACCTAACGATGGATTCTGCACACCAGTGCTATCACTACATCCTATCCTAGCATCCTGCTGCTATCCAACATAGGTTTATGATTATCCACCCATTGATGAGAGACAAATATTGGAAAGGATATGTGCCACCGATGGGGATAAACCCATGACCCTTCATTGAAGATTGGGAGTCTGATGCACTACCGGCTGTGCTAGGACAGCTGAGTTTTAGTGAATATAGAATATATTTGTACAAATATTTTCCATTCCAATATGAGATAAAAATCAAACTTATGCCATCTTTCTGATTAGGGGTAAATGTGTATTCTTATATTAACTGTTGTAAGAATCTCCAAATGTTATCTATGTTTTGATTTAAACTCTTGAACTGTTACGATTCAGATATCCCTAGGACCTGACACAATTGTTGGATCCCAAGCTAACTGAAGTCTTACATGACAGTTTATCCAAAATATGTACACAACATCAGTTAGCAGAATATATGGTCTGGTATATGAACTAACTCGAGGTGCTTGAGCGCCTGTATCGCTCCACAGGCCTGAATGTACTGATTAAGCAAATGGTATTTTCGGGAATTCAATATAAATTGAATCATCTTTGTCATAAATCTGGCAAATAAATCTGATCACTAAAATCTTTGAAACAGTTCTGGAGAAGCATTTCAAAGTTTTTCGTTGTTTTACAGCAGTCAAGTTAATTTATATAAAATTCATTTACTAACTTAGATGAAAAAGGTATTAACATAATTTTCATTGTTAACCAAATATGGACATAAGCCATGACAATAAAAGCCATGTTTTTCAACCTTTGGCCAGTGGAGCTAAAAATCAATTGTTTCTAGGTGTCCTAAACACTTTAGCTCAAGCTTAAATAAAGTGTAGTTAGAAGATGCAAATCACCAAATAAACAAGAGGACCATGATGGTCTTATATTGCTTCCCTTAGTATGATGGCTCAAGGCTTTATAATATATACAAAATATCAAAGCCTAATTATTTTTCTCTTTTAATCCTTGGTATATTCAAAATCCCACCATACAGGGCTAATTCTAGAGTTCAGTAATTCTTTGAAGTATTTTGGTAGAGGGTCAATAGGCATTGATACATACCAGATGTCAAAGCTCTAGGCCTTATGGTTTAGGAAGAGAAGATTTTCAAAATATATATCCTTCTTTATTATTTTCTAAAATCAGAGATAGCACAGAAAGGGTTAATTTTCAGAATACTGTAATTCTATGAAATATTTTGGTAAAGGGTCAATAGGTATTGATACACACCAAATATTAAAGCTCTAGACCTTATGGTTTGGGAGAAGAAGATTTTTAAAGATTTCCTTCTTTCTTCACATGAAAATCAGAAATCACACAGAAAAGGGCTAATTTTAAGGGTACGGTAAATCTTTGAAGTATTTTGGTAAAGGGTCAATGGACATTGATACATACAAAATATTGAAGCTTTAGGCCTTATGGTGTAAGAGAAGCAGATTTTCAAAGATTTCCTTCTTTTTTACTATGTAAAATTAGGGATTGCACAGAAATGGGCTAATTTTCAGAGCACTGTTATTCATTGAAGTATTTTGGTAGAGTATCAGTAGATGATGATTTATACTAAATATCATAGCTCTAGGCCTCATGTTTTTGGAGTAGAAGATTTTCAAAGTTTTCCTTCTTTATTTCGATGTAAAATCAGGGATCACACAGAAAAGGACTGATTTTCAAGATACGATAATTCTTTGAAGCCTTTTGGTAGAGAGTCACCCAATGATGATTTATAACAAATATAAAAGCTCTGGGCCTTATGGTTTGAATATTTAAAAGAGCATGACCTAAGGATCATTTCTATGAAGTTTTGTTGAAATTCCATGGTTAATTCAGGAGGAGAAGATTTTTTTGTAATTGTGAAAGGATGTACAGACAGATGGATGGCCGGATGATGACCTAGCGCAATAGCTCACCAAGAGCACTTTGTGCTCAGGTGAACAAAAAATGTTTGACATGAATTTTGATTTTTAGCTTTTCCTTTCCGGCCTTAATGAACAAATTGCTGGATGTACTGACTTGATGATGTAGATGTTTGGCATCAAAAACATGGCAGGCCAAAACATTTGTTATGCTGGTATGGATTTACTGCCTCAATGGAAGCTTAACTTCAATCTTGGGGATGTTAAATGATTTGTGTGATTTGCTATGGGTTTATTTCTATAAACATTGCCAGAGCAATAGACATGGCATATGCACATATCTCAAATTATTATTGATGGACATTGATTATTGTTGTAAATGTTTTGCCTCCAGTAATGAAGTGGCAAATTGTTATGTTGGTAAACTAGTGTACTAACATAATGGTGTAGTTGTTTGGTGTTAAATAATGGAATGTCCTAATCTTGTGTTGTTGGCTATTTGTTTACTAGCTTGATGGTGTAAATGTTTGGCCCCAAATATTAGAATGACTACAGCACTTGTTATATTGGCTATTGGTAAACATTTGTCTAAAACATAGGGATAGCCTCATCACTTGTTATGTTTGATATTGGTTTACTTACTTGAAAAAGCAGATGTTCAATTGGACGGCCACATGATATGTTACATGTTTGCTATCGGTTTACCTACCTGTGTGTTTAAATAATCTGGTGGCTACGTTCCTTGTAATTTTGCTATTAGAATATTTACTTGATAGCGTAGATATTGGAAGGGATGGCCACATCACTTACTTGATGGTGTGAGATGTTTGGCCTCAAAAAATGGGATAGCAACATCACTTGGTATGCTAGCTGTTAGTTTAAGTGTTTCTTCTACCTCTTCTAACTGGTTATTCTTGCTGCCTATCCAACTAAATAAATGGGAAAGAAACACTGCTTTTCATTTCAACTAAACTAGATAACATAATTTAGTCAAGTTGAGAGCATTTGTGATAGCTAACCAAATGTTTGTTGAATGCCGTAATAATGTTCACATTTGACTTTTGATCCTTTTCAATTATTCACTGGTGCAAAGAGTATCTTATCACTAAATTCATAGCAAAAGATTATTTTTACATTACATAGCATACTGTTTGTTTGGGGTTAAATGTCACTATCAACAATACTATATTTATATCACAGAACAGAACAGAACAGAACAGAAATTTTATTCAAGATAACGACTTGAACACGTATGGTTCATCGTCGATATACAAAACATTATACAAAGCATACATGGGTATAAACACACTTAACAGTATAAATTACAAAGTATATGTGGAAATAATGAATAATGTAGGGGTCTTATTAGGATTAAATTTGCATATCGTTTGTTTTCTAAATTTATTCCAAATTTGTGATATGTAAATTATTAATTACCCGTTGTCAATATTCAAGTTTTGTTTTCGCTTTTCGTTTGCTTTTATAGAGTAAATACCAATTCCGTTTAGAATTTTAATGTTTTCTGAATTTAAAAGCTCTATTAATTTTTTAACGCTTGGTCTCTCGTAAAAATATTTTTTGATGTATAAATTTCTCAAATCCCTGTAAGCCGGACAGATTAACAAAAAGTGAAATTCATCTTCAATTTCATTAAGATTACAAAGTGAACAAATTCTTTCGTTTCTAGCAATATTTCTATGTCGTCCGCTTTCAATGTTTAATGTATGAGCTGAAAGGCGCAATTTCGCCACAGCGTTTCTATAAGAAGCAATTTTCATTTCATCTAAATATAAAGAAAAGGAGAAACTATCTTTAAGATTTTTGTATACGAATAAAGTGAAATACATGTACATTTATTCATTGGCCTCCAGGCTATTACAAGAACTAAGCTGGGGCTCTGAAATGACTTGCCCAAGGTCATACCAGGAAAATGGCTGGGACTTGATCCTGCAACCCCTCAACTTCTCTTAGATCATGAGTCCACAGCCCTTACCACTGAGCCACCCAGGACCCAGCAATCCATTCTGTATTCTGTGCAAATTTACCTAAGAAGCAACTACAGGATGGCATTTCCACATGACCACAAAGGAAAAAAATTACAGGACAATGGTAGTTTCAGTAGTGGTAGAAATATGCTTTGTCATTATTATGTGTTAATTTAAGCCTAAGGAAGGATAATCAATTAGAGGGAACACAACTCACTCATTGTGCTACTCACTATGGTTGAGTACCATTCTATCCCAAAACCGTAAACAGTCTAGAAAAGATCAGTTCAAGGTGGACCAAATATAATGGCTAAATGAGAAATTATATAAAAGGGGGTTACAATAATAACAATTTATACCCAAAGTCAAAAGCTTACATTTAATTCACAAAATTATCCACATATATGACCAAACTTGAAAAACATCAAGAAATGATTTATATGAAATCATATAAAATTAGGAAATATTCAAGTAAAAAGCAAAAAGTTTGGAATGAACAAATACAGACCATTACCCTCGAGGCTCCCTGTTTAAGGCAATGAAAATAAAATACAACAAAAGTCTATCGTGGTGGCAACAATCACAAAATCTAGATAGAGTGTACAAAGTCTTATGAAACAAGAGCCGTGGGAGACGGATTATGCTCCACGAATAAGGCTTTTGTCACAAAACTGTATGCCATTATTGGACAAAAAACTTTTTATTGAATGCAACTATAGTTTGAGAGTTCAGTTCACAAGAAATTTGGAAGTTTGACAAACATGGAAGGAATCTGTTTGGCTTCATGTGCCTGATTCTAGTAAAATTCAATATCAAGGAAACATGTCTCCATACAAAAAATGAAGACTCTAACTTGAGTAGTCTTGCAGAAATAATAGACTGATTTGTTTTAGAGTAGGAAATATACAAAATGTAAAGCTACATGGCATTAAGCCCCTTTTAGCATGGTAAGGTTTATTTGTCAAAAATTGAAATAAACATTACCTAGGGCAATTAATAACAGCATTTATGTAAAGTAACAACAAATTTTGGCAATTTGGATAGGATGTATATTTGAATATTAATGACCTTCACAATTTGACCTTGACCAGTGATCAACAGAAAGTCCATGTCATAAGAAATTCACATGTAAATATGACGGCTATATCACCTATCATTGTATACTTATGGGGGATGTTAAAGTTAATATTTTCAAAATTTTGACCTTGATAAATGACCTTGACCTTGACAGATGACCTTGAACTTAATACAAACAGAAAGATCAAGTCATAAGTAATGCATATGTGAGATATAAAGGCTATATCACTTAACATTGTACACTTATAGTCAATTTTAAAGTTAAGATTTTTGAAATTTTGACCTTGAGAAATGACCTTGATCTTGACAGATGACCTTTAACTTAGTACCAACAGAAATTCCATGTCATAAGCGATGCAAATGTAAAATATGAAGACTAAATCACTTACCATTGTATATTTATGGGCCATGTTAAAGTTTAAATTTCGAAATTTTGACCCTGAGAAATGACCTTGACAGATGACCTTGAACTTAATACTAACAGAAAGGTCATGTCATAAGCAATGCACATGTGAAATATGAAGGCTATATCACCTACCATTGTAAACTTATAGACAATGTTAAAGGAAAGATTTTTGAAATTTTGATCTTTAGAAATGACCTTGTTCTTGATAGATGACCTAGAAGTTAGTACCAACAGAAAGGTCATGTTTTATGCAATGCACATGTGAAATATGAAGGTTATATAACTTACCATTGTAAACTTATGGACAATGTAAAATTTGAAAATTTGACCTTGAGAAATGAACTTGACCTCAACAGATGACCTTGAACTTAATACCAACAGAAAGGTTTTGTCATAAGCAATGATCATGTGAAATCTACAGGCTATATCACTTACCATTGTAAACTTATAGACAAAGTTAAAGTTAAGATTTTTGAAATTCTGACCTTTGCACATGACCTTGACTGATGACCTTGAACTTAGTACCAATAAAAGGGGTTTGTAACAAGCAATGCACATGTGAAATATGAAGACTGTATCTGTAACCAATCAAAAGTTCTGGCCAATATAAGTTTTTGCAGGACAAAAAGTTTGCAGGACAAAAAAAGAGCTTACGTAAAGCTAATAACACTAAGGCCCCATTTCCAATGACACGTTTTTTTAAACGTAAATTTTTGATAATTTAAGGTCAAGAGGATCTGATTTGCTACTCAAATGTGAAATTTCATAAAATTCTGACTATTTGACTAGGAGAAATTGGCAAAAAATTAATTTTTACATTAAGGCCCCTTTTTCCATGACGCAGCCTTGAATTGAATTTTTTCAAAAAAGTCTCTTGGAAATTTCCTAGGAAAGTTATATATGAAGTTTCATCCAATTAAGCCCAGGGGTTCCTGAGATATGATGTCAGACGGATGGACGGACAGACGGACAAACAGAAGGAGAACTGCGACATAGCCTGCGACTATATGCTCCCCGAAAATTTTTTGGGGAGCATAAAAATAATTCAGCAAACATTTTATCCAATTCAGTGAAGAAATTTCAGATGAGTTTGTGATGTTCATCCTTTTTTCAATAATGTAATCACAACTAATAAATCCATCAAAAAAAACCACAAAGTCACATGACAACATTCATTTTGTGAAAATTTCAACAAATCTATCTTTGTGACAGCTAGTTGCCCATATACAGCATAAATCATAAGGCCCCTTTATCCATAGCCCAAAAATTATTCACCAAACCTTAACAATGTAAGTGATGTTACATGGTAAAAATCTTTTTTTAAAAAAACAACAACAGCCATCAGAGATGGATTATGCTCCCAAAATATAGCCCTGTCACAAAAAGAATAAATAAACAGGGAAAGAGGTACAGACAGACAGACCCATATGCTGGTATATGCTGTCCCCAATCAAGACATGCTAAAGTTTAATGTACATTCTTGAGCTGTGACTTTGACTCAAGACAGAGAACAATTGTGCAAAGTTATTTCAAAATCAATCCATGACAAAAGGAGCTATGCTTTGGAAATACTTAATATTCATGTTTGACCTTGAGCTGAGACCCTGACATCTACTCATGATAGAGAGCAATTGTGCAATTTACTTTGAAATCCATCCATAATTAAAGGAGATAATATTCTTCCAATTCTGTCTACAAATGAGGAGTTGTGTACACAAGGTATTTTTAACCCCCCCCTCCCCCTTCCACATAGAGTCACTTGCTCATCTAGCCACAAGCCTCTGGAAAAAGGGTTGAATTTTGACCTTGATCTTGATGAAATGACTTCCCCAGTTGCGCCTTATTCAAACCTATCTACATACCAAATAATAGTATTGTAACTTAAGTAGGGATGAAGTTATAGGAAAATGTTTAGTTGGCAGGTTAAGTTTTTGAGTAATGTTTTTGGGAAATGGGTTAAAATTTTGACCTTGACCTTGATGAAATGACCTTCCCCAGGTGCGCCTTGTTCAGACCTATCTACATACCCAATATTAGCATTGTAACTTAATTAGGGATAAAGTTATAGGAAAATGTTTAGTTGGCAGATTAAGTTTTTGAGTAACATTTTTGGGAAAAGGGTTAAAATTTTTACCTTGACCAAATGAACTTCCCCAGTTGCGCCTTGTTGAGACCTATCTACATACCAAATATAAGCATTGTAACTTAACCAGGGTTGAAGTTATAGGAAAATTGGCAGGTTAACTTTTGCAGAGACGGACAGACAGACAGACGGACACCAGTAAAACAATATGCCCCGATCTATCGAGGGGGGGGGGCATAAAAAGGGCAAAATTTTCAAAAGTTATCATTTGATAACCTTCTCAGATGACAATGCCATGTAAAATGCAGAAACCTTTTCATAAATGGTAAACATCCATGCATTACGCATTACATTGTTTTGTACTTACATGAAAGTACTAGACAGACAGATATAAAAAAGATCTTATAGAAGAAGGGCATTAAAACATTACGAGCTATTCCTTCTTATCAAACACTGTTTTCTTCCCTACATGATATTTGTATTTCAGGTTTACTTCTAATTATTATCTATTGTTCCAACTCATACAAGTCTACTTTTTTTTGAAATTTAAGAAAAGCTAAAATATTGTGTAAAAAGAGTGATACAAAGTCCCTACCCTTGAAACATGAACACATATTCATCAGCAGAAAATTCTCCTTTCTTCACAACAATTTTATCCAACATCCATGGCTTACCAGCGCCTTTGGCTACCACCAATTTTTCAAGGTCACCAAGATCAACAGCTTCAATATCAAACTTGTCTACCTGGTAAACAAATAAATACATCGGTTTTGTATGTAAAGAAATTCATTTTAATAGTGTCTAAAAAAATGGCAAATTTTGATTGCTAAAATGTGATTTCATACACCAATGAAAAAATAAGTCTTTAATACATCTATGAAAGAAAATTTAAGTGCATAACATACCCTTCACACCCCTTTCAGTTTTAGATTCATAAACTCTCTACTGAATATCAGCTTCAATTTTTTACTTTTCAAAATATTTCTGATTGAGATGAATTACAGATAATTGATAACATCATTTAAAAAATCCTTGAAACCTGATAGCACAGGCCCATAGGAAGCATTTCAAGATTGGGGATGGCTAACTTTGAAACATGTCTAAAAAAAGATATTTTCTTTTTTTTCGGAGGGGGGGGGGGCAGTATTGAAGGATTTCCTCAGTGTTTATAATTATGCTAATCAGTACAAAATAATGTGTATTTTTCCATTCTTGTCATAACTATTAAGGGTGGCCTAATCCCCCCCCCCTCACATCCTACAGGCCTGTAACAAAGGTTTCTTTAACCCATTACAAGATGACAAAATGTTAGACTGGTCCAAAGAAGTTGCTGATGAGGATTTAAAGAGTGCTGGATTTAAATAATACATGTACATACCAAATAGAGTAGAAAACATTATGAAAAAGATTAGAAATTGCTTGTTGCAGTCAACTTCTCCTTTTCTCACAGCTTTTTTTCTTCAGCATATATAAGAGAGCTATGATGACCCTCAATCACTCAAATGAATTACAATTCTCAATTTAAATTACATGACTGTAGTTACATCAAGGATTTATTCTGACAGCTTCTGCTGAGTATCAAGTGAAATTGACAGACACTAAGGAGGAGTTGTCCATACAAGATTTTTCTGACAGTTTGAACTACAGGATGATTCCAGTACACCTACCCTAAACTTTGTTTGCCTGGGTTTCTTTAATGCTTTCAGGTGGATTATCGAGAAATAACAGTAGATTATCATTTGATAAACTCACTGCCTATCCAGTGAAATTATCAAAAACTTATGCCCCGCTTTCGTTCATTTCACCCTATCTGACATTATCTAAGCAGAGCCAAATAAGTGACGTCATCATAAGCGTTGCATAGCAGTCACATGCAAAATGACGCGCTTTGAGAAAATTTGTCATATAATTTTCGCATTTTGTCTAATTTTTGCATTAAAGAAATAGAACAATCATTTGTTTTTCGAGTAAGATCGATTGATATTTCATTTCGTCAAAAACCAAAGCTTTATTTTCACTTGTGACAATAAAGGTTTTGTTGTTCACTCAATGAATTATAAATCGATGTTACACTGAAACAAACGATGATCCTCTATATAATTACTCAGTCAAGCAAAAAAGTTATTCCCTTGTACAAACAAGTTACAAAAGAAAGCTACTAAGTAGAACAACATTGCTATAAATTCTAGAATAAACCTTAGCCATATGATTTTAAACCAATTCAAGGAATCTAATTAAAATTCAACTAAAGATCATTCAGGCAAAAATTTGATCAAATGACACTTGATAGCTTCCAAGGAGAAAATTTGTTAAGTTTTCACTTTACACCAAATGCATCACTTTTTCAAGAATTATGATAAAAGGTTACCCACAGATCATTTCTATGAAATGGTTAAAATCCAGTCTGTAGTTTGAGAGAAGAAAACTCTAAAAGTTTTTGTCTATATACTGTATATAGAAAGTAGCAGTGCTTGTTAAAGTCATTTTTCCATTCAATTGGAATTTCTTGAAGGATCAGAAAAAGACAGTCTTGTAAAATTTGATAAAGTTTCTGTGAAGAGAAATCGTAAAACTAGAAATGTGTCACAGACATCGATACTAAAGTGCTGGTCACATGACCTTCAGTAGTAGAGTATCCAACACAACTTGGACACCAGTATTCTTCAAGGGCAACAGCTGTACCAAATTATTTTGTTAATATCCATCAATTAACCCCTTCCCAGAAGGAATTTTTTAGACTGGTCCAAATTTAAAGGAGTTGCAGACGACAATTTAATGTTTATGCAATTTCAGATTTTTTCCACTGACTTAGTAGAAAACATTGTCGAAAATGAAGAAATATTTTGTAACAAGTCCAAAAGTGTCACTGTGTGGGAATGGGTTAATATACAAGATATGCTCCAGACACAGATACTAACACACCCATCAACACCCCAACCAGATACACATCGACAAAAGTCATTCTATGTGCCTGCCTCCATGACATGGGAGAGGCATACAAGGAACGGGTGGAATGACACACTCAACTCACGGACAAAGGGGCAACACCATAACAAAGTAAAAATCAAATTAGAATTAAAACAAGAGGGCCAGTGACCCTGGGGCTCACCTGAGATAAGGCTCTTTTTCTTCAAGGCCTAATACTAATTGAGTCCGGAGAAGACTTTAAAAAAATTTCAAATCAGACAGATGACAATCAAAATACCTCACTATGAGCACTTAGAGCTCAGGTGAGCTAAAAATAGCTTTGCAGGATGTGGGTTTAAGATTATAATAGGATCACTTGTAGACAGGTTAAGAGTTTTGATAATCCAAAAGAAAAAGATGAAATAGATTATTTATTATTTAATTGGTAGTTTTGATTATCAAAAACTCGATAATTGTCCCAGGACAACTGCTGTCCAGCCCACAAAGTTTTGACCATCAACTTGACCTTGACAATAACAATATTAGTCTTTGACCTTGAACTTGAAGCTATCCAATAAATTCTTTCAAATTGCACATCTACTCATGATGGAGAATAATTGTGCCAAATAATTTTGAAATCCATCCATAATTGTAGGAGAAATGCTCTCGACAAGTGCAATTTGAGTGTTTGACCTTGAGCTGTGACCATGACATTAAAACTATCCCAAAAATTCTTTTAAATGGCACATCTACTCATGATGAAGAATAATTGTGCCAATTTATTTTTAAATCCATCAATAATTGTAGGAGAAATGCTCTTGACAATCACAATATTAGTCTTTGACCTTGAGCTGTGACTTTTACATTAGAACTATCCAAAAAAATTCTTTCAAATGGCACATCTACTCAAGATGGAGAATAATTGTGCCAATTTATTTTGAAATCAATCCATAAATGTAGGAGTAATTGTCCGGACAAACACAATTTTAGAGTTTGACCTTGAGCTGTGACCTTGATATTAGAACTTTCCAAAAATTTCTTTCAAATGGTACATCTACTCATGATTGGGAACAATTCATTCAAATGTGACTTCTAGAAATTTGGTTAATTCAGGGAAAAAATTCTTAAGGCTCAATCAGATATGATGATACAATCTCTTACAGTAACATTATGTAAGCTCATACACAAACAATGAAATGAGTTGTCCATGGATAACATAGCTCATCCTAATGCTTGCTTGTCACAAAAGATGCTCTGTTATCAAGACTTGTCCAAGAAATCAAGAACAAACATTCTTATGAAGTTTCAAGGTATTTGTGCAAGAAAAGAAGCAAGAAAATTGGAAAGAAGATTTCTTTATATTTGACCTTGCGACCTAATTTTTTACCCAAGTTGACCTAATATGAAAGTTGACAAAGATATTTATGTAGACAAACATTCTAAATGAATATCCAGTCAACCAAGTCAAAATGTGGCCTCTAGAGTTAAATCAAGATTTGTCTCAGATTTGATCTAGATCTTAACTCAAAATGACCAGAATTTGAACATGGTTCATATATTTTGAAAACAGACATTCTGACCATCAAACCAATTAGGTTGAAAATGTGGCCTCTGAAGTGTGAAAGTATTTCTAAAATTTGGCCTAGTGACCTAGTATTTGATCCAATGTCAACCAAAGCCTAACTTGTCCAAGATATCATGAACGAAAACATTCTGGCTAAATTCAGTTTATATGAAAATGGGGTCTCCAGAGTAAAAACAAGATATTTTTAAAATTTAACCCAGTGACCTAGTTTTTAACCCTACATGACCCAATATTGAGCTTGTCCGAGGTTTCATGGAGAAAATACATTCTGATCAAGTTTCAAGACATTTGAGCAAAAATTGTGGCCTCTAGAGTGCACACAATAAGCTGATACATTACGGATGATGGAAGACAGACGACAGACACACCTAGATCACAAAAGGTCAGATTGACTATATTGAGGTCAGGTGAGCTAAAAAGATGGACAGATATATTGACAGTCAGTCAAAACAAAGCCAAAACATTCATCTGCCATTCAGCAGGGGATAAAACATTGAGAAAACACAACACACCACTCACTCTTGAAAATATCTTATTCATGAGAACACTTAATAATGAGCTTCATGTATTTTCACACTAGTACTACCACTACGTCACTTTAGAACCTCCAACAGCCTGAGTTTACTTATCATATAGGTTATTTAGTCTTCTTAAACAAAGAAGGCAACTCATTTAACCCAATACCAGAGGACAAAATTTTAAACTAGTCCAAATTGAAAGGTGTTGCAAAAACATCTCAAATTGTGCTAAAGTTAGAATAGAAGTGTCAAATAGGAGAGAACACATTGTTATAAACATTTTCTCCTTTTCCCACAAAGTTTTCCATGATTGCATTTCTTCAGGGCTTCAGAAGATGTGATATGGTAATGGATTAATTCACACACAGTAAAACTGGCTGAAATAAAGTACAGTACTCAAAGGTCCAAAGAAAGTTTTCCCTAATCTAGACAACAGTAAGAAATAAAGTGACACAATATCATATCAACTCTTTGAATATAAAAGTGGATTAACCCATTCCAAGACGGCAAAATTTCTGACTGGTTTAAATTGAAAGAAGTTGCAGATGACAATTCAAAGTTAATGGAATATTATATTTTGTCAATTTTCTGGGCAGAAAACATTGTCAATTGCAATCAATTTCTTCATTTTCCACAATGTTTCCAAATTGTTTTCTTCAGAGGAGTCAAAAAGCATCAGTATTTGGGAATGGGTTAACATATCAAATGAGTATTAATGACAACAATATTGATAATGAAGGGGCCCCTTAATAAAATATCATTGAAGATTTAGTTTACATTTTCTTTAATCTGTTGACCATTATGTTCTTTTCTAGGATCTTGACAGAGAACCTATGATGTCTTAACTGTTGACTAAAATGATTTCAAAATTGTTTTTGTGACACGTTTTACATGTAGCCAGCCTTGAATAGTTATAAAAATGATGACATAATGAACAGATAGTATAGAAAAATATCTCATTGACCGAGCCAAAATAATGAATCTGATCCGGCCCATAACCCTGTGACAAAATGTTAGACTGACAAAAATTCAATCACAATTAAAAGTGTGTTTGAATTGAAAGATAAATGCCAAATAGGGTAGAAAAGATTCTGGAAGAGGAAAGCAACTCCCCATTTTCTCTACAATCTTTCCCATAGCTTTTATCCTACTGTGCATCAAAATTTGGGATTGTGTGGTTTGGGCGAATACTAGTCTGTATTTCAAAATGACTAGTACATTAGAAAATATTTCTCTTCAAGAGTATCTAAATGGTTTAAAAGTACAAAGAGTTAATATAGGGAGAGTTTCAAAACTTACACATCTATATAACTACATTACCTCGGAAAACTCAGACTGAAAAGTTTAATGTCAGTAATAAGTTTAGGGTGACTACAGTCAAACAAACAAGAAAGGTGGTGAAACTACAAGATTTTTCCTGTTACTAGAGTAGATTTTAGACTGGTCCATATCAAAAGCAATTATTTCTGTCCATATGGACATGGCTAAAAGACCAAATTCATCAAAACAATATTCAGAAAACATTAAGAGCACCTGGAGAAAATAGTAATTTCTAGTGCAGAAATGTGTAAATAATTCTATAATTCTATCAAGCAATGTGATCTATTTGTAAAGCTACACTCTCTCTATAAATATAATGTTACAGATTGTACAGGAAAGATTAGTGTTGGACACTGTAATTGAAGATTTATATCCGTATGACATCATATGTATTTTACTTAATTATAGCTGTAATTACAGGTAAACTTTATAATTTCATCAAAGCTTTGAATAGAACTATTGATGTTGGCTTTACAGAAGACATTTAAAATGTAAATGAAAGAAAGCCTAGATATTTGGTGTGGCACACAAAAAAGGAAGTTCCAATGGTTTAGCCTCATCAGACTGTATCAAATGCACAGGCAGATCAGAGCAGAAACTTTTTACATTTGGTCGATTTTCTGACTGAATGGTCATTCAACCTTACATTATATCTTAGAATACAAATAACTGACCTGTGCTGAATCCAAATTTTTCAAATTGTTGATCAAATATCTGGATGATCCCTTTTTGTATGATAATTCATATCAGTTTTAAAAACTACATGCAAGCTATTGCAAATGCATAAAGAAGGAACAGTTTGAACATATGTTCATATAAATTAGACAAGATTACCTGTCCAGCCTGAAACCTCTTGGCGGTATCTTTACTCCTAATGAGATGTCTTCGTCCCGAGTCAGAGTTGGTTCCGTATATTGTTATAAACACATTAGAGTTGGTAGCAGCATTCATCTCCTCCTCACTGGTGTACACCTCAACATGATACTTTATAACTGTAAGTCATATGGAAACAAGTTTGTTTGAATGGGGTTTAACACCACTTCTAACAGTACCTTAGTCATATTGCAATGACTGTAGCATCTAACCATGGATTCCTGGTATTTCTCACACCAGTACTACTACTACATCCTTTCTGAGCTTCCAACGATTATCCTCCCATTGGGTGGAGACAAATATCAGACAGGATATTTGCTGCAACTTGGAATCGAACCCTGCATCTCATGATTCTGATGTGCTACCATCTGCGCTGTGTCCATGGCTGATATAAACTAGATGGTTGTCCCAGGACAACTGCTGTCGAACCCGCAAAGTTTTGACCATCAACTTGACCTTGACCATCATTCTCTCATAACAGAATAATTGTGTCCAATATTTTTTTAAATCAATTCTTAAATGTGGACAATATCTTTTGGATAAGCTAAATTTCAATATTTGACCTTGACCTTTGACATTTGAAGAATCGTATTTCTAATTAAACTAACACATCTACCTATTATAGCTTTTATTTCTGCCAATTCATTTTGAAATCCATCCATCTATGTTGTGGCTATGCTCCAGATAATCTCAATTTTTACATTTGACCTTTAACTTGAAGCTCTCCAAAAAATTCTTTCAAATGGCACCTCTACTCATGACGGAGAATAATTGTGCGAAGTTATTTTGAAATCCATCCATATATGTGGGA
Organism: Fragum fragum; assembly: GCA_946902895.1. NCBI lineage: Eukaryota > Metazoa > Mollusca > Bivalvia > Cardiida > Cardiidae > Fragum > Fragum fragum. The sequence goes on from OX336367.1 coordinate 9,472,555, forward strand.
GTAATTGTCCATACAAATTCAGACAGACTAACGGACACTAACGCACATACACCGACTTGTGATAGTGACAACTATGTCTCGCTCACCACAAGGGGGCACGACAAAAAGAGTTGAAACTCATCCATAAATGTAGGACAGGATGTGTTAACAAGAAATTTTGCATTAACCCATTACCAGAAGGCAAACTTTAGACTGGTCCAAATTGAAAGAAGATTTAGACGACAGAAGGCTATGAAATTTTCGATTTTTTCAACTTTCTGGGTAGAAAACATTGTGTAAAATGAAGAAATTGCAATTCCTTCATTTTTTCCACATTGTTTTTCTTGAGGGGCGTCCAAAAGCATCATTGTTTGGGAATAGGTTAAGCCCCCTTTTTCTGTGACACAGCCTAAAATTGCAAAACCCCCGAAAATTGCTCATGGTCAAGTTCATATAAATTTGTTCATAAACTGACGGTCAGAATGAGATTATACCAATATACATCCACCTTTAGCTATGTATAAAAAGAAAATAGAATACATAATTTAATTTGAAAAAAAAAAACTCTTTCTCTTAGCCAAGCCTTAATTCAAAGAAAAGTCCTGCAGGAAATCCAGATCTGCATTTTTAACCAGCAATTGATATGTATTGTGTAAACAAGTGTTATGAGAGAAGATTATTCAACCTACTACCAGACGACAACACTTTGGTCTAATTTGAAAGAAGTAGTAGACGCCAATGCAAAGTTGATGAAAATCTGTCCTTTGTCAAAGACCTTGGTAGAAAACATGGTGAGAAATGAAGAAATTGCTTGTTTCATGAAATTATCATTTTCCATCATGTTTTGCAAAGCTTTATCTTCAGGATGTCAAAACTGACAGACTGTGAGGTAATTGGTTGACAAACTTACTGTCTTTATGGGGCATATCAGGCTGGACTAGAGGCATTTCCTTACGGATATCACCTCCAACCTCACCAACCCAGTGACTGAAGTCAAACACCAGTGATTCCTTAGAGTTTGTTTCCTCTAACATAACCTGAAAATATAAACATGAAGTCCTAGATAGATCAATTTACACTGTAAGTTAATCCTTATCAAACCAGTCATTAAATTAATCACAACAATGTCATAAAAATGTTAGAATTAAGAAATTTTCCCTTATTGCTGTTAACACCTTGACATACAATTCTGCTATATATTTATTCAAGGGATAAGCACATTTTCTGATAAATTTTCATCTAATTCAATCAAAAATGTGCCAGGAGTTGCAGACACAAAATATTATAATAACAACTGTCCAGTCTTTCTAATAACCAGACTTTTCAATCTGAGAACATCTTTTACATCAATTTCTTAAAAACTTGTACCTTTTCAATAGTCCAGATAGCCTCAGTATCCCCTTCATATCCGGACGATACTCGAATTTTCTCTATCACACCAATATCTTCAAGGTCATGATTCTGGAAAACAATATTTGAATAAACAAATATCTACTTATTGCTTATTAAACTAGACATTTTTTCAAAATCCTATTCTCAACTGCCTAAATTCATGACGCTATGAGAAAATTTTGGACTTAACTGAATTCTAAGAAGTTGCATATGATAATTTTAAGTTGGTAGAATTTTAGAAATCTGTGTTTTTTGAAGGGTGAGCAATTTCTATATTTGTCATAATGTTTTCCAAGGCTTTTTCTCAAGGGCAGTAAATTGCAATAAAATAGTTTTTTGTTGACATGCATTAACCTCCAACAATTTTTTAATAATCTGTGAGCAATATGACCTTAGAATCCATAAGACAACAAGTTGTTTGTGAATATATATAGTGAAATGAACCATATTTGGAGCTTCAAAATGTTTTGTTTGTTTGAACAGGGTCTTATTGAAGAAAATTACCATACCATTTCATCTTTAAATAAAGGCATCATATACTATAATTCCATGATCTGATTTAAATGATTATATTCTTCTTCCAGAAAAACTTTGAATTTGAATACACAAATAATTTTCCTTTGAAGAATGTGTTAAACATTACAATAGAAAACAACTTTGCATTTTTTCAAATTTTGTTGTCCAGAAATCCATCAGATTGATAGTCAAAGGACTTTAACCCATTCCCACTCAATCCCTCCTTTTTACGCCCCTCAAGGAAAAAGCTTTAGAAAACATTGTGGAAAATGAAGAAATTGCTTTTATCAAGCAATTTCTTCATTATCCACAATGTTTTCTATCCAAAAAGATCAACAAATTTTAAACTCCATCAACTTGGAATTGTCGTCAAAATTATTTATGAAAGTTCTAATCAAGTGTGAGCTACTTACATAGTAGTGGTCAGTTTTTCCTGGTAGCAGTAAGTGTACTGGTGAGTCCTGGTCAGTTGGGGTCAGTTCAATTGGTCCTTTCACTGAGTTTTTACCATATATGACAATAGATACTTCTCCAGCCTTCTGACCTTGTTTAAATTTCAGCAATCGGTCTAGACTGGCCGTAGTGATATGGAAATTCCAGGTAGTCTCTACAACAAACAAGATGTGTTTGTGAAACACTATGCCCCCGAAAAAGGAATTCTTTAGAAACGAGTGATTTTTATTGTTTTTTTTCTTTATTTTAGGGAAAAAGGGTTAAGATTTTGACCTTGATGAAATGACCTTCCCAGTTGTGCCTTGTTGAGACCTATCTACATACCAAATATTAGCATTGTAACTTAACTTAATCAGGGTTGAAGTTATAGGAAAATGTTTAGTTGGCAGGTTAAGTTTTGCAGACAGAAGGACAGACAGAAAGACGGACAGACAAACAGACACTGGTAAAACAAAATGCCCCCGATCTTATGGATGCGGGGGCATAAAAATACATGCTTCAAATTTATGAAAGATTCTCCTTCAAAATTTCAAACTGTGTAATATAAACCTTGTTTTAATCCATTAGATTACCAGGGAAATTTCAGATGGGAATATCGGCATATGCTAAATCCAACGAAGGTGTTTATTAAACAAGTGTTCAGTGAGTGGACAATTGATGCATAGCATTTTCCAATAGATTGCAATTTCTTTTACGTATTCATCCTCTTTGCAGCAGCAAGCCTGAGATTACATGTTTTGCTCAAATCAGAGCTCTTAATAAGCAGATGTCGACATTTATTACTTAAAAATAAATCAGAAAAAACATCTGGAAAATCAGACCCAAGCGAAAATTAACATCTTAAAATAGAGAAAAACATCCTAAATTTAAAAGTAGGATGCTTTCTGTAGTCACAAGAGGAGTAAAAGAAATACCCTGATTAAAATTAAATCCACAAGCAATTTACTGAAATATCTACATGATGTCCAATGTCAATGGACAATTTACATAGGGCGTAATTGATTATAGCCGGTACCCTAACCCAGCCATCAATGGATCATAGAAGATTTCTTTTGAAGACACTCGATTGATAACGTGTCTTGCCAAAACAAGTAGGCCTTGGACATCAGACTAGATTTCATCAAATATTGCTGTTGGGTGGAATTTTTGAATTCCTGCACCTGAAACGTCTAGTCCAGTCTATGGGGTGGGTACAGATCGCAGAGTCAAAAATGCCCATGTTTTGCATTAGTATAGGTTTGTGATACAAGGAATTGTATTTTGTAACATCCATCGTAGAAACATCGAAGTTACAAGATTGATGTCACTAGTTTCTGGGAGTTGTCTCCCTTTACAATGACGTCATGTATGTTCTCTGTAAACAGCCTTTTTCAACTGGGACCAATGTTTCTACCATTTTAACTAATGTTCATGTTGAACAAGAAAGTAGCCTCCAAAATGACGTCATTTAACTTGTAACCCTTTTAAACTCTAATTTGATTTGTAGAATTGATCGAGAGAATCTGATTGCATATACTACGCTAAGGAAGTTAGTACCAGCCAAAAACAGCTAACATCAAGAAGTAGAAATGAAACAAAGAATTTATTGCGAGATGCAACTCTGCAAACAGTTTCATTACACGTCATCAACTATTACTTTAATTCATAAAAGTGATATTCATGACATATGTACTTTGATATCTATGATGCGACCAAAAACATTTTGAGATCAAATCAGCCTCGATCCAGCGTACCCATATAAATTCGACCGGAGTCAATTGAATGAATCATTCTAACCATTCTGAAAATCAGAAATTTGTCCAATCCTGTGAGATTTGCAAACAACAATTACTAAATGTGTCCACCCAAATCTGGAAAATGAAACTGCTTAAGGAGAAGCAACATTGTGGGAAAAGCAGAATTTAATGCAAGAAATGATATCTTCTTTTACCATATTGCTTTCTCTAGTTCCACTGAAAGAGACCTAAAAATGAGAGACTAAAAGTAAAAGATGGAAAAGAATGTACTGTAGGCTTTATCTATCTATTTTCATTTTATCTATTATCTCATAAACTAATAAGTATCTACAACTCATCTGAATTTAGACCAGTCTAAATTTTTGCAATGCAATAATTGGTTAAAAGAGTAACCAATCTATTATACTTTCTTTTCTGCAAAGAGTACAAGAATTAACACCCTCATTTTGAGATCAAAGATAAGTACTGCACATTAAAAGAGTACTTGCACTAAATCTACACTTTTTACACTACTTACCATCCATTTGAGCATATTTTGATAGAAGACTATCCATAACAGGTAATTTAGACAAGGGATATAACTCTGCTATAAGCTGTCTGTCAGCACAGCCAGTATCCAACCACCTGTACAGGGAGATAAAGAAGTCTGGTTACCAAACAACAGAAAGTCAAAGTGTACTTGATTGAAATGTAGATGTCATACTGGAATACAACTAGTATTAGAAAAGCATTCTTTTTCTTGTAGTTTTTTACAAAGCAAAATTTCTTAAAATGAAGGGTTGTTTGGTAATTGGTTAAAGTACAAAAGCCGCAATAATTAGTAGCATTTACATTTGAAAATAAATTAATCAAGAAACTTTCTAAACCCTTTCCTGTTATATGAAATTTAAGACTGGTCCAATTTGAAAGAGGTAGCAAACGACAATGAAAAATGCATGCAATTTGAAACCTGACTATCATACGTGGTAGAAAATATTGTGGGAAAAGGGGAAATTGCTTGTTACAAGCAATTTCTCCTTTTTCCACAATGTTTTCTCAAGTATGAAATCACAGTGACATAAAAACCCGGGTTTGTCCAGGAAAGGGTTAATGGGCTTCCTTAGGTGTACTGAAAATATGTAAGACTGTAATGCTGTAAGAGTGATTGTACAATTAATTGATTTTCATTTCTATCTACCCATGACAAGTACAGACATAATACATTTACAAGAGAATATAACACTGCGGCAACAAATATTTGAGATACAAAATTCTGAAAATCCAACCATATATTAGATCTACCTGTTACAGGGGAACACAGTTTCCATTTCTTCTGCAACTTTAACTGTGACTGACTCACAATACCAGCCACGCCCTCTACCCACAAGATCATGACCGATCAGAATCTTCTGTACCTCTCCAATATCAATACATGTAACTGTAAAACTATCATACTGTAAGAGAAAGATTAATGTAACCAGTTATCAAACAATCCCACTTACAACAGTCTTAAACAGAAAGAAGAGCACAGAATCCTACTGACAACACTCATATATTGGATAGCAAAACAAGAACTTGGCAATAGGATAATAATGAAAAATGTTGATCTTCTACGCAGGGTGCACTTTATCATATCAAGTGGAACAGGTGAATACAATATTTTGAGAATGAAATAGTAGGACCAAGATATATAAAAGTAATGTGAAAATTTGACTTTTGGATGTGACCTTGACCTTTACAGAAGGAGCCTATGTGAAGCCCAGCACTCTAACTCTCATTAGGATGTACAAATGTGTTTGTTATTATGATGATTATCTGATCATAGGAACAAGAGCTAGAGGCAATATCGAAATTTGACCTTCAGCTGTGACCAAGACTTTGAGACGAGGAGCCTGAATACAGAGAAATACCTTTGGGAAAACACTATTAGAAAAAGCTAAATTGCTTGTAACAAAAACACTATTAGAACAAGAGGGCCGTTGGCCCTGGGGCGCTCACCTGAGATAAAGGCTCTTTTTCTTTCAACAGTCTTATTTCATGTTAAGGTTAGGATTATGAAACAAGTGGGCCACAATTTCATAAAAAGACTATGAACCTGGGGATCAAAAAGTCTAAATTACAAATTCCAAGGCTTAAGTGCTGATTTGAAAGAAGGAAAGAACTTTTTCCATGGGTTATAATTTCAGAAATAAGAAAGAATTCTGTGAACTGATGCTTCATGCCTATACGCCCCCCCCCCCTGGGGCTCCGCCCCTGGGGACCCGAGGATCATGATTTTAGCTATTTTGAAAGAGGTCAATATACTGATGCTTCATGCAAAATATCAAGGCTCTATGCCTTCTGGGTCAGGAGGAGAAGATTTTTAAAGATTTTTTTAAAATTTCACTTTTGTTGCCATGGCAATCAGAGTTTTAAACGGATTTCAATTCTTTTAGCTATTTTTGAAGGGGACCACCTAAGGAACATTTCTGCCAAATTTGATTCAAATTGGCCCAGTGGTTTGGGAGGAGATGTCATTTAAAAAATCGTTCTTTATTTCTATATAAACCCCACCCCCCTGGGGCTCCGCCCATGGGGACCCGAGGATCATGATTTTAGCTATTTTGAAAGAGGTCAATATACTGATGCTTCATGCAAAATATCAAGGCTCTACGCCTTCTGGGTCAGGAGGAGAAGATTTTTAAAGATTTTTTTAAAATTTCACTTTTGTTGCCATGGCAACCAGAGTTTTAAACGGATTTCAATTCTTTTAGCTATTTTTGAAGGGGACCACCTAAGGAACATTTCTGCCAAATTTGGTTCAAATTGGCCCAGTGGTTTGGGAGGAGATGTCATTTAAAAAATCGTTCTTTATTTCTATATAAACCCCACCCCCCTGGGGCTCCGCCCCTGGGAACCCGAGGATCATGATTTTAGCTATTTTGAAAGAGGTCAATATACTGATGCTTCATGCAAAATATCAAGGCTCTATGCCTTCTGGGTCAGGAGGAGAAGATTTTTAAAGATTTTTTTAAAATTTAACTTCTGTTGCCATGGCAACCAGAGTTTTTAACGGATTTCAATTCTTTTAGCTATTTTTGAAGGGGACCACCTAAGGAACATTTCTGCCAAATTTGGTTCAAATTGGCCCAGTGGTTTGGGAGGAGATGTTGTTTAAAGAAATTGTTGACGGACGACGCACGACGCACGACACACGACGCACGACGCACGACACACGACGCACGACGGACGACGGACGGACGCCGGACAAAAGGGGATCACAATAGCTCACTTGAGCACTACGTGCTCAGGTGAGCTAAAAAGCTAAATTGTAACAAGCAATTTCTTTTTTCGTCATGTTTTCTACCAAATATAGCAGTTATTTTTCAATTCTAATACTTTAAAATGTCTACTTCTGGTTCTTTGAGTTTCAACCAGTCTAAAACGTATCTTATCTGGTAATGGAGGCAAAATAAATGAATTTACAGTACCCATTCTGATCTCACTGCAGAGTGAAAATATACTACAAGATTTATAATAATTTCTTAACATAAGAATAATACAATTTAATATACATAACAAGGTGCCAAATTGTCACAAGATACGCCCGTCACACTGCTTAATATTAACTGGAGGTTTGAATAGAACTGAGGTTATTTTGAATGAATATTTTTTCTCAAACAAAGTATGGAAAACAACAAAGGACAAAAACTCAAATTATACGCTAGGTTGAGTTATGGTTCTTGTACACTGCACACCCCCCCCCCCCTGGTGAGATCTATCCATCCATGAAGTTTCATGTTTCTAGCTATTTTACTTTTAGAGATATACTCCGGACAAGATTCAAGTATGAAAAACAACAAAGGGCAATAACTCAAATAATAGGCTTGGTAGAGTTATGGTTCTTGTACACTGCACTCTCACTTGGTGAGCTCTATCCATCCATGAAATTTCATTATTCTAGCTATTATACTTTTAGAGATATACTCCTGACAAGATTTAAGTATGAAAAAACAACAAAGGGCAAAAACTAAAAAAATAGGCCAGGTAGAGTTATGGTTTTTGTGCACTGCACTCCCCCTTGGTGAGATCTATACACCCATAAAGTTTCATGATCCTTGCTATAATACTTTTAGAGATATACTTCGGACAAGATTCAAGTATGAAAAACAACAAAGGGCAATAACTCAAAAAATAGGCGAGGTAGAGTTATGGTTCTTGTACACTGCACTCCCACTTGGTAAGCTCTATCCATCCATGTAATTTCATGATTCTAGCTATTATACTTTTAGAGATATACTCCGGACAAGATTCAAGTATGAAAAACAACAAAGGGCAATAACTCAAAAAATTGGCTAGGTAGAGTTATGGTTCTTGTACACTGCACTCCCCCTTGGTAAGCTCTATCCATCCATGTAATTTCATGATTCTAGCTATTATACTTTTAGAGATATACTCCGGACAAGATTCAAGTATAAAAAACAACAAAGGGCATAAACTCAAAAAATTGGCTAGGTAGAGTTATGGTTCTTAAACACTGCACTCCCACTTGGTGAGCTCTATCCATCCATGTAATTTCATGATTCTAGCTATTATACTTTTAGAGATATACTTCGGACAAGATTCAAGTATAAAAAACAACAAAGGGCAATAACTCAAAAAATAGGCCAGGTAGAGTTATGGTTCTTGTACACTGCACTCCCACTTGGTGTGATCTATCCATCCATGAAATTTCATTATTCTAGCTATTATACTTTTAGAGATATACTCCGGACAAGATTCAAGTATGAAAAACAACAAAGGGCAATAACTCAAAAAATTGGCTAGGTAGAGTTATGGTTCTTGTACACTGCACTCCCCCTTGGTAAGCTCTATCCATCCATGTAATTTCATGATTCTAGCTATCATACTTTTAGAGATATACTCCGGACAAGATTCAAGTATGAAAAACAACAAAGGGCAATAACTCAAAAAATAGGCCAGGTAGAGTTATGGTTCTTGTGCACTGCACTCCCCCTTGGTGAGATCTATACACCCATGAAGTATCATGATCCTAGACACCCATGAAGTATCATGATCCTAGCTATAATACTTTTAGAGATATACTCCGGACAAGATTCAAGTATGAAAAACAACAAAGGGCAATAACTCAAAAAATAGGCCAGGTAGAGTTATGGTTATTGAGCACTGCACTCCGTATTGATGAGAAGAATATAACTGCCAAGTTTAAAGTCAATCGGACTTACGGTGACAGAGTTATGCTCCGGACAAAGAAGTGGACACCCCCCGGACAACCGGACGCCCGGACGTCATGGGTGATCCCATAATACGTCCCGTCTTCGACGGGCGTATAATAAAGGAGAAAATTTTACTAGATACTACTCAATACCTCATTTTATTCCTTTGAGAAAATTTACAATAGAAACTGCTGATAATCAGGTATTTTCTTCTTTCTCCACAATATCTTCTTCCCTATTAGTTTAAGTGTTTTGCCAAATTCAAATTTTATCTGCAACTTCTTTAAATATAGACCTCACTATTTTGTTTTGTGGTGATGGAACTAACTATGACTTTCAACTCAGTTTGCTTCAAAGCTACTTTTGTGGTTGTTTTAAAAAATTCTGACCTTTCCTCTTCTGAATTTTTCCTCATTACTAGACACAGCCAATGATCTGTTACCAGTGCCACCCCATTGACCAATCAGATTACAGAATACACTGGCATCAGTTTCAGCAATAGGTAAATCTCCAGTCTTCACTGATACAATATAGATTTGCTCTGAAAGAAATTAATTAGCCCATTAACAGATGAAACTTTAGACTTGTTCAAGTTGAAAATAGTTGAAAAAAGCAATTCAAAATGAATTTAACTTTCAACAAGAGTTGTCAATGAACAACATAGCTCAGCTTTTTGGGATGTTTTTCATAAAAGGGATAAAGATTTGGGGCATATGGTCACAGAGTCAAGGTCATTGCCTCATCCCCTGATGAAAGAACTTGTGAATTATGAGTACCCAAGGATGAAATGTTACCAAGATATACAGAGTCAAAAGTTTTGAGTTTAAGTTTTTTATATGGGGTAAACAGTCATTTTCACATGACCCAGGTCATTGTCTCTGATGAAAGCCCATCTCTTGATGAGTCATACGTCAATGTCATACGCTCACAGGGTCAAGGTCATTGGCTAAAATGAAAGCCTGTATCTTGCAGAATACGTTTGTTAAATATAAGCACCCAAGGATTAAAAATGTCCATAAAAGAAAAAGTTTAAATGCTTGGTTAAAGTTTTCTAAATTGGTTTAAATGTCAAGCTCACAAGATAAAAAACAAAAACTCCCTTCCTAAAGAGCGCATTTGTGAAATATGAGCCCCCCTAGCATAAGTTATAAAAGAGATATATAATCTTTAGCAAAGTTGGACACAGATGTCGTTACCGAGGGAACAACAATAGCTCTTCAGAGACATATTCGTAGGGCACGCTAAAAAGTTGGTAACAATAAAAACATTGAGAGAAATCGAGAAATTGCCTTTTTTGGCCCAGACAATTTTTTCAATTAATTCAAATAAGAATATTATACAGTGACTTAGAAACTTTCTCTAGCTGACCCTGGATTGCTTCTGTAATTACAGGTAGTACAAACATACAGCCTGAAGATCAGTACATTTATATATGTAGATATAAAAGTTTTTTTCACAAGCTATCCACATATTTCTCTAGCCATTGATCTTTAACACATTAGCAAAAATTGACGTATACTATTTATGTCAAACATACAATATCTATCATTTCATAGCATTTTTAAAATGTGAAGTATGTCATATGATAATAGATTTTGTGTATTAAGGATATATTTTTTTCTTGGAAATGCAAAAGGAAATACCTTTTAAGGGAGGTAAGTCAGGTCTTACAGCTGGTAGTTCTATGGCCCCTTCTGGGTTCTCCTCTGTAGATTCTATCCATTCATTAAAATCAAAGTGTAATTCTTCTCCTGTATCTTTGTCTTTAAGCTTCATCTACACAGAACAAATAGAATAAGACTCCACTTCATAGTGTATGGTCATCCTTGCAAATGGTTATCCTTGCAAATGCCAGAAACAACAGGTTAAAATCAAATTAATATGAGATTAATTGCATTAGGTTTTAAAGCTACTTTGAACAATTCTTAGTTATCTGTATATCATGGCAATATGCAATTTATAGCTCTTGATCTAAATATAACAAAACAGTAATTCATGTGACATAGTTTTTAAGCTGATGATTCATTTAATGGGTTTTTACTCTGTCATGATTTATATAAAAAAAATGACAAAACCTTATGCTTAAATTGAATCATCAGAACTAGGGTGGTGCTCTGAATGCTGTGCTGAAGGACACACCCACTTTACTAGTAGCACAACCTGCCCATGAACCAGCAAACCTCCACTTCTATCAGTATAAGAGACTGCCTACCTAACCACTGAGACCCACAGGACAAAAGAGTATCAACAACTAATACTCAAAATACTCACTGAGCATATCTCCACATCCACTACAATAACTTTTACAACACTGATCAAAACAAAATTAGTGATTTATTTACCTTTGCTAGAAACCATGATGATCCAATTGGCTTCTCTTTAAACAGAACTCTCACTTTAAATAATAATCCAATGTCTGACACTTTAGCTTCCATTTTCACCAGAGAACCAGACAAGAGTTCATTTTCGGCATTGATCTGGACTTGTTCTGACTCCCCCTTTAATCCACACAAAACTATACAGACTTTGTCTTCTGTACCAGAATCATTCTGTGTTCCAGTCTGTATATAGACTGTCCATCTGCCTTTAGACTGGACTGATTTCTCTAGACCTCTTGGTATGGATTCCAGCATGTCTATCAAAGAGGTAGATGGCACAGCTTCTAAAATAGGAAAGCATATACACTGTATATATGTAATCCTTCACCCAATGTCTCACAAATACAAGAGGCTCATAGGGCCTTATTGGTCAGTCCAAAGAGCAAAAAAACAAATTAAGTCCACCAGATTATCTACATACATACTAAATATCAAAGCTCTAAGCCTTTTAGTTTGGAAGAAGAAGAGTTTTAAATATTCATTATATAAGCCATATGAATTATTCGTGACGTCCGGGAATGGGCAATTTATGACCCTAGGGCCATAATTTATACTATAATGATGGAGATCCACCAGATGATGCTACATACCAAATATCAAAGTTCTAGGCCCTCCTGTTTGGGAGAAGAAGATTTTTACAAATTTCACTATATAAGCCTATGTTAAATTTGTGACATCCTTAGGCAAACATTTTTTCAATCTTGATAGAGGTCCAGCAGAAATTACTGTGTATCAAATATCAAAGTTCTAGGCCCTACTGTTTGGGAGAAGAAGAAGATTTTCACAAATTTCACTATATAAGCCAATATTAAATTTGTGACATCTGGAAATGGGCTAGTTTTAATCCTGATGCAATATTTGTACAATCTTTATAAGGGTCCACAAGACGATGCTGTATACCAAATATCAAAGTTCTAGGCCCTCCTGTTTGGGAGAAGAAGATTTTTACAAATTTCACTATATAAGCCTTTGTTAAATTTATGACATCCGGGAATGGGCTAATTCTGTCTCTTGAGCCATGATTTATACAATCTTGATAGAAATTCACCAGATGATGCTACATACCAAATATAAAAGGTCTAGGCCCTCTAGTTTGGGAGAAGATATTTGAAATTTCCACAATATAAGCCTATGTGAAACTTGTGACGTCCAGGAAAAAGCTAATTTTTTTTTCTTGTAAGAACTTGAGAGTCCTTGCCCTAAAGACTCTAAATACCAAATGTGAATCTAATCTGACAGTCGGTTATTGACAATAAGATTTTTAAAGATGTACCCTTTATAGCCCCTTATGGAGCCCCAAGGGGAGATAACTCCATGACATGTACAAATCTGAAGCGCCTTCCCATAAGGATGCTTCCTGCCAAGTTTGGTTGAAATTTGTCCAAGGGTTCTTAAGAAGAAGTCAAAAATGTAAAAAGTTAACGCACGACGCACAATGCACGACGACGGATAAAACACGATTGCAATAGGTCACCATGACCTTCAGTCAGGTGACCTAAAAAGCTAAATGCCAATCTATTAAAATATGTTCATATAAACAAATGGGCCATTGACCCTGAAGCGCTCACCTGAGTCAATGACTGCAAAAGTAACAAGAGGCCCATGAGGGCCTGAGACACTCTAATGGCTATCAAGTTAACTGTTAAAGTAATCTGATATTTAAGGAAGTTAATTGCTTAAAGAAAAATGCATAAAATGAAAAAAACAAATTGGACTTTATCTTCTTAATTATTTTAAGCAACAGATGACTTAATTAAGGCCCCTTTTCACAATGGATCTACTCCATTTCCAAAAGGAAGTTTCCTTATGACCCTACCATCATCCAGTGAAATTTTCAATGGAATCTAATAATAATTATGGACTGTATCACATAAACAGGATTATTTTGAGTGAAAATCCATAAGTCCCCTTTCTGATGGGTCCACTTCATTTGCTGAAAGAATTTTCCTTTATACCCTACAATCGTCCTGTGAAATTCTGAAAACAATCTTATAATAGGAGTGGACTTCATCAAATAAACAAGAATGTTTTGAATGATAAACTGTAAGGCCCCTTTTCCTGTGTTTCCAATGAAACAATTATTCCATGCACATTTGAAGAGAATTTGAGAATCTGATAAAAACTGTTGACTTTATAGTGTTAATAAGGATTTTTCAATCAAGTTCGCTTAAGGCCTATTTTCCTGTGATATTTTATTGACCTTACCCACTTTAAAAAGAATCAGTCCTTAGGATTATACAATCATTCTGTGAAAGTTTAAAGTGAATACAATGAAATATTGTGACTTCATTGTTTTAACTAGAATATTTAAATACATTTTGATGGGCCTCTTTTTACATGATACTTGACGGATTGTACCCAATTCTGAAAAGAACCATCCTTATGATTGTACATTCATTCTGTGAAAGTTTGAAGTGAATCCAGTGATATCTATAAACATCATTGTGTTAACTAGAATATTCAAATAAGTTTTTCATAAGGCCCCTCAAGTGTGATACTTGACGCATCGCTATGATGGTACAATCAATCTTTGTAATCTGTAGACTTTATTGTGTTAATCAGGATCTTTAGTGAAAATTTCATAGGGCTCCTTTTCCCATGATGCTTTACAGAACAAACCAAAATTTCAAAAGGAACAATTGTGATGAAGGTACAATCACTCTGTTAAAGTTTAAAGACAATCAATGAAAACAGTGGACTGAATTGTGTAAAGAAATGTTTGTAATAAAAATTTTATTAGGCCCCTTTTCCTGTGAAACTTCACAAATCAGACCCAATTCAAAGGATCAATCCTAACGATAGATAAATCATTCTAAAAGTTTAACAAAAATTATAAAGACTGGGGCTAGGTTGTTTAGGAGAAAAAGATTTTTGAATCAACCCTGTCTCTTACAGCAATTCGATTTGAGGTTCGGATCCCGACCTGAGACCTTAATTAAGTCATCTGGCGTATGTTCATTTGTGGGGCAACTAGTGTGTTAGAAAAGTAAAATTCATAACATGATATATGTTGATAATGTCATTTAATAAAATGACGTTATTCAAATCAGAACATATATACATCAATTAGGCAAAAAATCCCTCAGTATGTTGCAACCACATAGGTAGGTACAAAACCCGCCACAGAGCAATTAATTGCATACCCATCCACATTCACATAAGTTGTGTAAAACTTCCGACCGCTTCCCACGGGTTCCACTGCAGAATTAGATAACTAGGGTACGTTACAACCGGTGCATAACTGGAGATGTTTAAGTTTCAGATTTTCTATCAGCTGGACAGGGTCGACACTAACATTTTTTACTTCATAAAAATTGCATTTTTGTAATCATATGAAGAGACAGATGTACAGACAAACATTTATTGATCACAATAGCTCTCCTATAGCACTTTGCGCTCAGGTGATTTAAAAAGGAGAAATTGCTTGTAACATGTATTTGTTTGTTTGTTTGAATGGGGTTTTATGCCGCTTTCAACAATCTTTCAGTTATATCGCGGCGGCTGGAGCACCTAACAATGGATCCCTGGTATTTCTCACACCAGTACCGCCATCACATCCTCTCCTAGCCTCCAGCTTCTATCCCACATAGGTCTACAATTATCAACCCATTGGTGGGAGACAAATAGTTGGAAAGGATGAGTGCCGCCGTCGGGGATCGAACCCGTTGTAATATGTACAAATGCTAAACATCACAAACTTGTAAATAACTTACCTGAGATAGAGAACTCCACAAGCTGTGTTTCACTTGATAACATCCACTGGTGACAATAACACACAAACTGTGTAGCTGCTCGGGCACCTTCTGATATGACTACTTGTTGCACAAACCAACGATCTTTAAAAATACAAAAAAAACACGCTATTATTATTGAATTTAGCCTTTGGTGAAATGCCTAAATACAAGAAGAATGTCATCTCTTAATACCATAAATACATGCTTGGTAGACACAGATTTTACAGTCTTTCCATTTTCAGGGGTGCTTCTCATAAGAGAGCCAGTTTGCCTTTTGCCTTAAGCCCCCTTTTTCTGTGACACAGCCTGGAATTTTCGAACCCCGGCAATTCATTTAAACTTGTCCATAAATGAAGGACAGATGATAAAGATGACAGAGTATAAAACTGATGAAGTTCACCAAACTATAAAACCTCTTGGGGTCTCATTGATTTATTTCAATGTACAATCAAAGTCATGAATAGTTTTTCCCTTTCATTCCAAATAATTTAACAAGGTGCCAATTTGTCACAGGATACACCCATCACACTGCTTGATATTGACTAGGGGAGGGAATTTAAATATAAGTCTGAAAAAAAAAACATAGGGCAATAACTCACAAGGTAAAGTAATGGCTTGCTTGCATGTTATTGTGATCATGAAGGTTCATGACCAAAGCAATTATGCTATGCTATTATGCTACAGACAAAAATCAAGCCTAAAAACATCAAAGGGAAATAACTCATAACATATGTATGGTAGAGTTATGGTTCTTGAACACTGCACTTCCCATAGTCAGATCTATCCACACATAAAGGTTCATGATCATACCTATAATACTTTCAGAGACATGCTACAGTCAAAATCCAAGTCTGAAAACAACAAAGGCCAATAACTCAAAAATAAGAACAGAAGAGTTATGATTCTTAGGCACTGTACTCCATAATCATGCTATAAATACAAGTGCCAAGTTTCAAGTCAATCAGACATAAGACTCCAGAGTTATGCCCCAATAAAGAAATTTAAGCCACCCACCCTCCTTCCTATTTGCCTGGACACCCAGACACCATAAGTGATCCCATAACAAATCCCGTCTTTTGGGTCTATAAAAAGTAGAATCTATTTTTTGTATAAGATATTCCAATTGAACAAGGATTCAATTTCATATACACTGCAACTCCTCTATAACGCTACCGGGCACAGCGCTGACTCCATTATAACGCGGGGTCCGCTTGGCTCCCAAAATTTTGGAGGGGGGGGGGCATTTCGGGTTGCAGATGCTGAGATACGACGTTAATGCTGATTTGGCCGCGATTTTTTCATCCTGTCTTCGGCCCGCTCGAAGAAAAAGGGTTGCACATAAAAATCGATAATTACCCGAAGCCAGGTAAGTTTTTAACACCTTACGTGGACGGTCCTGGTCATTAATGCATTACTTCAGAAGTAATTGCTTTGTTTGATTGATGACATGCGTTGTTTAATCAGTTTGATTGTTTGGTCTTACTGTTTAATATTGAGATGATCAATGCCTTAGGTTTTTTATATTTCTAAAATCAATAGAGAATAGGCACGCACCTCGGTATCCTTCAGTTACAAACCTTGAAGGTGGTGCGATTAAAATATCAGACTGTTTCACTCTCGGCGTTCTTAATTTTCTTCAGTCCCGGGTAGGACGTGTTCTTAAAGTAATGCGCGAGCATGAAATTAGACAAATTGACTTGAGCCTACTTTTTATTTCACTTCATAGTTTGCTGGTATCCGGAGCTCGTAGAGGATAGTGGCTTCAAGATAAAAACGCAACAATGTGCTTTGAAAACAATCAGTCGTACTTGCGACGTTTTCGCTTAATACAGAAATTACGTGAATTTGAATTATAAATGTCACAATATCGGAAGATTCTCATCGGAAACGGGATGGATGATATAAGTAGATTAAAATAAAATACCGTTATTTTTCCGCATTTCTTTCAATAATCCGAAAATTTAATGCCATCCTGTATGATCAAACACTCGGCAAAAAGCTCGTCGGCAAATTAGAAGTCAAGGTTTTTCGGGTACAGTTTATTTTATTCTGAGGGGGGAAAGGTGATCAAAGGTGCCGCCGCTAGATGTTCAGCTATTTATGGGAGAGTTTCCAGAGTTGACACGTGCCAGACGCGTACCCCGTGAGAATTCTTGCTGACCGAATTTTTTACTCTTGTCGTTATGAAACCAGACATTCCGCCGTCTCGGATCTTTTTCCGATTAAATATTTTACGATTAAAAGTTAGCGGCTACAAAGTTTAATCCAGTTTTGTATAAGTGCAACTGGTCGGTTTAAATTCTCGATTCGTCAATGACTAGGTTCAGTTAGAGTTCTTTGTCGGTTTATTGTTACCGTATTTTTAACAATGGTAAAGAAATTAGACCAAGTCCATTAGACCAAGAGGTTCGAAGGTCGATCCACGCGACATTTTCTCAACGCTTCAGTAACCCCAGGTGTTTAACAACTCGTCGGTCTCCAAGGAGACGTCGCTATGCCGAATACCTAGATTTTATCCCTTTTGTCTAAGGATGGAAATATTTACGTCCGTGTAAAACTAAATTCAACTAGATAAATACCGACGACTATCATAATGATAAAACATGTCTCGGGTAAAAGTTCTAGCTTCTTAATATTGGGTGAAAGAGAACCAAAATTTATAGACCTGTAGAAATTTACGGATTATTCAATCCTGATAGACCGGGAAGGTAAGGTTAGAATTTAATTCTCCGCACGCTGGTCGCTGAATTTCGTCGGTTTCTGCTAAATTCTCGTAACTACAGTTGTTGTTCTTCATTTCCCGACTAGTAACTTGTATAGAATTAAACTTGTTACCGGAATTTTATCACGAATTATCAGGTGTTTGGTCCCGATTCCGACGGTTGAAACTTTCAGTTACGGCGGGGGGGGGGGGGCAGCGTTATAGCATAATAACTCCACTTCTTCCGCTGTTTCATTTCTTGGACCCCACCAACAGCGTTATAGTGGAGCTGCAGTGTACCATTATTTTGACTGGTGTACATAAATCTGCTGTTGAATAGAAGACTATTGTCTTGACAGATCTCAGACCAGTCATTATAAAATGGACATTCCTTTTCACTCTATATAAATCTAGAGCTGTCGCCTTCAAGGGCTGACGAGAATACCCCCCACACCGCTAAAAAGGCTTTTCTATGAAGGAGTGGAATTTGAAGCTGTTTAATCACATGCATGTCATGGTGGATGAACATTGTCAACCCTCCACCTCTTTCTGATTTTGTGTTTGTTGCTAGGGTTGACTGATTAGGAAAGGTTGGTCAATATTAGCCTATGTTCAAGAAAACTGTGTGAGGAGATGATGACACAAAATTATATCCACGAAAAGTCATTATGAGCCTATGTTAAATTTTTGACCCCCGGGGGGGCGGGGTCAAATTTGACCTCAGGAAATAAACTGTTCGATATTTGGTAAAGGTCAACAAGATGATGTTACTTACCCAATTTGGTAACTCCCCTTATGGTTACTGAGTTTTGAAATTTTAAATTTTGACTACTTCCCCCCCCCCCCCCCATTAAAAAGTTCAAAATGGCATAACTCTGAAAATAACGACTAGATCAAGATGAAAATTGCAGGTGCACAACTTCATATGATAGGAAACAACCTGATAAAGCTATACTTTTTCGACAGGCCCTACCCCTAAATTACAATTTTACCCCCCAAAAGAAAGAAGCTTTTGAAAAAATTGTGGAGAATGAAGAAATTCTAAATAATTCCATTACTATCCAAAAAGTTTTCTACAACATAAAGTAAGTTTCAGAATAATTGGGATAACATGCTGGCCTTCACAGTGTAAACATAGAAATTGTCAAAAAAGTACCCTTTCCTGTCTTTGTTTCTGTTGTTGTTTCATTGTGATGTTCACATTCATCAAAACCCATCCATATTTTACTGAGTATTCGTCAAAGTATGAAAAAGTCAATTTATAGAGTAAAATAGAGAACAAGTTTGTACACAACTAGAAATGATACCAAACAAGTGTGTGAAGTTTTATCAAAATCTGTCCAATGGTTACCAAGCATTTGTCCGGACAACAAATTGTTGATCTACATGGTAAAATAAGGCAATTTTAAACTGGTGGCCATTTGGAAACAGGAGGACCATGATTGTCCTAAAAGGCTCATCCGAATCATCTGTTGTTGAAAAAATGCAAGTGGATAATTTTAACAAGTTTCATGAAGATTGATCTAAAACTGTAGCCTCTAGGGTGTAAACAAATAAATTGTCTCTAAGGCCCCTTTTCCTGTCTTTTCCAATAGACCCTTCTCATAATCTATAGGGTTCATCCTTATGACCTTACAATAATTCTGACATGAAGATCGAACCAAAAATTCTGGCCTAAAGAGTGTAAACAAAGTAATTGTCATTAAGGCCTCATTTCCTGTAATCTTTACTAGAAACTTCCAATAATCTTTACTAGAACCTTCCCATAATCTTTACTAGAACCTTCCCATAATCTTTACTAGAACCTTCCCATAATTTTTACCAAAACTTTTCCATAATCTTTACTAGAACCTTCCCATAATCAATATGACTCATCCTTAGGATCAAATATTTTTTCTTAGCAAGTTTCATGAAGTTTGAGCCGAATTGTGACCTCTAGACTGTAAACAAAGAAATTGTCATTAAGGCCCCTTTTCTGTGTCTTCATATTGGACCTTCCCATAATCAAAAGGTTTCACCCTTATGACCTAACAATCATTCTGGCCAATTTTCATGAAGATTGAGCCAAAAGTGTGACCTCTAGAATGTAAACAAAGAAATTGTCAGTAAGGCCCCATTTCCCATGATTTACAACTGAACCATCCCATAATCAATAGGGTTTGTCCTTATAACCTCACAATTATTCTGGCCAAAATCCCTAAAGATTGAGCCAAAATTATGGCCTCTAGAGTGTAAACAAAGAAACTGTCAAGAAGGCCCCTTTTCCTATGATTTACAACTGAACCATCCAATAATCAATAGGGTTTGTCCTTATAACCTCACAATTATTCTGGTGGAAATCCCTAAAGATTGAGCCAAAATTATGGCCTCTAGATTGTTAACAAAGAAACTGTCAATAAGGCAAATTTTCTTGTTTTCAAATAGAAGCTTTCCATAATCTATAAGGTTCATCCTTATGACCTAATAATTATTCTGGCAAAGTTTCATGAAGGTTGGGCCGAAATTGTTGCCTCTAGAATTTAAACATTGTTTTGACACTTACAGTGTTTTGGCACTAACCTGTCAAATTATTCTTTCCAAGTTTCATGCAGGATGAGCCGAAATTGTGGCCTCAAGAGTGTAAACAAAGAAATTTTCACTAAGGTCCCTTTTCTGTGTCTTCAAATAGGACCTTCCTATAATAAAAGGATTCACCCTAATGTCCTAACAATCATTCTGGCCAATTTTTATGAAGATTGAGCCAAAAGTGTGGCCTCAAGAGTGTAAACAAAGAAATTGTCATTAAGTGTCCTTTTCCAGGGTTTCAATAGAACCTTCCCATAATCCATAGCGTTCATCCTTATGACCTAACAATTATTCTTTCCAAGTTTCATGAAGATTGAGCCAAAATTTGGGGCCTATAGCGAGCTAACAAAGAAACTGTGATTATGGACCTTTTTCTGTGTTTTACAATAGAATCTTCCCATATCCAATAAGATTCATCCTTATGACCTAACAAATATTCTGGCAAAGTTTCATGAAGATTGAGCCAAAACTGTGGAGGAGAATGTAAGCACTTCAATTGTTGATGCTGCAATGCTGCACAAAGGACGATAGACATTCAATGATCACAAAAGCTCACCTTGGGCATGTTGTGCACAGGTGAGCTAAAAGGAAAAGAGTTTAGAACAACAAAGGTAAAACTAAACAAGAGGCTGAAGACTCGTCTAAATTGGTCAAATGGTTACTGAGCATTCCTCTGGACAAGAAAATATCAAAATTGATGATGACCTTTTAGAAAACAGCAACTGAAAAAAAATCATGTACAACCAGAGATGATACTAAACAAGTGCGTGAATTTTCATCAAAATTGGTCCAATGGTTACCAAGCATTTTTCTGGGAAAGAAATTGTTGATTAACAGAGTAAAATGGTAACCATTTTGAAAAAAGAAAAGCGTCATGCTTGACCACATATAATACTGAACATTTAGTGTGTGAAGTTTCATCAACATCAGACCTATTGTTATCTAGCATTTGTCCAGACAAGAAATTGTAAATTGACAGAGTAACATGGTGACCTTTTTGAAAATGGTGACCATTCAGAAAAAGACAAGTGTCATGCACAACTAGAGATGATACTGAAGAAGTGTGTGAAGTTTCACCGAAATTGGCCCAATTGTTTCTGGGTAGCCATCCAGACAAAAAAATGTCGATAAATGGAGTAAAATGGCAACCTATTTGAAAAAGAAAAGTGTCATGCACAACAAGACATGATACTGAACAAGTGTGTGAAGTTTATTCGAAATAAATGATCCAGAAAAAGTAGCAAGACAGATAGACAGATAGACTGTACAGGCAAAAACCATGTCTCCCACAGAATGGGGAGACATCTACGACGGAATTGGGAGACATCTCCCACAGAATGGGGAGACATCTACGATGGAACGGGGAGACATCTCCCAAAGATTGGGGAGACATCTACGACGGAATTGGGAGACATCTCCCACAGAATGGGGAGACATCTCCCACTGAATGGGGAGACATCTCCCACAGAATGGGGAGACATCTCCTACAGTATGGGGAGACCACAGAATGGGGAGACATCTCCCACAGAATGGGGAGACATCTACGACGGAATGGGGAGACATCTCCCACAGAATGGGGATACATCTCCTACAGTACGGGGAGACATCTCCCACAGAATGGGAAGACATGATCAGGTGGTCAGGGCCATAGCACAGTTTGTCAGTGCATCAGACTCTCTATCATGAGGGCCAGGGTTCCACCCATGGTAGGAGCAACTATCCTTTCAACATTCATAACAAACCAGTGGGTTGATACTTGTAAACCTTTAAGGGGATGAGTAGCTGGTGGTTCGGAAAGAATGTAGTGGTAGTAATGATGTAAAAAATCCCAGGAATCCATGGTTATGTGCTCCAGTTGCCATGATATGACTGAATTATTGTTAATAGTGAAATTAAACTCTTAACCAACAAATTTAATATAAGACACAAATATCTGATTTACCTTGAGTCGGGCTGTTTAGATTCAGCTCAATTCGTTTTATTCTTCCAACTGACACTGCCTCGACCACAAATATGTCTGTCTGTGCACTTTGCCACAGTAATCTATTTTTAGAAATTGGCCCAACAAGATCCCTTTGTCCTGTATCCCCATCCACACCAATCAAATTGATGCTTACATTTCCATTATCAGTGCCTGCATCTTTATACGAACCAGTAGTCACAGCTACTATATACCTTAAAACTGGAATACAAAATGATATAGATAGGTAAAAACTAATAGGAAATTCATCACACTTGGCTGATCAAGTGCTCGATAATGGTAAATCTTTTAAGGAAAAAATTGGAAATAAAAATGGTCCTAATCAACTCACCTGAGAATTATTTCATGATGTTTCTAAGACTTATAAACCCAGCACTGCTTCATCCAATTTTTCATTCCAGAAACGTTTCAAAAGGGTCACTAAAAGAACATAACTGCCAAATTTTGTCCAAATTTGCCCAGTGGTTTAGAAGTAGAAGATTTTTCAAAATTTAGTTCAATAATGATTGCTCAAAGTCTGATAAGCCCACCTCTGCCCCATTTTTTGGTGATTCAAAATTTCATGAACAAGTTTTAAAAAGGGTCAACCAAGACACATTCTTGTAAAGTTTGACTTCAGAGTAGTATTAGCCCATTGGTTTAGGGGGAGAAGATTTTTAAAGAAGGAACTATCCTGCCAAGTTTGATTGAAATTCAACTATTTGTAACAAAGGAGAAGGAGAAGATTTTTAAAGAATTATTGATGACTTCTAATGCACAACTGACAACACAACAGGGTGATCACAAAAGCTCATCTAATGTGCATAGGTGAACTAAAATTGGTTTCAGAGTTATCCCCCTTGTTGGTATATACTGCTCTCAGTAAGCATTGTGAACAGATATTCCCAGTATCAAGTGTGGTATATACTGCTCTCAGTAAGCAAAGTGAACAGATATTCCCAGTATCAAGTGTGGTATATACTGCTCTCAGTAAGCATAGTGAACATATATTCCCAGTATCAAGTGAATGTGTTAGGTAATACCAGAAATATGATAAAATGTCAAATTTTTCACACAATGATCCTGACGCAGACCAAGACATGGCCATAGTAATACCTCAGGTTTTTTCCAAAGACAGCCAAACTAAAAACTGTATCAAGTAAATGTCAGAGACATGCAATGAAATGCAGATCCCTATTTGATGAGCTCTGAGTTGAGACTACAGCTTGATTAACTTATAGTAATATAGTCAACGCTCCGACCAAGGAACACTTTTCGTATAAAGGTTGGAGGTTACCCATTCCCACTAAATGACACCTTTACTCGCTTCTCAAGAAAAATAATTGTTTCAAGTAATTTCTTCATTTTACACGAAGTTTTCATACCAGAAAATTGAAAAGTCTAAAATTTCATATACTTTAAATTATTGTTTGCAAATCCTTTCAATTTGTACCAGTCTAAAATTTTGTTGTCGGGTAATGGATAAGCATTTTATCTTAAGCCTAAAATACTGGTTTAATTAGTCTTTCAAATTTTTGGTTGACAACAATGATCTATCCATTCTAGTGGAAGAATTTTACTAGGATGGTTGTCTGTCTACATGTCAACATACATTGACCTTAAAGTGTGAATTTCACCAGGAACTTACCTAAACAAATGTTTCAAATGGTGTATCTTTATCTTGATGGTCGACATCTGAGTTAAATTATTTTAATATCAATCCACAATTATCTATTTTATGTTTCAAGAAAGTATGGTCAGATGGCTACACATATTAAGGAGCATACAATATTTACAATTAAGTCTAAATCACCACTAAGTTGCTCTGAAAAATAATGTCTAAAAGTTAATACATACCAGACAATCCTGGTGTCCCTTTTCTTACAACAGGAATCTCTCGACAGATCTGTCCGTCATCCTGATCAACAGCTAACCAGCGATCAACGTAAAACATGAGATCTTCTTGGGTATCATTGTCATGCATCTTAATCTGGAGAATTATAAAGGGGCCATCATTTTGTAACAGGGATCTCCAACCTTGATTATCATCATCACGCATTTATTCTTCATAATAACAAAGGACTTGTTATGTTGTAACAGGAATCCAAAACCTAGTTTTACCTCATGCTGCTTTGAAAGGTTTTTTTCATTATTTCATGAGGCAAAAGCAACAACAAGGAATGGTGGTGATACTTGTTAGCTTAAATCTCTTCATTTAGACAAAGACATTATTACACAAAGACAGCTAATAACACAAAAACAAAATATTGCATCAAAATTATTGTTTTATTTTTTTCATTTTTTTTTTCAACAAACACAGTTGCATTAACTAATACTTTGATGTTGGACACCTTCAAGGACTTTTTACTGTCTCGTATCATGATCAGAGTAGAATGTATTTCTTACATAGTCAAGCCTCCAATCAGGTTGATCACCACCATTGTCATGTTCAATACGAATCTTGGTCAACCGACCAACATCTCCTGTGTTCACCTGTAAAAAGAACAGTAAAAGTTAAATCATTCCAGCATGGCTTAATTTTAGACTGGTCCGAAGTGAAGGGGTTGCAGACAACAATTGAAAGTTTGTGAAATTATTCCAAAGAGTACCAACACCATAAGATTTTGAAGAAAACAAGAAGTTTTTTTTATCCATTCTAACTCAGTGACACTTTTAGATGCCCCCCACAAGGTTTGGAAAACATATTGGAAAAAAAGAAATTGTTTGTTACAAGCAATTTCTTCATTATCCACAATGTTTTCTACCACAAAAGTAAAAAAATCCATAACTTTATAAGATTTAAGTTGTGTTCTGTAACTCCTCTTAATTTGGACAAGTCTAAAATTTAGTAGTGTAGTAATTGGTTAAGCAAATGTCTTCTTTCATTAAAAAGCTCTTTGCTTCTAAAAAGGGCTGTTTTAATGTGATTACTGATTACAGAGTCTCTTAATAGAGCACGCTTTATTGTGGTTACTGATTACAGGTGCTCTTTTAATAGAGGATGTTTAATTATGGTTATTGATTACAGATGGTCTCTTAATAGAGGATAATATATAAAAGTTACTGATTACAGATGGTCTCTTAATAGAGGATAATAAATAATAGTTACTGATTACAGATGGTCTCTTAATAGAGGGTGTTTATTATGGTTACTGATTACGGACAGTCTCTTAAGAGAGGATATTATTTAATTGTTATTGATTATGGATGGTTTCTTAATAGAGGATGTTTTATTATGGTTACTGATTACAGATGGTCTCTTAACAGAGGATGTTATATTATGGTTACTGATTACAGATGGTCTCTTAATAGAGGATGTTTTATTATGGTAATTGATTACAGATAGTGTCCTTAAAGAGGATGTTTTATTGTGGTTATTGATTACAGATGGTCTCTTTATACAGGATGTTTTATTAAGGTTACTAATTAAGCGCTAGTAAGGAAGCCAACTGTATTTAACCTATTACCCTGAATCCCTATGTAATGGTATTCACCTATTTCTAGACAACAAAAATTTTAGACTGATCGAATTTGATTATAGGTTGCAGAGTTCAATTTCAAGCTAAAAATGTTGGTCTATTATGATAGGAAATATTGTGGACAATGAAGAAATCGATTATTACTGGCTTTTCTTCCATTTTCCATAATGTTTTCTTTAACCTTATTATCGAGGGGCATAAAAAGGTAAGATTGTGTTGAAATGGGTTAAGGAAAGCATTGTGGAAAATTGAGAAATTTCTCCTTCATTACAATATTTTCTATTCTTTATGGTATTTGTTTTCTGGTTTACATCAATTTGTAATGTCTGTAACACTTTTTAATTAGGATTGGTCCAAAATATTGTCAACTAGTAAAGGGTTAAAGATGAGAATTATTTTCTTTGAACATGTTAAATTTCAGACTGTTCCAAATTGAAAGAGACTGCTGGTGACAGTGAAAACTTGATACAATTTGAATTGTAACCATCATATGTGGTAGAAAATATTGTGGAAAAAGGAGAAATTGCTTATTATAAGCAATTTCTTCTATTTCCACAATTTTTTCTCAAGTATAAAATCACAGAAACGTAAAATCCCGGGTTTGCACAGGAAAGGGTTAAGAGATTTAAACATTTTCAAGAAAAGCTAATTACCTTATGAATATCAAATTTACAGTCTTTAGGTACTTTATACTTTGTGTCCAAATGAATGTTTTTAAATTTTTAATGTCTTTAATCAATTAGAGTAAACTCTAGCTAAAAAAATATTTTCATACCTCTATAAAATAAAATTATCATGGAACTCTTTAGTATTCCTTTGTATCATTTAAAACAAAGTAGTTCAATAAAAATGTTTTAACCTGGAAATATCTTCCCTTGTCTTTTATGGCATTCAAGAAATTATATACAAGATAAACTTTTGTCTTTTAAAACAAAAAGCCTAAAGTTTTGCTTTGAGGCACTCACCTGAACATCAGTTTCCTTCCCCTGTGTGTATATTCCCAAGCTTCTATCTCCCTGCACCAGTTTTTGTTTCCCAGAATTTCCACTAGTACCATATACAGTAAGATATGTCTGGGCTGTTGTAACTGTCTTTGGTAAATCACTGGTCTTTATTGTAACTGTCCAACTTCCATCTGTAATGGATGGTTGGATGGATGGTTGAATCAATCAAAGAATCAGTCAAAAGGTCAGTGGCTCAATCAGGGAAACATACAATATTCAAATTTTGATAGAGAATAGTAAAGATTGATGTATGGGATATGATTGATTGATTTAATGTGGTTTAATTCAACTTTTAACAGTATTCCAGTCATATCATGGGGGCTAGCCTGATGGGCACCTTAACAATGGATTCCTGGTGTTTCTTACACTAGTTCTACCACAACATCTTTTCTAAGCTCGAGCTGCTCGTCCCAGATAGGTTTAAGATTATCCACCAGTTTTTGAGAGACAAATGTCAGAAAGGATATTCAAGAGGCCGGTGATTGAACCATGAGACTCCTGTAGACAAATAAAAACAATCAACTGTACAGAAACTAGTTAAGGCAAGATAAAACATTATACTCACTAGATTTCTTGGATTCTTTGATTGGAGCAGGTATTGATGAGTCTACAATATCTAAAAAATATGAATATAACTAAATGTATATAATTGTCATCTAGAAACAAACATCATGGTTGGTTGTCCACTGTGTAACTTTTAGTTTTACCCATTCCCACATAATCCAGTTTTTTACAAACCTTTGGTAAAGACCAGTGAAAAGAAGAAATTATTTCAAGAAACATTTTTCTATTTGAACCTTTTAAAATTTGTCCTCTGGTTATGGGTTATTCAGCCATTTTTTTTTAAGCTAAATGTCAATTTTATAAAGGTTTTGATACACTTCTGTAACTTGGTTCAAATTAACTAATAGTTATAGGTTCAAAACTTTTTAAATGCCCATACATCTTTTAAGCAAATCTTGAGAAAGAAATCACTGACAGTTTAAAATATAAAAACTGAAGCAAAACAATATCTTTCTTGTCTTCCAATACATATTCAAATAACCCATAGATCATGGGCAATAATTATCTAAAATATTATGTCAACTAAACAAAGATTTGTTTTGAGAAATTTCAATTAGACACTAATATACATCATAGTCATCAAACCATCTACAAAATGGGAATTCTTACAAACAGTTTTACCTCTATAAATAAGTCAAGTTTAAAGTTAAAGTTGGTAAAAACCTCTTATCTATCATAGTATGTCCTTCTCACATGCTTTAAATAATAATTATCCTAACATAATTTACATCAATAACTCTTGCTAGCCATTCTGTGAGTCCTTTAGGTGAATTAATGAGAAATTGAGCACATTGGAACATATACTGGGGGTTGACTTGGGGAGTCCTGTTTTCTTTTTGATCCCCATGTTTTAACCTATTCCCACACAATGACACTTTAAAACGCCCTTAAATATAAAAGCTTTGGAAAAAAATGTGGAAAATGAAGAAATTAATTGTTACAAGCAATTTCTTCATTATCCACAATGTTTTCTGCCCGAAAAAACAAAGATTTTGAAGACTTCTTCAACTTAGAATTGTCATCTGCAGCATCTTTGAATTTGGATTGGCCTAAAATTTTATCATGTGGGAATGGGTTAACTAAAGACAAATCTTACACTATACAAAGATAAATCTTACCAATCATTCTAAGAGTCCTCTCTGTGAGACAATCATCTTCATGATCATCAAGCCATCTACCACATGGAAACACATACTGGAGATTAGATTTGGAAGTGTCTTTCTCTTTTATCACGACCTTCTCTATAAATACCCCCGCCCCATGGCCCCTCCCATCATGGCTAATAACCACTGACTGAAGGTCTTCCAAGTCAACAACTTCAAAATCAAATGCGTCCATCTGAAATATTGTGCAATATCATATCTCAATTTATCAACTATCTTTGATTTTTGTATGAACAAAAACTTGAATACAATTTTTTTGATAATTCAATCAAAGTTTGTATTCTAGAAAAATATAAATTTTCATAATGGAATGGTCACACTTCAGTCAGAAAATCTGAAAAAGCAAAAAGGATGATAATTGTTTCAGAGTATTACCGATTATCATTCATTGAATTAGCGACAATAGCAGAATTTTCACAAATGGATATGCCTCAAGTGAAATTAAAGCATTGATTTTTTCTGATTGTTTGTTTTTATTCACAAAGGGAAATATGGTTAGATATCAATCATATCTATATCTTTTTATTATATATTGAGGGATGTTGTAACCTTACAACAACATAAAGAAATAATTTCCAACAGAGAGGAAATAGAAGACATTTTGTTGATAAGTATCTCATCAATTTACAATATTTATATCAATACTCAGCCATAGTTTATCATAGAACAAAATTTGAGATGTAATGTTGCTACAAAATTGCATTAGAACATTGTAAATAAAGTAATTTTCCAAAACGTGATATTTGGAAGATTTGAAAATATGACCAAATAATCATGCTAATGTAACATACGGCTTAAACCAAGACAGAACTTATAAAACATTTTGAATTTAAAACAAAAAAAGAAAGAAATAAACATTCAAATATTTTAACAAATATATTTTTACCTATTCCCAAACAAAACTGCTTTTGAACACCCTAGAACAACAAAACTTGGAAAAACATGGTGTAAAAGAAGATTTTGCTTGTTAGAAGCTTTATCTCCATTTTCGACCATGCTTTCAACCTAGATGGACAAAGATTTTTACAGTATCACTTGAAACTATTGTCTGCATCATCTTTCAATTTGGACTAGTCTAAAATTTGTCATATGGTGCTAGGTTAAAAATTCCAACTGTTACCTTTGTACTCATCCAATTTTTAAACTACAATTAAGAAACATCAAAAACTTTTTGAGCCTTTTAACTCCCAATTTAGGAGCTTTATGATTTAAGACATTTTGAATTGAATAAGTTAAAGGGAAAAAAATCTGACAGCCAAAAGCAATTGCTTCAATTCTAATTGTTTTCGTCCCTAGGAAATACTTAATTTTCAATCAAATTACTAAGTTTTGATGTTGTCTGAAACATTTTTTCCATTTGATACAGTCTAAAATATCCGTTGATTGGTTCTTTAACCCTTTGCTGTTTTGCAAAATTTAAGACTTGTCAACAAAATAAATTGCTTATGACATGTAATTTCTTCTTTTTCTACAATGATCTCTCAATTATAAAATCACAAGGAAGTAAAAACCAGGGTTTGAACAGGAAAGGGTTAACCCATTCCACACAACCCTGCTCTTTACAACCACAAAGAAATAAACTTAAAACAAGAGGACCATGATGGTCCTGTAGCGCTCCCCTGAGTATGATGGCTCATGGCATAATGATATAATATACAAAATATCAAAGCCCTACACCTAATCATTCTGGAGGAGAAGATTTTTAAAGATTTTCTCCTTTAATCCTAGGTAAAGTGAAGATCCAACCATATTGAGCCAATTTCAAGAGTGCGGTAATTCTTTGGAGTACTTAAGTATAGGGTCAATAGGCATTAATACATATCAAATATCAAAGCTCTAGGCCTAATGGTTTAGTATGAGAACATTTTCTGATATCCTTCATAACTTTTCTGGGATTGCACAGAAAAGTCTTATTTTCAGGATACAGCAGTTGGTAGCGCATAAGACTGTCAATCTAGAGGTCCCGGGTTTGATCCCCGACGGCAGCACTCATCCTTTCCGACTATTTGTCTCTCACCAATGGGTCGTCATAATCGTAGACCAATGTGGGATAGCAGCTGGAGGCTAGGAAAGGATGTAATGGTAGTACTGATGTGAGAAATACTAGGATTCCATTGTTAGGTGCTCCAGCCGCTGCGATATAACTGAAAGATTGTTGAAAGCGGCGTAAAACTCCATTCAAACAAATCAAACATAATATCAAAGCTCTAGGCCTTATGGTTTTGGAGAAGGAGATTTTTAAAGGTTTCCTTCTATGTAAAATCAGGGATCGCCCAGAAAAGGGCTAATTTTCAGAATACTGTAATTCTTTGAAGTATTTTGATAGAAGGTTAATAGATGATGATTTGTACCAAATATCAAAGCTCTAGGCCTTATAATAATTTGGGAGGAGAAGATTTTTTAAGATTTCCTTCTTTTATTCTTTGTTAATCAGAGATCGCCCAGAAAAGGGATAATTTTCAGAATACTGTAATTCTATGAAGTATATTGTTAGAGGGTCAATAGATGATGATGTATACCAAATATCAAAGCTCTAGGCCTTCTGGTTTGAGAGAAGAAGATTTTTAAAGTTTTCCTTCTTTATTTCTATGTAAAATCAGGGATTGCACAGAAAAGGGCTAATTTTCAGAATACGGTAATTCTTTGAAGTATAATGGTAGAGGGTCCATAGATGATGATTTGTACCAAATATCAAGCTCTAGGCCTTACTGGCTGGGGAGGAAAAGATTTTTTAAGGTTTTACAACCCATTGCCATGGCAACCAGAGTTTCCATGGATTTCAATTCTTTGAAGTATTTTGAAAGATTATGACCTAAGGATCATTTCTGTGAAGTTTTATTAAAATTCCATGGTTAGTTTAGGAGGAGAAGACTTTTTTGTAATTGTGAACGGACGGACAGACGGAGGATGGACGATGACCGATCACAATAGCTCACCCAGAGCACTTCATGCTCAGGTGAGCTAAAAACAAAGTAGAAAATGATGAAATTGGATATAACAAGCAATTTCTTTATTTCCCACAAACTTTTCTACCAAGAAAGACAAAGATTTTTTTTTTAAATTTCATCTACGTATCCTTGTTGTCTGCTGGTTGTATTGATTTGAAGAAGTCTAAAATTTTGTTGTCTGCTAATGGGTTAAGATACTGAACTTTGAAAATATATCAACTATTAAATGAGATTGCATCATCTTTGGAGAAATATCTAATCAGTAAAATTAATCGATTGACTGGATCCTTCATCAGTACAGATATATAAGGAAAGTGATAATCTGTGACATTATTTACATAAACAGAGGAAACATGATATTTCTTTTCTTAACCCATTATCACGAAATGCCATTTTTTGATGCTCTGAAGAAATATGACTGTGGGAAAAAATGTGAGAAAATTTCTCCTTTTCTAACAATTTTTTCCTACCTTTTTGGCACATGTACTTTTGAATCATACAGTTTCAAATGTCGTCTGCAACTTCTTTAATATATTATTATTGCATGAACTCTCTGTCTCAAATTTTCGGTCACTTGACCTTTATCAAGAAACTTTTTAAAACTATTGAGAATTAAAAACTAGATCTTTCCTGCATTACTTACTACATCTAGTACATGATGTTGACAAAAGACTTTCTTTAAAATATACATTTGATTGAGCTCTGTGTAAAAATTGGTGACAGTTTTGAGTACAATATAGCAGGGGAAACAATTGTATCCAAACCATAAGAGAAAAATCCCAACTTTTAATATTTTCCACAAGAAAAGATATTTATATCACACACAACATAATACTGAGGTTTTGTTTAGAATATATCTCTAATAAATTCAATTCAATTATATCATAACCCCAGAATTTCAAACCTTTACCCTTTCCTGTACAATCCCTGGTTTTAAAAGTCCCTGTGAAAAAACATTTTAAAAAGAGAAGAAATTACTTGCACCAAGCAATTTTTTTCTTTTTCCACAATATTTTCTACCTCACTAAATGTTTATTTTTCATATTAAATCCATTTTAATATTTGTCTGCTAAACCTCTGAATTTTGACAAGTCTAAAATTTTGCAAAACAGAAAAGGGTCAAAGGATTTATGTTCAGGGGGAATTGTGAAAAAGACAGTTAACTTTAAATTCTATTGCAATGCCACTCAAATAAAGTTTGTCCAATCTAAGATTTTGTCATTTGGTAATGGGTTAAAGCTAAAATTATGATTGTGTTTTACTATTACATACATGTCCTCGCCTAAACTTGATTCGGTTGTTCAGACATTTGTGTAACAGCCTCTTTCCACTGTCACCATGGTTACCATACATGGTTATAAACATGTTAGCATCAGTGCTTGCTCCCCAGTGGTCTCCAGTATAGATCTGTACTTGATAGGTTTGTACTGAAATAGTTAAGTTTTGAATGTTTCTTTTTTCTATTTTGAGGATGTTTTCCTCTACATATTGATTGATAAGAGGAAATTAGCCTCCGATTAGTAAGCAAAATACTGTACTAGATTCTTCAAATAAAAGGGAATTCCTTTATTCAAATGACCCGCAGTTTTTGGCAGGAGCTCTTTACTATGGAAAAAACAGTGTGGAATCACATTATCAAATATTCCCGCATTTGAATGCACACAAACAACTACTCTGGACGAAGTCAGTCGGACTGAATCACCAACACAAAAACAAATTGTAAATACACCGACCTGTCATAGTGAGAGGTAGGTCTCACTCACATCAAGTGGCCTTGAAAATAGAACAAATCCACCAGGTAAAGGACTTAGATCATCATGTTTATTCTCAAAGTATAATCTGAAGCACTATGGACTATATAGTAAGGCACTGTCTCCAAGTTTCTGTAGATGATCTTCAAACTTTCTGAGTGCACTGTGGACATGTCAGGCTGGTCAGGTATATATGGTTTGTGCATACACTTTATATACCAGTACCTTGATTTTCCCTTGAAAATAGTCACACATAGGCTCATATATTTTGTACAAGTAAAGAAAATAAGAGGGCCATTGGCCCTGCTGGCGCTCATCCAAGATAAATGCTCTTTTTCCTTCAATAGTCAAGTGTAAAGTTAAGGCTGGGGTTTATGAGTTTTAAAAGGATTTCAATATCTTAGCTATTTTTGTAGGGGGCCACCGAGGGAACATTTGGTTGAAATTGGTTTGATGGTTTGGGAGATGTTCTTTAAAAATCCTTCTTTTTTTTATTTAGAAATACCCATTGCTCCACCCCTGGGGACCCCAAGGTAATAATTTTAGCTATTTTGATAAAGGTCAATACACTGATGTTTCATGCAATATATCAAAGCTCTATGCCTTCTAGGTCAGGAGAAAAAAATTCAGAGATTTTTTTTTAAATTCACAATGATAGAGAACCAAAAAGAGAATAACTTATAATCGCCAATGTAAGGTAATCTGACGAGTGAGAAAATGGTCGACATAATGTATAATGGTAAATAATCGCCGCAATGCTAGGTATACTGAGCGGCATAGCATTTTGATAATGAAGACAACATTAACCACATGAGTCTGGACTCCGCAGGGTCACCCTTGAGTGTCTAATAACAGTAGACCTTAAGGTGTTAAAGTCATCAAACTTGTGATTGGTTTTAGATGCAACCTCTAATCCATAATTACATCATTTTTGGCACTTTTACTTAACTAACCAGCACCCTTTACAGGAATTTTGTCGCCAAAAATTTATGGGTTCTTCTCTCAAATATCCAGGACATCTTTAAGGCTATGGCAGACTTTGAAAACCCAGTAATGTCCCGCATAATCTGGGACAAA
The DNA here is from genome assembly GCA_946902895.1 of Fragum fragum. Classification (NCBI taxonomy): domain Eukaryota; kingdom Metazoa; phylum Mollusca; class Bivalvia; order Cardiida; family Cardiidae; genus Fragum; species Fragum fragum. The sequence continues at coordinate 9,507,150 of OX336367.1, forward strand.
TGGTATGTCTGCCTAAGGTTTGGAAGGAGATGTTTAAAAACCTTCTTTGTTTGTACATAGAACACATCTCCCCACTGTAGCTCTGTCATTTGGGGACCTGAGGGTAAGGATTTTAGACAATTTGAAAGAGGTCAATATACTAATGTTTCATGCAAAATGTTCAGGCTCTAGGCCATCTGGGTCAGAAGAAGAAATTTTTTGAAGATTTTTAAAAAATTCACTTTAAAAAATTCACTTTTGTTGCACTGGCAACCAGAGTTTTCAATGGATTTCAAATCTATTAGCTTCTTCTAAAGGGCACCACTTAAAGAACATTTCTGCCAAATTTGGTTGAAATTTGCACAGTGGTTTAGGAGGAGATGATGTTCAAAAATTGTTGACAGACGCCTGATGACAGACGACAGATCCATGGACAGATGCCAGACAAAGGGTGACAACATTAGCTCACATGAGCACTTTGTACTCAGGTGAGCAAAACCTAAAGAAACTCTTACAGACTGAGGCAGGTTTTCCAGGTAAGACAGCTGGCAGTTCTCGACACAAATCTCCGTCTTCCATGTCTCTAGCCAACCATCGATTAAAACTAAACAACATCTCTTGTCCACTATTTTCATCTTTAATCCGAACCTGAAATTTATATTCATACTACTGCAACAAAATTTCCACAGTTTCAGCAAAGGTTTGAGTATATCAGTATCATGAGTACACTCTTGTATACATTTGATGAAAAACATTTGTGATTTTGTAAATATGTTATGTATATGGCTTCATTCAATTCCATGGAAATACAAATGATGTTTCAAATTACATCAGAATAGATATTTTGATATATAAAGAAGATGTTTTCTTAAACATTTATTATTAAAATACCTATTCCCACACAGTGACGCTTTTTGACTCCCTCAAAAAAAAACAATTGGTAAAACATTGTGGAAAATGAAGAAATTGCTTGTAAGTAGCAATTTCTTCATTTTCCAAAATGTTTTCTACCCAAAAAGTTGTAAAAATCTAAATTTTCATCAACTGCAACTCCTTTCAATTTGGAACAGTCTAAAATTTTGCCGTCTGATAATGGGTTAAAGTGGATTGAGTAAACTCCACTCTTATCCATTCTGCTTAATAACAAATATTGTATAATGTTGATGATTCACCAAACCAATGTTTTTGTGAGAATAGTCATCCGTTAAAGCAATATTTGGTTATAAAGATATATTTTCTTTTGTCCCTTGAGAATCTCTATACAGGAGTATGCTGTATTAATTTGATAACAGAAAAATCTCAGTCAATCTTTTTTACCATTTTTTTTACAGTCATTCCCTGGGATACATTAATGAAAAAACATTGCTTTTAAACGTTCCAAATATTTAATATTTTCAAAAGATGTTTTATATCATATGAGACACTTAGTTTTCAAATAAAATTCACTTTGCGCATAGCTCACAACATCTTTCAATTTGAATAATCTTTCATGACTTGTCATTTGGTTATGGTTTAACCCATTCCTACACAGTGACGCTTTTGGACACCCCCTAGTAAAACAATTTGGAAAACAATGTGTAAAATGAAGAAATTGCTTGTAATAAGCAATTTCTTCATTACACTATGTTTTCTATCCAGAAAGTTGAAAAAATCTAAAATTACATGAACTTTGAATTGTTGTCTGTAACTCCTTTCAATACGGACCAGTCTAAAATTTTGTTAAGTGGGAATGGGTTAAACCTATTACCACACAATCCTGTAATTTAACCCTTGTCATGCTGTATAAATTACCTTATTGACTTGCTGTTAAATCAAATGGCTGAAAGCACTGATAGAACTTGTTATTCAATATTTCAAAATCAGCTTCTTTCATGACTTGTCATTTGGTTATGGTTTAACCCATTCCTACACAGTGACGCTTTTGGACACCCCCTAGTAAAACAATTTGGAAAACAATGTGTAAAATGAAGACTGCACTTATGTGCAGGCTGATCTTGGTCTATATCTCCTGCCAAAACCAGAATATTCCGGGTTCAGCATGACAAGGGTTAATATGTAAGACAAATATAGCTTGGAAAATTGACACTGTGTCAAAGAAGATTTTCTTTACTACAAATATCTCCTTTTCTAATCTCATACTGTTTCTACTCTAAATTGGCCTTTTTTTCCAGATTAAACATATTTTGAATAGTTGTTTACAACCAGCTAACTTCAATTTAAACCAGAAATTTGTCATCTTGGGTTTATACCTTACCTCTGTTAGAAACCATCTCTCCCATTTCTCATTATCGTCTCGACCAACTCGTATCTTATACAGGTCTCCAAGTTCCTCCGTCTCGAGCTGTAAAACACAACTGTTGATTTAAATGTGAACCTATTCTCTTTGGTCAGTCAGACTAGGGTCAAATCAGGATTGAAAGTTTCCATTCCAACAGAATGATGGTCTAAATTTATATAGGTCTTTCTACATTTGAATACATTCATTTTGGAAATATAAGCCTTAACCCTTTCCTGCTCAATCTCTGGTTTTTACATCCCTGTAATTTTAAACTTGAGAAAACAAGAGGAAAAGAAGAAATTGCTTATAACAATTTTTTTCCACAATATTTTCTACCCTACTGATAATTTTTCAAATTCAATACAATTTAAAATTTTCATCTGCAAAACCTATGAATTTGGACAGGTCTAAAGTTTTGTAAAAGAGAAAATAGTTAATCAAGATGTGCTTGATCCGATTATTTTTTCAAATATTTGTTTTCATGGACCCCTTGATGGTTCCTCTTTCCCAGATGGGTTACATGTATACATATATCTTTAGTGTGTTTAACCCATTCCAACTCAACAAAATTTTAGACCAGTCCAAATTAAAAGGAGCTGCAGACAATATTTTCAAGTTGGTGGAATTCAAATTTTCTTTGACTTTTTGGATAGAAAACATTGTGGATAATGAAGAAATTGCTTGATCCAAGAGGTCAATGTACTGATGCTTCATGCAAAATATCAAGGCTCTTGGCCTTCTGGGTCAGGAGAGATATTCTTTAAAACTTCAGTTTTGTTACCATGGCAACCTGACATTTTAAAAGATTTAAATTCTCTAAGCAATTTTTGAAAGGGCACCATCCAAGGAACATTTCTGCAAAATTTGGTTGAAATCCACCCAGTGGTTTGGAAGGAGATGTTGTTTTAAAAATCCTTTTTTATTTCTATATAAGCCCCATTCCCCCTGTGGCTTTGCCCCTGGGGATCTGAGATTGATGATTTTAGCAATTCTGGAAGAGGTCAATGTACTGATGCTTCATGCAAAATATCAACGCTCTAGCCTTTCTTGGTCAGGAGGAGATATTTTTTAAAGATTTTATTAAAATTTCAGTTTTGTTACCATGGCAACCAGAATTTTAAACGGATTTAATTCTTTAGTAATTTTTAAATTGCACCACCCAAGGAACATTTCTGCCAATTTTGGTTGAAATCTATCCAGCAGTTTTTGAGGAGATGTAGTTTTAAAATTGTTGACACACGCCGGACAGAAGACGATCAAAAAACCTCACCATGAGCACTTTGTGCTCAGGTGAGCTAAAAATCTGACAACTGATATCTGACATTAACCTTGACCTTAGTACCAAGATAAGCTAGCAACAAGGAATTGGCATGAGAAATACTACAGACTATAATCTCACTCACATTTCAATAGCTAATAATAGAGGTTTTATTTTGGATGAATAGGTCCTGGAAAATGGCCTAGACCATTACAGACAACCTTGACCATGGTAACAACAGAAAGATCTAAGAACAAGGAGTACACATGTGGAAGTCCTAGCACCTAGAAATAAAAAATTATGCCTAATGTTTAATCCATTATCTCATAATGATGATCTTTGATGCCCTCTAGCAATATGATCATAGAAAATTTTGTGAAAAAAAGAGAATTTGATTGTAACAAGCAATTCCTCCTTTTCTCAAATTGTTTTCTGCTCTTTTTAGCACTTATTTCCAGTTTACATGCAATTTGAAATATTTTCTGTAATTCTTTTTAATTTGGACGAGCCTAAAAAATTTTTATCTGATAATTGGTCAAGTTTCCATTTTTCATGAACATCATCTAGGTAGATAACCTTCATCTAGGCAAAAGACCTAAACCTTAATGTGAACAGAGCTCAACAGAAAGGTCTCACCTCAAGGAATACACAAATATGTTACAGTGAAATTTGGTTGAAATCCATTGGCTGGTTTCTGAGATGAAGACTTTGAAAAATTTCACAATAAATTGAAATAAGCCTGCCAAATCAAAGCCATGTTCAATATTCAATCAAAATTCTTTGAAAGAATCTGAAAAAGGATCACACATGGATTGTTTCTGTGAAAATTGCATGGGGTCAATCCACTGAATTCTGAGAAAAAGATTTTTAAAGGTTTCACCAAATATGGAAATTAGCGCCGCCCATTTTAAGACATCTTTATCATACAATCAAAATTCTTTGATTGATAGATTGTTTGAATGGGGTTTAATACCACTTTTAACAGTATTTCAGTCATTTTATTGCAACTGGAGCACCTAACAATAGATTCCTGGTATTTCTCACACCAGAACTACCACTACATCCTTTACTAGTCCCCTGCTGCTATCCCACTTAGGTTTTGATTATCCAAAAATTCTTTGAAGGAATATAAGGGATGACACTAACTGTTTTTAGCAGGAATCCAGCAGGCATCCCTACATTTTGAGTAAGGGTATCCTCCCTATAGTCAGGAATCCCTCCCATCTTGATTTACGAAAAAGTGGGCCACACTTACATATAAAGACTATGAACCTGGGGATCCAAAAGTCTAAATTAAAAATTCCAAGGCTTTAGTGCTGATTTGAAAGAAGGAAAAAACTTTTTCCATGGGTTATAATTTCAGAAATAAGAAAGAAGTCTGTGAACTGATGCTTCATGCCTATACCCCCCTCCCCCTGGCTCCGCCCCTGTAGACCCGAGGATCATGATTTTAGCTATTTTGAAAGAGGTCAATATACTGATGCTTCATGCAAAATATCAAGGCTCTACGCCTTCTGGGTCAGGAGGAGAAGATTCTTAAAGATTATTTTGAAATTTCACTTTTGTTGCCATGGCAACCAGAGTTTTTAACGGATTTCAATTCTTTTAGCTAATTTTATGGGGGACCACCTAAGGAACATTTCTGCCAAATTTGGTTCAAATCAGCCGAGCGGTTTGGGAGGAGATGTTATTTAAAAAATCACACTTTATTTCTATATAATCTATATAATCCCTAGGGCTCCGCCCCTTGGGACCCGAGGATCATAATTTTAGCTATTTTGAAAGAGGTCAATATACTGATGTTTCATGCAAAATATCAAGGCTCTACTCCTTCTGGGTCAGGAGGAGAACATTTTTTTTGATCCCCGAAAACCTGAGACACTGTACATGTCAAGCCCTGAATATGATAAAGTGTCACCTCATAATCATTCCTGTGAAATTGTGTTGAAATTCATTGAATGGTTTCTGAGAAGATTTTTAAAGGTTTCACCATATATGGAAATAAGCCCAGCCATTTAAAGCCATGTTTCCCCCCCCCCCATTAAAATTCTTTGAAGGAATCTGATAAAGGGTCACCCAAGGGACATTCCTATTAAATTTGGTTGAAATAAATCTTCTGGTTTCTGAGAAGAAGATTTTTGAAGGTTTCACCATATATGGAAATAAGCCCTGCCCATTAAAGCCATGTTTTTCATCCAATGAAAATTCTTTGAAGGCATCTGATAGAGGATCACCCAAGAATTATTTCTGTGAAGTTGGCTAGAATTCTGTTCAGTACTTTCTGAGGAGAAGATTTTTAAAAGTAAAAGTTTACTGATGGAGCATGTACCCACACATGCATGACAGACATAAGGCCATGATAATAGCTTGCTGGCTTTCAGCCAGGTGTGCTAAAAACTATATTCACCTATCTATCAATGAGGGGGCATAAAGATGATAATGCTAAGACAGTACACTTACAGTAAAGTGATCAATGTTCCCTGGCTCAAACACTCGCTTGGTTGGGTCTGCTGCATATAGTGCAACTTGATCAGACTTATTCTTCTCTCCATATAGAGTAATATGTACTTGACCACCATTACAAGGTCCAGACTGTTCATCTGTCCGTATTTCAAGGCTGTATTTGCCCTCTGAAAGACAAAACAAACAATCAGTTCATAACAAACTCAACTGTACACTACACCAAACTAAAAGCATTTGTATGCCACAGACACATCTCAAACAAAGTCTAATGTTATTAGTGGCATAATGGAAAAAAAACATCGGAAGAGTAGAAATCCTTCTGTAAGCACTTGCTTCTTTCCCTCCAAAAACTTATGTCTCTGGATAAAAAAAAAATCAATACATTACAGAGTAATTAAAATTTTGTATCTGTAAGAAGAAAACTTAACCATTGTCATGCTGAACCCAGAATATTCCTGTTTTGGCAGGAGGTAAAAACAAAAATTTGTGCAGTCTGATCTTAGTCTACACCACCCGCTTGTCCCTTTTAGACCAAAGTTGTTTATAAGATAAGTTTTATTTAAAAGAATTATTAAGATTTATTAACCAACAATAGCTACATCAAGTACTATCAGCCCTTCAATTTTTATTGCAATTGCGAAACAATTACATATAGATTATTTCAATCCAAATTTTTATGATCAAGATCAGTCACAGATCAGGAGAACCCCTGTTTTATAAATTTGATAAACATGGCCATATATATTGAGAGTGAAGTAAACTTCACTCAAGAAAAAAAGTGTTACAAGTAATTTCTTCAATTTAAATAGTGTTTTTCTAGCCAGGTAGTTAAAAAAGATTCTAAAATTTCATGAACTTTAAACTGGCATCTGAAACTCCTGCAATTTGGACCAGTCTAGAACTTTGTTATATGGTTAATTCTTCATTTTAACCCATTCCCACACAGTGACGCTTTTAGACGCCCCTTAACTCTTTCCTGTATAATCACTTGTTTTTATGACCATGCAATTTTATACTTAAGAAAATATTGTGATAAATAAAGAAATTGCTTGATACAAGCAATTTCTTGTTTTATCACAATATTTTCTACCACATAGAATGGTTTCGTTTCGAATTGCACTCACTTTTCATTGTCGTCTGCAACATGTTTCAAATTGGGCCAGTCTAAAATTTCAAGTAACAGGAAAGGGTTAAGAAAAACATTTTGGAAAACCTTGTGTAAAATGAAGATATAGCTTATTACAAGCAATTTCTTCACAATGTTTTCTACCTAGTAAGTTGAAAAAAATCTAGAATTTCAGTTTGAAAAATCAAATTTTAAAAGAATTTTTGACCCTCATTAAAACTTTTTGTTGATGTCAGTCCTTTGATTTTTAAGCAATTCTGTATATGATTTTGGTTCAGCGTGACAAGGGTTAACAAAGAACAAAATACTAATCAAACAAGTGCTGAAGATTGGACTGTGCTAAAATTTTAAAATAATATGGTAGAAAAAATTATGAGAAAAGAATATCACTTTTTCCTGCAAAGTTTTCTATGTTTGTATGGCTTCAGGACATGATAAGGCATCATTGTATGGTAATGCAGTAAGGAATATCCTAAGGATCATTCCGATATCATTTTGTTGAAATATTTATGAGTGTGAAGAATTTTTTAACATATATATTTAGATAAATAAATAGAGACTAGCACGACCAATGTAGGCAGTGTTCAAAATAGAGTATGATTTCTTGAAGGAATTCTTTGAAGGACAACCAAAAGGTAGTTTTGTTTCTGTAAAATCTGATAAATGTTTCCATAACACATAATGAATAGCATTCCATAATGAATAGCTTTCTTTTTGTTGGTCAGTGGAGCTAAATATTATGTGTATACTTACTTTTCCCTTCTTCATTTCCTTTCTTCTTGGGTGATTCTGTAATTAAGAAAAAAGTTACTTTGATTTAGACATTTTATCTTTACTTTGAAAATTCATTGAACATTCTTGATCCTGAAATGTTATAATCTGAATTCCATATGCCTGTTATTATTCTCATGTGTCACCCATGAGTTTGTGTAAATGAATGATAATTTAACAGGAGAACCATGTAGGCCTGCGAAACTCTACTGACTCTCACAAAACATAGTTTGCCTAAACATTTTGAAAGTTTTCATCATTCATCATTTATGGAAATAAGATGCACCCTTAAACTATGCTTTCATCCAATCAGAATTTCTTCAAATTATCTGATAAAGGGTCATAAAATTACATTTGATTGAAATCCAGTGGTTTCAGGGGAGAAGATTTTTAAAAGAAAACAAAAGAATCAGTGGCCCTGCCGCTCACCTGAGATAAGGCCATTTGTCTTCAAAGCCTAAAACTAAAATCATTATATGTTGCCATGGTAATCAATGGTTTCAACAGATTTCAAATCTTTTAGTAATTCTTAAAGGGGGCACCAACAAAAAGACATTTCTGCCAAATTTGGTTGAAATTTGACGCATAGTTTTGAAGGTTGCCTTCTATTTTTCTATATAGGCCCTATCACCCTGGGGCTCTGAAATTTTAGCAGTTTTGAAAGCGGTCAATGTACTGATGGTTCACGCAAAATATCAACATTCTGTGCCCTCTGGGTCCCGAGAAGATGATTTCTTGAAGACTTTTTTTTGTTTAAATTTCACTCTTGTTGTTATGGCAACCAGAGTTTTCAAATGACTTCAATTTTTTGTTGAAACCAGCAAAGTGGTTTTAAAGGAGATGTTGTGTACAATTCCTTCTTTATTTCTTTATCAGCCCCCCCCCCCCTGAGGCTCAGCCTCTGAGGACACAAGGGAAAAAATGATCTAAGCAATTCTAAAAGAGGTCTATGCACTGATACTTCATGAAAAATATCAAGGCTTTATGCCTTCTTGGTCAGGAGGAGATAGTTTTTAGAAATCTTCTTCAAATTTCACTTCTGTTGCCAATGTAGCAAGAGCTTTCATGGATTTCAATTCTTTTAGCAATTTTAAAGGGGCACCACCTAAAGATTGATTGAATGGGGTTTAATGCCACTTTTTATTGCGGGGGCTGGAGCACCTAGCAAAAGCTTCCTGGTATTTCTACATCCATTCCTAGCCTCCAGCTGCTATCCCATATAGGTTCACGATTATCCACCCATTGATGAGAGACAAATGTCGGAAAGAATATGTGCCAGGGATCAAACACATGACACCCCATAATGAAAGATTAGGAGTCTGACGCGCTACCTACTGCGCTATGACGGCGGCGCGCCACCTAAAGAACATTCTTCCAAATTTGGTTGAAGTTGTTGAAGTAGTCTGGGAGGAGAAAAATCCTTCTTATTTTTTATGTAAGCCCCACCCTCCCTTGGGCTTCTCCCTAAGAGACCCTAGGCTATTTAAGCATTTCCAAAAGAGGTCAAAGTACTGATGCTTCATGCAAAATATCAAGACTCTACTTCTGGATTAGAAGATAATTTTTAGAGATTTTTCAACATTTCACTTTTGTTAGCATGGCAACCATAGTTTTTAACAGATTTAAATTCTAGTAGCAATTCTGTCCTATTTTGTTGAAATTGGCTCAGTGGTTTTGGAGAATTTGTTTAAAAACTGTTGACACATGATGGACCATGGACCACGGACATAGCACTCAGCAAGCCAGACACCCTACAGAGGGTGATCAAAATACCTCACCATGAGCACTTCATGCTCAGGAGAGCAAAACACAGAAGTAACACAACTGACATGCAGCTATGACAATAGCCTACTGATCTTCTACCAGTAGAGCTAAAACTAAATAAATGGATGACATAATAGGTAAAGCATGGTATGCCATAATATGAATTATCATCTCATAAAGAGATCAGGAAAAAAAATTACTTAAGATTGGGGGGGGGCAATCTGATGAGCAGTGCCTTTTAGCCTCTCCTAAATTATGATAGAGAAAGTGCAGTTTTACATAAAATTATCAAATAGCATGCACTATACTGATAACACGAACACCAAGATTCCCAAGGTGAGTTTCTTTTAGACTATTACGAAATACCAAGCTTTATGAAAATGTGAAAATATATAATTTGAAATTTTGGGCTATAAGGCACTTGTTTCTAGACCTGATCTAATATATTTTATGTATAACACATCAATCTCAGATACAGATAGAACTGGTATTTTGGATTTTAGATTCAGTTATTTTAACTCATGTTATGCTGAACCTGGAATATTACTATTTTGGCAGGATTTGTTTGTTTGAATGGGGTTTAACGCCGCTTTCAACAATCTTTCAGTTATATCGCGGCGGCTGGAGCACCTAACAATGGATTCCTGGTATTTCTCACACCAGTACCGCCATTACATCCTTTCCTAGCCCCCAGCTGCTATCCCACATAGGTCTACGATTATCGACCCATTGGTGAGAGACAATTTGTCGGAAAGGATGAGTGCCGCCGTCGGGAATCGAACCCGGGACCTCTAGAAGGACAGTCCGACGCGCTACCAACTGCGCTATGACGGCGGCATTTTGGCAGGACATCTAGACAAAGATCAGCCTGCACATATTTGCAGTCTGATCTTTATGTAGATCTCCTGCTTACCCCTTTTAAGTCAGAATCTTTTAAAATATATATATTTTTTTTCAAATAACTATTAACCAAAAACAGTACTGTCTAGTGTTTCCAGATCTTAATTTAAATGTCAAAATCATTTATAAGATATTTTTTAAAATAACTATTAACCAAAAAATAGTAATGTCTGTGCTTTCAGCCATAAATTTAAATGTCAGAATTGTATATAAAATAATTTTTCAATATAACTATTAACCAAAATATAGCACTGTCGGTGCTTTCAGCCATAAATTTAAGTGTCAGAATCTTTTATCAGATAATTTTTCAAAATAACTTTTAACCAAACGTAGTGCTGTTTGTGCTTTCAGCTCTATATTCAAATGTCAGAATCATTTGTAAGATGATATACAAAAAAATACATATGTATATATGTTAATGAAAAAATAGTGCTGTCTGTGCTTTCAGCTCTTATTTTGAATATATTTTGTAGAGGTGATTTTATTCAGCATGACAAGGGTTAACAATACTAACACAAATCCTGTGTTTTGTGTTCTTATTTGATTTAATATCTAAGGCTAGACTTTAATGAGTATCAACAACATAGGGCCTTGTAGAGAAATAATGTTTCAATACTGGCTTTGCCCTCAGTTTTCTAGAACCTGATGAAATGGCAGTAACACAAGCAAAAAGTTGACAAATTTACAAAAGAAGCAAACTAGATACTGAAATATCAGGAAATCCTTGAGATTTAGTTTGACCTTAAAGAAATTCAGCTTCTTAATATAAAATCAACCTCAAATTTTTACATGTTGTTTTAGATTGGACTCAAAATTTGAAGTCCAATGAAAGAAAATTCCAAGTCTTAGTAAAGATCTTTCAAAAAGATTGAATGTGTTTTTAAGGTTGATCACTATGTAAATTTGAATAATGTAAAACCAAATACATGTACATGTATATATAAGACAGTCAATTGATTGTTGTTTAAAGCAAAATAAATTTCATTCTGATAAATAATCATTAATCACCAGCAAAACAAGAAAAGAAAGAGAAACTTCATCAGATCTACAAAAATTTCCTGACATTCTTTCATTACAATTATGTGCAAAGAGTGAAGGCACAGCTCAACCTGTTACCAGATAACAAAATTTTTGACTGGTCCAAAGTGAAATGGGTTGCAAAATTAGTGAAAATATTTGCCTCAAAAGGTTGGAAATGAAGAAATCGTTTATAGAAATGATTTTTCTTGATGACAGTAAAGCATTTGAAAAATTGAAGAAATTGCTTTCAACAAGCCATCTTTACTTTTCACAATATTTTCTACCTTATATGGAAGTTAATTTCTACTTCAAGTTTATCTTGTCTTTATGTCTGCAACCTCTTTCAATTAGGACCTGTCTAAAAAATTTAATCATGTATTGACTATATTTTTAAGTGCACAGAGATAGTCAAGAGAATCAATTCAAGTGCAAGTACCAATGTAAGTGCACCAAAAAACTTAGTTCAACCATATAGGTTTACCTTTGAAAAGTTTAATGAGTAAGAACTAGCAATTTATCACAAATTTCAAAGATTTAAAGTTTCAGTTTGAAAATTGTCTCTTAGCAAAGTATAATTTTTATCAAAGAAAAGAAATAAGAATTGCAACTCACTGTAGACCCATTGTCATGAATAGGCTTGATTTTTTGGGGAAAAAAATCATGTTAATTTCAGACACATAAAAATGAGAAGTTAAGACAGATCAATGTTTTCTCCAAGATTAATTGGTTTAAACCGACACTAATTTATACAATAAGATAACAGACCAAGACAACAACCTAAAGAGTACAAAAGACCCATAATGTTACAGTCCCAGAAAAAAGTGAGGTTAGAAGTGCATCAAGTAAAGGATGGATAGCCTTTGGGAAATATCCAAGCATCTATAGGAGGATTAGACATGTATGTCATAGTTTTTGTTTCTCTAAGCTATGCTACTATTGTTAGTTCGAAAAGCAAGCCTGTGATAAGGACTGTGCAAATCATCTTTTACAAATACAGATTCAGATATCAATGTTAAGTAGATAGATATCTACTGAGGAGATTGATGACTAAGATCAATGAAGTTTTTGTCTAAATATCTGGAAGGATATGTGACACACAGACAGACAGACTGTCTGATAACATGACATTACTTTCTATACACCTTTGTCACATACTTTCAAGTTACAAATGAATACAGCTAAAATGCTCATATCATCAAACTGTATATGTATTGCAAAAGACATTGAGTTAATCTGTATCTAGCTCTTCCATAGATTTGACCTGGTGACTTACTTTAGATTCTTCCCATGGAGACCAATTGTTGTATGACATAAGTTTCAAGTTCAAGTTAACAGACGAGAAATGAACTATGAATTACAAACACACCAATCCCATTTTTGCAGTAGTGCAGAGAACAGACAGCTTGACAAAGGCATATCATATCAGGATATGACACCTGGGTTAGCTAAGAAAATTCTAACAGAGCATTTACTGCATAGTTAGCTGAAGGAAATAGTTTTAAGGAATCACAAAGTCAACTCATCCAATATTAGATGATCTAAAGAATGGAATATCAAAGGTTTGCAATAAGGTATGGATAATATTTCCTTTCATGACTTGTCCCGTGCATTATCATTGACTTTAATCCATCACATGTTAAAAATCTTCTTTGATCTTAATACAAAATCTCTGTAGTTTGAAGAAAAATTAGAAATTTGTAAGTCAAAACTCACAGAGTATAGCCCCTCAAGCTACTGTCCGAAAATAAAGTCACCGAAAATAAACAAACTAATTTATAAAACAGGCAGAAGATGTCTTGTGTATCTCTGTAAGCACCACACAAGACATCTACTTGAACCTTGCTGTGGTTAGCAGTTGCTGATAAAAATCCAATGAAAATATACCTCTACACCAAGCAATGCCCTAAAATAAACCAAGCCATTACACAGGAAGTAGAGAACTTTCAGACTTTGGGTAAGCCCAATTTTGAACCCCCAGTTGAACCTTCATGCTAAGTTTTCAGTGCTTTTTATCATTGCTTGGAATAATGTGATAAACAAGAGATAAAATTGTCAAAAGAAGGTTTCTATGGCTTAATCAAAATTCATAAAGAATTCTAGGAGTAGTTGCACAAACACGAATTTTGACAATAAGTCTCCTTTTTCCATCATTCAGAATCGAGTCACTAAACACTGATATGTAATAGGTAACATGAAGACAAGCATTGGGTGAAAATTTCATCAAAATCAGTAAAGAATTGTAGGAAAAGATGTGCACACAAGATAAAACTAACGCCCGCCAGCCAACTAACCAACCAACCATGCACCTGCCTAAAACTGACAATTAGCAATCCATGGAAAAGCTGATTTAAAAAGTTGATTTCAGACAGATAGACAAAAGGATAAGTAGAGGTATACTAGCATATCCCCTTCTTCTTCAAAAATGAAGAATAAAGACAGAGTTTTGCAATAACAAACTTAAAAAAAAAAACTCTTTTATTTAGTTTTAGCAAAAATTAGGAAAAGATAAATAAGCTAATAAAGAATAGTGCTGTTTTGCTGGTGATTTGATTATTGTGAAAGTCAAAAGTGAACCCATGAAATAATATGCATAGAACTGGACATCTTAAGGCATCTTTAAATCTCCAGATTTAAAGCTTTCAGCATCTTCACAACATCTGTTACAATACTCAAACACAAGTAGTTCACCTGACATGCAAAAATATTATCCGAAAAAATTATAAAGTACATGTACCGTGTTTCTCCTTCTTACATCCTGGGAACTGTAATGTGAATTATACTAAGGAAGATTTCATTTCATTTGTTTTGTTTATATGGAGTTGAATGCCACTTTTAACAGTATTTCAGTCATTATTGCAGAGGCTGGAGTACCTTATCATCAATTCCTAGTATTTCTCACACCAGTACTACCACTATATCGTTTCCAAGCCTCCAGCTGCTCTTCCAAACTAAGTCTACGAGTATAAACCCATTGGTCTGACCTAAATGTCAGAGAGGCTATTTGTTACTTTAGGGGATCTAACCTTGGACCTCATGATTGAGAGTGTGACTGTACTTATAATGATGGCTGTTGCAATTTCATTTAATACCAAAATAATCCAGAAAATACTCCAATAGATTTTTAGTTATTCTCCAAATCAAGGATTGTTTACTCAAAACAATCATTGAAGTGAGTGGTGAGAGTCAGAGAAAATTATCCTTAAATCTCAGAATACTTTGATTAGACTAAGTTAGTTTTAAATTCAATACATTTATAGTCAGCTTGTACAATTTTTGGTTTTCCTTGGTTGTTATTGAAGAGGAAGCTGCTATGAAAGAGGGAACCTTTATGAGGGAATTACTGTACAAACCCTACATAATCACTGCTACTGACTAAAGCTATCACACCTGTCACTTGTAGAAAAATTCTTAATTTTTTCATTAAACCATTCATTTAAAATCCCTCTTTTGACTCTCTGCACAAAAAAAGGTTTTAAAAAGATTGAGGGCAATGAAGAAATTTTCTTCAATGTCCACAATGTTTTCTACCCAAAAAGCAGATATGTTCTAAACAACATCAAGTTGAAACTATTGTCGTCAACTACATCAATTTGGACCTGTCTAAAATTTTTTTATTTGGTGATGGGTAAATTTTATTGAAAATACAAAACAGGTGATTTTTAGTACAACTGTACTCTTTCTTTGTTATACAGTCGAATACCTTTACCTCGAACGTCCCTTAGCCGAAGTTCTCTCTACGTCGAAGTTATTCTAAAGTCCCAATCTTATTACTCTTTAGTTCTATGTATTTGAACCTCCATACGTCGTTCTCTTTATCTCGTAAACTACCCCTACGTCGAATCAATTGCAAAGTCCCATCTCTATTGTTTGCACATATTCACACCTCTTTAAGACGAACCATAATCATAAAGATCGTTTTTTGCAATCAGCTTAGTTTTTCACACATTTCGACGTGTCAACGCAGTTAAGTGATAGGTGCGTTACAGTATCGGATATCGATTGCTAACTTGCTTTTGTTTGAATGTTTGTCTACGATCTGATAATTCGAAAATTTGCATGAAGTGGAGACAATGTTACAGACGAATTTAACAATGAATAAAGAGGCATCTTACGCCCATACCACGCAGGACTTGTTTGGCGCCGGACCTGGTCGATCAAGGGGATGGCCAGCAACTTCGACCGACAGGACAAGCTTAAGGAAGAACCCGGTAACCAATCAAGATGGATACTTGGGTTTTTCGACAGGAAAGAGAAAATACATGTAGTCAAACTATGCAATCGACACGAAGAATAAGCAATAATAGAAGAAGAAAAACAAACAAACAAAACAACAACAAAAAAGCAAAGTCTAAACAAAACTTAAACTACAAGTTACAATAATATCGTAATATTAATATAAGAAATTACGATAAATTCATCGTCGTTATATCATTCGTTCGATTAGATAATTATACTAGTACAAATCATCTTTGGCCTTATTCAGTTATGGTATTTCGCCACCGTTTTGGTCGCACATGGAAAATATTCGATTATCTACACGTCAAACTATCTCTACGTCGAAGTTTTCTCGTAAGTCCCCTGAACTTCGAGGTAAAGGTATTCGACTGTACATCAAATTCATATATTTTCATGAGGTTCAGAAGTACTATTTATGCATGTCAGGTACCAATCATAAAGAGTTAAAACACTATACACAAGTATGTTACAATATAAAGATCATAAAAGTAATATTAGGTTTTGATTCTGTGCTCAAAACATTTTTTAACCCATAAACAGACAGCAAAATCTTAAACTGGCCCAAATTGAAAAAAAGTGCAGAAGACAATTTAAAGTTTATGAAATTTTGGAATTTTCAACTTTCTGACACGAAAATATTCTAGAAATGAAGAAATTGCTTGTAACAAGCAATTTCTTTCTTTACCACAATATTTTCCAAAGCGTTTTTCCTTCGGAATGTCTAAAAGCGTCACTGAGTGGGAATGGGTTAATGAAACAAAGGTTCAGTATTATATTGATATCATCTATAAAACCATCACAGTCACCTTTCACACAATATTTGATCAAGACTCTCTAGTCAACACTACTCAACTCTGAACATTAATAACAAACTACAAATTAGGTTTGACAGTCAGGGATGCTGAATGTTATACTCGAGAGTGATGATGGTAATAATAACTTATGGCAGGACATTACAAGAAAGTGATGTTCAGCCTTGGTTAGATTTTCAACATAGTTAAGAGAGTTTGGGATTCAAATGTACATTTACAGGTCACATCCCACTCACCCTCTACTGGTTGAGTTTCTGTTTCTTGTTTGTCTTCCTCTGTGATGGCAACAATGGCATTTACAGAATCTTCTTCTTCGATTTTATCTAGATTCTCAACTATATCAATATAACTTATACAGTAAGAAGCAAGACAAAATGCTCATTAAAACTAGTACCATATAACCTTTTTTCTTTTCTTTATCACAAGAAAGCAGTGATGTATTTGGGAGCCATAGCATATATCTGTAGGTTTCAAATAGTATCAAATTAATCTAGTACATTCATAAGTGTTGGGGGATGGCAAGGGTAAACACTTGTCACCGTCTTGCTCATTTCTTTCTTTGTTCCACTTTCAAACTTATATATGTAATTTGCAGCTACATGCAGACTAGCTAATATAAGCACACTTAGGGTAACATTCTGAATTTGACTTTTGTTGGAAGCTAGGACCCCTTAAACTGCATTACTTAATGAGTTATGAAAATTGAATACTTCAAAGTTCAAATAATTTTACGGTAAATATCAAGTTCTATACCAAGGTTCACAATGGCCACGTATAAATATGATTAGTAGATATTTTTTGTTACACAACAATGTGGAAAGTGACTCAAAAGAAGTTGCAGATGGCAATGAAAAGTGAATGCACTTTAAAAACCAACCAACCTACAGGGTAGAAAATATTGTTGGAAAAGAAGAAATTGCTTTTTACAAGCAATTTCTTCTTCTAGGATAATGCTTTCTCAAAGTAAAAATTCCAAGGGTTGTAAAAAAAAGGGGGGGGGTGTATAGAAAAAGATACATCTATTTCCATCTGTCAAACAGTTCATGTTGGATTGGTTTAATGTTGGATATTTCTTTATACAGAATCAAACATTCGCTTGACTGATCTTCTGTGGGAACAATTGGGAAACATTAAAAATGCAACATATTCATAAATTCTAAAAAATCTTTATTCAGTATCACAGTATCTTAAGTTATACAATATGTATCAATGGGTGGATCTCTGGCCACGCCACTTATCTCCAACAGGTTAGTTCAACTTGGGATGGAAAGCTAAATGTTGTAACTACAACTTAAACACGGTGTAGTTATGACATTTAAGTCATCAAATGAATAAAAATCCATGTTGGAGTTAACTATCTACTTCTGTATAAATGAATCATTTGATCGTTCATTTGATTTTTTTAAATGAAAGCCTTGATCCGTCAATTAATCTTTTCACAATCAATTGTAAATGTAGACATTCAAATATTCCTTTGTTAATTTTTTTATTGTCATGTTTTAGTATTATAGATACATCATATTGTGTTCTAGCCTCCTAATTCATAACAAACTTCTGAATTGTTATAAAAAATGTCAGATATTTTCTTCTGGTGTCATACCGTCATGTTTTATTAGTCTTTACTCATTTCCTTTTGTTCTGTAACTGAGTTCATCTGAACATTTTCCTAAGCTTATTTAATATCTTATTTGTTGAAGGAATTTTAGCACTTAGTGATCACATCAACAATGTTAACAGAGAAAACAATAATGTTAAATTCACAGACAGTTAAAACAAAAACAGTGTTTAGTAGGCAACAATTTTAGCATTTACTAGGAAAAATTAATCAAGTATTAAAAAATCTTAATGATATGCCAATATTGTGTAAAAATGCAAACAAAAAAACTTACATGGTATCTTTTTCTTAATAACTTGCACATAGTATTTGTAGCTGTATTAGTTGATTTTTTGTATTTTTGAAAATTTGCATGTTTATGATGCACATACTATTTCCACTTTTTAAGTTTTTTAAGATATTTTTTCACTGATTTTACTGCTAGTAAACTTTCTCAAATCAACAATTTGCAAACATTTTGACTCATTGGTAATACACATGATTATTTCATATAGTATTTATATTTTCTTTTCCAAACGTTTACAATAGTTTTCTCTCTTCTATGAATTAAATCTTAATAATAATGTATCAGTTGACTCACTTGCATAAATTCTTAAAACAAAAACTAGAGCCACATTTTCATTCAATAAATTAGCTTAACAAAACACACAAAAATACTTTTAATATCAAAGAATATTAGGTTGGTGGAATATTGGAATGGGAACAATATTAGTCAAACATTTAATTTCTGCATTAATTTCAATGAACATTTTCAACTAAATTAGTGACAACAAATATAAACAGGACATTAAAGATTAAGCCTATATGCACCTTCCCAAAAAAATCAACAGCTACTAATCTACACAGAATGATTTATCTACCTTTCTCAAAGAGTACAGACTTCTGGAAAGCTATGAGAATAATTAGGTATGAAAGCTATGTCTTAAAGAGTACAGAAAGACATTGTATAAGAACCTTATTCACTTTTCAAAACCTATGAAACTGAATAAAACTTAAACTTCCAGATCCTTAATTTGAGATTACTATGGTCAAAACTTTAGAAAACTGCAGATTTATTAGTGATATAAGTAATCAAGAAATCATTAATGTTTATAAAAAGTAAAGAAAAGGTAGTAATATGGAATTCAAGTTTTGTTTTCCATTAATTTATCACTAAGAAAATTACTGGGAATAATTATGGAAGCTAAATAGATCACTTTGTTGACGTGAGATCCCAACAACATACCCGTAGGTATTGTCCTTAAATCTTTTTAACACAAAATTTGTTTAAAATGGTGCCTTTTCGAAGAATAAAGAAATAAATTGCTCCTAACAAGCACAATTTATACCAATTTGAAGGCAATTTCATTTTATAACATTGACCAATTGCCTTAGCCTCAAGCAACAAAATATTTGTTTTCATAGAACATCAACTCAGCACAAGGAATAACAACAAAGCCAAGTCCATCTACAATTGTAGGTAGGCTCAGGACAAACCCAATTATAACATTTGACCTGTTAACCTGTACCTTGAAACTTTGCCAAAATTTTATTCAAATGGCACTTCTACTAATATACCAATATTGATTTGTTTTCAATCCAAAAATGTTAGAGACATGCCCCAGGCATCTAACCTTGACTTGTGACAATGAACTTGAGGTCATCCCCAAACTTGTTTTTAATGACAAACCTACTCTTGATAGAGAAAAACTGTGTCAAGGTATTTGAAATCCATCCAGTAATGTTGGAGTGTAATGCTCTGGACAAGAATTGACTGACAAAAAGGACAACAGAACAGACAATACCATAATAATGTCCCTCCAGCAGAGGTAATTTGATAAGTCTTGATATTCATAGAACAGTCAATCTGTGCTAAAAGTTGAATGCATACAATCATGATTGCAGTGCTCTTCCCTACATGTTCTCATTTCTGAGTCATAATTTTACTAAAAAACTGTCAAAAGGGATTAGGAAATAAACTTTTCAACATTTTCATTAATTTTTCTTATTGCACTGAAGAATTTTCAGGAGTTATAAATCAGACCAGTTGTCTGATTTTTCTAAATATGTACTGGAATAATAGTAATTTTTTAGATAAAAATAAAAGTATAATGAGAACATAAAGATCTTGTTCAGATATATATATGATTATTATTTTTCAACTTTTACACATGTTATTGTAAGCTTACCTTTACGAACTTTAGAGGGTGAAGGTTCTGAAGTGAGACATAAGCTAATGAGAGAAAACCATGTAAAAATGTTAACAGTTTATATTATAAGGACAGTGTGAAAACAATCAAAATTAATTGTCATTTGAGAACTCAAAATCTAAAGTAGTCTAAATGAGTGAAAGTTGTTTAATGGCCACTTGAAAAGAAAGGTCATGTTGGGTACAATATCTATTATTTAAAACAGTTTGCTAATAAAGTATCTTACTACAATATTTAAACAAAGTAACTTAAATAGTCTGACTTGAAATTAAAAGCTGCTCTATTTATAGTGAAAACATATCGCATGTAATAGAGAAGTTAACATGGTCAAATTTAAATACATGACAATACAGAGATCTCTAGCAATACTTATAGTATTTTCTTAAAACAATCAAACTCTGAATAAAGGAGGCTGTCACAATTTTCTTCTGCTTCTTTTCTCATTGATTATCAGTAGGAACACAAAGTCTATGTCCTTGCATAAATGGTATTGGTACATTAAATTAAGATTTTCTCTCAGAATATTTGAATGTCATACATAAATTCATATAAATAAATTTTTTATCTTATACAAATAGAAAGTAACATAGCATTAATCTATCCAAATCCATTAAGACATTTATGTGGAAACATACTACAAGGGATACAAACACAATAAGACGGACATTTATCAAGAAGTGAGTATTAACTAAATATAATGGATATAGACTTTGGTGTGAATTTTTTATCCAAACTATTCAGCTTGTTTTATAATGTTTATATTGTTTTCTTCACTTACTTTCACTTACTTTTGAAAGCAAAATTGCTTATTTTTTTACCAATATTGATATAAATCTTCTAGTTAGGGCTTCCTCACTTTTTGAATAACACATCATAGACAAAAATAGATCAAAAATATATCAGGTCACACTTAACTCAAAGAGCCAAACACACTTGTTTTACTAAATTAACTAGAGGCACTTGAGAGCCTGTATGGTTGCACACGCCTGAATGTGCTGATTTAGACAATAATGTTTGACTATGACTACATCTTTTCCCATACTCCAGCTGCTATCCCACTTGGATTTACGATTATCCACCCATTAGTGAGAGACAAATGTCTGAAAGAATATGTGCCTCCACATTGAACCCATGGCATCCCATGATTGAAGATTGGGAGTCTAATGCCCTACTGACTATGTTATGACAGAGGCATAATGTTTTCAGGAATTCAATATTATCTGCAATATCTTTGCCATATTAAAGAAATAAATCTGATCACTGAAATCTCTGAAATAATTCCAGAGAAAAATGTCCAACTTTTTATCTTTCTACAATACTAAAGTGAAGTCGTGTTAAATTCATTTACTATGTCAGAAGTAAGTGTATTAAAAATGAATAGCGCATCTCTATAGACTTTTATGTGCTTGTGGTGCTTTTAATACTAACTTGGTTGCATGTTTTACTTTAGAAATAGAAAATTATGGAGATAGGCAATGTTTGATAGAATTTTAGGAAATGTTTGACAGGTTTTTTTTTAAGTTTGAAGAGAGACAAAAATGTTCACCTGTTCAAGCAACAAATACATCCCTGGATTCTTTTCCTACAGGAAATTATGGATTGCCCATTTCAACCAATACATATTTTTTTCAAGAAATCTGATAGAAGGTAACCCAAGGAAAGCTATGTTTTACAACCAATCAATTTTTTCAAGGATTCTGATTGAGTGCCACCCAATGAATCATTTCAGAGAAATTTGGTAAGAATCCATCAAGCATAGAAGATTCTCAAAGATTTCAATATATACCATGTATTGAAACTAGTCCACCTCAGAAAAGCTTTTTTTTTCAGATGACTGTCGGACTCAAGCATCGATGTGAGACGGACACAATACCATGACAATATGTCACTGCCATTCAGCCAGTTGAGATATGAATGCCATAAGTAATAGCCTCCTTTTTTGAAATATCATTGAAACTGAAGTCTTAATTGTACAGGTATACAAGTGTTCTGAAGGCCTAAAAGACCATTACTTTACATCAATAATGCCTAAATTTGGGCATATTCTGGCATAATCGTAAACTAAAAAATCTTTTTGTCTTGATATTTCTATACTAATGAGTATCTTAACTACTTATATCCAAGGACATCAAAATATGTAAATTATGTCTTTTGTTATTATGCTCAAATAATTACAAGAAACATATAAACTAGAAACAATGTTTTAAATCAGAGAATCCCATTCTGCTTACTTAAACATGATACATACAAAATATCAAAGCTCTTTGTCAAATTATTTTTTAGAAGAAGATTTTTAAAGATTTTCTCCTTTAATCCAAGGTATATATTCGATCCCACAACATAGCACTAAATTCCAGAGTAAGGTAATTCTTTGAGATTTTCGGAAGAGGGTCAATAGGCATTGAAACATGCCAAATATCAACTCTAGTCCTAATGGTTTAAGGAGGAGAAGATTTTCAAAGATATTCTTCATTATTCCTATGTAAAATCAGGGATTGTGGAGAAAAGGGCTAATTTTCTGAGTATGTTATTTCTTTGAAGAATTTTGGTTAAGGGTCAATAGATAATGTCCACATATCAAAGCCATGTTTTTAACTAATCAATATTCTTTGAATCTAACAAAAGGTCACCCAAGGATCATTCCTGTCATAATTGGTTTCAATACATTTGCCTACTAGATTCAGAGAAAAATATTTTCAAATTTTCATAACAAACAATATATGGAAAATTGCCCTTCCCATTTAAGCCATGCTTTTTCTATCAACATTCTTTGCAGAAATCTGATAATGGGTAATCCGTTGATCACTCCTTAGAAATCTGGATAAAATCAATCAGTTGGTTTCTGAAATGATTTTTTATTACATACCATATATAAAATTCAGTCCATTCCATTTAAGCAATTGTTTATATTTCATAAAAATTCTTTGAAGGAATCTAAAAAAGACACTATGTCATGACAATTGCCTACTAGCTTTCTGCCTTTGTGGCTAAAAGCCTGCAAAAAAGACCATATCTCACAATTCAAAAGTTGTGGCCAATGATGAAGTCTTTATTTTGTATAAATATGATTTAGCACAATGATTTTAACTTATGACCTAAAAATAGTCCTCACTTATCTTGTCAGAAGCAATTCACGTGTGAAATATGGAGGCTCTATTACTTAGGCATTAAAGATAATGCTTATGTAAAATATATTTGTTTTTGCTATTAGTGTCCCAAGAATAATCTTGACTTTGAGTTGTGACCTTGAAACTGGTGCCACTAGGAAGCCTTTTCACAACAGCAATTCAGATTTCAAATATTCTTCTGTTTGAGAGAAGAAGATTTTATAAGTTTTCACTATATAAGCCTATGTCAAACTTGTGACATCCCGGAACGTGCTAATTTTGAGTCTTGTACAAACTTTATAGTCCTTGCCCTAAATATTCTACATATCAAATGTGAATCCAATCCAACAGCTGGTTCATGGCACAAATATTTTAAAGATGTAGCCTTTTGGCCCCAAGAGAGATAACTCCATGATGTGTACAAATCTGAAGTGTCTGCCAATGGGCATGCTCCCTTCAAAGTTTGGTTGAAATCTGTTCAAGGGTTCTTTAAAAGAAGTCAAAAATGTAAAACGTTCATGTACGACAAATTGAAACACTGTAGCAATAGGTTACCATGACTTCCAATCGGCTGACTTAAAAGGTCAGGGAATCCCCAAGTTCGCCACTGGTTAGAGCCCTTGTCATTAAACACATAGGGAAAAAATTGCATGTAGGGGCATAAAAAGGATAAAATTCCAACAAAATACAAAAAGCTTTATAATATGGATTACTGTTTTGATAGTTAATGATTATTTTCAAAGTTTCAAGAGAACACATTGAGAGATATGGGATAAATCTACTGCTACAAGGTCTTAATTGCTCATCTGATTTCAAATTTTCATACCAATTTATCAACTTAAACAAGTGTTTATAGATTAGAGGGTGTTTCTAATGGCTGAAAATATATTTAAAACATGTAAGGCATACAAAGTGATAAGATGAGCTATAACACTAATATTGTGACCAAGTCTACTTTTCCCTGGGTATTTAATGGACTGTCTCAAAATAAAAAAAAGCTCTTACTGATTACAATAGGAATATATTCAGCATATTTGTGAACAAATTGAGCCAACATTGTGATCTATAAAGCAGTAACAATGAAAATGACAATAAGGCCCTTCTCCCCTTGATATTGGACAGAATGTTATCACATTCTTATTGAGACCCTCATCATTGCCATACAAATAATTGAAGCATGTTTCAAACAGTTTAGCCTAAAAGTGTAACCCAAAATTGTAACCTGTATAATAGTAACAAGGATACTGCAATTAACCTTTTCCTGTTTTTCAAAATTTTGGACTTTTCCAATTTGAAAGAAGTTCAGACAACAACTAAAAGTGTTTTCAATTTGAAAAGAAACCAACCTACAGTGTAGAAAATGTTTTCTCCAGTATAAAATCAAAGGGATGTAAAAACTAGGGATTGAACAGGAAAGGGTTAAGGCCATTTTCTCCTAGACATTGGTTGGAATATCCATGTATTCAACAGGGATCTTTCTGATGATGATATGAAACTTTTACAGCAAGTTTGAGAAAGGTTCAGCAAGAATTTTGAAAACAAGACCAGTATTACAGAAATTGCCATTAAGGCTCTTTTTCCCAAGATATGGGATGGACTGTCACCATATTCAATAGGGTCTTTCTGTTGACAATGGAATAAATTTCAGCAAGTTTGAGAAGAATAGAACAAACAAGGTGCCAAATTGTCACAAGATACGCCACTCACACTGCTTAATATTTACTGGGGGTTTGAATAGAACTGAGGTTATTTTGAATGAATATTTTTTGTCAAACAAAGTATGAAAAACAACAAAGGACATTAACTCAAAATATATGCTAGGTAGAGTTCTGGTTCTTGTACACTGCACTCCCACTTGGTGAGCTCTATCAATCCATGAAGTTTCATGATTCTAGCTATAATACTTTTAGAGATATATTCCGGAAAAGATTCAAGTATGAAAAACAACAAAGGGCAATAACTCAAAAAATAGGCTAGGTAGAGATATGGTTCTTGTAAACTGCACTCCCACTTGGTGAGCTCTATCCACCCATGAAGTTTCATTATTCTAGCTATAACACTTTAAGAGATATACTCCAGACAAGATTCAAGTATGAAAAACAACAAAGGGCAATAACTCAAAAAATAGGCCAGGTAGAGTAATGGCTCTTGTGCACTGCACTCCCCATTGGTGAGATCTATACACCCAGGAAATTTCATGATCCTAGCTATAATACTTTTAGAGATATACTCCGGACAAAATTCAAGTATGAAAAACAACAAAGGGCAAAATCAAAAAATAGGCTAGGTAGAGTTATGGTTCTTGTACACTGTACACCTACTTGGTGAGCTCTATCCATCCATGAAATTTCATACTTCTAGCTATTATACTTTCAGAGATATACTCCGGAAAAGATTCAAGTATGAAAAACAACAAAGGGCAATAACTCAAAAAAAAGGCCAGGTAGAGTTATTGTTCTTGTGCACTGCACTCCCCCTTAGTGAGATCTATACACCCATGAAGTTTCATGATCCTAGCTTTTATACTTTTAGAGATATACTCCAGACAAGATTCAAGTATGAAAAACAACAAAGGGCAATAACTCAAAAAATTTGCCAGGTAGAGTTATGGTTATTGAGCACTGCACTCCGTATTGATGAGAAGAATATAACTGCCAAGTTTAAAGTCAATCAAACTTACGGTGACAGAGTTATGCTCCGGACAAAGAAGTTGACACCCCCGAACAACCAGACGCCACGGGTGATCTCATGATACGTCTCGTCTTGGATGGGCGTATAAAAATGTTATTCCTGCCCCCCCCCTTTCTGTGATGTTTTATAGAATGTCACCATATTCAAAAGGGAACTAATCCTCATGACCATACAATTATTTTCAGCAAGTTTTCTAAAGACTGAGCAAAAATGAAGACCTCAAGAGCTGTAACAAGGATATAATAATTAATGCCCCTTTTCCCATGATATAGGATGGAATGTCACCATATTCAACAGAGATATTTCCTAAAATAACACAATCATTTTCAGCCTGTCACAATTATAACATGTAGGGTGGTAACAAGGATATTTTCATAAAGTCCCTTTTTCTTGTGATCTAAATGGGATGGCATGTCGCCATATTGAATAGGGTTCTTCCTTGTTACCATACAAATATTTCAGCAAGTGATAATCATGGGGTTAGAAAAGTGACCTGTAAAGTTGTAACAAGGAAATTGTTATTTAGGCCTCTTTTGGAATGATAGCAGACAGATTGTCTACATATTCAGTAAAAACACCATAAGCATTCTGTGCTCCGGTGAGATAAAATACTGATGAAGTCAGGATCATCGAAATACATTTTACCTCTGAAATAAGTTGAGCTGAATATTAAACAGATAATACATTTTTGAAATACAATTTAAAACAAACAAATTGAATTGCAAATATTCAGAAATGTTCTCTTTAGAATTGATGAAACTGATTGTCACATATATTTATACATGCTCATAGGAAATAAAATCATCATCTAATTATTCTTACAATTAAGGCACATATTAAAGGTACAAATATGCACTATAAAAAAGTGACAATTTCTCTGCACCAAAAAACATACTTTACAATATAGGTTGTCCTAAATATTATTTCCCAGTAAGATCAAACAGAAAATTCTATATTAACTTTTTTGTGGGGAAAAACCTAGTTATATTCAATAATAAATACTGTATATCTCCCATAATACAGCTATTTATTAATCATGACTCTCTATTTCATAATGACAGACAAAATATGACATGACCTAGCATTCATTCTATTGGAAAAGGCAGGTAATACTGGGGGACAAGAAGGAAATAAAATCAGTATTTTTTTCCCATTGAAAGGATCACAGATTTATATGGGTTGTTTTGGTCAGGTTTAAATACAATTACAAACACATGATTATCTTGGATAACAAACAGATTAAAGAACAAAACTGTCACATGCATAATACGAGGTAAAACCTTCAAAATCATGCCATGCACTTACTGTGGTACTTAAACTTTACAAAGATATTCATGAATTCTTCACAAAAAAGTAGGTTTCTGAATAACTGATTTTCTGCTTCTCCAAAATTATTTATGATTTGTTTGTTTGAATGGGGTTTTACGCCGCTTTCAACAATCTTTCAGTTACATCGCGGCGGCTGGAGCACCTAACAATGGAATCCTGGTATTTCTCACACCAGTACTACCATTACATCCTTTCCTAGCCTCCAGCTGCTATCCCACATAGGTTTACGATTATCGACCCATTGATGGGAGACAAAGAAATTATTTATGAATTTATTACACAATCACCCCATTCTCACACAATGACACCTTTTGATCACCCAGAAAAAAATCTGGAAAACATTGTGGAAAATCAAGAAATTGCATTTTACAAGCAATTTCTTCATTATCCACAATGATTTCTACCCCCCAAAAAAAGGTTTCAAAAATTCCATCAACTAAAAATTGTCCCCTGCACTTTTTTTTAACTTTGACCAGTAATAGATTAAATATATTTTGAGTTTTGAATGGGTGCCTGTTAAATAGAATGATTTTTTTCAACATTGAGGTCAACTATATACTTTAGGTAACAGTAGAGAATTGTTATAATACTCTTCCCTAAAGGGATCTATAATTTTGTAAAGTTTCAGTACCATACAAGCATTACATTCTCTATATAACTCTATACCACACAATTAAAATTCAAGGAAATTTAACGTATTTGAAGATGATCTAAGGTAACAATGCTATTGTGCATTGTAGAATATTCAGAAAATACACTGTCCAAAACTATTTTATTGATAGGGTTAATTTTCTTCGAATCATACACTCAAATATGGAATTGTTTGGTAGAGAGTTGAAAAACAAGCAATTTTTTTAACACATTTTGGATTGGCGATTATTCACAAGCACTGAATAAGTCACTTTTGTTTGGAGATTACACACAAAAAGGTAAAACAGGGAAGTTAATCCAGGACTTAGTTATAACAGGAATCACCTACCCTTCACCATCAGGGTTCTTTCTATTCTTCTGTCTTCAAGATTGGTATCTAGCCACCTGAAAAGATCAAATATATTTTCAGCCAGTCTTCAAATTGGGACCACTACGAAAAAGTGAAAAGGATCAAGACAGTCCATTTGGTTTGACAGGCTATCCAGGGTCATAACTTTTTAATTTTGGGCTGTTTTTTAATCATAAATGGAAATTCTGCCTTTCTTTTTATTTTTACTTGCCCTTGCTGAAACCTATCTTTTTTCCTAATATTTGATTCAAAGAGTTCTCAAAAGGTCCTTCTTGTGTATCAGGTCAAATTTGTTAAATAAAAGTATCTCCTTTATATTTGGATTTGTCATCTACACCCTCTTTTGGGCCAGTCTAAAATTGTGTTGTCAGATAATAAAGTTGATTCATATTCATGAATAAAATAAAAATGAATCTATACGCTTCTATACAGACTTAAAACCTCAATTTAATGGAAAAAAGATTTTCAATTTTCAATTTATTTTAAGGGAAGCAACTTTCTTTTATGCAAGAAATATTCTCAGTCAAGCGAGTCAATTGTTCCATTGCATCAATATGTGATCTCCACCTGAAGTTTTGCCAATTCTCAAAAGAATTATTATACCAACCACCAAGGAAGTAGAGGGGGTATATTGGTTTCATCATGTCTGTCTGTCTGTCTGTCTGTCCATCCATCTGTCCAAAAGACATTTTGTTTCTGTGCTCTAACCTGAGAACCATTAGACCTACAACCTTGAAACTTCATACAGTTGTTGCTAATAATCCAACAATGTTTTTGGGTCATAAAAGACATAATTTATAATTGAACAGATTTCTTTTAAGGAATTGGATAGAGGGTCACCAAAGGATCATTCCTATGCCATTAGTTTGAAATTCATCAACTGGTGTCCCAGATGAGGATTATCAAACTTTTGACTATATAACATACATGTACATGGAATTGAAATCTGTGCACTACTTTTCTGCATTGATTTTCAAGGCTTTTTTCTACAGGGCATAAAAATGAGTTTGTGAGGTGATGTGACACAGGACAATAGTTTTAAGAGAACATTTGATTGTCATATAAGTTGTTTTCAAACCTACTTCAAACTTAATTTTGTATGAAATACTGCAACACAAGATACAAAGGAATCATTGGTAGATCTCATCTTTATAACTAGAAATTGAGTAAGTTATGTTTATGTTGCCAAATGACTGAATGGTTTTATATTAGAGTTGGAGATGATTAGCATGAAGGTTCGTGAGGAACTAGTGATCTAATGGGTCAACTGATTTTTTAATTCAGATTTTTGTAATCTTTTAACATTCAAAGAGAAATGTTATTTCCCCACATTTTCTATGAAAATAATGTCACAAAATTGCTACCTACTCCTAAGTATTAGCATTAAGTTCAACAAATAAAACTAGAGGTGCTTGAGCACCTGTATTGCTCCACAGGCCTGAATGTACCAATTACGCAAATGGTGTTTTCAGAAATCTGAATTAAAAATTCCAAGGCTTTAGGGCAAATTTGAAAGAAGGAGAAAACCTCCCTCTAGATCCATGGGTTATAATTTCAGAAATAAGAAAGAAGTCAGTGAACTGATGCTTCATGCATACCCCCCCCCTGGGAGCTCTGCCCCTGGGGACCCAAGGATCATGATTTTAGCTATTTTGAAAGAGGTCAATATACTTATGCTTCATGCAAAATATCAAGGCTCTAAGCCTTCTGGGACAGGAGGAGAAGATTTTTAAATATTATTTTAAAAATTTACTTTTGTTGCCATGGCAACAAGAGATTTTAACAGACCCACCATGTCCTAATGCCGGACAAAAGGTGATCACATTAACTCACTTGAGCACTTTGTGCTCAGGTGAGCTAAATAGTCAAGTCAAGTTATTTAAAATTCATTTACTAAGTCAAATGAAAAGCTTTTAACAAAATTTTCACTGTATGCCATATATGGACATAAGCCATGACCACAACAGCCATGTTTTTCAACTGATCAGAATTATATGAAGAAATATGACAAAGAGTCAGCTGAGGATCATTCCTATAAAATTTGGTTGAATTCCTTCAACAGATTTCTGAGAAGGTTTAAAAAGTTTCAGCATATACCATATATGGAAATTACAACCCCCCCCCCTTTTAATAAAAGAGGCCATGTTTTTTATCCAATCAAATTTATTGAAGAAATCTAATAAAGGGTCTCTTTAGGATAAATCCTGTGAAATTTGGTTGAAATCAATCTACAAAGATTTCTAATGTTTCAATACATACCAGAAATTGTTATATAACCTGCCCATTAAAGCCATGTTTTTCATCCGATCAAATTCTTTTAAATAACCTGATACAGATTGACCAAAAGATCATTCCTGTGAACTTGGTTTATATCCATCAACTGGTTTCTGAGAAAAAGAATTTCAAAGCTTTCATCACATATAGAGATATGCCCCGCCATCAAAGCCATGTTTTTCATCATTAATGGCCACCCAAGATTCATTTCTGTCAAATTTGGTTGAATACCAGCCAGCAATTTCTGTAGAGGAGATTTTTAAAGAAAAAGTTTATGGATTGACAGACAACCAGATGTTAGACACATGACAGACACAACACCATGACAATAACACTCTTGTCTTCAGCCAGTGGAGCTAAAATCAATTGGTTAAAGGTATATTTTCTGGCCATGATTATCTATCATGAAGCATGTTAGGAAAACATCTCTATTTCCATTACCTATCACAAGGGAAGACATATTCCTCTGTTGCATTCTCACTCTCTTTAATCACCACCTTCTCTAAATACCAGCCCTCATTGGCCCCGGTGCTATCATGACCAATCACACAACGCTGTAGATTTCCCAGGGATACAGCCTCAATGTCAAATTTATCAACCTGTAGAGAATTACACATATAACCATATCAAAATGTAATGTGCCTTAATCCATTGCCATTACCAGATGATAAAATTATAGACTGGTCCAAATTCAAAGAATTTGAAGATGACAATTTTATGTGATGAAAAATTGTCATTTCGGATAGAAACATGAGGGAATCATGAAGAGATTGCCTTTAAATAGCAATTACTTCATTTCCAACAATGTTTTTCAAGGCTTTTCCAAAGGAGCATAAAAAGCCAGACCTATTGGGACTGAGCTAAAATTTCACTTCCCAGTCATACATAATTATCTTGTTTTGAAACTAGACATGTATCTCAGACACGCATGTACCTGCAAACTCTATGACCTTTGTCCAAAGTATGTGAAATAAATTGAAATTATAAAGAAAATCATCTGCTTACCAAGTTTTCAAATTTAATCTTGATGTAAGACCTCTAAACTATGAACATTTTGTAATTTGACATTTATTCATGTCTTTGACTTGAGTGTGACAACAGACATTTTGTGTCAAGAGTACTCAACTTGAAAGATAACATTTGACCTTCAGCTTTGACCTTGACCTGGGACTTATACAAATGTATTTTTTGCAAGACACTAGTTCTCATCAAAAGGAACAAATGAGTTAAAAATTTGAACTGTTAATTTGAGAAGTGATCTTGACATTTGGTCAATAAAAATAAACTTTTCTTATGACACTAACACTCCTCAAGTGGAACAACTGTGAACAATTATTTTAAATCCATGCATAAATATGGAAGATATACTCTTGACACGGTCATTTCTTTTATTGAGCTTCTTAAATGGCCTTGACCTTTGGTTTTCTAGAAAAACTTTTTACGTGACTCTACTCCTCAAGGAGAATTATTGTGCAATATTATTTTGAAATCTATACATGATTGTAAAAGATGTTCTCGACACAATATACTCTTTGTCACTAGACCTTAATTTTGGGTCTTTCAAAACAAACATTTCACATGAAACTAATAGTCATCAAGGGGAACAACTGTGCAAAGTTTCTCAATTAAATCAACTCATAAATGTTGAAAATATGCTTGGGACGAATTCCATATTGTCACTCGAGCTACTGCTATGGCATTGACCTAAGGTGTAATAAAAGACTTTTTATATGATACAAGTACTCTTCATGGGGAACAACAGCACTGTGTCAAGGTCTTTTGAAATCTATTAATAACCTTAAAAGAATTGCTCCAACCAAGTTCAAATTTGTCAATCAATCTTCAAGAGTTATCATTGTGTGGTATCAATAAACTTTGCCTGTCATTACCTTGACTTGTTAGAATGAAGATGGTAAGATCTAAAGTTTCCAATTAGAAATCCTGCCCGCATCATGGGAATATGGAGTGGCTGCACTTGGGCCATCTGTTTATGATGATGATGGGCTAATCCATAATCAGATGACAAAATTTTAGACTGGTCCAAACTAAGATGTAGATGACATTTCAGGTTGTCACAAAGCATGATCGTGTGGTAATGGGGTGAATATTACAAACTGTTGAGCAAACAGATCTTTTAGTAAATTCAAGTTTTTCCTCAATAAACTTTCTTTCAATGCCAGTAAAAGAATTCTGCTACTGTTATAGCCAATCAAAGTCTATATTTCTTTTCCTTCAACTTTGTTTACCTGTCCTTCTCTGAACTTGGTTTGGTTGTTGGAGTGAAGCAGATAACGTTTTCCCCAGTCACCTCTCTCACCGTGAACTGTGATGTAGACGTCTGCGTCTGTGGCAGCACCTTCTTCTTTTCCTGTGTGTACATAGATGATGTATCGATGCACTGAAATAAATGACAAAAGCAAAATATAATGCGAATCTAGATAGCTTTTATCAAAAGAATTTCACCTCTAAAGTTTGTGAAATGAACAAGGAAACCTTTTCCTGGCAGCAAAATATATAATATACAAGCAAGAGCCATGTCAAACATGGCAATCCCACGCCATAAAAGCTTGATAGTGAACTGAGTTGTGATTCTTGTACACTGCACTTCTCCTCAATGAGATCTTTCCACCTATGAAGTTTCTAGTTGATAGCTATCATACTTTCAGAGATATGCACCGGACAAAATCTAAGTCTTTAAAATAACAAAGGGAAATAACTCCAAAATTATGCAAGAGTTGTGGTTCTTTTGCACTGCACTTCTCCTCAATGAGATCATTTCACCTATGAAATTTCAAGTTGAAAGCTATTATATTTTCAGAGATATGCCCCGGACAAGCTTAGTGACAGAATGACGGATGGAGACCATTACTTTATAATAAATGATAGCCTCCTGTCACTTAACGGGGAAAACACACTATAAATGTTTTCTTAAAGTTGATGTAACAAATGATAAAATAGAATTCCATGAATGCCTTTCACTTACTCCCACTTAAGCAAATGACTAATAGATCAATTTGTGATTTAACCCTTGTCATGCTGAACCCAGAAAATTGCTGTTTGGACAGGAAGTATAGACAAAGAACAGCCTGCACAAATGTGCAATTTGATCTCAGTCTACATCACCTACTTGTTACTTTTAAGCCAGACTTTTATATGAAATAAAGTTTAAAAGGAAGTATTGACCAACAACTAGTGCTTGCAGCACTTTCAGCCCTTTGAATTGGTAAGGCAATTCTGAAAAGGATTTCATTCAACATGACAAGGGTTAACATAAATGATATGTTTTATGAAACGTCTTACGACAGTTGCATGTTAAAATTTCCTGTCCTTAGTTGTCGTATGACCATTCATACATCAGACTCCTGACGATGATTACCTGGCAAGACATTTTCTCCCAGCCTCTGAACAGGCAGTTCTCTCATGATGTCAAAGTCATCTTCCTCTCGAGATAACCAGCGATTGAAAGTAAACTTTAACACCTGGTTTGTATTCAAATCTTGTAGGCGCACTTCCTTCACTCTCCAACTTGGATCCTTGGTTGAGGATTTGGGAATTAATTCTAGACGAATCTTGAAAAGTTTTCCACACTTCAACAAGTTGCACTGTAGAGAAAGTATAATAGATTTCATTGTTTCTCAGCTGGCAAAGCAAAATGTTGTAACTATAGCTTTAATAAAGCAGTATTTACATTTTTGTTGACCAGCAATAAACAGCTTCAATTAATGAGCATATATTGTACTGATTAAATTCAGTTTTAGAGAATATAATTTTATGATATTGAGGAACTCTCTAATAAATACCTAGATCGACAAGTTCTTATCACCTGAAGTGTTTACAGGGAAGGTTTAAAACTTTTTTTTCTTATCCTTTTATGGATTTTAGTAAAATAATGAAGATTCATAAAATGCACAAATACAGATTTTGTTCCTACTTTTTCATTTTAGTTTGATTACATCTAAAGTTTTAAACTCATAGCTCTATAGCTAATAGCAACCTAAACATGATAACTATACATTCAATAAACTGTATATTCGATGTTTTGTTCTCCTTTCAACAAATTGATTGACACACTGGTGTCAGAGATAAGCATGGTGGATTATTAAGGAAATAGAAATTAATTATGATTGGTCTATCTATTTCCTATTGACAGCAGCCATTCTTAAACTGTCTCAGACAGAAAAACAACCTGGGCGTGGGCAATCAAAACATTGTAACTACAGCTTTAACCCATTCTAAGATGACAAAAACATCAGACTGGTCAAATTTTGTTAGGAAAAAATGTAGACAACAATTTCAACTCTATAGAATCCTGAATATAGCTGTTAGTCTGGGTAAAAACAGTGCGAAGGAATTGTTTATAATATCGTTTTCCAAATCTATTCTCTATTTTTATGGGTTGAAAACAGCAGTATTATGTAGAATTGGTTTAACTCCCACATAATGATGCTTTTAGATGCCCCTTGAATAAACAATAAGAAAACATTGTGAAAAATTAATAAATTGCTTGCAACAAACAATTTCTTCAATTTCACAATTTTTTCTACGGAAAGAGTTGAAAAAACCTACAATTTAATAAATATGAAATTGTCGTCTGCAACTCCATCCAATCTGGACCAGTCTAAAATTTTTCCATCTGGTTATGTGTGAATAAGACTGAACGAACAGATTTTTGGGTAAGATGATATATATGGTGTTTTAGCATTGACTGGAACTGGCAGCATTTAATGATCAGAGCTTCCAGTAAGAAGGAGTATTTATAAAAAAAATTACAAAATGATGTTGGTACCCATTTAGATGATTCCAAAGACAAGAGGCATAATGGTCCTATACCTCTCAACTGATCATTATAGCTCTAGGATTTATTGTGATAATTTGCAGAACTTTACCACTACAAGGCAACGTTTACACAAAATTTTGAAAGCTCCAACCCAATTGATCGCTAAGGAGAAGTTCAAGACTTTTTTATCTCTATGTAAAATTAAGGTTTGAAAAATATAGGGCTTGTGTTGATCAAAGAGACAATTTTAAGTGTTTTATGGCTATTTTTAATTAATTTTTGTAATTGTTTACATACAGATAAACAAACAGGTAATGAGTGAATCACAATTGCTCATGCTTAGGTGAGCTAAAAACCAAACATCAAAGGATTTATTAGACAAATAATTACTTTTTTTCTTTTTTGATAGTTCTTTGATTAGGTCATACCTAAAATTTTGAGGTCCGGTGGTTGACTAAAATTAACCAATTACCAAACAACGCAATTTTAGATATGCCCAAATTCAAAAAAGCTGCAGACGATATTCTAAGTGAACAACAAGAGGCCCATGAGGGCCTGAGACGCTCTACTGGTTATCAAGTTTTTCGTTAAAGAAATCTGATATTTAAGGAAGTTAATTGCTCAAAAAAGAATGCATAAAGAAAAAAAAAAGGGCTTTATCCCCTTTATCATTTTAAGCAACAATCCTCAAGGCCCCTTTTCCCATGTTTCCTGACGGATCCACTCCATTCCCAAAAGAAAGTTACCTTATGACCCTACAATCATTCTGTTTTTCAAGTTTTTGGCCCCTTTTTATATGACACTTGCCATAATCAGATCCGCTGTCAAAATCAACAATTGGAATGATGGTACAATCAATCTGTGTAATCTGTGGAATTTATTGTGTTAATGAGTTTACAGTGAAATCTTCATAGGGCCCCTTTTCTCATGATACTTTACAGAACAAACCAAATTTCAAAAGGAACAATTCTAATGAAGGTAGAATCATTCTTTAAAAGTTAAAGAGAGTCAATGATAACAGTGGATTGAATTGTGTCAAGAATTTTTGTAACAAAATTTTTATATGACCCCTTTTTCCGTGAATTGATTGATTGATTGAATGGGGTTTAACGCCGCTTTTAACAGTATTTCAGTCATATCGCGGCGGCTGGAGCACCTAACAATGGATTCCTGGTATTTCTCACACCAGTACTACCACTACATCCTTTCCTAGCCTCCAGCTGCTATCCCACTTAGGTTTACGATTATCAACCCATTGGTGAGAGACAATCGTCGGAAAGAATATTTGCCGCCGCCGGGGATCGAACCCATGACACCTATGATTTCCGTGAAACTTAACAAATCAGACCCAATGAACAAAGGACCAATCCTAATTATAGTTTGAAGAAAATGATAAAGACTGAGGACTTTATTGTAATAATGATGTTTTGTAATAAAATCTTTACAAGGTCCCTTTTCTTGTGTCACTTAACCAATCAGACCTAATTTACAAAGGAACAATCCAAATGATGCTACTATCATTCTATTAAAGTTTGAAGAGATTCTGATAAAGACTGAGGACATTGTAGTGTTTATGAGGATTTGGTAATATTTTTTTTATACAGCCCCTTTTCCTATGATTCTAGACAGATCAGGCCCAATTTTGAAAGAAACAATCCTTATGATGGTACAAGCATTCTGTGAAAGTTTGAACAGAATCTGATGAAAACTGCAGACTTTATCTTGGTGTAAAATTTTTAAAATAAAATTTTCATAAGGCTCCTTTTCCTGTGATACT
This sequence comes from Fragum fragum, assembly GCA_946902895.1. NCBI lineage: Eukaryota > Metazoa > Mollusca > Bivalvia > Cardiida > Cardiidae > Fragum > Fragum fragum. The sequence continues at coordinate 9,544,516 of OX336367.1, forward strand.
TGAAGGATCAGGTCTCATGTCAGCATCAACAATCGTGATTATTGTACAATGATTCTGTGAAGGTTTCAATAAAATCCAATGAATGCTCTGGACTTGGTTACAAGGATTATAGATAAAATTCTCAAAAGGCCCCTTTTCCCATGATACTAGACAGATCACGCCTAATTTGAAAAGAAAGAATCCTCATGATGGAAAAATCATTCTGTGAAAGTTTTAACAGAATCTTATGAAAACTGTTGGCTTTTTTAGGGTACAATGATTTTAAAATTAAATTTCATAATGTTCCTTTTCCTGTGATACTTGACGGATCAGGTCTACTGCAAACAATCAACAATCATTATTATTGTGCAATTATTCTGTGAATGATTGAAGAAAATCCGATGAAAGCTCTGGACTTGGTAACAAGGATTTATAAATGAAATTTTCATAAGGCCCCTTTTCCTGTGTTTCTTGACAGTTCAAACCCTGTTATGGAAAGAATGATAGTTATGACCTTTCAATCATTCTGTGAAAGTTTCAACAAAATCTGATCAAAGCTTTGGGCTTCATTGTGTTAACAGGGTTTTATTAATTGAATTTTCATATAGCCCATTTTCCCATGTTACTTGATGGATCTGAACCAATTCCAAAGGGAACTCTTCTTACAAAAGTATAATTATTCTGTTTGAGTATAAAGACAACCCCGTCTCTTCTGTGGACTTACAAGCATTAATTAAGATTTTTTTAATTGAATTTTCCTAAGGCCCCTTTTCCTATGTTTCTCAATGGATTAGACCCAATTTCAAAGAAACAATCCTTATGATGGTACAATCATTATGTGAAAGTAAAAAGTCAATCAGGTGAAAATTGTTGGCTCTAGATTATTAATGAGAATTTTTTATTAAAATTTTCACAAGGCCCCTTTTTCCTGTGTTTCTTGACAGATCTGACCCAATTTCAAAAGGAACAAACCTTATGATAGTACAATCATTCTGTGAAAGTTTGAAGGGAATCCGATGAAAACTGTTGACTCCAGAGTGTTAAAGAGGATTTCTTAAAAGATTTTCATAAGGCCCCTTTTTCCCGTGATTCCTGATGGATCTGACCAAATTCCCAAAGGAACAATCCTTATGATGATCAGACCAATTTGCGAAGGAACAATCCTTATGTTGGTACAATCATTCTGTGAAAGTTTAAATACAATTCGATGAAAACTGTGGACTCAAGAGTGTTAACAAGGATTTTTTAATTAAATTTTCATAAGGCCCCTTTTCCCATGTTTCTTGATGGATCATACCAAATTTCGAAAGGAACAATCCTTATAAATCGTACAATCATTCTGTGAAAGTTTGAAGAGAATCCGTTGAAAATTGTTGGCTCTAGATTATTAATGAGAATTTTTTATTAAAATTTTCACAAGGCCACTTTTTCCTGTGTTTCTTGACGGATCATACCCTATTTCAAAGGAACAAACCTTATGATAGTAAAATCTTTCCTTGAAAGTTTGAAGGGAATCCAATGAAAACTGTTGACTCCAGAGTGTAAAAGAGGATTCCTTAAAAGATTTTTCGATTAAATTTTCATAAGGCCCCTTTTTCCTGTGATTCCTGATGGAACTGACCAAATTCCCAAAGGAACAATCTTTATTATGGTACAATCATTCTGTGAAAGTTTAAATACAATCTGATGAAAACTGTGGACTCTAGAGTGTTAACAAGGATTAAATTTTCATAAGGCCCATTTTCCCGTGTTTCTTGACAAATCAGACCAATTTTCGAAAGGAACAATCCTTATGATGGTACTATCATTCTGAGAAAGTTTGAAGAGAATCCGATGAAAACTGTGGACTCTATTGTGTTAACGAGGATTTTTCAATCAAGTTTTAATAAGGCCCCTTTTCCCATGTTTCTTGACAGATCTGACCCAATTATGAAAGGACTGATCCTTATGTTGGTACAATCATTCTGTGAAAGTTTGAAGTGAATCTGATGTAAACTCTGGACTCTAGAGTTTTAACGAGGATTTTTTAATCAAATTTTCATAAGGCCCCTTTTCCCATGTTTCTTGACGGATCTAACCCAATTTAGAAAGGAACGATCCTTATGATTGATTAATAATTCTGAGAAATTTTGAAGAGAATCCAATGAGAACTGTGGACTCTATCGCGTAAATTAGGTTTTTTAATGGAATTTTTAATTAAATTTTCATAAAGCCCTTCTTCCCGTGTTTCTTGATGGATCATACCCGTTTTCGAAAGGAACAATCCTTATGATGGTACAATCATTCTGAGAAAGTTTGAAGAGAATCCAATGAAAACTGTGGACTCTATCGTGTAAACGAAGATTTTTAATGGAATTTTTAATTAAATTTTCATAATGCCCCTTTTCCCATGTTTCTTGAGGGATCATACCCATTTTCAAAAGGAACGATCCTGGTACAATTCATTCTGAGAAAGTTTGAAGAGAATCCGATGAAAATTGTGGACTCTATCGCGTAAACGAGGATTTTTTAATTAAGTTTTAATTAGGCCCCTTTTCCTGTGTTTCTTGACGGATCTGACCCAATTTCAAAAGGAATGATCCTTATGATGGTACAATCATTCTGTGAAAGTTTAAAGGGAATCCGATGAAAACTGTGGACTCTATCGCGTAAACAAGGAAAAGTTTAACGGACGGACGGCTGGATGGACGGACGCACACACGGATGCCGGACTGGTAAAAGCCATCGCTATAGCTCTTGTGGCATTCAGCCAATAGAGCTGAAAATTGCAAAAATGAAAATCAAAAAGCATAAATAACCTTTTAAGTAAAAGAGAAATTGCATATCACAAGCAATTACCCTTTTCAGTGTTTTTGACAATAAAACTCCAATGACGCGCGAAAAAATTTAGAATATATGGCTATAGACTAAAGAGGTAATGAAAGATATGTCACACAAAAATGGACCATATTGGAACTTGTTGGCCTTAAAGGACTGTGCAGGCTGACTGGTTAGAAACTTTTTCTGACTTTGCCTTCTTCTTAAATGGTCATTCTATTTTCTTTATAGTGATTCTCACGTTCATAGTTTTTCTGTACAATCCCTGGTTTTTTATGTCCCTGTGATTTTATAATTGATAAAATATTGTGGGAAAAGATGAAATTGCTTGTAACAAGCAAATTCTTCTTTTCTTACAATATTTTCTACCCTGCAAGTTAGTTAATTTTCAAAATGCACTCAATATTATTTGTCATATGCTACTTTTTTCAAATTTGATGAGGCTAAAATTTTGAAAAACTTAATAGGGTTGGAAAAACTGAAAATACCCTCTCTTTCCATTTTTTGTACAGGAGATTTCAAAGATGGTCCCTTTTGTGTGACAGGTCATGTACAACAAGAGGCCCAGTGGGCCTTAACGGCCACCTGAGTAAAAGAGCATCAAGACAAGTGATTTAGGGTTTATTAGAAAAAGATCTTTTAAGAAGTACAAAAATTTACCCCTTTCTGCCCCCGACTGGGGCCCCTTTTACCCCAAGCCCCCCAACCTCTTTTCACAAACTGGAATTGGCATCCCCCAATGAAGCTTTCTACCAAGTTTGGTTGAATTCCCCCCAGTAGTTCTTGAGAAGAAGATGAAATATTTAAAAGTTACCAAAAATTACCCACTTTTGGTCCCCATTTTAGGGCCCTCTGACCCCCCAGCCTTTTAATTTTAACAAATCCGAATAACCATTACCCAATGATGCTTTTCACCAAGTTTGTTTGAAAGTGGCTTTGTACTTCATCAGAAGAAGATGAAAATGTGAATTTTTTAACATGATGAACTTTGACCTCTGGGTGTGGCCCCATACATGACCCCAGGGGCATGAATTTCACAATTTATAATATACCTGTCCTAGTTGTCATGCACACAAAATATTTAAGCTCTGGCATAAACGGTTTATTAGAAGAAGATTTTTAAAGAAGTACCAAAAATTACCCCTTTTTGCCCCCTATTTGGGCCCCTTTGACCCCCAGAACCCCTATTTTCACAAACTTGAATTGGCATCCCCACATGATGCTTTCTACCAAGTTTGGTTGAAATCAGCCCAGTAGTTCTTGAGAAGAAGATGAAAATGTTTAAAAGTTAACGGACGACGGACGACGCACGACGACGGACAAATGATGATTGCAATAGGTCACCATGACCATTTGGTCAGGTGACCTAAAAACTAATGAAAATTTAAAATATTGTATGTGGCTACACATTATAACATAGACAAAATTGGATTAAAACACATCTAGCTGAAAATATTAACACAAGCAAACAGTTATGATACAAACTGTTTAAAAATTATATTACATACAAAACAAACAGATTAATAATGCAGCAAATTAATTCAAGCATGAATATTGTTTCTGGCAAATCGATATAAATAATGACATTTTTTAGTAAGTTTTTGACTGGAGTGTGTCAATAACTAGGCCGTATTTTCTAAACTGTATCATGTGAAAGTTGGATCTAAATGGTCCTAAATTTCAGACTGGTCAAAATTTAAAGAAGTTGCAAACGAAAATTTCAAATTGATAAAATCTTCAAAATCTTTGTCTTTTGGGATAGAAAACATTGCGGATAGTACAGAAATTGCATTTTCACAATATTTCTAAAACCTTATTTTCAAAAAGAGGTATCAAAGAGTGGAACTGTGTGGGAATGTGTTAAAAACAGCCAAAAGATATTTTGGCTAATTCTAATGTTGTCTATGTAGATTTTGATTTTTTCAAGCCGAACTTTTATAAATTCCTTCGCTTACTAAACAGTATAGGTAAAGATGAGCCTGCACATACATGCTGTATCCTCTCTGTTACCTCATTCTATTTCATTATGGGGAATTTTTGAATAGCTTGAAGGTACTAGAAAATCACTGAATGTGGTTAATACCCCCAGCAGCTCCATGTCACTGGAATATAGCCTTTTTCATCAAAGACCCTTAATTCCAAGACAAGTCAATGGACCACAAGCAAATTACAATATGTATATCTCTGCTTAATACCAAATCCCTTTAGTTTCAGGATTTCTTAAATATATGTTAGGAGTTGCATTCTTTTTATTCTGATAAAGCTGCAGATTACTTTTTATTCTGTTAGCAAATTTAAACACTATTTACCTTTCCATGTAGACTCCATTCCTTAGAAAATCAAAATGAAATGTTCAATGTAAAGTACTTTGCCAATTTAATTAATCAAAATGTACATTTTTGTTAAACCATCCACACTCTGTCCTGGCTTTCTATGACCCTCAAATATTTTATCCAAGATACCATTGTGGGAAAAGAGAAATACTAGTTATATCATTAACTTCTTTTACCACAATGTTTTCTAACTTTTCTAAGGTAAATTTCAAAATACAGTCATTTTGAATTGTCCCAATACACTCTTCCAATTTGGTATCTGATATGTATTGAAATATTCTAATATAAAAATGCTGATATTGTTTGACATAAACCTTATTCAATAACTTAAATTATGTTAGAGTGATAAATACCTCATTTCTTTCCATGGATTGGCAAAAGCTATAACCGATACATTTGCCCTCTGACGGATACATTTTATCACTTTAATTCATTACCACACAAAAAAAATATTAGATTGGTCCAAATTGAAAGAAGTTACAGATGACAAGTTCATGTTGGTGGATTTTAGAAAATCTGTGCCTGTTAGGGTACAAAACATTGTGGATAATGAAGAAATTGCTTGTAACTAGCAATTTCTTCATTATCCACAATGTTTTCCAAAGCGTTTTTTTTTAAGGGCACAAAATGCGGGATTAAGTTGGAAATGATTAACATGGAATCTGAATCATACAAATGCACTCTTGCTGTAAAAAGATGAATGCCAAAACATAGTAGTTTTTTCCTTTTCTAAGTCAAATTTAGAGTCACAGTAACTACGTGTAACAATTTGCTACACTCTTTGAATGTCTAACAAATTGAAATAATTATGTACATCTTTGCTTAGTAATTCAGAAACAAGTGAATGCCCTTATTAAATGACCTATATAAAGATTCAAAACTCGTCAGACCACACTGATCTTATCATCGGCAATAATAACCATAATAGTGGGGAAATAAAAGATAGCAAGATGCCCTTACTCTAAATTCATCCTCATTGTTGTCTTGGAATATAGGTTTGCCAGGAGGAGCGGCCAATATGATTGGTCCACTATTTCCTTTGTCACCATAGACAACCAGAGCTACATCCCCATTGGTCAGTTCTGAAAGAGTGCTCACATGTATGCTCCAATCTCCTTCTGAAAAAGAAAAATAAGTTTGAGAATTATTTATCATTCTAATTGGCAATTCGTAACATCATTATATTTAAAAAGAAACAAATAATTGCTACAGTGTTGAACCAATTGTGTTTAATCCCTCTATTTGGTATTCAGTTTGAACCAACATTGATCTCACAAACCTTTACAATCAGGACTCTAATTGGCCATCTCAAGTACCTCATCCAATCAGAGCCCTTCTTATGAACTTTTTTATTGGAACCACTTAACAAAGAAAGTGAGTTTAAAATGCAACACACATAGTATTTAGGGTAGAAAACATTCTTAGAGAAATTGCTTGTTACAAGTGTTATCCTCTTTTCTCACAATGCTTTCTTTAGCAATTGTTCTTGAGTGCGTAAAATGTGGAATTATTTTTCAACCTTGGAATTACATCAAAATCAACATAATTATATCATTAAAATAATTATGACCACATCAAGTGAATTTAGATTAACAATTGAATAAGATTTAGCCTATTTCCAGACAAAATATTACACCAGTCCAAATTGGAAAGTTTCAAAGGACAATTCATACTTTATTTACATTGACAACTGAGTTTAATGAAGAGTAGAACATTTTGTGATAATAGAAGAAATTGTTTATTACAATCAAGTTTCTGCTCTTCCCGCAATGTTCCGACAAATATTATTCAAAAGATTGTGTACTAATGGGCTACATGCCATTAGATTATATGCTAATGAGTTATGTGTTTAGCTTTAACTTGAAATTTGCTGTTAATGAATGACAGTGGACAATCACAATAAAAACATTTGAAAGTGGTGACATGAAAAACAAACACTGTGAGAAAACAAGTACATTTCTGATAAATTTTGGGTAACATTGTGTGCAGATACTATGAAATATAACACTTGGTGTGCGGGGATAAGAAACAGTAAAACAGAAATAGCATGCTTCAGGAATTGATGGGTTTGCATGTAGGGTTGGTAAAGAAAACAAAATTTTGGGAGTAAATACAAACATGGTATGTGGACAAAATTGACCATATAGAATAACAAGGGCACTGCCTACGAGTGCCTACGCTTGGCTATTTGGTGTTGGATAGTGGACAAAATGCATCTAGAGTTATCCCCCTTGAAAGTAATGGTTGCACTTTTGATAGTGAACAAGTGTGTCAAGTTTCAAGTGAATGCCTTTAGTAGAACCAGAGATATCACCAAATGACAACAATAACGACAAAAACACCAAGGCTATAGCAATACCTCAGGTTTACTAAAAAAAAGCATGTAAAAAATGCTAAAAAATCTATATCTGACAGTACAAAATATGATTATGTATGCAGTAGCAATATTTTTACAAACAAACAAAAGATGTAGAAAATCTTGATTCTTAAAAAAATTCATAAGATATTAGAACTAGAAAACTGTTTAAATATTTGGATCAGTAATAATTCAGAATTCATCTGCTGTGAATTATGAGAATATAAATTCAAGTAAATGTTAGGAGGGGTTGAACTCCATACCAGGTACATCAGGGATTTTGTCTTCTTCCATTGAATCATTGAAATCATCTATAGTTAATGATAAGAGCATATCAAATACTTACAGTCTTTTTTATCTTTTGATAATCTTTCAACAGCAGCCATAACATATTTACCAAATTACCAACAACATAAATTTTGCTTGCTCAAGGCTGTGGCCATAGTAAAGTGGTAGTGCATAGGACTCCAAGTCATGGGGGTCCAGGGTTCTACCCGATCAGGCCGTATACCCTTTTTGACATTTGTTTCCCACCAATTGATGGATAATTGTAAAGCTATGTGGGATGAGCAGCTGGAGGCTCAGAAAGAATGTAGTGGTAGTACTTGTGTGAGATATACCAGGAATCCATGGTTAGGTGCTTCAGTTACCACCATATGACTGAAATACTGTTAAAAGTGGCATTTAATCCCATTCAATCAATTTATTAGACTGCTGAAGTTAAAAAGGTTGAAGATGACCATACAAATTGTGACGAAATAAAAAAACATATCAAATAGGATAACAGTCATTGTGGCTAACAGAGACATGGCTGGTAACAAGTAGTATCTCTTATTGCCATGTTTTCTATGTAGCCTGTGATCGGCTTGTAAAAGTGGATAATTGTGTAGACATGCATGACGCTCTTTGACACCCCTAAGGAAAAAGCTTTAGAAAACATTGTTGAAAATGAAGAAATTGCTAGTTACAAGCAATTTCTTAATATCCAGTATGTTTTATACCCCAATTGACAAAGATTTTCAAAATTACATCAACTGAAAATTTTCATCTGCAACATTTTTCAATTTGGACCAGTCTAAAATTTTCTCATGTGGTAATGGGTTTAAAGCATGTGAAACAGGATAAAGCCAATGTCAAGAGATATTTAGATGCTTGCATTATCTCCCTTACTTCTGGAATATTCATACTAAAACCACATACAACATGCAAATATATAAATATAGAAAACATGCTATGATGTACACCTACTGTTATCTATGTAAACATAATCATCCTGAAATGGGTTACACAATGTAAGTCCTTATGGTAAAATACAAGTAAAATGAAACAATAAAAGCCATTACAGCTTAAAATATCCTTTACAGCTAATTCAGAACAAAGCTGAACAACAAACTAAGTTGTTTATTTCAGGGAATTTTCTCTGACTGATAAGCGTCATGTCAATCAAAAATGAGCCTTTGTTTGATATGTCAAATAGTTTCATATACAGTACAGACACTAGCTACCTGGATATAATACAGTGTAATTTTAGAATATTAGAAACTCTCTTTCAGTATCTATTTACAGAGTGAAAAATAAAGACAGACCCTGATCAGAGCATGTAAATGCACAGCCTGATCAAAATCTTTACTTAGCACCCATCTGAAATTCTTGATAATGTCTAACATAGGCTCAAACTTTTCAACAATTATGAGCACAAAGCAAATGAAGGGCTAGGAAATATAGGAAGCTAATCTGTGATTAATGGCACAAGTATAAATATATTTACTGCATAGTAAAAATGTTCTTGTCATCAGTTTTAATGATTATTCAATGAAATGTTAATTTGATGATAAAGTCTTTTTACATGTATATGGATTAAGTCTTCTTTGATACAAAGATACACTATAAAAAATAAAAATAACAACAATTCAAGAGCTTAACAGTGACAGATAACAATATTACATACTTTTTTCTCAAGTATTTAATGTAACATAATTGATAAAATGAACAGTTAGGCCAATTTTTACCTTCAGTTTTTCTCCTGGGCATGTACAAGTTTGTCTTTTGACAGTGCTAATCTTGACTTTACACACTAGACAATTTACATGACTTGTATTCAACTCAGATCAATAATTAACCCACAGCTTTGATCCTGATGGTTGATATATTCATGAGTCACCAGTACTTTCAGAGAAACAATAATTTACAAACTTATATTGAAATATATTCATAACTGAAGAAGATAATTCTCTGACAAGTTGCTGGTAACCTTCTTAAAATTATTTCTTTTACAACATCAAAATGCAGGATTTTGTGGTAATAAGTTGAAGATGCCAGAGAAGGTAAAAGTATGAATGGGTTAACCCATTCCAACACACTAACGATTTAAATGCCCCTCAGTATGAAAGCTTTGGATAACATTGTGAAAAAGAAGAAATTGCTTGTTACAAGCAATTTCTTCATTATCCACAATGTTTTCTACCACAAAAGACAAAGATTTTGCAGATTTCATTAACTTGAAATTGTAGTCTGCAGCTTCTTTGAACTTGGACTGGTCTAAAATTTTATCATGTATGAATGGGTTAAACATAAGTTACCTGCATATTGTTGTGATACTGGGGATTCCTCTCTCACAGGTTCATATTCTGGGGTCATGCTGCGCCTCATCTGAGCCATGGCTTCCTCTTCTACTATTTCAGTGCTCTTGGACTTGGGTACTCCCCCTGTTGAAAATGTCTCATATGTATGACAACAATAATAATTTATTGAAAAAATAAAGAGTAAGAAAGGGATTCCTTTACTTCCACAATCCCAGATTAAAATGAGAGAAGAGTGTATACTTTCATTTAAATCATCATATTGACTGAAACTGTAACTGTAATCAAATTGAGTGAATATTTTCATAAACTGAAATAATTGTCCAAGGACAACTTGCATCAAGGTCAGAAAATTTTGACCTTCAAGTGTGACCTTGACCTCGGACCCGAATGTTAGAAAGGACACTTTTTCTCATAGTATAGAACATGTGGGCTAATTCCTATTGATTCATATCAATGGATGTAGGAATTATGATCTGTACAAGACTTTCCCTTAAACTACATCCTTGACCTTGGATGAACCTAAACAAATGTTTTAGCCCATACCAACACAACAAAATTTTAGACTGGTCCAAATTGAAAGAAGTTGCAGATGACAATATCTAGTTGATGGAATTTTAAATATCTTTGTCTTTAGGGGCAGAAAATGTTGTGGAAAATGTAGAAATTGCCCATTACAAGCAATTTCTTCATTTTCCACAATGATTTCCAAAGCCTTTTTCTTGAGCGGTGTTAGAAAGAGGAAACGTGTGGGAATGGGTTAAATTGCTCATCTACTTATATGATTGAGAACATTTGGGGTAATTGTAATACTGATATAAGTGTCCGTACATTACATAGACACTCAGAACAGTATCACAGTTAACCCACATTTTGTTCAATCTCGGATTGAATTCTCTCCATAAATAAGCATTTTGAAATTTTACATTGCAACATCATGTCCCCTACTGTTGGTAAAATATTATTTTCCTTGAATCTGTCAAGTCTAACATCTGTATTTTTTCACAACACACTCAACATGGATCTTTTACATGAAATTGTTGACTTGCACACCAACAATCAGCTCAAAATCTAAAAGCATTTAGAAAACAACTTTGAAAACTGGGATATCAGTGAAGTTTTCTATTCTATACTTAAATATTGTTCCGTAACTCATAGCTGCAAACTCACAAACCAAACATCAGCTTAATACCTACATGTGTTTGGGGAAAAAAGGACTAATTGGGTGGATAGATAGATGGAAAAGGTGTCAACTTAAAGTCCTGTGTGGCATTTTGGAAAATAGACAGATAAAGGAACTTATGTTTAAAATGGTACATTCAGTTGCGGTGGATAAAGAATATGTGCCAAGTTGCATTGAAATCTATCAAAATTTGGCCAAGTTATGGTCTGAGTGAATTCAAAAGAATGGACACTATCCAACCCTCATATACTTGACAAAAATTATATCAATTATTTTTTCTTCCATTTTTGACTAAACTGTTTCTTGTCTCAGCCAGAAGAAACAACAGGGTACATGTGCTTCTTACAATGACCATGGTGGGTGTGTTAACATACTGTATCAGCTGACTAATATCTGTGTATGACCATCCTACCTACATTATGATTTTTTTACAAGGTCCATCAAATACACAACAGTCCAGCATACTTGTTTTGTATCCATGTACTTTATTTTAGGTAGAGTGTTTTGTTGTATTTGTTGTATAATTGAATATGCAGTCTATTAGAAATAAGATTTCATTATTAATATATCACAGCTGTTATCCCCTATAGTTTATATATATAATGGCCTTCAACCATAGTCATTCTTTTACCTCACATCACTCATAACCAAATCTGTGGTTTCTGGGTTTGGAAATAAATTGGCTATAATAAAAGCCTTTTGAAGAGTGAATCTCAAGCCATAATACACTAGTATAGCGTTATCATTTTAGGATAATGTTACCTCATTCTGACAATTGCACAGCAAAATTTTAATGTTTATATCATACACTCCTTCAATCTTGCTCTTTCAGGAGTAATATAGTCTATAGGATCATAACTCTCTATCCTCTATCTATACTGTAAATGTGCATGCACTAATAATCATTTATCTATCAACTCTCTCACTCCCCCTCTCTTTCCACCAGGATTTTTCTTTAATGTAGGAGTAAAATCATATTATCATAATTGTATGTGTCATGTGTATTGTAATATGTAAATGGTACTAAGGTGTAGATAAGTCATGTTCCTTTCTGTTCTGGTAGTTGCTTGAATATACAGTACATGCTTTAGGGTAATCAAATCCACATAACAAGATATGTGAAATACTGTGCCACCATACAGCCATATTTTCATTATGACCTTGATAATTGAATTTGACCTAAATCTTGCCATGATAATTTGCTTGATAACAATATGTACCTAAATACAAAATATGAGCACTGTACCTTCAATAGTCGTAAAGTGAGAATGCAGGTAACAAAAGGTACCTAAATACAAAATATGAGCACTGTACCTTCAATAGTCGTAAAGTGAGAATGCAGGTAAAGTTTGCTGTAACCAGTCTGTAACAATTTCCTTGATCTAACCTATTTTGGGGCATAGGAAATCTTTAATATAAACTTACATTCCACAACTTCTGGATATAACCAGATGTTTCGTACACCCGTATCGATTGTAGTATGGACTTTTCCATCATTTGTCATCCCAACAAAGAGTCCTCTCTGAGATGCTGACTGTATTGTAACATAGCCTTTGTCTTTGTGGCGTAGAACAAGAAACCTGGATTCATCATTCTTACCACCCTGTAATAAGATAGCATTTAGAGAAATATTTACAACTACTTTAAAATATTTTTAAGTTTACCTAACAACAAAATTTCAGACTGGTCCAACTTAAATGAAGCTGGAACAAAATAATTTTAAACAAATGTTAAATGAAATTATAACATCCTATCACCTAGATAACATTGTGGAAAAGGGAGAACCAACCATTAAACTTTTTTGTTATATTATACTGGCCATGAATTTTACAAAATAACTCTCCTGATGAAGTCAACGGTCAGGGCCAACATAGTAAGGAGGTAGGGCAAGCAATTGGTCTGTTGTGCCGTACAACATTACATTTATTGGATTACAGATTTTTTTTGCCTTACAATTACTAGGAAATCTTTCACAAATAAATCTGAACCTCTATAAATACATACAGAAAAACTTATCCATAAGCACAAGTCAGTTTCAGCAAAAATAGTGTGAAATGGGTACAAAACGCCTCTTAAGGTACATCAATCAGATAAAATAAATTATCTTTGTACAAGACTCACACACTTTTTATGCACAAGTGTACCTTACCTCATCCTGTGAAGTAAGCTATCCATTTAATAACTGCAAATTATCAAAACTTCTGACATTTGAATGAAAGCAATTCCAAAGCTTATGGTTTATTTCTATAAATATCAATCCTTTACGACTGTGTATTTTAATCCATTCCCTAACAATAATGTTTTTTGATGCAACAAAACAAAAAAGCTCTAAAAACATTGTGGAAAATGAAGAAATCGCTTGTCACAAGCACTCTCTTCATTATCAACATTGTTTCACCCTAGCATACAAGGGTTCTTAAGATTCCATCAAAGAAGAATTGTTGTCTGAAACTTCTTTCAATTTGGACCAGACTGAAGTGAGTGCAGTACAAAAACTTTAGCAAGAGACTCAAATCCGTGAACAAAATTAAAATGATCATATTATGATACTTACATTGCAGTCAATCTTTCCATCCTTCAATCGTAGAAAGCAACCTGGATTTGCGATACTTTCAAACATCCTAATTCCACCAGTGCTGACCTTATGGACCCTAAAATGAGCCTTTGGACCTGCCTTTTTACCCTTACCAGAGAGGGTCTTATCATCTGAGTTGAGATTTATACACTGAAGTTGGGATGTACCCAACATAATAACACCTCTGTGTCTGAAACAACCCTGAAAAAAATCAAATGATACTTCTAAATAATTGAGGCTGTCAGTCAAAGAACCAATAAACCAAGCAAATTATTGATTTAGACCGGAAGTGAACTTTAAACTCAGACATTGACCAGCATTTATGTAAAGTATTTTTGTTGGTTTGTATGCTGCAGTTATGACATTAAGGTCACCAACCCACTATTGTACTTTTTTGTTAAAAGCTACTGGTTAGTAATTTTGAAAAGTACCAGTGTTTAATATCACAGTAGAACTTCCTGTCAGACCTCAGGGGGCAGGGCCAGTGTTCAATCAGAAATTCTAAGTGATAATATGACCACACTCATAATAATGTATTCAAATAAAAATATTGACAGCTTGCTAGCCATGCCAACTAACCAAAGGGATAGTTGGACTGATGTATCAATAATATTAGTTTGTGTAATATATGATCATGTTTATAAAACACAAAATAACTTAAACATCATAACTATAGCTGGAATAAGCTGTACTTATAAATTTCAGGTTGTTCAGGAATCAAGATAATTTTATTACAAGAAAATCTTGTTTATTGCAAGAACCTTTCAACAAATAATATTAACAGGATTTTGCTGTTATTTTATTCGTGGCATTAATTTTATCATTACCTTTAAAAACCAAAGGGCTTCTTTGCACAAGTCAAAAGGTGAAGAAAGGGCCATACTCAATAATTGACATACCTTTGCGTAGACATAAAATCTCCGAGATGGATCTTTATCAAGAATTCCTCGAACATCCCCAGGTGATCCATCTGCCCCAATTGTCAAAAACTGAAGCGGATTTTTGACAGACTCAAATAAAGTTGTACCGTCTTGTTGTACTCGAACCCTGAACTCACAGTATGGTCCTCCTTTACCCTAGAAAACAAGTAGAGGGTCATCAATTAAGACTTGTATGGTATCTAGTGCCATTTTAAACAATCTTCCTGTTACATCAAAGCTAGGTTTACTGATATAATTGCTTCATAAGTATCATCCTACTAGACTATGCCTCTGTATATCTTACCCAGGGATATTACTGACAGATAAGGCCTGTCAATCAATTGACCAATCAAACCATTTATTTAAACTGTAAGTGGGCTTTGAACTCAGATATTGGCCAACATTTATGTGAACCATTTTTGTTGGCTTGGAAACTTAAACATTGCTTATTAAGTTGTATTTCAGCTATTTAGGTCGCAAGCCAACCATTGTATTTTTTGTTACATGATAGCAGCCATAAGTTTTTTCAAAAACAAGAGGACCATAATGGTCCTATATTGCTCCCCAGAGTATTATGGCCCAAGGCTTTGTGATATATACAATATATCAAAACTTAATTATTTTGGAGAAGATTTTATAAAGATTTTTTCCTTTAATCTTAGGTATATTGAAGATCATATCATACAGAGCTAATTTCCAGAGTACTGAAATTCTTTGAAGTATTTTGGTAGATGGTCAATAGGCATTGTTACAAACAAAATATTAAAGCTCTAGGCCTAATGGTTTAAGAGGAGAAGATTTACAGAGATATCCATCTTTATTCTTTCTAAAATCTGCAATTGCACAAAAAAGGGCTTATTTTCAGAATACTGTAATTCTATGAAGTATTTTGCTAATGGGTCAATAGGTTTTTGATACACACAAAATATTAAAGCTCTGTGCCTTATGGTTTGGGAGAAGAATATTTTCAAAGATTTTCTTCTTTATTTCTATATAAAATCAGGGATCATATTGGAGAGGGCTAATTTTCAGAGTACCGTAATTCTTTGAAGTTTTTTGGTAGAGGGTCAATGGATGATGATTTATACCAAATATAAAAGCTCCTGGCTTTATGTTTTGGAAAAAGAAGATTTTCTTTTCAAAGATTTCCTTCTTAATTTCTATGTGAAATTAGGGATCCTACAGAAAAGGGTTAATTTTCAAGATACGGTTATTCTTTGAAGTATTTTGGTAGAGGGTCAATAGATGATAGTTCCTACCAAATCTCTTTGCCTTATGGTTTGGGAGAGAAGATTTTTAAGTTTTTTTCACTCCATTGCCATGGCAACCAAAGTTTTTCATGGATTTCAATTTGAAAGAGCATGACCTAAGGTTCATTTCTGTGAAGTTTGGTTGAAATTCCATGGTTAGTTTAGGAGAAGATTTTTTGTAATTGTGAACGGACGGACAGATGGACAGACGGACGCCGGATGATAACCAATCACAATAGCTCACTCAGAGCACTTCCTGCTCAGGTGTGCTAATCACACCATTCAATATTTAAGTGAAACTTGTAACACGACTAGCAGTGTAATAAGAATATGAACCCTAAACCAGACACCTCTCACATTAAGTATAGAGTCATCTTCAACATTGCAAACAGCAGAGGCTGATAGACAATCGAGAACACCTTTCAGAGCAATACCATACCCTGGCTTGGCATTGAGACTTACACACTTATTTGGAATTTTATTAAAGTAGGGTTTAGTGATCTTCAGTAACAAAACTGTTGCAATACATTAAATTTGTTTTGATTTCATACGTTACCCATAAAATGAAATTTCTAACACAAGAAGTTCCCATGTAAGGAGAAATGTTTTTGAAAAGCTTTCCCTCTTTTTCAAACTAAGAACATTGCATTCCTCTCTTCAAGACAGAGAACATTTTAACCCTTTTCTGTTTAATCCCTTGTCTTTATGTCCCTATGATATCATAATTGAGAAAACATTGTAGAAAAAGAAGAAATTGGTTGTGACAAGCAATTTCTTCTTTTTCCACAAAATTTTCTACCCTATTGAATGGTTATATTCCAAATAAAATCCACTCTCAGTGTACATCTGCAAAACCTTTGAATTTGGACAGGTCTAAAATATAGCATCAACTATTTTTTTGTTCTCTTTTTTTGTCCTAAACATATTTTCTTTCAAATAGATACCAAGTAAAACTTGTTGTCTACAGCATTTTTAAATTTCTTTATTTGTGTTGCCGAGGAAAGAGTTGATAAATGATTTATGTGAATAGCCCTTACCAATCCAGTAATTCGTCCACTATCAATAGCTAGATAATGGCTGGGCATTGCCAGACTACAAAACATAGGCCTCATTGGCTTCTTATGTACAACGGTGAATATTGCTGGAAAATAATAAAAAACATTTATTTATTGGCAAAATGATACAGAGAAATTAGGCATGGAAACATTTAGAGAAAAGGAAAAATTACTTGCTTACTTGTGCATGTTCTCATTGTTCCATTCCCTATGAGGACTTTATTTTTCAACTGAAACAAGCCTTAAATTATTCACTACAGTTTCCTGCCTTTAGACAATTTTCTAGCATAAACTTTTAGAGCATTTTATCTCTGTGGTATAATACCAGGTAGGACAATCAAGTTAAGCAAAAAAACAAAACAACCAAACAACTGGAAATGAAGATTATATCAGAAACATAATTTCACTGGTAAAGACATAACTCACCATTTTTATCCTTTTCATCACCTATTCCCTCCACTGACAGATCTTTATTCATTCTCAGAGCTTTACCAGTCATTACTGAGTAGAGTTTGACCTGGTTACCTTTCTCATATTTCCATTTCTCAAATTCAAACTGAAAGTACACAATTTTATAGCTTGAAATTATTGACATGACTTGACCTTTATACGATGAAAAAATTAACTATGAATGACTTATACCTTGAGGAAAGTCAGGTGTTTAAGATTTATTTCGTCCATGACCAGAAAATTTAATATACTGATCTGATGTCTGTATATCAACCCTATTCATCAACAGATAAGTGTTCGAGTGGTGTAGTATGCTCAGGCCTGAAGCAGTCAATGGAAGTTTGAAACTGCCAAGAAACCATAATTGATTGATTTTTCAACATTTTTCTTTTCTTCTTTAATCAAATGTGTGTTAGAGAAAGTGCATCAGCAAGATTCCACATTACAGTGATAAAATGTATCTGTCAGTGGATAAACAATTAAAATAGTATCACTCAGGAACACATGTCGATGTAAGATAATTCAGGGGTACTAACCCCCTCCCCATTGTGATAAAGTGGCTCCTTTTTATATAGTGTAATGTGTGATAACTCAAGTCATATATTCTAAAGAAAGACAATCATCAACATTAACAGACTCAGAAATTACTGCATCATTTCTGAAATATGATTGAGATACTGAGTGACCATTGTCATATCGTCCAAAAATAGCTGATTTGTTTGTTTGAATGGGGTTTTACGCCGCTTTCAACAATCTTTCAGTTTTATCGCGGCGGCTGGAGCACCTAACAATGGAATCCTGGTATTTCTCACACCAGTACTACCATTACATCCTTTCCTAGCCTCCAGCTGCTATCCCACATAGGTCTACGATTATCGACCCATTGGTGAGAGACAAATAGTCGGAAAGGATGAGTGCCGCCGTCGGGAATCGAACCCGGGACCTCTAGATTGAAAGTCCGACGCGCTACCAACTGCGCTATGACGGCGGCCCAAAAATAGCTGAAGTGAATTTGGAAAACAACAGTACAGTATCAAGAGTACATTAAGAAAGAACAACGCAGATGTTTTATGTACAGTGTCGAATACTAATAAGCCTATTATTCTCTGACCTTTGAAAGTAAAATGATCAAAAAGTAGACAAATAAAATCAAACATAAAAAGTTGCCCTGAACTCCCAATTTTAAGTGCATTGGGACTTGGCTCTTTCACATACATAGACATTTCAGTTTATGAATTTGTGCATTTGAAAAATATTTGAATGTTATCATCCACTAGTGGAATAAAACTAGACATTGTCGCAAAGCGGACTAATAGCCCCCAACGGACCGATGGACCTACAAGCTGACTCCTATATACCCCCCAAACATAGTTTTCGGGGTATAACAAAAAATACCAAAGACAATAAGTCAAGCATGTAATTATTCAAAAAGAGGTTATGGTCCATCAGGTCAATAAATTCTTACTGTACAATATAATGATAACTATGTTTCATTTTCCACAGACTTAACCTATTTGTGAATAATCCTTCATCTTAATGCCCCTGATAAGTATTAAAAACATATAGTGGAAAAATTATATTTTGGTCAATGTTTTTTACCATAAACAGTTCTTAATTTTGAATTTTGGCCATTTCTAAGTAAATTTGAAGTTATGTTAGAATCTATGCATTACACTTTTGACAAAATTTTCTTTAAATCTGTCTATTGGACTTTGGGTAGAAAAATATTGATAAATTAAAGCTAGATTAGAACTATTTTTTTTTTCAAGCATAACAAATTGGAAAGGTACTTATTATGTTTTCAATTAAAGCTATTCTTGCTTATTTGAGCCCAGTTCTTTAACAAAGCATTTTTATAGGTAATCCAAATTTCAATGACATTTCTTTAAATTACATGGTTGGTGTGTACTCATAGATATAAAGTTGTCCATGGATAACATGTCTAGTTTGCTGAATGTTAGACTTTGACCTGTGACCTTGACGCTATCCAAAAATTTGTTTCAATGGTACATCAAGAGAACAATTCTGTTTAGTTATTTCAAAATCTTTCCACAAGGAGATATACTTATATAAGCTTATTTCAATTTTTTACCTTCAGCCTTCAACTTGACTTTGGAGCTTTGTTTCAAATAGCACATCTACTCAGAATAGAGAACACTTTTGCTTAGTTATTTTGAAATCCATTCACAAGTGTAGAAGACATGCTCTAGACAAGCTCAATTTGAATGTTTGACCTTCAGCCATGGTCTTGACCTTGGAGCTAACCCAAAATCTACTCATGCTGGAGCCCAATAGTTCCAAGTTATTTTTAAATCCATTCTATAACAGGACAGAGTTATCGTCTGGACAAGCACTAAATAACTAAACTACAACCATACAAACTTCCACTAATGCACTAAACTACAACCAAACAAACTTTCACTAATGCACTAACGCACATACACCAACTTGTGATAGTGTCAACTATGTCTTGCTCACTGCTAGCTGGCTCAACAAAAAGTGCTAACTTACATCCATAGTATTAACACATTATCAGATGAAAAAAAGTTAGACTAGTCAAATTTGAAAGAAGTTGTAGACACACATTTTAAATTGCTTTAAATTGAAAATAAGAGCCAGATAAAGTAGAAAACATTGGGAGAACAGCAGAAATTGCTTGTTTACAAGCAATTTCTCATTTTCCCACAAAGTTTTCTGTGATAATATTTCTTCAGGACGTCAAAAAGTGTAATTGTTTGGTAATGG
This sequence comes from Fragum fragum, assembly GCA_946902895.1. Classification (NCBI taxonomy): domain Eukaryota; kingdom Metazoa; phylum Mollusca; class Bivalvia; order Cardiida; family Cardiidae; genus Fragum; species Fragum fragum. Next base: position 9,564,758 of record OX336367.1, read on the forward strand.
GTTAACATATTGTAACTAAATCTTTGTTAAAGTTATATGAAAATGTAAAATTATCAGGTTAAGTTTGTGAAAAAAAGACAGACTGATGTTTGGACAGCTAGAGTAAGGTAAATCAAAACATCCATGAGAACAGTTAGAATTACTAGGTAGTGACAATAACCTCAATAAAAGAAATGATAATCTTAAAAGGAGGTCAAAATGAAAAGTGGCTTCCTTTGAAACTACAAGTCATATAAAGTTAAATTTCAACTATTCCAAGATATCTTTTGTCAAATAATATCTCCAAAAGCAGAATTATTTGAAGCCGTTTTGTAACTATTGGCTGTAAAATGTGTTATTGTCACTGTCATCAGTGAATGCTAGAAGCCTTGTAACGGCACAAATTATTCTTTTGATTGTCCATCAAGAATTTTTCATCTTGTATTCACTTTAAATTCAGCCTTTACATCAAACTACTGTTATACTGTATAACAAATATGAATGTTCATCCCAATGTTATAACTACTGGGTGAAGAAAGACTGTTATATGTATGTCATGTTATTTAACCCTTGCCATGCTGAACCCGGAATATTCCTGTTTTTGGCAGGAGGTGTAGACCAAGATCAGCCTGCACATAAGTGCAGTCTGATCTTAGTCTACACCTCCTGCTTGTTAATTTCCTTCCAGGGTTGTTTATGAAATTGATTTCTAAAGAAATATTGATTTTTTGATAACAAGTTCTATCACTGCTTTCAGCCCTTTGATATTGCAGCAATTCAGGAAGGTAATTTATGCAGCATGACAAGGGTTAGACTTTCTCAAGATATTAACCTATTACCAGACAACAAAAATTTAAGTTCGTCAAAATTGTAAGAAGTTGCAGACAAAATTCAACTTGCCATAAAATTGAAAAATAAAAACCAATTTCTCCTTTTCTCACAATTTTTTCCGTGATTATATTTCTTCTGTGCGTCAAAAAGCAACCTTGTGTGGTAACGGGTTAAGAAGAGAAATGCATTTACCGAATAAAATCATTATGAAATTGCGTGTTAATGATTAGTCAAATGGCAGGCACTTATTGGCCATCTTGGATATATATAATTAAATAGAGGATAATTCTTTGTCTCAATGTAAGATTGATTTATATTTTATTGAGTGAACAAAAAAAGCATTATTTTCAAGAGTGGCTTCGCCACTCGTTAAAATATAGCTTTTGTTGTTCAAGAAATGAAATATTAATCGATCTTACACTGAAACAAACGATTGTTCTATTTCTTTAATGCAAAAATTAGACAAAATGTGAAAATTATATGACAAATGTTCTTAAAGCGCGTCATTTTGCATGTGACTGCTATGCAACACTTATGATGAAGTCACTTATTTGGCTCTACTTAGATAACGTCAGATAGGGTGAATGAATGAAAGCGGGGCACAAGTTTTTGATAATTTCAATGGATAGGCGGTGAGTTTATCAAATGATAATCTACCGTTAATTCTCGATAATCCACCTGAAAGCATTAAAGAAAGAGATTTCATTTGAGACTTGTCCAAGATATTGATTAACGGTATTCATACAAAATATTTGGAGAAAATTTATCAAGAAATATTGTGATTATTGAGTGGAAGGGTAGATAGACAGACAGTGAAAATACTATAGGTTATGAAAACAGGCAAATAACATACATTTCTCTTTTCGAGAATATCGTCCATGTATTCATCCTGCACTCGTAATTCTCGTACAATTTTGCCATCATCTTCTCCTTCATCCAGCCACCTGAAATAAGGTCATTCTATCATAGATATCACAGTTCTCAAAATGACAGATCACCATTGCTCATAGAAAAATCATTTGACCAATCAAATCACTACTTCAGTCAGGAGCCACCATGTTAATCTCAAACAAATGTGGGCAAAAAAAAATGTTGTAACTTTCAGTATTTTCAAGCCAGAGTTAGGACATTTAGGTCACCCATTCTTGTTTTTCTTTTTATTTTATTCATAGTGACCGACAAACTAATGTTTGTTCTCACAGACTTAGTGCCTAATCCTATTACCAGACAGCAAATTCAAAGAAGTTTATAAATTTTAAAAATCTTCCTTTTCATGGTAGAAAACATTGTTGATGATGAAGAAATCACTTGTAAGAAGCAGTTTCTTCAATAGCCACAATACTTTTTTAAAATCTTTTCATGTGAGGCGTAAAAAAACATTATTGTGTAGGATTGGGTCAAAGTAGTCTTGTTTGAAGTGGGTGTGTCAGTTAGCATCATCTGAGTCATCTGAAAGTTAAAAGTACCACAAACTGGAGGACCATGATGGTCCTATACCGCTCACATGAATATGATAGCGCTAGCGTTTACAGAGTTTGAGAAGATTTTTTCAATCTATTTCACTCTGTACAATATTGAATTTCACAAAACATCTAGAACTAATGTTTTGGGTGGAGAAGAGAAGATTTTTTATGCTTTTATCCTTGTATCTCTTTGTAAAACCTGGGATTCCACAACAAAGGCCTAGGTTTAACTTTAGAGTGACGGTTTGAAGTGAGTTACCTTACAACCATAAGGCAATTCTACATACAAACTGTGAGCACTCTCGGTCAAATAGTCTTAAGAAACAGAATCTTCAAGAATTACTCCTTCAACTCATATTCTAAGTACAGGATCTGACAACAAAGAGCATTTTTTTTAAGTACTTTGGAATAGCATCACTAGGAATTGCAACATGCAAATTCAAAAAGGTTGCAGTTAGATTGATTTTTAAAGATTCGCCTATTAATTTCTGTAATAAATCCCAGATCTACCAATGATCACCAAGCTTTTATCATTATTTGAACAATTTTGGTAGAAGATCATATGGTAATGCTACGAGCAAGGTTTTACTGTTATTCTTGGAGAAGAAGACTTTTAAAGATTTATCTCTTTATTCCTATGTGATGGAAAATGATCCCACACCACATGTAATTAGGAATGGATGGACAGAGATGGACTGATGGAAGGACACTGGACAATGACTGATCACAACAGCTGACCCAAAACCCACCTGCTCAGGTGAGCTATAAATATACACATGAGAATGAAAAGTAAATTTTTAGGAATTTAAACAGTACTTATGTAAATTTCATATAAACAGCTTTTAATAAATCCTTAGAATTGAAATCAACAAAACAGAAATCTGAATTATGACAGCTTCACCTCTGATAACTGATTTAGTCAGTTTATTGATTTTACCCCCTTCACCACTACCACTATACCTATTTCTCACAATGTTTTCTACACAAGTGACATTTCTTTCAATCTTATTACACAATTGCAACTTTGGAACTTTTTTTCTATTTCCAAAAATGTTTTCTGCAAAATTAAAATCATTCCCTTCAATTTTTATTCATCTTAAAAATTTATTTCAAACCTCCTTTGACTTGGACCAGTCTATAATAAAGTCACCTGTAAATCAATTAAAGCTCCACTTACTTTCCACAATAGAACACTTTTTCCTGGTTTGGTTTAAAGGGTGGTTCCCGTATTATGACTTTATCAGAGTACCATCCATTTCCCTCTCCAGTTCCATCGTGTCCAATAATAATCCTCTTTAAATGGCCAAGGGAAACAGCTTCAACTTCAAATGTGTCCAACTGAATTACAAAAACAATAGACTTTTCAATATCAATTTGAATTCACAAACAACAACAGTTAATTCTTTATAAGCAATACAAATATGTACAAAAATCATACATTTGAACTGCTGACTTAGCAAGTTTAAATAAAGTAATTAACTGGACACAAGACAGAGTCAAGTAAAAGCTTAAGTAAACTCCATTATCTATCTAAATCTTGATTTTCTTATTGTTGAAAACTCTCAAACATCTAATATATATCTATCATTTGAGCACAGATGTGATTTTTTTAATGTTTTTAAAATCAAAAATGAAACTTTTCTACTTATTTTCACTATATACCATCCATGGAAATTAGCCCCACAAATGTAATCAATATTTCTATTCCAACCAAAATTCTTTGAATGAATCTGATAGAGAGTCACCCAAGGATCATTTCTGTGAAATTTGGTTGAAATCCATTCAAAGTCTCTAAAAAAACATTTCAAAGTTGTATTTATATACCATCTATAAAAATAATAGCCCCATCCCAGCCAAGTTCCTTTTTTTAACTATTCAAAATTGTTTGAAGGAATCTTAAAAAGGGTCACATAAGGATCATTCAATTTGGTTGAATTCCATCATCTGGTTTCTGAGAAGATTTTCAAAAAAATCACTAATATATCACAAATGGAATTTATTCCAGATTTTTTTTTTATCAGCTCAAAAGTCTTTGAGGCAATCTGATAAAAGTCACCAAAGAATCATTCTTGTGAAATTAGGTAGAAATCTGTGCATTTATTTCCTTGAAGCAGGGTTTGCTCTGGCTTGAAAAAAGTTGTCACCATCACTTTTGCCAAATTAAAAGTTGGGGCCATATGAAAAAGTTGGGGCCAAATTGAGAAGGAGTTGGTGCCAAAGTCGAACATTTCTTAACTGCACTTTTATTTTCTTGACTTATATGTTATAAAATAAACAATATATATAGTAAAAAGGTAACAAACATGGTCATTCATTCGTAATTTTGTCTTGAATGATTCATACACCTACAAAGATTTAACTCATTTTCAATCAGTGCTTTCAGTACTTTGGTAAGAAAATCGAGACTTTGATGAGAAAAATAGAGAGAAAGAAAGGGTAATAAGCTTTATAAGATATGCTTGATTTGATAATGGAATAACGTAGATATCTGTAATTTATCAAAAAAAATCGGTTTAAGGTTGAACATTCTTGGGTACGAATGAACAAAAAAGGAAATTATTATCTGCTTTTAGGACAGCAGAACTCTTGAAATTTCTGTCAAATTTTGACAAACTACACTGTAACTATTAACAGCTCATCAGAATAACCTCCTTATTATCAATTTATGCTGATTCAATGTTTCAGCAAGGATTCACATGTGCGGTGCCGAGATTAGAAAATAACTGAAACTGTCAGCAGAAATATATGAAAATATGCCCTAATTCGGCAATAGTATTCAGCAGGTAAAGGCAAATGGTGGCCAGTTTTATAACAATTTTCTTAAAGAAGCCAATTTGTGGGTGAGAATTGTGTTGTGTCAGACTCGATGACATAATTGATCTAAATCGGTCATGGGAATTGCCCCCCCCCCGCCAGCAAAAATACGCCCTCCCCCCTCTGCTGACAAAAACACCCCCCCTGCCTTTTTTCACCTTTCCCGTACGTAAAAGGGTTCATCATTCATTCAGTAGTTGCCTTCTTTTTCAAATCTTCTGAAGATTTTCCGAATTTTCCAACGAGTGGAAGATAGATGAAACAACTGACAGATCCTACTTTCATTTTGTTTTTAAAAATTTGCTGAGTATAAATTGCAATTTTGGCAATGTACAGCAGTCCACGAAATTCCAATAAGTTGTAAAATAAGATAGACAAATAAATTACATTATTAAAAATTCCAGGTTTTACAGAATATTTCCCTGAAAAGCGCTTCCCCCCCCCCAAACGAGTACCGTCGATTTAATTATAGTAAAGATATACTTTTTCATTTTCATGAGCTAGTTATCCAAAGTTCTGTTAATCTAACACATTCATGTCGATTTTCTCTCAAAACGAGCATCTGTTGATGGAAAAACACAGCTGACGTCACAAAAATGTCGTGTCAGTCTATTCTACCCCATGGGATCACAGAGTTGTGATGTACATCACAAAGACCGACAAGACAAACTCGAGTGGGTGGCCCACATGTTGCACTTTTTTCCTAGAGTGGAATTTGTTCATTTATTTATTGTAGTTGATTTCCGATTTTTTATTCAGACGTTTTTCACCCCTAGAGTAAGATTTAATTTTATTGACGGAACTAGAGATATTATTAAGCTGTCGTTTTCATTTATATTTAAATTATTTGTATTCTGCGGATTTCCAATTATTGTTTGAATTCTATCGGCTATATTTCTTACCGTGAATGAAAAACTATAAAACATATTAACAACGTGACTTTTTTATATATATTTCAGACCCGGTCTCACGAGCTTACTTGTGATAATAAATTCCATAGAGCTATTCCAACTGTATACAAACGGCAACTGAAGCCTGTTCATGTCTCGATTTATATAAGCATCCCTTTTTATAGTAAAAGAAATTAGTTTCACGAGTAACAGCTTTAAATCGACACAGCATTAGATGTCTATTTTGATAAGACTTCGAACATGTGAAAGTCAAACCGATTCTCTATTGTAAATAGTTTACAAAACTAGTTACCCGAAGTTCGGTCAAGCGTGAAACTGCAAAATAGGTCCACGTGCGGATGGGCATTAGACTGGCCAGCAGGTAAACTAATTATCGAATTTTGGCACTTTTGTTTATCTCTTAATCTGCAGGTAACGTGAGAAACCCTTGAATTATTTCGGTTTCAAGTGGATTTTGATAGATTGTGTGCGAGTTTATCAATATTTCAAAGTGAAATTTGATGTAAATTTAGGACTGAATTTGGTGTAATTTTTGGGTTTCCAATCGGTCTGGCAATTCAAAATTCGGTCCAGATCGGCAATTTATCGGATTTCCGGAGCCCTGATTTCCATATAAGGCAATAGTCATTACACATACCTTGTCCTGTTTGGAATATACTCCTTCAGTTTTGGGGTGTGTTTTTTTAACCCCTTTGTCACCCCTATCTCCTTCTAAGGTAATACAAACATTACACATACCTGGCCTTGTTTGAAATACACTCATTCCCTATACAGCTGTTTAATTCCTATATCTCTCCTGTCTCCATATATGATAATACAAACATTACGCATACCTGGCCTTGTTTGAAATACACTCATTTCCTATACAGCTGATTAATTCCTATATCTCTCCTGACTCCATATATGGTAATACAAACATTACATATACCTGGCCTTTTTTGAAATACACTCATTTCTTATACAGCTGTTTAATTCCTATATCTCTCCTGTCTCCATATATGATAATACAAACATTACACATACCTGGCCTTGTTTGAAATACACTCATTTCTTATACAGCTGTTTCATTCCTATATCTCTCCTGTCTCCATATATGGTAATACAAACATTACACATACCTGGCCTTGTTTGAAATACACTAATTTCCTATACAGCTGTTTAATTCCTATATCTCTCCTGTCTCCATATATGGTAATACAAACATTACACATACCTGGCCTTGTTTGAAATAGACTCCCTTAGTTTCAGTGTACAGCTGTCTTACTCCTGTATCTCCCCTGTCTCCATATAAGGTAATATAAACATTGGCATCAGTACTTCCTCCCCACACATCTCCAGTTATAACATCAATTTGGTACTTGATTACTGGAAAAATCAACATATTCATTCTAAAATATTCTTTGACCTTATTTTCAAATAATACAAGATTTTTATTTTCAGCTGACGCATCATGTGATTCATGTGACAGATTTCAACATTTCACACTGGTAAGGATATGTCTGGGTATAACCCATAGACATCCTTTTATTCTCCCTTTATCAAATAATAAAATGATCTAGAATTTTGACAGGAAAAGAAGGAAAATATGGATAGGCAAAGCAACATGGGAAAAATAGAAATTTGCTTATTCAAATCAATTTCTCTTTTCCTCAGAATACTGTTGGGATTATTCTTTCTTTTTTTTAATTTGTGATTTGGAAATGGTTTAGCCCATTGTGATCAATGTTTTTGTCAGAAGCAACAACTTACATGGTAGGATAGGGTCTCCTGGTCTTTTAACAGCTAGTTCCCTGGCTATTTCTTGATCATCCTCATCTCTGGCAAGCCATCGGCGACAACTAAAGTTTAGTTCCTCTCCAGTATCGATGTCTTCCATGTGAATCTGATAAAAAAACGGGGGCAGTATCTTAAGCTATTCCAACACACCAAAATTTTAGACAAGTCTAAATTGAAAGGAGTTGCAGACAACAATTAAAAGTTCATGAACACAAGCAATTTCTTCATTTACACAATGTTTTCCCAATTGTTTTTCTTGAGGGGTGTCAAAAGGCGTCACTGTGTGGGAATGGGTTAATGGTAATTGACAGCTCGCCCCTATCAAAATAATCCTATAGACCTGAAGTAAAAGATGAACTCTGACCTTTACCTCCACTAATATTGTTGGTTTAGCAACTTACATGCTGCAACTGCAGCTTATTTAACCCATTCCCACACAGCAAAATTTTAGACTGGTCCAAATTGAAAGAAGCTGCCCACGACAATTTCAAGTTAATCGAATTCTAATTTTTTTTCATCTTTTTGGATAGAAAACATTGTGGATAATGAAGAAATTGCTTGTATCAAACAATTTCTTCATTTTCCACAACGTGTTCCAAAGCTTTTTTCTTGAGGGGTGTAAAAAGGAGGGATTGCGTGGGAATGGGTTAAGCTGTATTTACAAAATGTAGGTCCCCAACCAAGGATTTGCTTTTGTTTTCGGTTCCTGATCATATGAATTACAAACCAACATTTTTTGATATCTCGGCAGAACTACCATGTCAGGTCAGTGGGAAAAATAGAAATATAGTGACATCCTTATAGCCTTTTGTCCCATAGTTGATACTACACATACAAATGAGAGTGGCACAATCTATCCAATCTGTCCAATTATCTTTTTGATCAATAAATTAGTTTAACCCATTCCCAAACAATTCCCCTTTTTATACCCCTAAAGAAAATAGCTTTTGCAACATTGTGGGAAATGAAGAAATTGCTTCTAACAAGCAATTACTTCATTATTCTCAGTTTTTTACTCAAAGAGAAAGATTTATAAGATTTCATCCACTTTAAACTGTCGACTCGAATTTCTTTGAATTTGGACCAGTTGAAAATTTTGCCATGTGGTAATGGTATAGACACTATGAATTGTTGTCTTCAACTTCTTGGACCAGACTAAAATTTCTTGTCTAACCATAAGAATTTGCTCCAAGCAAATTGACCAAGTTTATACTCAGCTAAAAAATCCAAACAAACAAATACAAAAAAAACAAGAGGCCCATGAGGGCCTGAGACGCTCTACTGGTTATCAAGTTTTCCGTTAAAGAAATCCGATATTTAAGGAAGTTAATTGCTCAAAGAAGAATGCATAAAGAAAAAAAAAGGGCTTTATCCCCTTTATCATTTTAAGCAACAATCCTCAAGGCCCCTTTTCCCATGTTTCATGACGGATCCACTCCATTTCCAAAAGAAAGTTACCTTATGACCCTACAATCATTCTGTGAATATTTCATCAGAATCAAACAATAATTGTGGACTGAATCACATAAACAGGATTGTTTTGAATGAAAATCAATAAGGCCCCTTTTCCTGTGTTTTCGGATGGATCAATTTCATTCCAAAAGGAACTTTCCTTACAACCCGACAATTGTCCTGTGAAATTTAAAAGACAACTTGATAATGATTGTGATCTTCATTACATACACAAGAATTTTTTGAATGATAATCTGTATGGCCCCTTTTCCTGTGTTTCGAATGCCACAATTATTCCATGCATCTTTGAAGAGAATCCAACAAAACTGTTGACTTTATTGTGTTAACAAAGATATTAAATTCAAGTTCTCATAAGGCCCCTTTTCCCGTGATATTTTACTGTTGGTTTTATCAATCTATGAAAGTTAAAAGTGAATCCGATGAAATATTGGGAATTCATTATGTTAACTAGAATATTTAAAAAAAAATCATATGTCCCCTTTTTACATGATACTTGATGGATTGTACCCAGTTCTGAAAAGAACCATCTAAGTATTTGTACAATCATTCTGTGAAATTTTGAAGTGAATCCGGTGAAATCAAGGGACATCATTGTGTTAACCAGAATGTTTAAGAGAGTTTTTCATAAGGCCCCTTTTTATGTGACCCTTGCTTTAGTCAGATCCACTGTCAAAATCAACAATTGGAATGATGGTACAATCAATCTGTGGAATTTATTGTGTTAATGAGTTTATAGTGAAATATTCATAGGGCCCCTTTTCTCATGATACTTTACAGAACAAACCAAATTTCAAAAGGAACAATTCTAATGAAGGTAGAATCATTCTTTAAAAGTTAAAGAGAATCAATGAAAACAGTGGACTGAATTGTGTCCAGAATTTTTGTAACTATATTTTCATAAGGCCCCTTTTTCCCTGAAACTTAACAAATCAGACCCAATGTACAAAGGAACAATCCTAATGATAGTTTGAAGAAAATGATAAAGACTGAGGACTTTATTGTAATAATGATGTTTTGTAAAAAAAATCTTTATAAGGTCCCTTTTCTTGTGTCACTTAACCAATCAGACCTCATTTACAAAGGAACAATCCAAATGATGGTACAATCATTCTATTAAAGTTTGAAGAGATTCTGATAAAGACTGAGGGCATTGTTGTGTTTATGAGGATTTGGTAATAATTTTTCATACAGCCCCTTTTCCTATGATACTAGACAGATCAGGCCATATTTGGAAAGAAACAATCCTTATGATGGTACAAACATTCTGTGAAAGTTTGAACAGAATCTGATGAAAACTGCAGACTTTATCTTGGTGTCAAATTTTTAAAATAAAATTTTTATTAGGCTCCTTTTCCTGTGATACTTGAAGGATCAGGTCTCATGTCAGCCTCAACAATCGTGATTATTGTACAATGATTCTGTGAAGGTTTGAATGAAATCCAATGAAAGCTCTGGACTACTTTACAAGGATTATAGATAAAATTCTCTAAAGGCCCCTTTTCCCATGATACTAGACAGATCACGCCTAATTTGAAAAGAAAGAATCCTCATGATGGAATAATCATTCTGTGAAAGTTTTAACAGAATCTGATGAAAACTGTTGACTTTTTTGTGGTACAATGATTTTAAAATCAAATTTCATAATGCTCCTTTTCCTGTGATACTTGACGGATCAGGTCTAATGCAAACATCAACAATCATTATTATTGTACAATTACACATGTATTCTGTGAATGTTTGAAGAAAATCCGATGAAAGCTCTGGACTTTGTAACAAGGATTTATAAATGAAATTTTCATAAGGCCCCTTTTCCTGTGCTTCTTGACAGTTCAAACCCTGTTATGAAAAGAATGATAGTTATGACCTTCCAATCATTCTGTGAAAGTTTCAACAAAATCTGATCAAAGCTGTGGGCTTTATTATGTTAACAGGGTTTTATTAATTGAATTTTCATATAGCCCCTTTTCCCATGTTACTTAATGGCTCTGAACCAATTCCAAAGGGAACTCTTCTTACAAAAGTATAATTATTCTGTTTGAGTATAAAGACAACCCCATCTCATCTGTGGACTTACAAGCATTAATTAAGATTTTTTTAACTGAATTTTCCTAAGGCCCCTTTTCCTATGTTTCTCAATGGATCAGACCCAATTTGGAAGGAACAATCCTTATGATGGTACAATCATTATGTGAAAGTTTGAAGTCAATAAGGTGAAATCTAGGGCCATTACCTGTTAACTAAGATTTTTTTTATTAAATTTTCATAGGGCCCCTTTTCCCATGAAACTTGATGGATCAAACCTACTTCCGAAAGGAACAATCCACATAATGTAATAATCATTCTGGGAATGTTTGAAGAGAACTTGTTGAAAACTATGGACTCTATTGTGTTTACGAGGACTTTTTCAATCCAGTTTTAATCGGGCCCCTTTTTCCTGTGGTCCTTGACTGATCATACCAAATTTCAAAAGGAACAATTCTTATGATGGTACAATCATCCTGTGAAAGTTTGAAGTCAATCAGATGAAAACTGTGGACTCTAGAGTGTTAACAAAGATCTTTGAATTAAATTTTAATAAGGCCCCTTTTCCTATGTTTCTTGAGGAATCATATCCGATTCCAAAAGGTACAATCCTTATGATTGTACAATCATTCTGTGAAAGTTTGAAGAGAATCCGTTGTAAATTGTTGGCTCTAGATTATTAGTGAGAATTTTTTATTAAACATTTCATAAGGCCCCTTTTTCCTGTGTTTCTTGAAGGATCATACCAAATTTCAAAAGGAATAATCATTATGATAGTACAATCATTCTGTGAAAGTTTGAAGGGAATCCGATGAAAACTATTGACTCCAGAGTGTTAAAGAGTATTTCTTAAAAGATTTTTTGATTAAATTTTCATAAGGCCCCTTTTCCCGTGTTTCCAGATGGATCTGACCAAATTACCAAAGAAACAATCCTTATGATGGTACAATCATTCTGTGAAAGTTTATATACAATCTGATGAAAACTGTGGACTCTAGAGTGTTAACAAGATTTTTTTATTAAATTTTCATAAGGCCCCTTTTCCCCTGTTTCTTGACGGATCATACCCATTTTCCAAAGGAACGATCCTTATGATTGTACAATCATTGTGAGAAAGTTTGAAGAGAATTGGATGAAAACTGTGGACTCTATCGTGTAAACGAGGATTTTGAATGGAGTTTTTAATTGAATTTTCATAAGGCCCCTATTCCCATGTTTCTTGACGGATCAAACCAAATTTCGAAAGGAATGATTCTTATGTTGGTACAATCATTCTGTGAATGTTTGAAGAGAATCTGATGAGAACTGTGGACTCATTCGCCTAAACGAGGATTTTTTAATTAAATTTTCATATGGCCCCTTTTCCCATGTTTCTATACGGATCATACCCATTTTTGAAAGGAACGATCCTTATGTTGGTACAATCATTCTGAGAAAGTTGGAAGAGAATCCAATAAAAACTGTGGACTCTATCGAGTAAACAAGGATTTTTAATGGAGTTTTTAATGAATTTTCATGAGGCCCCTTTTCCTGTCTTTCTTAACAGATCATGCCCGTTTTCGAAAGGAACGATCCTTATGTTGGTACAATCATTTTGTGAAAGTTTGAAGAGAATCTGATGAGAACTGTGGACTCTATCGCGTAAACGAAGATTTTTTAATTAAGTTTTAATTAGGCCCCTTTTCCCATGTTTCTTGACGGATCATACCCATTTTTCGAAAGGAACGATCCTTATGATGGTACAATCATTCTGAGAAGTTTGAAGAGAATCCGATGAAAACTGTGGACTCTATCGCGTAAACGAGGATTTTTAATTGAATTTTTAATTAAATTTTCATAAGACCCCTTTTCCTGTGTTTCTTGACGGATCATACCCATTTTCAAAAGAAACGATCCTTATGATGGTACAATCATTCTGTGAAAGTTTGAAGAGAATCCGATGAAAACTGTGGACTTTATTGCGTAAACGAAGATTTTTTAATTAAGTTTTAATTAGGTCCCTTTTCCCGTGTTTCTTGACGGATCTGACCCAATTTCGAAAGGAACGATCCTCATGATGGTACAATCATTCTGTGAAAGTTTGAAGAGAATCCGATGAAAACTGTGGACTTTATCGCGTAAACAAGGAAAAGTTTATCGGACGGACGCACAGACGCCGGACAGGAAAAAGCCATCGCTATAGCTCTAGTGGCCTTCGGCCAGTAGAGCTAAAAATCAATAACCCCCATCAGCACTTTGTCACTCAAGTAGAACATTTGACCTTTGACCTACATTTCCTTAAAACAGAAATGGTTTTCAATCAAATTTCAATTATGACCTTGACCTTTGACCTACATGACCTCCTTGGGTTATGGACAATATGTGTATAAAGTTTCATGGGGCTAGGTCACTTGGCTTATGAGTTAGAGCCCAGTTTTCAATCAAGTTAAAGTGTGACTTTGACCTTTGACCTCCCTGACCCAAAAACAACAAGACACTTCCTTGGGTTCAAGGTTTCAAACCAAAGTACAATTGTTATCTTGACCTTTGACCTACATGTCCCAAAAACAATAGGGTACTTCCTTGGATCATTAACAAAAATTGAATGAAGTTTGAAGGTTGTAGGTCTATTGGTTCTTTAGTTAGAGCCCAAGAACTATTTCAATCAAAAGTCAACTTGTGACCTTAACCTTTGACCTCTATGACCCATATAAAAAAGGGCACTTCCTTTTGGTCACTAGCAACAATTGTATGAAGTTTCAAGGTAGGTCTATTGGTTCTTGAGTTACTGCACGGAAGTGAAAAAGTCTACAGACGGACAGATGAAGAGTCAGATAGACATGGCAAACCCAATATACACCCTCTTCTTTGTAAGTAATAATGATATTGCAAATTGAGAGTTATTGAGAGTACATTTAAGAATATAATTCCTCTGGAAAATAAATCATTGTCCATAGTTTGTTCAAATAATTTTTCTTGTGTCAAAATTTCAATTCTAGCTAGATTCCCTCAGAGCAAACAATTCTCAAATTAAAACTATTTCAAATGACTTTGTCTATTCACTTCAATCTGAATTATATACATTTCCCATCTTAAACACAAGGAGTCAATTGGGAGTTAAAGATTTTGTGAAAAATCAGAATACACTGGGCTTTCCATATCTATTACTTGTAAAACTGTGAAAAATATAATAAAAAATCACTCACTTAGATTATGGTGAAAATTGGAATTTGATTTGCGTGATTTCGTTTTGTTTAATGTTTTCTAGATTTGTGCAAGAGAATATCACCAAAATATCAACCCACATTCAGAAATCAAATGGACTATACTTTTATTCATAATTTATCCACATCAATATCTAAAGCTGTAAAGTTTACCTCATCACATAACCATCCAGGGAAATCACCTGAATTATCGTGAGATATTCTTATTTTGTAGATCTCTCCAACATTGCCAACTTGAATCTGAAATACGAGTGCAAAAATTAGCATGAAGCTATATGTGTGGTTAAAAGCTCACAACAAAATCACTATAGAAGCCAAATTCCTTTGATACACTATAGTGATTAAACATTATAGAAGTATGATAATCAAAGAACTGTCAATTTAAGCCATGACAAGACGGTAACATTGGTCCAAATTCACTAAACATAATCCAAAGTGTGTTTAATATGATAAAAAAGTGACCTAAATGACATTTGAAGTAATCTGCGTTTATTGAAATCAGGCAACATTTGGTTGATAATTTTGAACTGATACGAGTGTTATCTAAGTTTCAATTTATTAATGAGTTTTATCAAAGGTATAAGCAAAAGATCAATGTCATTGCCTTTGCAATAACTTAAGAACTTGGGCAAGGTAGAATGAACAATCTTTAATCAGTGAGTTATAGTATTCAATCTGGCAAGTCTAGTCAAATGGTGAAGTCCAGCCAGTTTCAAATCCAAATATCACTAGCTTTATATGTATCAACTTTATATAACCATAGAAAATAGCTGAAAACCCTTGCTTGATAGCTTAGAACAGGAAAATTTTTGGTTGACGGATTGGGGCTTTATGGCGAATTGTCATCTGTGTGGTCATTTAGTACACTTAAGAATGGTATAACATATGGCACACAGAACAATACAAAGACAACTACAAGACATAAAATGATAGATGAGGAATGAAACAAAAATGATAATTGAAGACCCTTTAGTCACCTCTTATGACATGCCAGTTATCATGTTTGTTCTGCCTGATGAAGAGGCAGATGTGAAAGGAGTATGCCTGCAGAAGTTTATTCTTATACCCTGTTTAACCACACAGGGTCTCACACACAGGCTAGTGCATTTCATTCCAAAGTTAATTTACATCCACATCAAAATATAAGCTTTGGAATAAAAACCACCAACCTGTTGCAATCCAGCAGTTACGAAGAAAGCAGTCACATAAGTTAGTCTCTGATTTAAGTCGCCTGCTACGACAAGCCACATTGAAAGGCAAAGGTACTAGTCTTATTAGATATACAGGGACACATAATGATATTTAAGAACAATTATTTACAGTTAATTCAATAAAAAACAGTGGAACTCACATCAAATCCATCCACTGCTCCTGGCTGAAAGTTTTTGCCATCCCCATTACCCAATGAAATATCTCCGGAGTTCCCTTTATCACCATATACATTAATCTTAACTTGAGCTTGGGTACCAGCAGAAGGTAAGGCATTGGTTCTCACAGTCACTCTCCATCGACCCTCTACACAATAGAATAATGAAACAAGTTCGTGGATTATATTTACATTAACCCATTCCAACACAATGATGCTTTTTGAAGCACCCCCCCCCCCCAAGAAAAAAATTAGGAAAACATTGCATAAAATGAAGAATCATAATGTTTTCAAATTAGAAAGTTGAAAAAATCTAAAATTTCATAAACTAAAAATTGTCATCTGCAACTCCTTTCAATTTGGACCAGTCTAAATTTGTCGTCTGGTAATGGGTTGAATGAATTCAAAGAAGTTTTAGATGACAATTTCTAGGTGATGAAAGGACTTCTAAAATTTTTTGTCATTTGGGAAAAAAGCATCATGGGTTACTTAAAAAATTGCTTGTAACAAGCATTTACTTCATTTTCCACAATGCTTTTCAAAGCTTTCATTTTGATTGTGAGGGGCATCAAATAGTGGGATCATGGGTTTATATAAACCTCTAAGCAGGCTGGACATCCTCACATAAAATTCCCACTTTTTTACTACCCTTAAGTAAAAAGCTTTGTTTATACATCATAAAAATGAAAAGTTAAATTTTTTTTTTATCTGCTTAAAAATTGTTGTCTGAAAAATCTTTGAATTCAGACCCAGTAACACATTAAGAGGGGGTTCAGAAGGTGGTGGTGGGGGGGGGGGTTGTATGTACTTAAAGAGTTCAAAGTTCTTTGAAAAGCAATGCGTTTTTGCTTACCACACAATTTTTAGAAATGTGGTTACGTGGCTCAAGTATAATTGAAATTGGATTTGAGAAAGACACTAGATAGTCCAAATACCTAAATCTGAAGTGCTTTTTCTAGATTAACCCTTGTCATGCTGTATAAATTACCTTACTGACTTGCTGTCAAATCAAAGGGCTGAAAGCACTGATAGAACTTGTTGTTCAAAAATGAATATTTGTTTTAGGAATAAACTTTATGGGAAATTCTCGCAAGATAAGTACAAGCAGGAGATATAGACTAAGATCAGCCTGCACATAAGTGCAGTCTGATCTTAGTCTACACCTCCTGCCAAAACCAGAATAATCCGGGTTCAGCATGACAAGGGTTAAGATTTGTCAGAATTCCTAGGATTATAATTGAAATAGTTATGCCACACTATAGAATTTCTACTGATTCAAAATTTCAAGAAATACTAAATACATTGATGAAAAGAATGCTACTCTGGTTACTTTTACTTTTATTTTTTAAAGAGTAACAAATGACAAGATGGTTGTCCCAGGACGACTGCTGTCGAGCTCACAAAGTTTTGTAGGCACCATGCTCCAAACAAGCCCAATTTTAGTGTTTGACCTTGAGATTTTACCTTGAACTTGAAGCTATCCCAAAAATTCTTTCAAATGGCACATCTACTCATGTTGGAGAATAACTGGGCCAATTTATTTGAAACCCATCCATAATTGTAGGAGAAATGCTCCGACAAGCACAATTTTAGTATTTTACCTTGGTTTCAAATGGCACATCTACTCATGATGGAGAATAATTGTGCCAAATCATTTTGAAATTCATCCATAATTGTAGGAGAGATGCTCCGGATAAGCACAATTTTAGTGTTTGACCTTGACCTTGACATTAGAACTATCCCAAAAATTCTTTCAAATGGCACATCTACTCATGATGGAGAATAATTGAGCCAAATCATTTTGAAATCCATCCATAAATGTAGGAGTATTTGTCCGGACAAAATCAGACAGATGGACGGCTAACTCACTGACTAACGCACTTACACCAACTTGTCAAAGTGACAACTATGTCTCGTTCACTGCAAGCCGGCTGGACAAAAAATATAAGAAATATGTCACAGACATCAATGCCACTTCTAAACCCTTTCCTGTTTTTTCTAGATTTTAGACCAGTCCAAATTCAAAGGCTTTGCAGATGAAAATTTATAGTGGTTTCATTTGAAAAAAATAACCTTTTAGCCGGGTAGAAATATTGTGGAAAAAGAAGAAATTGTTTGATACAGGCAATTTCTTCTTTTTCCACAATGTTTTCTCAAGTATTAAATCACTTGAACGAAAAAAACAGGGATTGAACAGGAAAGGGTTAAGAGCTTGTCACATGACCTTAAGCTGTGACCTTGAACTTGCCAAGTTATGTTGAAATCTAATCATTAGTGTAGAACATATTCTCCAAACAAGAAATGGATTTTGTTGTCTGGTAATGGAATACAAAATCTTTACTACACTTACTAGTTCTAGAAAGCCTATCTCTCTTGTGCTGCATTCTACTGCGTATATTCAGTCTACTACCCATGTTTGTACTCATCCTTGTACGTGTGCGGTTCTGAAAGGCGTCTACATCAAGGGGAATAAACGCCTCATGTCCCGCAGCTACAAGGACATTAGGACCGGTCAGCATTGTTTGAAGACCATCAATCTGTTAAACAAGTACAGGAAATTTATCCGATTACTTTCATATACATTGTACATCACTAAAGTTTAGACATATAGGTCGAAGGATTTCAGGATATTAATTCAGAGTACAACTTAACGCATTACCAGATAGCAAAATTTTAGACTGGTTCAACTTGAAAAAAATATTGCAAGTGACATTTCAAATTGCACTATAATAGGAAAGTAAGTGCCAAATAGGGTAGAAAACATTGTGAAAAAAGGAGAAAATGTTTGTTACAAGGAATTTCTCCTGTTCACACAGTTTTCCATGATCAATTTGTAATTGTGTGGAAATGGGTTAAAGTGATCAAAAAAATATATCTTAACCCATTCCCAAACAATCCCTCCTTTTTCTTTTGGAAACATTGTGGAAAATGAAGAAATTGCTTGTATCAAGCAATTTCTTCATTATCCAAAATGTTTTCTACAGAAAAAGATGAAAAAAATTAAAATTCCACCAACTTGAAATTGTCAACTTCTTTCAATTTGGACCAGTCTAAAATTTTGTTGTGTGAGAATGGGTTAAAAGACCTAGAAATAATTTATCACATAAAATCAGTTGGAATCTTGAGAGGTTAGTGTTATACTTTTAGTGCACACTTAGTATATAGTCAACACTCATTACCTTGAAAAATTGAATATCTCGAAATAATGGAAAATTTCGAGGTCAATTTCAAATGCAAACTTAACCCCTTCTTTATTTCAAATAAAACTGAATAATTTCTTTGAACCAGTAAAATCTGCAATTTCTGTTGTGGTGAATTATTTTTTAGTCGATTTTCATGTTGAAATTTACCTGATATGTAGACAATATTACTGTTAAAACCCATTTGACAGGTAATGGTAACCCCCAATGACACTAACTTGGTTAAATTGTTCATTAGTATTTGCTTAAGGTGTGAAAACCTTTAAATTATAGCAAGACACTGTCAAAGTATCCGTTTTTCATACAAATAACACATCCATCAAAAAAACATGGCATCGAAAGGAAGAGCTGTCCATGGACAACATAGCTCGCCCTTTGCTCATCTGTTGCTGAGTGCATGTGTGAATTATGAGTACCCTAGGATGAAAAATGACCAAGACAGAAAATGTTTAAGTTTTCAGTTAAAGTTTTTATAACAGGTTAATGGAAGAGGTCACAAGATCAAAGGACTTCATTATCTTAAATGAAAGCCTATCTCCTGATAAGTGCATGTGTAAAATATGAGCCCCCTAGCCTTCAGAGATGGATTATGCTCCCTGAATATAGCCCTGTCACAAAAATTATTAAATACACAGGAAATAGGGTACAGAGGGACCAACAGACGCAGATGCGGGTATACACTCGCTATATTTCAGAGATGCTAAAATTTTAATGTACATCCTTGAGCTGTGACCTTTATTTTGGAGCTATCTGTTTCAATTGGCACATCTACTCACAATAGAGAACAATTGTGCAAAGTTATTTCAAAATCAATCAATACTTCTGGGAGCTATGCGCCAGACATACTTAATTTAAATGTTTGACCTTAAGCAGTGACTTTGACCTTTGAGGTATCTATTTTTTTTTTTTTTTTCAGATTGCACATTTACTCATAACTGAGAACAATTGTGACAAGTTATATTGAAATACATCTATAATTGAAGGAGCTACGCTCTGTAATTGCTTAATTCTAATGATAGAGCTTGAGCTATGACCTTTACCTTGGAACTATTTAAATAAATTTTTCAAATGACACATCTACTAATGATGGACAACAATTATGAAAAGTTATTTTGAAATCCATCCATAATTGAAAGATCCATGTTCTGGAAATGCTAAATTTTCATGTTCAACCTTGAGCTGGGAACTTGATCTTGAAGTTAGCTGAAGATTTGTTTCATATTCTACATCTACTGATGACGGAGAAAAACTGTGTAAATATATTTTGAATTCATATCCATAATTTTAGAAGCTATGCTCAAGAGATGGCTATTTTCCCTATGCTGTGAACAAGGTCAATTTTGACCTATGACCTTGAGCTGTGACCTTGACCTTGGAACTACATGTATCTAAAATCTGAGAAAAGTACCTCTGTGCAATATCATATGAAATTCACATGTGAAGTTTCATCCAATTTGTCCCAAGGGCTGTAGATATTGGGGCAGACAGACTGGAGGACAGAAAACGGAAGGACCGACAGATAGACAAGCAGCGGATTGTGCTCACCCCTTGGGGAGCATAGAAATGAGCAAGATAGAACAAGAGTCATGTCGGACATGGCCATCCCCCGCAGTAAAAGCTTGATAGTTCGATTTAGGCTTCTTATACACTGCATTTCTTCTCAATGAGTTCGATAATAGCTATTATAATTTCAGAGATAGAGATAGAGATGGTATTGGTCATTTCGTACCATGGTATTGGTTGTTTCGTAGCATGGTATTGGTTGTTTCGTAGCATGCTGTGACTATTTCGCACCATGATATTGGTCATTTTGTACCATGGTATTGGTTGTTTTGTACCATGTTTAGAAAAAAATCTTATATGATTTGAATAGTAAAATAACGCTTTCAACATTTATAAAATATTTTTATTTCTTTTTGCTTTATCTAATTTATCGATCATTAAACAAGTGAAAATCAATTAAGACAGTCCATTCAGGCAAACGGAGAGTTGGTGATACAGTTTAAGCGTATCAGCACATTACTTTTTTTCTAACAGGAGGATCGTATTCATTAGAAGAAAATTAGTAGGGAATAAGAACTGTATTTCCGTCAAAATTGTATCATAGTTAACCGAATAATTTGACAAAGTAACCATTAGCCAATTGCTACACAACGATACTTAAGACAGGTCCAAATATAAAGAAATTTGCAGACCACAATTTCATGAGGACAGAATTTTTTTAAAATATTTTTCTTTTGGAGAAGAAAACATTGTGATAATTATTGCTTGTCTCCAGCAATGTTTTCCTAGGTATTTTTCTTGATGGGTGTAAAAAAGTTGGAAAGTCAAATGACAGGCAAATACCAATCTTATCATAATTAAGCAATCAACAATCGTTTACCTTCCACAATTAGATCTTAAATGATCTTACCTAGCACGTCGCAAACAATGACAAACCATCTAATTATAAAATTCTCTATACTTTATTGAGTGGTTTATTTGTGGGACGAGATGGTACGCAATGACTAATTATTTGGTACGAAATAACCAACGCATGGTACGAAATAACCATTGTATGGTACGAAATAACCATAGAAATTATGGTAAAAAATGGTTATGGTACGAAATGGCTGTAAACCGTGTCAAGAGATCTTTGCCTGCTGTTCTAGAAACAATTTTAAAAGCTGATGATTCCGCAAAATGGGCATCTCACATGGTGAAAGAGGGATGCCATACAAGTGTAGTTGACTACTCTAATGTAAATGAGAAAATTTGCTCCCTTACTTCATTTAGGTTTGACAAATTTCCAAATAATTCTGTGTAGAAATTAGAAACCCCAAGAATTCCCTGTACACCTTTAACCCTTTCCAACACAAAAAATTCTTAAACTGGTCCAAATTAAACGAAGTTGCAGACAACAAAACAAACAATGGTTTAAATGGAAAATAGGGTCAAACGAGGAAGAAAACATTGTCATAAAAGAAGAAATTGCTTATTACAAGCATTTTTTCTTTCATCGCAATGTTTTCCATTTCTATAATTCTTTATTGTGTAAAAATGTGGGATTTAGTGGAAATGGGTTAAATAGCTTAGAATCAATGAAGCTTAGCGTCAATAATTTCCCACATTAACACCATAGGCCAGATAAGTAAAAGACAGTATACTGCGCATGTCTGACTTATACCGAGTCTTTCTGTGAAATTTGAATCAAATACGTCAAATGGTTGCTGCGAAATTGAGCGGACACAATTTTTCAACAAAGGGCCATAACTCTGTCAAAAATCAATGGCCATAACCAAAATAGAATATGCACATATCTACTTGATACTGATTATATCAGTGAATTTTGAATAAAATCCGTCCAATAGTTGCCGATAAATTGAGTGGACACCAAAAAGCTACAGACAGACGGACGGACCAACCGACAAGCTGACTCCTATATGTTTGGGGGTAATAAAAATCTTTTTTCACTTAAAGCTCAACATTCACATCCAGTCTAAATAAATCTTTTTATTTACAGCTGTGGTTCTTCAATTTATAAACACTAACAAAACATTATATACTTATCCCATTGCTTAATGTGAAGTTACAAATCACAGATGATTTCTTTCCCATCCTATTTCTAGATCTTGGAATTTGCATTTTTACCAATAGTTAACCAATTCCTACACAGTGATGCTTTTGGACGCCCCTCAAGTAAAGCAAATAGAAAACCATTGTGGAAAATGAAAAAAATTGTTTGTGACAAGCAATTTCTTCATTTTTCACAATGTTTTGTTTCCGAAAAGTTGAAGAAATCTAAAATTTCATCAACTTGAATTTGTTGTCTGCAACTTCTCTCAATGTGGACCGGTCTAAAATTTCACTGTGTGGTAATGGGTTAGCCTTCCATTCAATTTCCAACAAAAGTAGTTTACTTACCATGACCCCCTCTGTTGTGTAAATCTTATGTACAGCAAACATGAACAGCTCACTGAGAGTCTTCAATACTTGATCAAATGTGTGTGCTGTCCGTCTGTTCAATAAAACTAGATGTTTGTGGTCTGGTTCTCCGTTTTTCATCACCATCACTTTAGATGGATGATTTGTCATGTAGACTCTTGATAAGTCGTGACCAGGTCGGAATGCTCCTCCCCTTATTCGCTTCCCACTCATTGGCTCAAAATCACGCAGCAAATAACTTAAAGATCTTTTTCCACTATCTGGTCTGTTGTGATGCCACACTCTTTTGACAAGAACTCTATCAATGTCTAGTCCACGAACTTTCTTCTTATATGATGTGCAAATATAATGTCCATCTTGTGACAGGTCTTCTAAATTACGTACTTGATGTTGACCTCGGGGTGTATAAATAGCTCTTACTCCTCGTGGTAGATCTTTCATTCTATTGGACAAATCTCGTTGAAGAGTATCCAATCGTCTATGTCTTTTGGGATGGATAATCTCTTTGATTGGTGGAAATGTATAATTACCATCAATATAAAAATGACATGTTTTGGCACTCTCTGTTGCAGTAAGTGAGGTCCTGAGGTTGACCTCTACTGGCGATGAACGTCCCATTTCAGCCATACTGCTTGTCTCAATATCTCCTTTTTTACCTGTCCTTCTGAGCGGTGGAAGGTCTTTTTTACGACCAGGAGGTGGATATTCTCTCTTATTTGCATCCCGCCCACCTTTTGTATCACCCCTCCCTCCTGCCTTTGTTTTGGGCTCTTCATTTTCTTTTCTATCAGGGAGTTTAGGAAGCCGTCTCGGTCTCTTCTGTACAGTAGCCATAGCTCATTCAGAGGACCTCAATCTGAATTGTAAATAAACCTGATCAATAAAGAAGAAAACAATTATTGATTCTATAACCTTCTCTAGAGTCTAAATTCTTTGCTATTTGATCAATTGACTATGGGAGTTTACTATTTTCAACATTATTGCAGTAATATCACAACAGCTGGTACACAAGCAATTATTTCATTTTCCACAATGTTTTCCATAGCTTTTTCCATGAAGGGCGAAAAAATGAGGGGTTATGTTGTGATGGGTTAAATGAGCCAGTCCTTGTCTACAAACATATTAATCAAAGTGCTGAAGGTTCTGAAAATCGCCATATATTGAATGTTTAGACCACACAAAAGGTGTTGAAGAAATACAAATCAAAGACCTGTATAACATCTATCTTAAAACCCTTAACAGACAGAAAATTTTAAGACTGGTAAAAAAGAAGTCAAGACAATAATTTTATTTTCATATGGGAAAATATGAATTATATAGGGTAGAAAAACAGCTTGAGAAAATAATAAATTGCTTGTAACAAGCAATTTCTCCTTTCTCACAATGTTTTCATTAAAGTATTTTTATTTCAAACCTAGAGGCACTGAGCGCATGTATCACTCCACAGGCCTGAATGTACTGATTAAGCAAATGGTATTTTCAGGAATTCAATATAAAATAAATCTGGTCACTAAAATCTTTGAAATAGTTCTTGAGAAGCATTTCAAAGTTTTCACTGTTTTACAACAGTCAAGTTGGGTATTGTAAAATTCATTTACTAACTAAGATGTAAAGGTATTTACAAAGTTTGATTGTTAACCAAATATGGACATAAGCCATGACAACAAAAGCCATGTCTTTCAAAAAATCAAATTTATATTAAGGAATCTGTCAACTACCTGTAGATCATTCCTGCAATACTTGGTTGAAAACCCTCAACAGGCTTCTAAGAAGAATATTTTCAAAATTTTCAGAATATATTCCATATAAGGAAATAAGTTCTGCCCTACAAAAAGCCATGATTTTTATCCATTTAAATTCATTGAAGAAATCCAATAAAGGGTTGCCAAGTATAATTCTTGTGAAATTTGGTTGACATCAAATGGAATAAGGAATAAGCCCCGCCCATTAAAGCCGGGTTTTTCATACGATCAAAATTCTTTGAAGAAATCTGATAAAGGTTCACCCAAGGATCATTTCTGTGAAATTAGGCTGAATTCCGTTCAGCTCTTTCTGAAAACATACGGGCAGACGCACAAAACTCCATGACAATAGCTTCGCTTTTTCCCATGAAAATGAATTTAGAGTTTGCATCCTTGGTTGTAGAGATTATACTTTCATTTTTAACCTATTACCAGACGGCCAAATTTTAGACTGGTCCAGATTGAAAGGAATTATAGATAACAATTTACCCCATTCCCACACTATGACGCTTTCGGACGCCCCACCCCCCTCCCCCAATAAAAACAATAGAGAAAACATTGTGGATAATGAAGAAATTGCTTGTAAACTGCAATTTCTTCAATTTCTACAATGTTTTCTACCAAGAAAGTTTAAAAATCCAAATTTCATAAACCTTATTTTGTCATCTGCAACTTCTTATAATTTGAACCAGTCTAAAATTTTGCCATCTAGTAATGGGTTAATACAAAAAATCAGTTACCTTAGGCATGGATTTAACTTTAATCAAAATCATTCTAGTTACATTAGTCATTGTAACAACAGGTTTGTTTTACTGCCACCCTATGGGTCATTTTGAAAAAGATGTAATTATTTTAGAATGACAGGCTAGAAAATCTACCTTTTTTGAAGGAACCAGTATGGATATGCTGCATTATATCTATGTAACTAGAGGTGATTGAGTCTCTGTATTACTCAACTAGCCTGAATGTACTGATTAAGGCAAATGTCAAAATAAACCGAGTCATCTTGGCCATATCTAGTCTGTATAATAGTTCTAGAAATTTTTAAACTTACTAGTTATTCAAATTATTTTATGACAACAGAACACTTAAACACTACATGTACTGTAACTTGGCCTAAATTTTAAATTCACTTTGAAATACTATCTGCATCCTTTGTCAAGAAAAAAAGTCTGAAATTTTCTCTTCTGGTACTGTATTATTGTAGAATGACCTAAGATTTGGAATATTCTTCAGCATGGGTGGAGCAATTCGTAATTTCAACTTTGTCCATTCATCCATGCATACTGACATTTTTCACTTACTTACTTACTGTTCTGATTATTGATTGACAACAGAGGTCTAAAACAGTAGGTGTTCTTAAATAATAAACCTTGTTAATTGAAATATAACACCTACATCCTCTTATTACCTCAAATTTTGGTGACACACTCAAATCTACTTATTTAACTGAAACTTTCCTCATGATGTTTGTTCCATGTTTGTACTTGATTTATATTTATGACTTGTACACCACTTAGGGGTCTGTAAATTTAATGAAACTCTTAAGTTCTCAAACTCTCATGGTATAGCAAGGTGTTTTGGGACAATACTTTGATAACCATGATAAGGCAGACGCACTTTGTTTACTGTAACTCTTGGGGACTGAATAAAAGATTGAACTTAAAGGTCCAAATATTTTGTGAGTTTACACTAGTGGATACTTTTGTTCACTTTTATTTATAAGTAACCTAAAGAAAAATTTGTTTGCATTAAACAGTGAATAAGAGCATTCAAATGAATCAATAAAATCATCACTTATTGATTTTCATAAGGTAGTACTTGAAATATTGAAAACCTCAGTTTTTATACCATGTGTGTTACACTTTTTTTCCTTTGTTTAAAATATTTATACCTGTCACATGAAAAGGGACAACCGTTAATTTTGTAAAACAAATACAGTAAAATCTAGGCATCAAACAGAGTTAATTTTCTACCTAGAGACTAGCATCAAAACTCACATAACACATACCTTTCTGATATCATTATCATTACTAGATATTTTCATTATCACCATATTGATAATCATCTACACTATGATTATATTTCAATCATAAACTATAAGATTATGATATTCATCATAACCTCTTGTTCATACTAACTTATTTGTTGAAGAGGGCATCATTGTAAATAAGTTCTTCATTGTATTGTTTCTTATGATGACAGCTTAACCCTTGTCATGTTAAATAAAAACCTTTCTCATCAGTTCTATAAAGTCAAGGGACTGAAAGCACTGAAAGCATTAGTAGTGAGTAAATCAAATAGGAAGCATGCTGGTCGGGTCTGTTATTCGCTTGTTGAAATTCTACATATTAGCATAATATTGCCAGTAGCTTTAAAAGTTCATTTCAAGCCCTGCTAAAAGTTAGGTTCATTGAATTCCGACAAGTAATATGAAATTAGAGCATATGAGGAAAAACAACAACATTGAGTCCCCTTTTTCTGTAACACAGCTGTAATTTGTATTCTAAGGAGTAAATACATGTACCAGTATATAAAATCATATTTAAAAGACATACGGCTACAGACAGAATCAGACAGATGGACACACAGCAATGTCAAATACACGCTCTCCTGAGTCTGGAAAAGAGTGTCATTATTTAAAGAAGTTAAAATATCTAACTTTATCAATCTTCTATTTTCACATCATAATTATTTTCATTTTGTTAGAAAAATTATAATGCATGTAAAATAACACTTTCAAAATTTGTGTCTTTACCAGAGAAATTTCCTGTTATAGAATCAAATCATCAAGACCCCCCCCATTAGTAGACTTCCATTCATTCCATTGTTCACCTAGCATTTCATCAACCCATGGATCTTTCACTGATCTTGATGTGCAGTGAAGAAATATAGGGGTTTATCCCATTACCAGACAAGATTTTAGGCTGGTCCAAATTGAAAGGAGTTGCCTCAAGCGGCCTCAATAGCTGTGTGGTATATATACTTGACCTGTGATCTGATGGTAGTGGGCTCAAGCCCAACTGTCACCTAGTGTGTTCATGGGCAATACATTAAATTGCCGACCCCAGTCTACCTAGCTGTAGAATTGGGTAGAAGTGGGTAATGGGATAAACCCCTACTATTATTTCTTCACTGCACATCAAGATCAGTGAAAGATCCATGGATTGATGAAATGCTAGGTAAACAATGGAATGAATGGAAGTCTACTAATGGGGGGGTCTTGATGAATTGAAAGTGTTATTTTACATGCATTATAATTTTTTTAACAAAATGAAAATAATTATGATTTGAAAATAGAAGATTAATAAAGTAAGATATTAAAGGGGTATTGTATCAGAATAGATTAATGATAATAAAAATTTGGTCACATTCATACTGTGTCCTGTGTGAAAAATATAATTCTGACATTATCAAATTTTTAATTCCTATCGATTTTGTATGTACATTCAATTTCCCTTGTCTGGTAAAGATTTAAAATCTTGTTTCACAATAATAATGAGCTATTGATTGCCTTTTGAAGGAGCTGTCAAGTAGGCATGACTTAACATTGGATTCGAGCTTTAACTGAATAATTGATTAAGAGAAGAAGTTTGGTTAACTTGTTACCACCTCTACATAGGCTACCTAAAAAAAAGTTAACGGTCAAGAATTAAACATCGCGTTAATTTCTAAAACATGTTAATGAGATCAAGGAACCATAAGTAGTTTTGATATTACATGTAGTTCTAATAGATAAATAAAAGATGACAATGCCAGGAAAATCGTTAACCAGAGATAAACAAAGTTAGATTGACAATATCCCTATATTTACTTTAAATGAGGAAACTTTCTTTTATGCAACAGATAATATCAGTCAAGCAATATCAATCATTTCTCTTGCATCACTATGTGATCTCTATCTGAAATTTGGCTGATCCTTTAAAGTTTTATCATCTAAACAATAAAACATCCCTGTGATTTTATAATTGAGAAATATTGTAGAAAAAGAATAAATTGCTTGTAATGAGCAATTTCTTCTTTTTCTACAATATTTTCTACCCTACTGAAATTAGGATTATTATTTTTCAAATAAGCTCAACTTAAAATGTTCATCTGCAAAACCTTTGAATTAGGGCAGGTCTAATATTTTGCAAAACAATGGGGTTAACCAAGCAATATTGTATGACGGAATCTGACACATAGTCACTTAAGATCATTCCTGTGAAATTTTGTTGAAAACCATCAACTGGTTTCTTTTTTTCAAAGTTTTCACTATATTCAACATATGATAATTAGCCCCACCCACAAAAGCCATGTTTTTCATCCAATTCAAATAATTCTTTGAAGGAATTTGAAAAAGAATCAAAAGAACCATTGCTGTAAAATTTGGTTGAAATCAATCTGGTTTCTGTGAAGAAGATTCTTAAAGTTTTCACTATGTACATGTACCATATTTGGAATGCAGCCCCATCCATAAAAGCAATACCTTTATCCTCCTTTTGTAAAGAATTCCTAAAAAGAGTCACCAATTGACTCTTGTGAAATTTTGGATGAAATCCATCAAATGGTTTCAAAGGAGAAGATATTCAAAGTTTTCATCACATAGCTCTGCGCATGTTAACCATGCTTTTAAAAACTGTAGTAACTCTTTTGATCATTTAAAGACAACAAAATTTTAGACTGGTCCAAATACAAAGAAGCTTTGATTGATGAAATTTCAGAAATCTTTGTCAAATGGAGTAGAAAACATTGTGTATAACGGGAAATTGCTTGCAACAAGCAAATTAAATGTCTTCATTTTCCTCAATGTTTTCCAAAACTTTTTTTCATGTGAGGCGACCAAAAGCTGGATTGTGTGGGAACGGGTTAAGATAAATATACAAGGTTAAATTAATCAAATTTGACCTATCTCATTACCATTGATAGATTTAAGTTTACTAAAACTCAAATTGAAAATAAATTCAGTAAATAAGCTGTGAGTCTTAAAAGTTTCTATAGATTTGGAAATCATTTGAAACTTTGTCTGTGAGATATTATAGATAACATTATTTTATTGTAAGTGTGTCCTAAAATGGTACCATATCATTCCCTTTGATGACAACTATAACATATGATGCATATGCTGTTGTTTCTAAGTTGTACTCTGGTATTTCTCTAAGAACAGATTTTGCTTCATATAGGTTAGTCTTTTATCTGTTTTTGCCTCATTAAATAAAGAGCAAAATGGGTCCATTTTTGCAATCTGTAGCTCCTTCCAAAAGTTTCGTGGAGACTTAACCCTTTCCTGTTTTGCAGAATTTTAGACCTGCCCAAATTCAAAGGTTTTACAGACAACAATCTAAAGAGGATTTTATTAGAAAAATAATCATTCAATATGGTAGAAAATGTTGTGAAAAAAAAAGATATTGCTTGTGACAAGCAATTTCTTCTTTTTCCACAATGTTTTTGCAAGTATAAAAACACAGGGGCGTAAAAACCAGGGATTGAATGGGAAAGGATTAAATCAAAGTTAGTCTTAAAGAGCAGTCTTTGGTCTTGAATTACAGGCCAGGAAAATAGTAATCATTAAGTATAACAAGAGCACCGCCCACAGGTGCCAACACTCAGCTGCAGGTGCTGGATAATGCAAAAATTCTAAGTCGAAAAAGGGGCATAACTCTTACAAAAATGCTTATAGAGCTATCCCCCTTGAAAGTCTAGATAGCTCTTGTGATGGTCAATACACATGCCGAGTTTCATGAGGATATCTTTAATAACAACAGAGATATGACCAAGGTTAAGTTTTGTCATGCCAATGCCAATGCCAAAGCGAACGACGCCAAGGTGATCATAATGCCTTTGGTTTTCTCTGAAAACAGCCGGGCTAAAATTTGAACACATCTAAAGTAGAGTACATGTACCAGCTTCAAATGTCAGTTTCTACAAAGAAATAGTTCCCAGATAACTTCTTTGAATCACATGCATGACATGCAGCTGTAATCTCTCACTCTGCAGAAGTAACACTAAGCAACTTGCTGTTGTAACAAGCAATTGCTCCATTTCTCACCATGTTTTCTACCTCATATGTCCATTAGTTTTCAATTCAAATCAGCGGCGTTTGGACCTCTGCAGCCTCTTTCACTCTAGACCAATGGGTTAAAATGATCAGGAATAGGTTAAACCTATTCAATGAGATTATAATGAAGTAACTAACTTTAGAATTAGTTGCACCATATCCCCTGGAAACAAAATTACCTGTTCATATATAAACTTTATCCTTTTATTTTCATCCTCTTATTGAGCAGATTCAGACCCATTACTACACAATTCCTAAAAATGATATATCCGGTAATGCATAAAAAGTCAGGGAGAATTGGATTTTCTCCCTTTCTCAAATTTTTTTCCGGATTTTATGGTACTTAATTTTTTTCATTGCAGTCACTGAAATGTTTCTAAACAGCCCTAAATTTGGACAAGACTAAAATGACATCATTCAGATGAGGGTATGCTTGCACTCAAAAAACAATTGATAAATGATTGACAGCTCTACTTAAAATGCATTAATACACTTGAATGTACAACTCCATAAAGCTATCCAAAAGGTCAACCAAAGTAAAATGACATTTTTCTTATAGTAAACAAACCAAATATCTTTATATAGCTATTATGTTCTTATCTGATAACAGTATTACTTTTTTTTACAATTCAACAGTCAACTTTTCAAATGGATCATTTAACATATTGTATTATTCAAGTCTTTGAACAACTGCCAACCACTGCTTAAAAAAGGAATATTCCTGCAATATGGTGTAATAACCAAAGTTTATCTGAACACCAAATGAGAGACTATTGTTGAATCTATTCCATGTTCTATGTTGTTGGTATTCATTGGAATACTTAATCAGATAATTAACCAAAACACTTTCCCTGCTAAAGATAGGGATAGGGATACCTAAGACACAGAGTGAATATTTTTTGTTTTCATGGAGGTAGGAAACAAAAAAACTAATCACACTGTATGATTAGAGGATAGGGGATAGTGGATTCATACAAAATGTAATTAGATTTTTTATGTTGCATACCTCCATGAAAACAAAAATAAAATGTCTTCATTTCTTATAATTTAATGATATCAAGCAAAAAAAGCAAATATGTTACAAATTTTGATACATTTTTTATGGAACTATTATGTGCACAAGCATACAAAATAGCTGCGTGCTCAAAATTTTGTTCATGGAGGTGTGAATAATTTTCTTCAGCAAATCAGAATGCTTGTTTCTGGAGGAAGAAACTTAAAACTAAATTATAAGCCAATACACAAAATGTCTCAAATGAAAGACCTATAGAACTTCTCTTTCTTAACTTCTCTTTTCTTGGGATCATATATATAAAAATCCCTTCATATGAAAATTAAGAAGATAATCCTGTCAGAGGTGTAAGATAAAGATTGGGTGTTCGAATTTAGAAAGTGCCAACTTTCTCACCCAAATTTTCTCAACTTTTGAAGTACAATGTGTATCAAAGTTAATTTGTGATTCATTTGAATAGGTGTTTACTGTCCTGACACCATTTAAACTAAACCTATCTCAAAAACTGATCTGAGTGATCCATGGTTTTCATTCCATAAATTAGATAATACCATATCAAAACACTATCTAAGTACATATATATTATGTACTTGTATAAAAGACCTCCAAAATTCAGTCAAAATAACCAAATTTGAAATTCAGTATATTTCAAACAGTCATATTAGACGCAGACAAAAATTGGCTATAATTATGAAATTGTAATATGATCTATAGGGTCCAGTATTGATAAAATTCCCAAGTTTTGGGACAACAGTTATTTCTATTTATTTCTTTTTTCACCTGAAATACTCATGATATTCTTCAAGCTTATATTCATGTATTTCTTCTTCATTGATTAGTATAAAAATAAAACAATATAATTTGCCATGTTGTTTGTAGATGGACATCAATATTATTTAACAAAATTATATCTTATTTTATTGCCTATTTTTATACACGTGTTTCGTGATTTTGTTAGTGATTTCGTTTTTTCCAGTGTTCTATTAATTATCGCACCAATTTCATATGTGATAAAACATTGTGGAAAAGGAAGAAATTGCTTGTAACATGCAATTCCTCCTTTACCCACAATATTTTCTACCACATAGGATGGTTTCATTTCAAATTATATCCAATTTTCTGTCTGCAACCCCTTTCAAATTGGACCAGTCCAAATTTTCAAAAAGCAGGAAAGGGTCAAGTCTTACTCAAAGTAACCTCATTTAATTTATTGAGGGACAAAAAGAGCCATCAATATGGGGCTGCACAGGGTAATTCTCCCATGTCATAAAAAAGGAATTGAAAAAAAAAGACTCCCAACATTTTATTTGGTTCCATGTTGTAAACAAGTCAAATAACTCTTGGAATTCGGGAGTTATTAGACATTATTGTGAATACAGCTAACAGTCATTCTGTTCATTTTGGACAAAGACTTACTAGTAAAGTATTGAAAGACCTTTGAAGCATGTTTTGACACCTTTTCGGGAAAAAAAATGTTTTCATTTTGACAGATGACAGTCGGTTTCAAACATTTTTTTATATATTTAGCGATTATGAGGCAAAACACCCATACTCACAATTTGTATCATCCGTTAAATTTGACGAAAGTAATCCATCCAACCATTTAATATCGACTTAAACTGATATCATGATTGGTTTGGAAGTGTTACTTTGACACATTTTTTATTTCGTAAAGCATGAAGCGCTACCGTTTCTAGTCACGTGACAAGCACCTGCCAAACCGAAAGTAAACGTTTAACGTGCAAAACAATGTATAAAGTCAGCCTCAAGTAGTATTACTTGTCAGTTAGTTTCATTCACTCGACACAATTATATTTGAGATGAGGTTAAACTCTCCGTATGAATAAAATATCGATCACAATCATAACGCGAACTCACGAGAACCCCATTTTGAAAGCTTTGGTAGCAACAAGATGGCGACAATAACAACGTCTGAGGTGCAGACAGTAATTTCACTTTCGGTAAGAATACTTAAGCACCAGATCGCGATGTCTTACATTCACTTGTACAAACAATTTTTAATATGAGATCTTTCACAAGAAAACGTTTTAAAGTTTCTAAGCCACAAGTTCTTCAAGGGACACGCAAAAATATGCCCTCAAAAATGCGTTCGAGTGATAAGTCCGGTGGGTGGGGTATGGTTTCAGATTGGTAAGGATATAGTCAATTTGTTTTAACATTGATAAGTTTTTGTTAATTTACCCTATTACAAAGTCATATCGATATACTGGAAGAAAATATATACGATGCTGAAGTTGTAAAAGAGCTTTGTAAGGATATTGGTTGATTGGAATTTTTCAAAATCCCCAAGCCAGTAAGAGCACTATTTGTTAAGTTTCATGTGAAGTGTTTCGCGGTTAGTGGTCAATTTTTTGAAGCTAGTGATCCATCTATTGTAAATTCAAGCAAGGATATTAATTCAAGATGTGTTTTACATCATTGATCTATCTGTTGATGCTTTAAGCAAAGTCACATATGTAAGATGTGTTTTACATCATTCAAACAACGAGAGATAGCAGTATGTATTACCAATCTAGAATAATTTAATGATAAATTTTCAAGTATTATCATTACTTTACCCTTACAATGTTTAGGTAGGTGGTATAGACAAAGATCAGGCTTGCATGTGCAGTATTACAGGTCTAAGTCTATACACCACCTGCTTGTCCCTTTTTAGGAAAAATATAAAAAAAATATTAAGCCACAATTAGTGACTCCAGTGATTTCTATGAAATTCAATAGAGAATTTCGTTCAGCATGACAAGGGTTAAGATTTTGAAAAAAAAAACCTTATATTTTTTAGGGTTTGTTATTATCTTGTCTTTTTCCAGAAGGAAAGTGGGAGAGAAGCTCTACGTAAATGTCTGAACTGGGAGAATTTTGATGAGGACTTGAATATGAGGCGTGCTATACATCTTGATTTTATCTATGATAGCTTAATGTTTGCCTCAGAGAAAGGATTCACATGGGATAAGATAGCAGTTTTGACAAAGTTTGCTGATGATATTCTTCAACAAATTGAAAGTAATTTGAATTCATTTTTTAATGACATTATTCAAATTGTCAGGATGAATTTTAACTGTCTATATGAAATGATGAACATGCTAAACTGGTCTAACATCAAAACAATGGTTTATAATAGGCACATCACATTATTATAGACTCTTC
Organism: Fragum fragum; assembly: GCA_946902895.1. Taxonomy (NCBI): domain Eukaryota; kingdom Metazoa; phylum Mollusca; class Bivalvia; order Cardiida; family Cardiidae; genus Fragum; species Fragum fragum. The sequence goes on from OX336367.1 coordinate 9,599,679, forward strand.
TTTAGAAGAGACAAGGTAAGAAAATGTAAGTGTGAAATATTAAGCAAGATGACCTATATTAAAATCCTCATGGATGAGATAACCCACGTGAATAGGACAAAAAGACAAATCCACTAGCCCCTGAGCATAAGAGATCTTTGTGTAAAAGATGTTAGGCATTTTTCATAATGGAAAAGCTATACAATTCAGGTGGAATGTTTCCAGTTACAATGGTCAAATATAGAAGTGAAAACATCATTCTGACATTTCATTAAATAAATCTTTAATAATTTTGCTTGAAAGTGTCTGTAATGACTTACGAAACTAAAGCAATCTCTTGACAAATCACAACTGCCAATCTAAGAGTCAATTGACCAATTGCATCACTACTTTTATACCTACCCTCTGACTTTAATGTAAAAGTCTAGATACAACATAAGAACTCTGAGGGTATCTCAGAGTCAGGATACTAGAGAGTGGATGTTCATTTGGAAAGGAATATTTTAACTGTGTATTAATCAAGGAAAAATGAGCCTGGATATGATAATTTAAATGATTGTTGGATCGCCTCTGTCACTCAAATGTTTGATTAATTTATTAAATTCGTCAGTTAGAAAGGAAGTGAAATGACGAACTCTGACATTTATATGAAGCATATTTGTTTGTTATTCAAGTTTGAGATACAACATTTAAGTCACCAATGAAGGGGTTTCTTTTTGTTTTATGCTCCTAATCATGTATTTTGTAAACTGTAAAAGCATTTCTGTCAAACTGCCTTGTCAGAGGGCAGTGGATGTGGCCGGTGAACCATTAATTCCACATGTGTGCCAAGAAAAGACTTGGATTAGCCTGCACATTAACAATGAATGATCAGGATTTTCATAATGTGCTCTTTAATCCTTTCCTGTACAAACCTTGGATTTGACTTTGCTGTGTTTCATACTTGAAAAAAACACTGTGGGAAAAGAAGAAATTGCTTGTAACAAACAATTTCTTCTTTTCCCACAATATTTTCTATCACATAGAATGGTATAAGTTCAAATTGCATCCAATTTTCATTGTTGTCTGCAACCTCTTTCAAATTGGGCAAGTCTAATATTTCCAAAAACAGGAAAAGATTAAATAGACACACTTGTTCTGACTGATTATTTCCTTTGATGATCAGCAAATATCCTAAATGGACTGTGTAATTATCCAGGCTCAATATTTGGCTATAAGCACTTGTGAAATTGATACAAATGTCGTGTGTAAATTTGATTGACAGATTGCTAACCATACCCACAGACTCCGGACAAGGTAGGAGGACTGAGGTTTTGAACATCATTAGACAAAAACATATTCTTTTTTAAATTTCAGAAAGTGACAACATCACAGAAATCTTAAATTATTACACTAGAAACTCTGGACATTTATTAGCTGTGCTAGGAGACAGAGACTACAAAATTTATACAACATTTGTATTTGAGACAATACTACCTCACTTCAAACTTTATAAATATGTATTCACAATTGAAAGAGAAGAGCAAATACCCAAAGTACCTTGCAAAGTGGAGCCACCATTTGATGCCAAAACTTTGAAAGAAACAAAACCATTGAATGTGTGGGACTACGAGAAAAGACTTGAAGAATTAGAAAGAAAAGAGAATGAGAGACTTATACAGAGAAAGTCAGAAAAAGAACAGAAACTTTCTGAAGTAGAAACAGGATCAAAAGATGCCCTGGAGAAAGTGAAGGATATAGAAACACCCTTAGATAAAGAGGTAAGGGTGATAGGAGAAGCAAAAATGCTTCCAGCTCTATTCAACCCATAAGCAGGTAACATTTGGTATTTAGTCTAACTTGATCAGCCACCTGTGTAAGAGGTCCACCTTTGTAAGGGAGCCACTTTAGGACATTTCCCAGGTAAATTATTACAAAATGAATCTATCATATAACTCCTGTAACATTGTGCAACCACTAACATTGCAGTCTATGATTTTTAACCCACTACCAATCAGTAAAATATTAGACTAGTCTGAATTGAAAGAAGTTGCAGACCGCAATTTAAATTTTATTTAACTTTGGAATTTTTCAACTTTCTTGGTATAAAACATTGAGGAAAATGAAGAAAATGAAGAAATTGCTTTTAACAAACATTTCCTTCATTTTCCACAATGTTTTCTTAATTTTTTCCCCTTGGGGGCATTTAAAAGTGTCACTTAGAGGGGGTGGGTAAGGAGACTTCAATCATTACATAACTTTAAATAGCATTCATTTGGCAAGATAATTAATATAAAATACAGATGATTAATGTCATGAGATAAGGAATGTTCTTTAACTGTGGAAGCTTAGTTCTTGCTAAGAGTGGGATTTAAATAATTCAGGAATACCTTGTGATGCAATTTTGATCTGAAATACTCCTCCTCACATGTACCTGTATAGTGTGACGATTTAAATTGACATTATTGGATATAGACTTTCCATGCATGGTAAAGTAAGTTTGATATATCTGTGCATATTGTTAGGCAACAATTTTCACGATTTTTTAACACCCGGGCCTTTTTATTCCATATTTGGTATGCCTCCAAATCAGAAAGGATTTCCCTCTTTTGCATCATACATTTTGTCTATTTTGAATACAAAATTCTCTCAATATGATAAATTAATTATAATCAATTGATTGTGACTGTATGCTGTCACAGAAAGATGTATTTTAGGAGCTCAATCTTACAATATAACAGACCATAACTGATGCAATCAAGGTTCATATATATAAAATGGATTTTTTTGACTATACACACAAAATGTTCTATCTGAGACATGAACTTTGACCTCTCTTATTCTATATATATGTTAACAATTATTAGAAGTGAACCCTTAGTCATGAAGAAAAAAGAATTGTTCCAATCCAAGATGACATAAATTTAAGACTGGTCCAAATTGAAGGGTTGATTGATTGATTGAATGGGGTTTAACGCCGCTTTTAACAGTATTTCAGTCATATCGTGGCCACTAGAGCATCTAACAATGGATTCCTGGTATTTCTTATACCATTACTACCACTACATCCTTTCCTAGCCTCCAGCTGCTATCCTACTTAGGTTTACGATTATCCACCCATTGGTGAGAGACAAATGTTGGAAAGAATATGTGTCGTAGCCAGGGATTGAACCCATGACCTCCCATTATTGGAGAATAGGAGTCTGATGCACTACTGACTGCGCTATGATGGTGGCCCAAATTGAAAGGAGTTGCATACAACAATGTAAAAGTTTGAAATTTGCTTACTGCAAGAAATTTTCGTCATTTTACACTTTGTTTTCCAAATTGTGTATCGTCATTGTGCGGGAATGGGTTAACCCTTTCCTGTTCAAGCCCTGGTTTTTATGTCCCTGTGATTTTATAATTGAGAAAACATTGTAGAAAAAGAAAAAATTACTTGTAACAAGGAATTTCTTCTTTTTCCACAATATTTCTACCTTATTGATTGATTATTTTTTGAATTCAATCAACTTTCAATTTTTGTCTTCAAACCCTTTGAATTTGGACAGGTCTAAAATTTTGCAAAAGTGGAAAGGGTTAATTTTAACAAACAGATGGACAGTCAAAATAACAGCTATCAATAAAATAACCTTATAACTATTCATGATAGGTTAACCCATTCCCAAATGACAAAATTTTAGACTGGTCCAAATTGAGAGCAGTTAAAGTAGATAACAATTTCAAGTTGATGAAATCTTTAATTCTTTTGTTTTTTGAGGTTGAAAACATGGTTGATAATGAAGAAATTGCTTGTTACATGCAATTTCTTCATTTTCCACAATGTTTTCAAAAGCTCTTTTTTTTTCGTTGGGGCATCACAGAGCATGATTGTGGGAATGGGTTACTTATTTTTCTTCTATTGAATATAATTTTCACACATTTGGTTTATGGGTACAAATCCTTGATATGCATCTACATTCTTTATTTATTCTAAGTCAAAGTCACCTTATATATTTTTGATCGGAGACAATCTCTTTCATTTTGACCACTAATAGGAGGTTAATCTCGATTAATTGCAGAAAGTTGGTGACATCATCCAAGAAGTGATGAAGCAGTTCACTCTATCTGCTACGATCAATCTGACACAGAAAATAGAGGATCTGAGGGAAGATATGGAATTCAAACTTGAAAAGACTAGTATACCCAGACCACCTACATTAGGTAAATAATGAAAATATTATAGAAATAATAGAATAGAAAGCTTTGTGCTAATAGGAGATGTTTGATAAAAGAAATTTCTACTGTTTCTGAAAAGTGTTCTTTCGAATTATATAACAGTGTGGTTAATACCTTTAGTTTTCTTAGAAACTGTCAAAGAAATAATCAAAAATTAATTTTGTCATTTTTAGATCAGCTGTTTGTGGAACAAACACAAAATAATGTCATAGCCTTGTTATCTTGGTCCTTGTTCTTGTGTTAAAATTTGGACATTTTGTGATATTTTTGGTAGTATCTTATTCACTTGAAACTAAGAATATAAGTTCACTGTCAAAGAGGAGTATATACTAAAAAGAAAGGTAACTCTTAATGCATTTTTGTATGAATTATGCTACATTTTTTACTATTTTCTTTTATCCTCTATCAAGTTCCAAGCGATAGAAAGAATATTTTATTTGAAGTCAGGTCATATTTTCAATAAAACCATAGAATGAGATGTTTTTGGCACTAACTTGTTTAACTGATTCCCATGAAACAAATGTGTAGATTGGTCAGAATTCAAAGGAGTTGCTGATGACAATTTCTAGTTGCTAGAATTCTTAATATCTCTTTTTTTGGTACGAAACAATGTGTAAAAAGAGAAATTGCTTCTTAATAAGCAATTTCTTCATTTTCCAAATTGTTTTCTGAACTGTTTTTTGTAAGGTCGTAAAAAAAGTTTGTCGTTTTCAGGAATGAAATTAGTCTTCAACAGCAGCTAAATCTTCTGTCATACTTCAATAGCCATGCACAGTCATGAATTCATATTTCTCAATAATTTTGAAGTTTTTGCAGTCAATGAGAGGATAGAGGCAGAAAAACGTTCATGGTAAAATAAAAACAAGTCCACTATATTCATTAATTCAATGCTTTCAAACACTCACAAAAAATACAATACAAGGCACTGGGTACATGCACATTCATGCTAAGATTCATTTATAGGTATGTATAAGTTCATCCTTGAATATTCCTACATTTGTGGTTACTATATAAATTAGACCACAAAGACAAGCAACCTTATTTATGTCAACAATACCTGTCTTTTATTTTAGCAGATAAGATTATTTCTATGTCCCTGAACTGATAAATTTGGGCTTATAGTCTTATCCTTTCTATTATTGTGTCCATTGCTCTGTTTGTCTTTTTTCCTTTGAAATACCTTATTATTGGTAAGTTCCAGAACTCTCGTATTTCACATGTTATTTACTTGTGATATGACCTTATTTTTGGCACCATGGTCAAAGGTCAGATTTTCAAGAATCAGCTGTTTTGGATCTGTGGGCATTTGTGTTTATCATCATGTTTATTTTGTTGAATTTTATTCAGAATGGATAGTAGCAAACAATAGAAATGCTTTCATCTTCACAAACACTCAAACACCAACTCACATGAAACAATTCACTTGACATAATTGTTTGATTAAAAGTGTTACTTGTTATTTTTTTCCAGATTTCTTTAGGAAAAAATACATGGATCTATTTACAGGATCAAACTCATCCATCAGATGTCAAAGGTCAAGGGCACACTGGCATTTATGATAAAAAAATAAGCCCTGCACCTTCTTCAAAATGAGTTCATTTTCAGTCACTATTCAGAAACTGCAGCAGATCATTAACACACACATAGAGAGCTCCACACAAAATCTCAAAAGGACTCAATGTTGGGATGATGGGTTGGGTTAGTTTATTGATTGGTTTATATGATTGAATGATTTTTGGCTGGATGGATTGATTTGTGGACAGACATATTGGTGGTTGGCCTTGTGATCTAACTGACATATGGAGGGATTCCCAGTTTACCAGTTCTTTGACCAATCAGTCTACCAAATGTATCATAATTTTTTTTTCTTCTTTAGAAAGTCCTTTCCTTTGGTCTGAAAGTTGTCTTAGCTTTTAGGGTGTAATTTAGTGTTGTAGGAAAAACCATATTGACCTTCTGTTGTTGTTATTGATTTTTTTTTTGGGGGGGGGGGGGGGGAGGGAATATTTTGAGACCTCTGGTAAAGGTAAACTAATTTAATTTTGTTTAGGCTTAAGTAATTTTGTTTCATACTCTATCTCTAACTCTGAATTCATGATGAGTTTCATTAATTCAGTGGCACAAAATGACTTTACTGGTGTAGAAACTTCATCTCCACTACAAGGTAAAAAAATATAATGATGTTAGTTGTCTGTCACAGAAAGTAAAGTAAATATTTCACCACTGTTTAACCCATCTCAACATAATCCAACTTTTTATACCCCCCACAACGAAGTTATTGGGGGGTATACTGGAATCAGGTTGTCCGTCCGTCTGTCCGTCCGTCTGTCCGTCCGTCCGTGGACATAATTTTGTGTCCTCTTCTCCTCCCACATTTTTTTACCAATTTTGCTGAAATTTTATCAGGTTGTTTCCTATCATATGAAGTTGTGCACCTGCAATTTTCATCTTGATCCAGTCGTTAGTTTCAGAGTTATGCCATTTTGAGCTTTTTAATGGGGGGGGGGGGGGAGTAGTCAAAATTTAAAATTGCAAAACTCAGTAACCATAAGGGGAGTTACCAAATTTGGTAAGTAACATCATCTTGTTGACCTGTACAAAATATCGAACGGTTTATTTCCTAACCCCCCCCCCCCCCCCCCCCCGGGTCAAAAATTTAACATAGGCTCATATTGACTTTTCATGGATATAATTTTGTGTCATCATCTCCTCACACAGTTTTCTTTAACATAGGCTCATATTGACCAACCTTTCCTAATCAGTCAACTCTACCAACAAACACAAAATCAGAAAGAGGTGGAGGGTTGGCAATGTTCATCCACCATGACATGCATGTGATTAAACAGCTTCAAATTCCACTCCTTCATAGAAAAGCCTTTTTAGCGGTGTGGGGGGTATTCTCGTCAGCCCTTGAGGGCGACAGCTCTAGTTTCAATTATTTTGAAAGTTATGGAAAACATTTTGGAAAATGAAGAAATTGCTTGTTTAAAGACAAAGATTTTTCTTCTTTCAGTTTCACAAACTTAGGATATTGTTTGAAATTTCTTTCAGTTTTGACCAGTCTAGAATTTTATTGTCCTGTAATGTGGAACTTGTTCAGATAAAATGAAATAAATACATTTGTACCAATCAAGCAGGAAAAGCACCAACAGGCAAGTGCAAAAATATTGAATATTGATCCTTGTCATACCTAGCTGATGTGCCTAGACTTAAATTTTTCTCTATTTGGAGATTTTCTGAGTGTAGAAAAGCCATTCTCCCCCACTATAAATTCATTTTTGAGATAACTGACCTATATTAGTTTTGATCTCTTTTTCAATTACTTTTATTGAAAAAATCCTGATGGTCCCTTTATGTACAAAAACTGACAAGTCACATTTAAAATTATATGTTGTACTTATCATGATTGATTTCACATGTTGTAAATATTAAAATTCTATCTCTTTATAGCATAAACCAAATTGGTAAGTTACTTCACTGACATTCAGAGTAGGTTGGGTGCGAAGGTTTATGCTTAGCTATGAGCAAGATCTCACGTAGACTTGTAGTGCATGAGACCATGATCAAGGATCTTTCTAAACTTTCTCTTTAATATTTGAGCTAATAAGGAACTTTAGGAACTATAGGAACTTTATCTAATGAATGCATACTCAAAAAAAATCTAATTTTTCTATTCACCACTGTATATTGTGTTTTTATATTCAAAATAAAGTAACTAGTAAGATAGAAATCATTCCTCAGGAACAGATTTTTCTATCAAAGAAAAAGAAATTAGTTGTTTTATATACAGATTTCATATAAAAGTACCGGTAACTACTGTTGATCAAAAGATTCTTACAAGACAAGCGCTAAATGGAGTTTCTCTTTGAAATTTCAAAGCAGCAACATTTCCCTATATTATCTTTTCCTTTTTCTTTACTTAATTCACAAATAGTCTTTTTCTCTGTTTTTAGAAATTCTTTTCTTAATTCTTAATTTGACTTTAACCCATCATTTTTCAACACATAAGATCCTTGATGGGGTAAAAAGTGGGATGGTAATTGTGGTAATGTGCGAGATAGATGGAGCTAGCTGGACTCCTAAATCTTGTATTAAGCCACTACCCAGAAGATGCCCAAAAAGTGGCAACTTAAGAGATTGTTGTTACTTAGAATAGACTAGTACATCATGTACTCTGTTTTGATACATTTATGAAGGGTTCACCTGATTGCATACATAACTTTTTGCAGAATTCTCACTTAATCCTATGTTGTTTAGACTTGTTTGAATCATCTTGCACAACATTAGGATAAATTTAAGATATTTCTTTCAGAAAATACATCAACTTCTTATGCCTTGTCATGCTGAATAAAATTCTTTTCATAAATGCAACAAAAAAAGGAATGAAAACACTGGAAGCATTAGTTGTGGTTAATCGTCTTTGTTGAATATTTTTTTTAATAAACCATTCTGACTCTAAAGGGACAAACAGTGGTGAAGACTAAGATAAGAATACACATATACCGGTATGCAGGCTATTCTTGATCTGTACCTCCTGCCAAAACAGGAATATTCCAGGACCAGGTTAAGTATGACAGGGGTTAAGTGATTTCACTTTTGGAAGAATTTGTTATGGTCTCTTTATGAAAGTTGTTTCTTAACAGAGGTCATCACGTTAGCAAGACTAAGTTTTTGTACTTGATTTACTCTTTCAAAATCAATGAAAATGAACCTTATAGAAATTTGATTGAAAGAAATCATTGTTATAGCTTTATCAAGCCTACAATTTTTATTGAACTCTCTTAAATCTTTACCCAGTTATTGCTTTGAAAAAAAAAAGAAAAAGAAATTAAAAGGCCTTTATAATGAATTTGACATTTCAGCTTACAATTTCATTGGATTTTATCTTTGTTATTGACAGAATATACTGTCAGGTTTGAGTTGATGCAATGTAAAATGAACAATTGAATATTGTCAAAATGAGTTTTAGTATTAAGAAGCACAAGTAGATCAGTTGCAGTGATTTGAAAGCCAGTTCAGCATGTCAGGTCCTTATATATCTCTACCTACGAAGTAGAGGGGGTACCGGTATATTGTTTTCACTATGTCTGTTTGTCCTGTAGCAGACTTTTTTGTTATCGTGCTCCAATTCTATAACCAAAAGACCTGCAACCTTGAAACTTAATAGAATTGATGCAAATGACCAAAGGAGGTTCCTCGGTGTTTCTTGGGGTCTTGTAGGTTAAAGGTCAAGGTCTCAATTGAGCTTTTATTGAAAACCGCTTCCATGCTCTAACTCATAAGCCATTGATCTAAGGACCTTGAAACTTTAAACACATTTTGTCCATGATACAAGGTGCTGCTCTGTTGTTTTGGGGTAATTTGGGTAAAAGGTCAACTGTTACTTGAGTTACAAAGTTCTTGTGATAATTCTAGTTGATCTCTAGTTTTCCCTTTACTATAGAATAACTTTCTATATTCATTCTCAACTTGCTTCATATACATTTTCTTTCACTTAATTAACCCATACTGACACAACACAGCCTTTTCAATACCAGAAGTTTCAGAAAACATTGTAGAAGATGAAGAAATTGCTTTTAACAAGCAAATTCTCCATTAGTGACAGTGGTTTCTTCCCTGAAAGACATAAACCATAAAATTCTTCATTTAATGATATATGTAAATATCTTTTTGAGATGTTGCATTACCTGACCCGAAAAAAGATAGATTGGTCTGAATTCAGAGACTTTTAGTTGTAGACAACAATTTCAAGCTGATACAACTTTCAATTTCTCTCTCTATCCTTCTTGGTAGAAAACAATGTGGAAAATGTGGAAATTCTTTTCTCGAAGGTTGTAAAACAGTAGGTTATGTGGGAATGGGTTAAAAGACAGTACTTTGTCTTCATCATCATTTGTCAGGTTTATTTACTTTTTATATGTTATTTCTTTTGCTTCCACATCAACTTTGGATCATACTGTTTTACTTCTGTATTTTGTCTGTTAAAATTCTAACACAATTTTAGGTACATTGTTTGTCATTTTAAGAATAATAACCAAACATGGTAGATATTTGGTATCAGCCGTTTGATGGTCATCATTTTGCTTCTAGTAAGGTCAAGAACAATTTCACCAAATAGTAGCCACATTCCCCAGCCTTTTACAAGGCAGAAATCAAATGAAGTTAGTGTGCAAAATATACAGTCTGGAGTGTAAAACAAAAAGTAGTCACCACAGCTAGACAAAAGCTTTAGATATGATGTTTAAGTGGCTAATCTTTGAAAATGTATCAAAAGTTTTAAGGCCACTTCGCTTCTGGTATAAATGGATGATTTGATTTGTCAATTGATTGTTTGAATGACAGAGGCATTCTGTCTATTATAAAGGAAATATATAACCCATTCCTAAACATCAAATTTATAAACTTGCCCAAATTGAAAGAGGTGACACACGACAAAATGAAGTTCATTTAAATCAGAAAAATATGGCAAAACCAGGTAGAAAACATTGTGAGAAAAGAAGAAATTGCTGTCACAAGCAATGTCTTCTTTTCTCTTATTGTTTTCAATACCAATATTTCTTTGGTAAGTAAAAATGCAGGCTTGAGTGGTAATTGGTTAAAAAAAAATGCACAGGTATTTGTTTTTGTAGTTCTTTCAACATGGTTCTTTTTTCAACAAATCCTCATTTTCTACCTCAGTCATGCCAATATATAGACAAAATAGCAGAATTAACTTTACATTTCATTGCAATTCTCACATGACAGTAAAAGGTACCAAGTTTATGTAACATTTTATGCTCTTTATTTAGTAGAAACATACTATGTTTATTACTACTTTTAGTTCAACACTGCAAGATTTGTGCCATTTCTTACGATACTCAGTTAGTGGTCTGTGCAGGTTGACCAGAGTCGACACTATTTGCTTTTCGTTTAAGATGATTCATTCAAAAGATGTTTCCTTCTCATGCAACAGGTCAAATATTAACCCTTTAGCAAGTGACAAAATTTTAGACACATCTATTCAAGAGATTGCGGACAATATTTTAAAGTGTGTTTACAAATGAATGACACTTACAGTGAAAGGTATGAGAAAAGGAGAAAATACTTATAACCAGCAATGTTCCCTTTCTCACAATGTTTTCAAAGATCATAGTTTTTCAGAGAATTATAATCTGGTATTGTGTGGTAATATAGATTGTTCGGTAATGAACTATTGTGTGGAAATGTGATGTTACATGGTTATGTGATATTATAGGGTATTGTGTAATGTGACATTGTTTGGTCATGGGTTAATTGATTTCACTAGTCATTTCACTAGTCATTTATCATTTCAGGGCCACCTCCAAGATATACAACCCAGTCAGTAAAAGTGCCTTCTTCTAAAACACCCAAATCACCCAAACCAGGATCAAGATTATCTGGACGGAGCAAGAAAAAATAAATGTTGTTAATAATCTGTCCATGATCAACATTGCCAACAATTTTAAATATGAATATATACAGTACAGTGACCTGCCTAGTATGAAGAAACTTCAGAGGAATGATCTATGTACAGTGTCCATAGTACAGACACTGATCAGACTCTGAGGCCGTGCATGTTGATCTTGGTCTACTTGACGCACACAAGATATTGTTGGACATGTCATGTGGAGGCTCATTTACTAATTTAAAGAAAGTAAAATAAGCCTGCGTATAATCCAGTATTTTTTCTCTTATCATTCATAAAAGCCATCCTTTCCAGGGATCATTTCTGCTTCAAATTCAAAGAGGTTAAAGATGATAATTTTGAATTTTTTTTTTTTTTTAAATGATTAACAAAAAAAATGATGCTTTTGTTTGCCCCTTAACCCATTCCCACACAATAAAATTTTAGACCAGTCCTTATTCAATCAAGTTGCAGATGACAATTTCAAGTTTGTGAATACTTCAATTTTTTTGTCTTTTGGGGTAGAAAACATTGCGGACAAGCAATTTCTTCATTTTCCACATTGTTCTCCAAAGCTTTTGTATTGAGGGGCGTTTAAAAGCACCATTGTGTGGGAATGGGTTAAGAAAAGCAATTGGGAAAACATTATGTAAAATGAAGAAATTAGCAATTTCTTCATTTCGTGCAATGGTATCTACACGATAGTAAAAAAAATTCTAGAATTTCATAAAACTTCAACTTTGACCAGTCCAATCAAAATATGCTATTTGGTTGTAATAGGATACTACAAAATTGTTGGAAAAGAAAAAAATGCAATTGCAATTTTAACTTGTTCAAAATATTTTCTGTAATACATTGTAATTGGAAGTATTTCATAGTCTTTAAAGGGGGATATCAATGTTTTTTTCATGTCACAGATTTAAATTATCTTTATTCCTGTTCATTTTCTTTGAATACAAAATATTCTAAGAGGTAGATTTGCAAAAATTAGAGATTGTTTTTCAGAATAACAGAATTCAAACAACTAATCAATTATCAGAATAACTTAGAGTACTACCTTAACTGACTACATATTCAGTTAATCTATTTGATTGGTTTTGCTTATAGAGTTGCAATCAATTTTGGGACAGTAAAGTGGTGTTTCGGAAGGTTGACCTCGTGCTTTCAGTTTTAAAGAGTTTGAGTACACACCAACACTTCCAAACCATTGTCATTGTGACGTCACTAGGTGTAATATTAGCACGCAGATTTTCAATTCTGTAAAGCTCAATTATATTGATGTAGGGACTTCAAACAGTTCTGCTTGACCCATTCCAACACAAGGACACTTATGGGTAAACATTGTGGAAAAAAAGAAGAAATTGCTTGTTACAAGCAATTTCTTCATTATCCATGTTGTTTTCTACCCCAAAAATAAAAAAGTTACCAAAATTTCATTAATGATTTACAACATCTTACAATTATGATCAGTCTACAAATTAGTTGTCTGGTACCGGTAATTGGTTGACCCTTTCCTTTTAAATCCCTGGTTTTTACCCCCCTGTGAATTTATAATTTAGAAAACATTGTAGAAAAAGAAGAAATTGCTTGTAACAAGGTCTAACAGGTCTAAAATTTTAATGGGAAAGGGTTAAACCCCTTGATTTGACAAAATTCATTCAGTTGGCCATTGCCTTTATCTCTTTGTTTTCTTTTGAATCTTCTGACCCGCTGTAAGATAACCACAAAAACAAAATGGCTTATTTGAGTGTCTTAAATTTTAATGGGAAAGGGTTAAACCCCTTGATTTGACATAATTCATTCAGTGGGCCATTGCCTTTATCTCTTTGTTTTCTTTTGAATCTTCTGACCCGCTGTAAGATAACCACAAAAACAATATGGCTTATTTGAGTGTCTTAAATTTTAATGGGAAAGGGTTAAACCCCTTGATTTGACAAAATTCATTCAGTTGGCCATTGCCTTTATCTCTTTGTTTTCTTTTGAATCTACTAACCCACTGTAAGATAATCACAAAAACAATATAGCTTGTTTGAGTGTGTTTTTTTTTTGCATTTGTGTACAACTTTCTTTTCTATGTTTTTGAAATATTGATATCCTCCTGTAAAAAGCTTGATTGTATCACTATTATTTCATAAAAACAGCAATTAATCATTTACACAAGTTCATTTGAAGGAATTTTAGTTAGTTCTATTTGGCAGTGTGAATCCACCTTGATTTTAAATCCTACAGCTTTTAGAATAAATGTTCATGCTTCAAGGGCTCTTGCTTTACTTCACAACTAAAATCAGTGCCCAGTGCTCTTAATGTTAATATTTTATATAATTATTATTATTCTATTTGTTAACTAATGAATTCTGTTTATGAAGATTACTTATTAAATCTGTTTAAAAATATGCGTGTCCTTTTACACTTTTCTCCCATTACGAATAATTTCTGAAATTTTATTTCTTCCATAGAAATCTTGTCTTTTAACATTTCCTATGCAACCCAAATTTTTTATGCCCCTCAACGAAAAGGTTTGGGAAAACATTGTGAAAAAGGGAAAATTGCTAGTAGCGAGCATTTTCTTCATTTCTAACAATGTTTTCCACCAAGAAAGTATAAGAATGTTATAATTCCATCAACTCAAATTGTTGTCTGCAACTTCTTTCAATTTGCATTGATTTAAAAATTATCAATTGGTAATTGGTTAAACTTTGCAAAATCCAAAACCTCAAAAATGGGGGTTATTCATCCAATTCTCACTCAATCCCACTTTTTGACGCCCTTCAAGAAAATGTCTTGAGAAAACAAAGTGGAAAATAAAGAAATTACTTGATACAAGCAACTTCTTCACATATTTTCTTCCCCATACTGAAAGATTTTTAAAATTTCATGTACTGCGAATTGTAGTCTGAGAAGTTGAATTTGGTCTAGTCTAAAACTTTGTCGTCTGATAAGGAGTTAATTAGATTTTGTGTAAAACAGTGCTTAACTTTTTATGACCTTTCTATGACATTGACAGACTTTAATTTTTTCGTTTATGGATGAAATAACATTTATCAAGTTAAATGATATTTTCCGGTTAAATATAGATAGGGGAAGGATCACATTTCAATTTTGAAAGCTTTACTGTTATACTTAAATATGTCAATTTTGATAAATAATTTAGCTTTCGTGTACTACCAAGTCTTTTTTCTTAGCCTGTTTATGCCCCCAGAAAGTCGAGCATATAGCTGCTGCTTTGTCTATCCATCCGTCTGCCTCAATTTCTCCAAGACTCTTGAGCCAAATTAGATGAAACTTCACATGTGGTATTGCACCAACGCATTTTCCCCCATTTTTGGATAGTTTCAACTTCAAGGTCACAGTTCAAGGTCTAACATTAGAATAGACTTTGTCCAGGACATAGTTTCTTAAATTATGGGTGGATTTCAATATAACTAACAGTAAGCAAATTTGTTCTCTATCACAATTAGATGTACCATTTGAAAGAAATATTAAAATAGCTCTAAGGTCAAGGTCACAGTTTAAGGTCAAACATTAGGCATGTCTGGAGCAGAAATCCAATCATAAATTATAGATGGATTTCAAAATAATGCACAATTGTTCTCTATCATTAGTAGATGTGCCTTTAGATCAAACTTCACAGAAATGATCCTTAGATCAAGCTTTTTCAAATACTTCAAAGAACTATAATCAATGAAGAACTGTGGTTGACATAACAACTGGAAGAAAAAAACTTAAAACATTTCCTCCTCCTGAACCATAAAGTCTAGACCTTTAATATTTGGTGTGTAGCAATACCTATGGACCCTCTACCAAAATACTTAAAAAGAATTACCATACTCTGAAAATAAGCCCTTGTCTGTGCAATTCCTGGTTTTACAAAGGAAAAAAGGAGGAAATCTTTGAAAATCATCTTCTCCAAAAATTATTATAAAGGCTTAGAGCTTTGATATATGGTAAACCTCTACCATAATTTTTCAAAGAATCACGGTAACCATTCTCTGAAAATAAGCCCTTTCTGTTGAATCACTTATTTAATATAGGAATAAAGAAGAAAATTTTCAAAAATCTTCTTCTCCAAAAGCATAAGGCATAGAACCTTTGTATTTGGTATATATCATAACCTAATTACCCTCTACCAAATTACCTCAAAGAATGGCTTTACTCGAAAAATTATCCCTATGTTGTGCAATATCACATGTATATAGGAATAAAGATTTTGTTCTCCCAAGCCACAAGACCGACAACCTTGATATTTGGTATAGATAATTGCTTATTTACTGTCTATAGAAATACTTCAAAGAATGACTCAAATCTAAAAATTGGTCCTATCTTGTGGGATCTTTATACCCCCCACAAAGAAGTTATGGGGGGGTATACTGGAATCAGGTTGTCCGTCCATCCGTCTGTCCGTCTGTCCGTCCGTGGACATAATTTTGTGTCCTCTTCTCCTCCCACATTTTTTGACCAATTTTGCTGAAATTTTATCAGGTTGTTTCCTATCATATGAAGTTGTGCACCTGCAATTTTCATCTTGATCCAGTTGTTAGTTTCAGAGTTATGCCATTTTGAACTTTTTAATGGGGGGGGGGGGTAGTCAAAATTCAAAATTGCAAAACTCAGTAACCATAAGGGGAGTTACCAAATTTGGTAAGTAACATCATCTTGTATATATATACATGTTTGACATCAAAACACTGTAAGTCATTTACAATTAACAATTAACCCATTCCAACTCAATCCCTCCTTTTTACGCCTCTCAAGAAAAAAGCTTAGGAAAACATTGTGGAAAATGTATCAAGCAATTTCTTCATTATCCTCAATGTTTTCTATCCAAAATAGTGAAAAAATTTAAAATTCTATCAACTTGAAATTGTCATCTGCATCTTCTTTCAATTTGGACTGGTCTAAAATTTTGTCAAGTGGGAATGGGTTAACTGAACAATTCTGTCCTCTCTAATACTTGGTACATAGCTTTCAAGGGTCAGAAGTGTTGGAGAGTGAGACTTGCAAAAGAAAGCACGATAGGGGGGGGGGGGACGGGGATGGGGGGGGTTAGAAGCTGAAAACATAATTACATACACAATTGCTACTTTTCCACTCCTACTTAAAAAGGGGTCATAAAATACCCCTTCAAATTCCACTCCTTCATAGAAAAGCCTTTTTAGCGGTGTGGGGGGTATTCTCGTCAGCCCTTGAGGGCGACAGCTCTAGTTGATTATATTTAAAAGGGAAAAACTTTTAAAATCTTATTCCTGAAACAGTTAGGCTTAAAGCTTTGATATTTTGTATATATCATAAAGCCTTGAGCCATGGAATTCAGGTGAGCTATATATCACCGTCATGGTCCTCTTGTTTATTATTTGGGGGACGGGGATTGAGAAATCATACTGCGCTACCTTACCCATTTCTTAATAAATGGAAAAAACACAAGGTTTATGAATGTTCCCTATATGGAAATGCAGAGTAAAAAATGCTGTATATTTGTACAGCTCATAAAGGTCGATTCCTGAGGATATTTAACCCATTTCCACACAAACCTGCTATTTTACGCCTCCCAAAAGAAATTCAAGTAGAGTAAAGTAGAAAACTATGAATTGCTATCTGCTACTTCTTTTAATTGGCACCAGTCTTAAATGTTCTCTAGTTGTGGTTAAAGAACAGGATATACACTGGCCATCAGTCAAAAATTGATGTCTTTCATTAAGTCTGTTCATAAAATCTATTTGTTTCTTTGCTTTAACTCAAAATTTTTAAACCTTGAAGGATGAACCTTCAAAGATTATTCATGACCTAAGGTGCCCTATGGTGTATAAATCATTTCCTCAGAAATAGGTTACAGCAACAGGTGTTTCTGAATATTTTTCTTCCTAGAAAGAGTTTTCATGTAGGATCTGTTACTGACAGACCTCCGGCAGATACACCTTCTATGACATGGTACAGTGCAGGCAGCCGTTCTTGTGATTACATGGAAGAAAAAAAAAAGCTTTAACCCTTGTCATACTGAATGAAATCCTTATACAAGATTGAATTCAACCCATTCCCACACAATGACGCTTTTAAACACCCCTCAATTTGAAAGCTTTGTAAAACATTGTAGAAAATGAAGAAATTGCTTGTGACAAGCAATTTCTTCATTATCTACGATGTTTTCTAACCCAAAAGACAAAGATTTGAAAGATTTCATCAACCTAAAATTGTTGTCTGCAACTTCTTTCAAAATGGACTGGTCTAAAAGGAATGGGTTAAATAGAAAGACTGAAAGCACATGGATTTCCTATAATTAAGGGTCAATATTTCTTTAACCCATTCAACATGGAAAAAAATTAAACTAGTCCAAATTGAAAGAAGTTGCAGATGGCAATTTAAAGTTTATGGAATTTTGAATTGTATCATCTTTTTGGATAGAAAACATTGTGGATAATGAAGAAATTGTTTGTTACAAGCAATTTATTCCTTTACCACAATGTTTTCCAAAGCTTTTTTCCTTGGGGGCGTCAAAAAGCGTCTCTGAGTTGGTGAGGATTGATTTACTAAACCCCTCTGGTTTAACCCTTTCTTGATCAATCCCTGATTTTAACATCCTTGTGATTTTATAAATGAGAAAAAATTGTAGAAAAAGAAGAAATTTCTTCTTTTTTCCACAATATTAAAATTTTCTACCCTACTGATTGGTTAATTTCAAAATTAAATCCACTTTGAATATCCGTCTGCGTAACCTTTAAATTTGGACAGGTCTTAAATTGTGCAAAACAGGAAACGGTTAATATGGACAACAAGGAGGTATAGACTGAGATCATGCACTTACGTCAAGGCTTATTTGTGCCTTTACCTCCAGCTAAAAAGAAACTTTCTGGGCCTAATATGACAAGGGTTAGAATACTTTTAAGAAAGCTTCGAGCACTGACATTTGGTGTGTAGCATGTAGTAGTAGAACACTACTTAATTTTTCAATGATGCCTCTTGAGTCATATTTACATGGGCCCTGTCCTAGCATTCTGTATTTTACAAAGAAAAAGATTTTTCCAAAAAACAGAGAGCTTAGGGCATGGATATTTGATATGTAGTGTCTTGTAGCAAAACTCTACCAAGTTTAGGGTCACATTTGATATGTAGTGTCTTGTAGCAAAACTCTACCATGTTTAGGGTCACATTTGATATGTAGTGTCTTGTAGCAAACCTCTACCAAGTTTAGGGTCACATTTGATATGTAGTGTCTTGTAGCAAAACTCTACCAAGTTTAGGGTCACATTCGATATGTAGTGTCTTGTAGCAAAACTCTACCATGTTTAGGGTCACATTTGATATGTAGTGTCTTGTAGCAAAACTCTACCAAGTTTAGGGACACATTTGGGATGCAAGTGGGCACACCCTACCCTTTTTACTTGGAATCAAAAATATTTTAAAAATCTTCATCTGTTACAGAAAGACTTAAGCATTGATATTTGGTAGCATTTTCTAGTAAATCTAAAAATTACATGAGGTCTGCCCCGGAGGTCCTTATTTTACATAGGAGCAAAGAATGAAATACTTTTAAAAAAAATTCCCAAAAGAAAGCCTAGAGAATTCCTATTTTGTAGCAACTCTGAATGGACTTTCATGTTTTTCATGTGTTGGCCTTTTAGTCAAATTCAGCTCTGCCTTGTTGATCCCTACTTATAAAGAAGCAAAGAATAAAATCTTTAACCCCTTCCTGTTTTGCAAAATTTTAGACCAGATTCAAAGGTTTTACAATTGAAAAAAACAAAGAGGATGGAATTTGAAAAATAACCATTCTGTAGGGTAGAAAGTATTGTGGAAAAATAAGAAATTGCATGTTACAAACAATTTCTTCTTTTTTATACAATGTTACGTTTCTACAGTATTTTCTCAATTATAGGATGTAAAAAACAGGGATTGAACAGGAAGGGTTAAAAAAGAATTTTTTCTTTTTTAAAAAAATAATATTTTGTGTGTAGTAACTCTTTGTTGACAACTCAGTTTTTTCATGCGATTTTAGAAGGGTGGTAACTTTAACTGGATGAAAGGAGAAATGAAAAATGAACAAAATCAATTAAGATAGATCTGTACTGTATAGGAAACAAATAAAACTTAAAAGATAAGAAAGCTCCATGTAATCTGTCAAGTTAAAAGCAACCATAGGGAATTCTGTAAAACAAGAATTTAATACATACTTCTTAAAAGTCATTCAAGGTCCATAATTAAACCAGCCATTCTAAACGAATTGCAATGTCTGAATATGATAATGATGGAAATCTTCAATTGGTAGAGATGTAATATCTTGTACAATTAATTTTCACTCAATTTGAAAATTGCACTGGTCAGTCCCATACTGACCAGGATGAAGAGTATTTTTCATCTCTGCGGTGGTCCCTTTGACTCACTTTGTAAATAGAGATTATAGCTACCCTTTTCTTCCTTTTCTCAATATTGATGTTGCCTTTTCCAAACTTTTAACACCTACAAGTAAATTACTTATCCAATAACTGATAATAAAGTTTTAATCGATTCAAACTGAAAAGTATTAGAAGAATGTGCATAATATCATAATATATCAAAACAATTTTTATGATGTATTGATAGCTGTCTCTTATTTCATATGTAACTGAATATTCTAAAAGTTTTAACATTTGTTAGTGAAAAAATTAAAAGATTATGTAACGGTTAACCCTTTCCTGTTTTGCACAATTTTAGACTTTTCCAAATTCAAAGGTTTTGCAGAAAAAAAATTTAAGTGGATTTAATTTGAAAAATAACCATTCAGTAGGGGTAGAAAATATTGTAACAAGCAATTTCTTCTCTTTCTACAATTTTTTCTAAATTACAAAATGACTGGGATGTAAAAATCAGGAATTGAACAGGAAAGGGATAATCAATCCTTGTAACGCTGAATCATATATCATCTACACAATTACCTTAAATCAACG
Source organism: Fragum fragum (assembly GCA_946902895.1). Classification (NCBI taxonomy): domain Eukaryota; kingdom Metazoa; phylum Mollusca; class Bivalvia; order Cardiida; family Cardiidae; genus Fragum; species Fragum fragum. Next base: position 9,620,175 of record OX336367.1, read on the forward strand.
GACCGAAAGACCACACCAATTGAGGATTTATATTATACGGGTCTCATATTATACAAACAACTCTGACTTAACTCATTCCCACACGATCTTGTTTTTATGCACCTCAAGAGAAAGGCTTAGGAAAATATTGTGGATAATGAAGAAATTTCATGTGAAAAGCAATTTCTTCATTATCCACAATGCTTTTTACCCTAGTAGACAAAGATTTCTAAAATTTCACGAACTGCAAATCGTAGACTTTAACTTTTTTTTTTAATGTAGATCAGCCTAGAATTTTGTTGTGAGAAAATGGGTTAAAACACTATGTTTATTAAGAATAGACTGCACATGATATGTCTTTATCTCCTTCCAAAGTTGGAATATTCAGGAATTTATATAACAAGGGTTAAAATATGTATCGCCAACCTATTTTTACACACCCCTATTTTGACATATATTTTCATTTTATCACATCGCTCCTATGAAAGCAACAAATCAAAGTTGTGTGCAGAGAAAATACACATTTTCTTTGATCTCATTTCAAATTGTTGTCACTCAATGATTTTTGAATCACAGTAACACATTTATTTTTTGATTCATATTATTTTGTCAAAAAATAAGGCATCTATTTACTTCAAATTATTTGTAATATTCACGAAATGTTTTGATTATTTTATCTAAATTAATACATGATAAAACATAAAAATGGCAATCATTACAGAACTCTTCTATATACTTTATTATGAATACTAAGTCTTGAACCCCTTGAGATTACAGTTTATTTTTGAAAAAAAAAAGGTCCCAGTCTAATGCATTGACGGGGGGGAATAGTGTTCCTGAGTCTTCTGTGATCGCATCTTTTTGGTAGATTTTGTTGTTGTGTCACATTTGTCTTCAAATAATAATATTTTTTCTGTCAAAATAACAGCTATAAGCCAATTTGAAAGAAGAAAACACTAACTTTATGCGTTTCCGTAACAACTATGTAAACAAAGATGGCCGTCATTGCACCGGTATTCGGACATAACAAGAGATGGACGCGTTTATGTATAACTTCGTATTTCTTCTTTTTCGCTGAATAACTCTAATGTGTAATTTCTATACATTAATTTTTTAGTGTATTTTTGAATTATTCTTTATTATTTTTTAATGGATATTGGTCAGAAAAGCCATTTGCTTTGAAGCTAGAGGGGAATCCTATTTGGCACTTATTCATAAATCGGAGAAACACTTATTCACAACTTACAATAGATAATCATAGTTTGTATTTGTAGTATCATTAGAGCCAATATTAACCTATTTTCTTGGATTTATACTGTCTTAATCACATTATATTTGTTTCAAGAAGTTTGACTAAGGATTTGACACATCTGATCACTGATATCTTTTTTGCAGATAAATTTTTCTGATGGAGGACTGACACATTACACATGTTGGAATGGTTTGGCACTGAAAGATTTACATTATGGTTCAAACAAATAATGCTCCACCATTTGATCTCCAGGCCTATGAGCCACCTATATCTCTGTGGAGGTTAGTGGAACAATATGTTCCAGAACATGAAAGAGAAGAGATTAAAAATATGCTAGGGGAGTCCTTGATTGACCAGAGTTTGGAGTTACATCTAGAGGTTAGTGAATCAATGAAACCGGTCCAGTTAGTTCTTTCAGAAACTTTAATTAATAACTTTTAAAACTAATTCTTGTCTAATAAGATACCTTGTCATTTATCTGACATTATTGAGTAGAATTAGAACTTTTATACAGGGATATACAGTTACGGTAACATGGTGTGAGACAGGCCTACTATCTTGCTGAAACATGACAGACGCTTTAGCTTACCTCTCACAGAAAACATAAAATTTGTTTTGTGATCAATTTAGTCCTCCAATAAGACATTGAAGGTCCATGGATGTTACTTATTTTTTACTTTTTGATAAATCTAGTAATAACAAATCAACTTTCTTGCCAATAAAAGATAGCACAGTGCCACATGCTCTGTATAAAAAGAAGGTGTGTCATTTAACCGACTGTGATGATATTAGTATGAATTTAAATTTATGCAGAATCTTTCAATCCCTGATTTGGTCAAAACTCTACAAGATGAAACTCTCTCTTTAATAAAATGGTTTTCAATTGATCAAATAAAGGCTCATCTGGAAAATTTTCAGGCCGCATCTTTTGGTGAAAAACTCTCAAACAAAATTTAGATATGTTTGAATTTCAATCTGTTTATGTACCTTGAAAATATAAATTAATGAAAATTTCTAAATTCAGATTGACACTCTCCTAGATATCTGGAGAGATTATAGAGAGGAGACAACCCATTGTAAAACTTTGTCCCTACCAGAACCACCTGGGGTTAGAGAAAGATTGATACAAGAAATACAGTTCTTTGTGGACAATGTGAAAGATAAAGCAAAAACACAGGGAGTGTAAGTTTTACAATAATTAACCTCTTAAATGATGATAAGGGATGATCTCTAAATTCCTAGTATTTTGAAACGTAATCAGATCCAGCACAGGTTATTTATGGTCGAGTCTTTGATATGGATGTATAGTCGGCTAATACAACTATTTCCAGGACCTTTGCTGGTGATGGCTTTTGTTGCCAAATGTGAAATTAAAAGTAAAGTGGCAATGAAAAAACAAATCTGGCGAAAAACACTGTCGATGAAAAAGTCTGTTGAAGCCATATTGATTCTCTAAAAAAGTACTCTTCACGCACCAAAAGTTTGTATCAGACTGCAATCAAGGCAGATTATTGTAGTGTTAAAACGATGATAATCGTGTCGAATTTAAATAAACATGCAAGTCAGTCAAAAAGCAAAGTGATAAACAATAAACCAATTGAAATTGTATGACATATGATACTCTGGGAAATTGTGTTACATGGGCAACTCAAGTCTGTCCCATCAGTCTCTGATGTATGTTACACCCTCTGCTCCTATAGGGTAGAATGGTCGGACCCAACATTTTTTTGACATCAGCTGTGTTTTCCATCAACAGAGAAATATTTGAGAGTAACTTTTTGACAGTAAAACGCAATGACTTTGATCTCTGTTAAAGTCAAAATACCAGTTTAAAAATCACAAATAGTATAGGAAAACGAAATTTACAGCCATAGTTAACATAATTTCATCTTCATTTCTCTATATAAAATTGATCAATCGATAGGGAACAGAACAGAAAATGGACTGAAAGTTTGTTTGTGATTTTCTGTCGGTGGCTTGGGTACTCTGGGTGGGGGTAGGGGGTCATATAACCTGGAAATTTTAATCACATGTCTGGGAATAGTTGAAAAATTATGGTTTGATTAATTCAATTCAAATAAACAAGATGGATCACACATTAAGTTATTGAAAAAAAAAATACTTGGGGAGGGGGAATCTTTTTTGCAGTTGATAGTCTCCTAGCTCAGCGGATTTCAGTGACATAAAAGTGGGCAAAAGATTTTGCTTCTTAGATTTGGCTCCAGTTTTTAAATTGGTTATGGCGAAAAAAAAAAAATCAACTGAGGGAAGGCCCTGACTATTTCACTATCAAAATATCTGCTAAAAGTGAAATGTATCAACCCCTGTCAGCCTGCATAGTCTGTCCAGGGTTGATGCTTTTTTGTACTCCCCATATCATTTAATAAACTCAAAACATTTGAAAAACATAATGATGTCAGTGTTCTAACTAGGTTTTGAAGGCAAGGGGACAATGTCAAAAAAACTGGGGACATTTTATAAACACTAACAATCTACCTACCAAGGCTTTGGAACCAAGGGTACAGTGTCCCCATAGTCTTTAAAAAATGGGGACATTTATGATTTTTAGAGGTCAATTGTGCAAAAACGCAGAATTGGCACACCACTGTGATATGTTTCAAATTCAATTAATATTACAATTAAATTGATCCTATAAAATTTCTTGTTTACAACTCATTTTGGAAAATGTCATTTTAATGGTTTTTGAAAGTGTTGACCTACTGACTCCAACAGTGACTTCCACTTAGATAGTATAAGGCTGAATTCTGCAAAATTTATGGCCAGTAACATATAACGAAAAAAATACTTAATTGCTGAACAAACAAAAAAATGCTTAATATGAATGTCAGCCAATTTTGATGTTCAAGTTCACTACCAGTTTAAGTTAATGATTTGATTGGTAGATTGATGACCATGATTGGTCAATTGTTTGATGCTGATACAGAAAAAGATAAATATGCTCAAGTTGATTGACAACTTTACAATCTAAATTTGTCAGAATCACATCAATGAAGGCATTTATACCTTATCAGATTCTACCAGTAATACAAGTTCATGAATATGCTGTTTTTAAATTCATGTTGGTGTTTTCTTTCAGAAATCCTGACAAATTTCTGTCCAAACATAACGCTGACATATTGGACTATGCACTTGATGGAGGAAGTTAGTATGTTTACATCTAATTCATTGTCACTTTGATAACTTCTTATTTCATCTTTTGACCCTCTACCGAAATACTTCAAAGAATTACCATATTCTGGAAATTAGCCCTTTTCTTGGCAATCCCTGATTTAACATAGAAATAAAGAAGGAAATCTTTAAAAATCTTCTTCTCCCAAACCATAAGGCCTAGAGCTTTGATATTTGGTATACATCATCATCTTTTGACCCTCTACCAAAATACTTCAAAGAATTACCATATTCTGAAAATTAGCCCTTTTCTTAATGATCCCTGATTTTACATAGAAATAAAGAAGGAAATCTTTAAAAATCTTCTTCTCCCAAACCATAAGGCCTAGAGCTTTGATATTTGGTATACATCATCATCTATTGACCCACCTACCAAAATACTTCAAAGAATTACTGTATTCTGAAAATTAGCCCTTTTCTTAATGATCCCTGATTTTAAATAGAAATAAAGAAGGAAATCTTTTAAAATCTTCTTCTTCCAAACCATAAGGCCTAGAGCTTTGAGATTTAGTACAAATCATCATCTATTGACCCACCTACCAAAATACTTCAAAGAATTACTGTATTCTGAAAATTAGCCCTTTTCTGGGCAATCCCTGATTTTACATAGAATTAAAGAAGGAAAACTTTAAAAAATCTTCTTCTCCCAAACCATAAGGCTTAGAGCTTTGATATTTTGCAAATATCATAATATATTGATCCTCTTCCAAAATACTTCAAAGAATTACTGTATTCTGAAAATTAGCCTTTTTCTGTGCGATTCCTGATTTAACAAAGGAATAAAGAAGGAAATCTTTGAAAATCTTCTTCTCCCAAACCATAAAGCCTAGAGCTTTGATATTTGGTACATATCATCAGCCATTGACCCTCTACCAAATCACTTAAAAAATTGGCCCTTTTCTGTGCAATCCCTGATTTTAGTTTGGAATAAATAATGATATCTTTGAAAACCTTCTTCTCCTAAACCATTAGGCTTACAGCTTTTATACTTGGTATGTATTGATGTCTATACTTCAAAGCATTACCATATTCAGGGAATTAGTGCTATATGGTGGGATCATCAATATTCCTAGGATTAAAAGAGAAATCTGTAAACATCTTCTCCAAAATAATTAGACAGAGGACTTTGCCATTTTGTTTATATCATAACGCCATCATACTCAGGGGAGCGATTTAGGACCATCATGGTCCTCTTGTTTATTTCATACTTCTTGTGAAAGGGTTATACATGTATCTTTTTCTAAGGGCTCTTGTTTAAAGAAGGGAGTCTATAAAACTGGCCTTCTCTGAAACCAAAAGGGTTGAAAAATACTAATTCAAATGAGTACCCACAACACAGGGTTTCATTGAGATATAAGGAATTTAGAATGCTGTTACCGCCTCTTATCTAGACCTCTGTCTACTTATTGTGTGATTATTTTGTTCTACTAACAAACCAGTTATGTTTACCTGCCTCCCAATCTTTCAGTCATGGGATATCATGGGTTCAATCTCCAGCGGCAGCACATTACCTTTCCAACATTTGTCTTTCACAAATGGGTTGATAATTATAAACCATAGTGGGATAGCAGCTAGTGGCTAGGAAAGGATATAATGGTAGTACTTGTGTGAGAAATACCAGGAATCCATTGTTAGGTGCCCTAGCCGTGATATGACTGAAATACTGTTAAAATTGGCGTTAAACCATTCAATCAATCAATTATGTTTACCTGCTTCGTCTAGTTATATACCCAAAAACTATGTTAAGGGGGTATATAGGAGTCAGCTTGTCGGTCAGTTGGTCCTTCTGTCTGTAGCTTTTTCCCTTCAATTTCTCTGCAACTATTCGACAGATTTTATTCAAACTTCACTGATATAATCAGTATCAAGCAGAAATGTGCATATTTCATTTTGGTTACAGTCCACTGATTTTTGAAGGAGTTATATTTTTGAATTACATCTTCTACTAAACAAATTGGCCAATTTCGACCAAACTTGGTAGAAAAGTTTTGTATGTGGTCCTCTTTCACAACAGCTAGAAGTATAGAAATCCATTGTGAGAACTTTGGTTGCCATGGCAACGGAAGTTAAAGTTTTAAAAATCTCCTGCAGACCCAGTTGACTTTTAGCCTTCATATATTGCTTGAGTACTGGTAAATTTTCCAGGATACAGAATCAAGAGGGGTCAACCTAATTTGGAAGAACTTGTTTCCCAATCAATGTAAAAATAAAAAGGTTTAAACCATAAAGTCTAATAGTAAGGCCTACTTGTAACATAATCTTAACCTTATCAATAAGTTTGACTTTTGAAAGAAAAAGATCCTAAATATCTCAGGTGAGTGCATCAGGGCCAAAGGCTGTCTTGTTTTCTACATGTATTCCTAAGTCCTAGATTCATAAAAGTTAGAGATTATACAGGAAAGGTGTATGTTTTACAGGACCAGATAGTGCTCGATCATCATCCAGAATGTTGACAGCTAGAAGTACTGATGGGAGAGAGACACCAATGATAACTAGTCCAACAGGCAGTGACAGGTTTGTTTTTACAGATAGTATCTCAGGCAGTGTTGATCGTTGTTATTAGCCAAACTCCATATACCAAAGACGAGACATGAATTTAATGGAATTCAAGCTTGACATTTTTCTAGGAGTTATTGCAAGACTTTTGGACATCATATTCACAGCGAAATGCATATCAGATGTTTCTATAACATTGTCATTACATTATGAAATTCAGTGTAAAATCATTTCTTTTGACAAGTAAAGCTTTTCATAGTCTTTCTGTATACATACAAAATAGCTTGATATTTACAGACAGCAAAGGGACTTGAGGTCACGAAAATACCCCCTTATTTTAAAAGTACATAGGAATCACTCGTCTTTTGCGATTTTATTTTCATGATTATTTAAAACAGACAAATAGGGGGAGAGTGAGCCATCAAGAAAACAAATTCGCTAGTGTAGGTCTCTACAGACTCTACATTAATCACAGGAAAATTGATGGAAATGGAGCAATATTGCCTTTAAATGGTGTTATTTTGCAGAATTTATGGTCAGTAACATGTAACAAAAAGTCAAATGGTTGGTTGGCAACCTAAGCCTACAAATAACCTTTAATAATTCTTTCCCATTAGCATTTCACAACCCAGTTTATCAAATCAATAAGGATAAGTATTTAAAAACCCTAAAAGCTTTAATATCTGCATATAAAGAGCACATATACTAGTTCTTGTATGATAACTATTTTGTTGTTTTACCTGGGAGAGAGGTTTCGATACCCAAGGTACTCTGGGACTTAGAAGGGTGGTTACATATGGAGAAGACAAGACTGGCAGTATGGGGTTATGGTGCTACACTTTTGTAGTGCCTATTTATATAGTGTTGGGCTAAGCCCTCCAAATTGTCATACAAGTAGTTAGAGTAGTTTAAGGCAGGTAACCTTTCAAAGTACCTGGCATTTAGATACACACAAATTATCCTTCCAGCTACAGAATTTTAGTTGTGAAAGAATCACATGTCATACCTTCAGTGAAGTATTAGGTGTGTGAGAGAAACTTGTATTTGTCTAACATTATTCTCTGATTAATTTATGTCATTGTAATGCTTATCTGGTAAGCCACTTTCAAATCATTCTCTACCACAGTTCCAAATAACTTGATAGGCCCAAATCAGCTCAGTGTGACCCAATTCTTCAGGCTGTCACATTCAACAAACTACCATATCCCAGAGTTGATCAAATATACATATATAAATTCCTTAAATCTCTACACTTTCTGTCTAACTATAACCAAATTTACAGCATGAATTAGTTAATCATTGTCATTCTGAGTCATGAATATTCCTGTTTTTGCAATGTATATGAAATAGATATTGACCCAGAACTATTCCTTTCAGTGCTTTCAGCCCTTTGATTTTAATGTGATTCTGGAAAGGATTTTATTCAACATGACATAGGTTGTAGTTTGAGGGAAAGGTCAGCAACTTCAGGAATTTATATAGCTATTCAATTCAAGGAGAGTGTTTATAGAAAAAAATTCTTGATTTGGATATGGTGTAGCTCTCCTTATATGATAGCAATACTGAATTTATCATTTTTGATGGTATAAGAAACCTTTTATCAGACTTTTGCCCAGATGTTTGTGACTTGAAAGTGTATACAAAAGTACAAGAATTAATCAGTATATACTATATTTCAGGATTTCTGCGGCCTCATCTATTAGTGAGGAGGTTGAGTCCATGAATGACAAACTTACAGTATTAAAGTTTGATGAAGTTGTCAACCATTTAAGGTACCTTTTATTCAGGGTTTATCAGATATCTTTATTCAAATTAATATAAAAGCTACTGGAGCATCAAAGACAATGTAAAGAAAAGAATCTTTGTTAGCCAATTTTCCAATGAAATAAGAAAGAAAGCAGAAACATACACTTTGATTTTTTTCATTGAGCTAAATAGAGCACTTAATAGTTTTATTATTCTGTCTTATCTTTAGCTTAGATTTGGTGAAATCTTAAAGATTATACTATGGTGTCCAAAGTTATTATCTCCTTTAATTTGCTTTGTTAATGAAGTATAGTTTAAGGACAAACGGATAGATGAACAGACAGCCATGATGAAACCAATATACCCCTTTTACTTGGTAGATAGAGGATGTAATGATGCTTAACATAAATGCCGGGGTTCAATATTCACTTTCTATGTCAATTAATTATGTTGTTGGTCAGTTAATTTTTTTTACTACATTGATTTATGAATAAATGAATCACCAACCACATCCTCTACACTCTGATAAGTCAAAATATTTGATTTATCAAACCTACATAAGTTTGAGTGATAGAAAGAATTGAACATGAAATAAAATCCAAATTCTGGGTGGAAGATCAAGACATTCTAACTACATTTTAGATAAGCTGTATTCAAGTTATCAATCACCAAAAAAATTTTACCTAGATTTAGGAAGTCACTTTTGGCCCAAATGAATGATTTGATCGACAGGGGCGACCCATTACAATACAACTTTCCCTGTCTTTCCTTCAGATCAACATTAGAGGAGGAAGTTGAGATATTAATGAAGGACATCAACTTTCTACAAAACTGTCTTGATGACGAGGCAACATTTAGGGCCGAGTCTCAAGGAATGATCTCCAGAGAGCCAACACTGGCAGGTAAATAACAGACTTCTTACCTCAACTATTCAAAGAATAAGGGGGACTATTCCATTTGTGTCGGTGTCAGCAGAAGTCTTATTACTCTGTTTCAACTAATGCATGTGCCTTGAGACCATCATATCATCCCCTAGACAAAGATTTATTACGCAGACATTCATTTTTGCTGAAAGACCATATCTAGGTATATCCCTGCTTTGAAGAAGAGGAGATATACTGTTTGGCCTCTGTCTGTCCTTGTAACCTACATTTTTCATTGCATTTTCTCATGGCTTGAAATTTGATGTGGAGTCTCAGCTAGAGGTCCTACATGGCACTTACCAAACTAAGGCACGCAGGTTATCTACTTCACGTTTTACAACTTATCTTTTTTTTACAACGCCTGGTATAAAGTACATTCTTGTGGAACTATTGACTTGAAACTTGATGTGAAGGTTCAACTAGGGGCCTACATGGCGCGTACAGAATTTTGGTCCACTAGTTATCTACTTCTTGATTTATATTTGGATACTAACTGATATGGCTGTTTACTTTTGTGACATTTTTCTCAGGAAGTAATGACAATAGTGATGTTAAACTTTGTATAAATGCTCTTCTAGGGGACATCCATGGTACTTACTGAATTTAGATCTGAATGTTATCTACTTCCTATTTTCTAACTTGGTCTTTTTGGACATTGCTTAGTATAGTTGTATTTTTTTATTGCATTTTTTCTCAGCAACTATTGATAGCATTTACTTGGAACTTGATATGGAAGTGCAGCTATGTGTCCTATATGATGCTTACTGGATATGTTCCATTAGGGGAGAATTTCATTTTCACTATAGTTTATCTGGTTACTAAATGCAAGTGGGGGTAAACTCAGTGAGTTTTGACACACAGACTTTTTGTTGTAAACTGTCTTTTTGTCTATTGATATCAGACTCATATGTGAAGAGCTGTATTTCTAAGGAAAGGGATATTTCATAATTTTCACCCAATCAAAGTTGTTGTACAAATGATGAGTTGGCTGAGACAGAATGGCTGTATTGGAGACACTATTCAGACATACTTTAGCAAGTTACCATGATGATTGAAGTTGAATTGTTATCATTTTCAATTAATTTCCAGAACTTAAAGAAGAGAGAAGTACTTTAGAAAAGGACTTATTCTCAGATATGAAAGGGCAGACCTCACCACCGTTAAAACCAGCTTTCAATCAACCAGCAATCATAAAGTAAGTAGAAAACAAGCTTAACACTGTATTACTTATAAATTTTGTGGTAATGTATTATTTGCAGATATTTATCTGTAGTCTAGGCCTGTAGATAAATGCCTAATTATAACTTACAAACATGTCTGAAGATTTTGCTTGATGATGCACTTTATTCCTTAACAACAATGTTTTCTACCAATTCAAAATAAAAAACAAGGATAATAAATCCTTGGGATATATTTTGTACCATTCCAAGATTTGTTCTAGTATTTACTTGTCCAGGGAAAAGTGATCTTGTCTACAAGATGAAAAAGCCCCTTTGAATTCCACACTGAAGTGCATTTAAATCAGTAAATAATCAACTTCTCCTTTTCCGTCATTGTTTTCCACAGGTTTGTTAACTAATTGTTTTAAATATTTGGATTGTGTGGTAATGGATAAATTTACTTATACAGGCCAATAGGACCATCGATAACCAACTCTATGAAGATGAAGTATCCTGGTCACCCCTCAGAATCTTACAAGCATTCAGGACCAGTCAAAGCATTTACTAGTGCGGACAATCAGAGTAGTGTTCACCAAGCTCATATCCCATCTGCTCCAAACAAACCTAAAACCAGAGAGTCTTCTGGTTCAGATACATCTGTTCTGCGGCGACCAAATCTTGGTCATAGACATAGAAGTGCTGATAAGCCTAAAGTGGTGCTCCCTAATATGCTGACTTCACATAGTGGTGAAAATACTCTAAAAGGTGAACATTTTAATAGACTCCAAATGGAGAGGAAAGAAAAGTTGACAAGTGAGCATTTAGGAATTGTTCAACCAACTTCAATTGAAGCTGCAAGGGGTCCATATAAAAGTGCAGGATCATCTGGGGAATCAGAGACCACTCTTACACCCTCTCCACCACCGTCTAGTAAACCTACAACACCAAGACCTAGTTCTGCAACTAGGTTCCGTAAAATGGTGATGGATTGTAGAGATTAAAGTTATGGGCGTTTAATTCTGAGCAGTATTGTACCGTTAAGTTTAAGAGTGACAAATAATATCAATCTACAGATAAATCTCCTCACAGATTAGCTCCCTTTGGTGATTTGATACATTACTCTAGACCTTCAAGCTGCCGTCATAGCGCAGTTGGTAGCGTGTCGGGCTGTCCATCTAGAGGTCCTGGGTACGATCTAAGGCACTCATCCTTTCCAACTATTTGTCTCTCACCAATGGGTCGATAATCGTAGACCTATGTGGGATAGCAGCTGGAGGCTAGGAAAGGATGTAATGGTAGTACTGGTGTGAGAAATACCATGATTCCATTGTTAGGTGCTCCAGCCGCCGCGATATAACTGAAAGATTCTTGAAAGCGGCGTAAAACCCCATTCAAACAAACTAGACCTTCAAACATTAAAAGATTTTCTAGAAAACAAATTGAATGTGGCCAAACCACATTTTATATTTAAATAGTAGTAAACATATTACAATAAATCGTGAAAAGTTAATAGTTACAAGAACTTTCTGCTCATTAAAGAAAGTTATTATAACCTTTGTTTGTAGAGAAAGTAAAAAAGCAGGAATTGTGTTGTAATGAGTAGTAGATGAATTTCTCTTAAATCTTATATACTTACATGGAGATTTGAGCAAAAATTATAACGGGTCAGTGTGGAACAGTTGTAACTATCTACAAACATATAGGCAGTTACAAATGTTTTGAATTGACCTATGAAAATACTATGGAGATTTTCTAGTGTTCTTTTTTGATTAGTTCCTCTGTAAAAGTGTTATACTTGTGAGTCTTTCACTATATAATAGGCAAAGACTAGTCGAAATAGAGTATAAAAGATTGATTTAGGCTTTATGCAAGTAAATAGTAACTGAAAAATTCTTATGTAAGAAAAAATACAAGAAGAAGAGAGCATTACACAAATCATTTTAAAAGCCCTTTGAATTTATAAATATATTTGTGATTCAAACAATTCTATCATCCTCATCTATGAACATTTTCAATGTGACAAGATTAAATCTTTATAAAGTGATATTGTTTGTCAATGTTCTATAACTGCCATTGTAACACAAGCACATTTCAATTATCTGTGATAGTCATAAGTATTATTTTGTCAATTTTTGCCTACCAGACAATTTGAATTTAACATTGTTTAAAACTATGATTATGTATATACTTGCCCTTTCCAATATTCTCTACCATCTTTTCTGTTATTCTTAAATACAGGAGTTCTTGTTTACCATGTTTATTTTGTTAATCTATTCAAACACAATCTAGCATTTTCCAAAACATCTTTCTTGGGTTAGGGATATACTGGGATTGTGTTGGAAGGGATTAATAAATGCTATGTGTTTGAACTTTTTAACATGAGCTTTGATTGGACAAGACATAGGTCTGGACCATTCAGAGCTCTTATTAAGAAGTTTTTAACCTCTTATTTATGGTTGATATAATTTTAAAAGTCTTGTCTTCTAAGGTAGAAAAGATTTTAGATAATAAATGAATTGCTTGTTACAAGCAATTTCTTCATTTTCCAACATGTGGGGTTTCTCAAACTTTCTTTTAATGGACATCTATAAGTGGTATTATGTGGGTATTAAGTTAAGTGTATTTAAATCTTATTTTTAAAAAATATATGGGTCACAAGAGTAATTTGGAAACATACAAAAAAAAAAAAGATTATTTCTATCCAATATTTCTGTTCCTGATTAGAGATTTATTTCTCATTCAGTATGTTTATTTGAATTGTGTTTAGTCCTTTGCAGTCTTTGATCGCTAAGTTTTCAGTTCAGACTCATGTCATTTACTGGATTTTTCTTGAAAGATAAATTTATGACTTGTTCTGTGTTTGCTTGATGTTTGTTATTTATTTTTGATTATAGTAAATGTTTTATAAAATGTTCGTACTGATTTGTTATAGTTTGCACCACATATTGATAAAAACGGTACAAGAGTGTTAATTCCTTTTTACACGTGTTCAGTATAGGTAAAAATTATTCATAATTCAAATACCCTGTTTCTGAAAATTTTTGCTGCAACTCTTTCCTGATTTTGAAAAATTTTAGACCACTCCAAATTCAAAGATTTTTCAGATGAAAATGTAATGTAGATTTGATTTGAAAAAAGAAAAACAACAAATCAGTAGGGTAGAAAATATTGTGGAAAAAGAAAGAAATGCTTGCTACAAGCAATTTCTTCTTTTTCTACAATGTTTTTTTCAGTTACAATTTCACAGGACGTTAAAACTAGGGATTGAACAGTGAAGGGTTAATATTCATCATGTATAATCGCAGCTCATCTCATAAACAAATATTTTACACTTGAAATCTGAAAATACCATATTTTGACCCTATAAATTTCTCCTTTTTGATCCTGAAATCTTCTGTGATGCAGCTTATCGAGGTTTTACTCATTACCACAAATGATGCTTTCTGATGCCCTGTAGAAATATGATTATTGAAAATTTTGTGGGAAAAGAAGAAAGTGCTTGTAACAAGCAATTTCTTCTTTTCTCGCAGTATTTCAATTCTATTTGGCACTTATTTTTATACGCCGCCGGAGGCGGTCATATAGTGGCGTCATCTTCTCCGTCCGTCCGTACATACGTACGTACGTCCACTTTTCTGGTGAGCGCAACTCCTCCTAACTTGCTGGACGGGTCTTTATGAAACCTGGTCAATGTAATCACCTTAATTGGTAGATGTGCATGAAGCAATGATTTTACGGTTCATAGATTTTTGCCTCAATTATACCCCCTTTAAACTTAGTCTCTGGGGCCTATTGAAATTGCAGCATTGTGAATGCAACTCCTCCTAAGTTTCTGGCTGTATCTTTTTGAAACTTGGTCAATGTTATCACCTTAATTGGTAGATGTGTATTAAGTAAGGATTTTATGGTTCATTGATTTTTGCCTCAGTTATGCCCCCTTTAAACTTAGTCTCTTGGGCTTATTCAAATTGCAGCCTTGTGAACTCAACTCCTCTTAAGGTTGTGGCTGGATCTTAATGAAACTTGGTGGATGTTATCACCTGAATTGGTAGATGTGCATGAAGTAAGGATTTTATGGTTTGTTGGTTTTTGCCTCAGTTATGCCCCCTTAAAAGTTAGTCTCTGGGGCTTATTGAAATTGCAGCCTTTTGAATGCAACTCTTCCTAAGATTCTGGCTGGATCTAAATGAAACTTGGTGGATGATATCACCTTTAATGGTAGATGTGCATGAAGTAAGGATTTTATGGTTCATTAATTTTTCCCTGTCTAATTCCCCCTTTAAACTTAGTATCTGGGGTTTATTGAAATTGCAGCCTTGTGAATGCAACTCCTAACTTTTTGTCTTGATTTTAAATGAAATTTGGTCAATGTCATCACCATAATTTGTAGGTGTACATGGATCAAGGATTTTATGGTTCATTGATTTTTGCAAGAGTTATGCCCCTTGACACTTAGTCTCTGGGCCCATTCAATCAATCAATCAATCAATCATAACAAACAGCTTGAACTTGACAATTTAAAAAGGTAGTCTGCAAATGTTTTGAATTTGGTTCTGTCAAAATAAGTAGTGTCTACAATTATTTTTGTAAAACAGCAGCAAAGTGGCGGCATATATTGTGACTATGGCACTCTTGTTAAGTTCTAGTGCAATTTGAAATGTCGTCTGCAACTTCTTTCAATATGGACTAGTCTAAGACTGTTCTAAGTGTCTATACATTGTATTTACATTGTATAGACAATTAAATTATCCCTTGTTATGATTTATTCATAATTTAATTACCAGCATTGTATAAATGTATTGTCTCTTTCATATCATTTTAGGAAGTAATAGAAGATTTCTATTTTAAACAATGTGTCTGGTGACACTTTGACTACAACAAATCATTTCAATGTTTAGCTGTTTTTGATAGTTTAAACCCTTCAATAATTTTCAGATTTTCAAATTTAAAAAGTGACAGACACCAAATCAGTAACTGAAAAATAAGTGTGTAAATGGTTGGAAGCACCGATATAAAATGGTAAATGCTTGTAACAAGCAATATCTCCCTTTACAAAAGATGTTTTTTGTAATGTCTTCGAAATGGTAAGACCTGTGTTAATTGAGAGAAGGGTTTCCAGAAATCACAGTGTCAGGGTCATAAATTCACTTGTACTAAATGCTTAAATTTTACGGAACTGTTTCCACAAACTTAAAAGTTTGCATCTGCAAATAAAACCAATAGCACAGTACATCATGCATTAGGAGTTTAACAGAATACATATTTGAGTATAAAATACAAGCTCAAACTTTAAAAAGAAACATGCTATACGTCTCCAACTAAGTGCCATTTCTGTAATACTACACTAGGAATTACAAAATAACTTTTGGTGGATGATGATTGGTTATTTAACTGGAACAATGTCTTACCATACTTGACCTTATTGTAGCCTGCCCTTCCCTTCCAAGAATCATTGCTGTCGATTAAAATGTTGACCAATCAAAATACTTCCTACTTGCAGACTTCACATTTTCAAACATGTATGAAAGACTGTTTTGTTGTCTGCAAAACTATAGCTGAATCTACTTTTAGGTTGTTCAATAGCGGTGTTAAGTTTTGACCTCAGCAATGAGCAAACAAATGGCTGTTGTTATCTCAGGAAACTATCATGATTGAGTGCTGTTTCAAAATAGCCATTGCTCATGACCTGATAAATTATGATCGAAAATGACCATATGTCTATTGAAATTATTACAGATTTTTTCAAATGGCCTTATGCAGGAGAAAATCAGTACAAGTCTTTCAAAGCTTCGATATACGGGTGTAATTTATTTTTTACCAAAGTATTGTGAGTGCATTTTTCTTTATTTACACAATCTGACAAATGTAGCCACTGATATTTTGATTACATTCTGCCGTTTTCCATCTGTATCTGTCTAAATTGTTCATGTACACACAGTTTTCTGGAGGGGGCGTGGCAACTGTATACCAATTAGTATATTTAAATGGAGCCCCAGTTGTTTGCCAATAGAACTTCCCATTGTTTTGTACATCTAACCCACCGATCCAATAGTCTGTAGCATTGGCTAATAAGAAAAAGCATTTGTATGATAATATTCTATGAGATAGTTTTCAAGTTTTGTCATTCAAAATTAACATGTATGAAAATAAAAAAGTTAATTTGTTTATCGTGATACATTGGTATTGTGAATAATATACATAAAAGTTGGAAATGCCAGTGCATGTTGAATCATCAATAGCTTTAAACATACTACAATTTCTATACGGTAAGCAGACTTCTACTTAACCTTTGAGTTTTCCAAGAGATGATAGCTCATTACTAGATGGCCTAGAATTAGACTTGTTGATTTTAAAGTAGTTGCATACAACCACTTCAAGTTGATAGTTTAGTGTTAGACAGTAAATTTTCAAAAAGAAATTCTTTTTTTATACCCCAGCAAAACGAATGTTTTCGGGGATAAACTGGAATCAGACTATCTGTCCATGGGTCCGTCTGTCTGTGTACTAAATATTACCAATTTTGTGTCGCTAACTCCTCCTTCAGTTTTGCTTCAATGCCATTCAAACTTCATACAAAGATTAACCATATGTTCATGTCTTTCAAGACGCAATATTGAAGTCTTAATTCCCCCTGGTTCCAGAATTATCTCCCCTTGAACTTAGACATTATTTATTCTTTGTTGATATATACTGCTAATTATACTACCAATTTTGTGTCGCTAACCCCTCCTTCACTTAAGCTTCAATACCATTCAAACTTTTTACAAAGATTAACCACATGTTGGAGTCTTGCAAAACGCAATATTGAAGTCTTAGTTCCCCTGGTTCCAGAATTATCTCCCCTTGAACTTAGACATTATTTATGCTTCGTAGATATATGGCTATTTGTACAAGTTTTGTGTGGCTAACCACTCCTTTCTAGTAAACCAAATTCAGTAGCTATATGTCCTTGTATTGTTAAAGCTCTCATTACACTGAAAGCACTTGCGGGGGTATTAAGTCACACACTGTGACAAGTTCTAGTTTGTCAACGAAAAATTGAAAGAAATTTAGCCGAATCAAAGTAAGGATATATTTAAAAAAGATGTTTATTTGTTTAAAATTGTGGATGTTGAAGAAATAGCTTATTACAAGCAATTTCTCCTATTAGCAAGATGTTTTTTTGTGGTATAAAGACAAAATTATAAAGACATATGATGTAAGAGGCCAGATCATATCATGTGATTTAAAATCTTCAAGTTTTATCTAAAGTACACAAATATTTGATGTACTGTTTTTTAACTCAATTGTCTTATCTCGGTGTTCAAAGAATAAACAACAAATCACCGCTGGATCTTAGAGTTACCGTAACTACAATTGATCCAAGCTATAATTACGATATTTTGGTGTCCAAAGGGCAGTATATGATCGGAACAAATAATCAACAACTAAAAAGAGAATAACTTATATTCGCCAATGTAAGGTCATCTGGCGAAAATGGCAGATATCTATATAACGGTAAATAATCACTGGATTGTTAGGTATTTGAGAAAGCGGCTTTATTGATATATGCAGACGACATTTATCACATGAGTCAGTCATAAGCCTTGTAAGGACTCCGCGCCGGTAACCAATAATCGATCATTATGTCATACTATAACTTTACCTAACCTACACCCGTAACGGGAATTTCGCCGCCAAAAATTTATGGATGTCTTTTCTCAAATTCCCGGGACATCTTTAAAGAACGCGGGACGCCCTGAAAGACTTCGAAAATCCGGTACTGTCCCGCATAATCCGGGACGAATGGCATGTCTGCCTCAAACCACAACATAATTATTAAGAGGTCGGACCAAGCTTAATTTTTTTTTTTTTGATATCCAAGATTGTCTATTTTCATTTGATAGGTCTAAACATTACCTTTATTGCTGAAAATCCATTGTAGAATGAAGTCATTCTTTGGTTGGTTGTCTATCACAGCCAGGTGGCTGCCCTCAGATACACATCTCTGTTCACTTTCATGTTGGTTCACACCAGAGGGCTCTTTATGCAGTTTTATACACATACTGTTGTAAGCATCGTAGAAATAACCATCAAACAGATGATGTCTACATGTGTCAGCTGAAATGAAGTGACAGAAAATATTCCTGATTTGTCAATTAATCCTACTTTTTCACAACCCGCAAGAAAAAAAAAACATAGGAAAATATAGATTTTTTTAACAAGCAAATTCTTTGCTTTCTATCCTAAATTACAAAAATCCGTCAACTTAAAACTGTCGGCTGTTACTTCTCTCAATTTGGAATAGCTTGCATTGCTCTTGTCACCTCATTTGACTTCCGTCAATATTATTTCATGTGGGCTTATTTACAAATATCCTATTATTTTCTGAGTTTCAACCAAATTGAGGCACTTCGGGACTTAAAAGGAAATGTCGTTGGTATTGTTGCTTGAGAGACCAACTTAATTAAGGAACCTCTTGTAATGAGAGTACGTTATTTATTAGCAAACTATCTACAAGGTATATTGTGTTTGAAAAGTTTAAATCTTTCTCTCTTCAAAATTGAACTTGTACATAAACTACAAACTCGTTTGCTATGTTGTAGACGGCAATATTTTAGACTGGTCCAAATTCAAAGGAGTTGGAGATGACAATTCAAAATTTATGAAATTTTAGATTTTTTACCTTTCTGGGTAGAAAACATTGTAAAAAATGAAGAAATTGCTTGTCACAAGGAATTTCTTCATTTTATACAGTATTTGCCCAACTGTTGTTCTTGAGGTGCGTTAAAAAGTATGACAAAAGGTTAACAATATATCTTATTTCTTCTTTACACATATTTGTGTCATAAGTTAAAAGGTAAAAGGGAATACAGCGGGTTACCTGAAGCAGTTTGATTATGTTCAAACAGCTGACATATGAACCCGGTCTTTTTGGCATCACAGTTTTCATCAAACCAGTAGTAATTTTTGATATAGTCCATGTAAACGCAATTCTGATTGGTCACTCCGTAATGTTCATCTGGTTGTCCATGAGAGATGGGTGGGGTAACAGGTCCTCCCCAATGAGTGTAGTTCAAAGATTGTCCATTAGGCCAGTAAAATACACTGTTATTGTTGACATCCTCTGCCCCGATCCAGAAATCTGTCATATTATCTGCAGTAAGACATTTTTTAGATTATTAGTAATGATTCATTTATAACAATCAAATAAGGTGAAAATGTTTTAATCAAACACTTTGTTGTAATTTCATCAGTATGTTAAAATTGAACTAAGTTTATCTGTTGATAGATATATCTTCCTGTGCGAGTAAGAACTTTAACTTATAAATACAGATCATGGCAAATAATTCCGATTACTAAAGTCATTTCAGAATAAAGGCTAAATATTCTTATCAATTACCAGACAACAAAATTTTAGACTCTTCAAAATTGAAAGAAGTTGAAGACACCAAATCAAAGTTCGCGAAATCTAAAAAAAGCTTCGACTTATAGCTTTGAAAACATTGTTGATATTGAAGAAATTGGTCTTTAAAAGCAATTTCCCCAATGCCAACAGTATTTTTCAAAGCTTTTTTTCTGGAGTAAAAAGCGGGTCTATATGGAAATAGGTTAAAATAGTTTATCCAGATCTTAAGTATAAGATATCTGGTGCTGAATTCAGATTTATCCAGGTTTATTTGGTCTCTCTATTTAGTTTATGTATATGAGGTTAGAATTATTGCGAAATATCCATACCATGGTTAGCAAAAATCCATCGGAGTAAAAAGTCCATTTTGTCTGGAGTATCAATGATGGCTAGTGTTGCTCCGTTCTGTGTACACGCATTTTTGGCTTGTTGATGTGTGAATGTTGGTGTGTTAGTGTGCTGGAACTGAACACACATATCTGTGGTCTGATCATAGAAATACCCACTAAATAGTAGCTTTCTGCATGCGTGGACTGAAAATAAGCATTAACTTATTCCCACACAGTCACACTTTTTGACGCCCCTAGAAAAATTTCACAACCTTTTAATCCCCACAAGAAATCGATTGAAATTACTGTAAGCAAGCAAAGCATAGTTTAAAAAATCTTTGATTGGTTCAAGTATAAAGAAAGTTGCAAACGACAGTCTTATGCTGGTGGAATTTAGAAAGTATTTACCTTGTAGGGTATATAACATTGTGTAAAAAGAATAAATTGCTTGTAAACAAGCGATTTCTTCATTGTCTACAATATTTGCAAAGTTTTTTTTCTTGAAAAAGCGGGATGGAGTAGTAATGGGTTGAATAGCATTCTTTTGAAGGAATTCTCTACAATTTGAAAAAAAGTAAAGTCATGTGGCCATACAAAGCAGTGCCGCACATAGTGAAGACTCTGATCAGACTCATTTTGAATACAATATGCTCAAGTGAGCTAAAAATACCTAGGAGATGAACTTGCAGGCAGGGTTTGCGATATTCCCGAAATACATAAGAACTACTTTTCTACTTTTCATTCAATGAATTTAATGGTTAAGCCTCCAGTAGCAGTTTGCTCTCATTGAACTCCGAGAAGACTTCAACATTTTGTCTGTTAAGTTAAAGTATCAAAGCTGACGCTTTGCTAGCTAAAAAGCTTTAGAAGCATTGTAGAAAATAAAGAATTTGCTTGTCACAAGCAATTTCTTCATTTACCACAATGTTTTCAACCTAAAAAGATATGAATATTAAAATTTTATCAACAGAATTTGTCGTCTGCAACATCTTTGATTCAGGATCAATTTTAATTTTCATCGTCTGGTAATTGGTTAGCTGGTTATTAGGTTGAGAATTTAGCGTTAATCTGTGATGATGAATAGCATTTGTACAGTATTACTTGGCCCTTTTTAAAAAAATTATTTTCTTTTGTAATTATCCTTTTTGACTTCTGAAATGGTTTCGGCCGCGGCCATAGTGGAGTTGGTCAATCATGCGTCAATCATGAAGTTCATGGTTCGATCCCAGGTCGCACAAATATCCTTTCCAACATATTTCTCCAACCAATGGATGGATAATCGTAAACCTTAGTGGGATGAACGGTTGGAGGCTCGAAAAGGATGTAATGGTAGTACTCGTGTGAGAAATATTAGGAATCCAAGGTTAGATGCTCCAGCCGCTGCGACATGATTGAAAGACTTTTAACAGTGGCGTTAAACTCCATTCAAACAAACAAATAAACAAATGAAATGGTTTCAGGGGTGGTAATTTTACGTGATCTATGCAAAATCAGGAAACTGTCAGTGAGTATATGGCAGATTGAAATACATATAAACAGAGTCGACTCATTTAGAGTAAAGGGTCCTTTTCTCTGAATGGATAGGCTTCGTCTTCGAGCTCTGCACGTTACACAAATATGTGTTTAGATTGAAACAATCGCAATCTATAAAAGCAATGTCTATTTAATCAATTCTCACACAATGACGCTTTTTGACGCCCTTCATGAAAAAAACTGTATAATTGTCACTAGCAATTTCTTCATTTTACACCATGTTTTCTACCAAGAAAGTTGAAAAAAATCTAAAAAAAAATGTATAACTTTTAAATTGTTTTCTTCAACTCCTTTCAATTCGGGCCAGTCTAAATTTTTGCCATCCGATAATGGGTGAAGTCCTACTATTCTCAGGAATCCATAACTTAAATAGAAAATACCTTTATCTGTGCCGCTAGGAATATTCCAGATCTCACAGATATACCCGGTCTTTTTGCTATCACATTGGTCATCATGCCAGAAGTAACGGTCCTTGTCATTTAGAAACACGCAGTTTTCGTCCTTAGTCCGCCGATCGTCTGGCTGTCCCATCAAATATCCTCCCCAATTGCTATAAGTCACCGGAGAACCATCAGCCCAATAGTAACTGGTGGAACCATTTATTTTAGTTTTAGCACCAATCCAGAAATCTGTCTGGTTCCCTAATAATTTATTTAAAAAAGGCCAAATTTAATCATATAGCGTTAGTGTAATTTCTAGGAGCGTAGGTGCATGTCTATAGAAAGATGTCGGATATGCAGTAAACCGAAACAATCGTCAAATTGTAGTACCATTTCAGGAAGATGCGATCGTTCTTCAAAAATATTGTAGCATAAATTAGAATTGATAATTTTATTTAATTGCTATTAATCCAGATGCACCATCGAAATTAGCTGAAAAGATCGATTAATCGGTTGTCGTTTTATCTTGAAAACCCTAACACCTTCTGATATCATAAATGATCTCCCCGTAAGGTGCAACAAAGTTTATTTGCAGCTACATCATTCACGGAAATAGACAAAATAGTTAATTTCTAAGCAGTTACAATTTTTTACTTGGAAGTTTCGTTTCTTTGAAAACTAAGAGTTTATCCTTGTCGCTTGAACAAGATTTGGTGTATAATTCAGAAAGCAGAATCGTAGTTAATTAAGACAAAAACTTGACGGGCGAAGGAAACAGAGTTTTGTTCTCAAGCTTACATGAATGTGAAAATATCCAATACAAGAGAAAGTCCTCCTCGTCCCTGTTTTGGATGGTCACGAGTTCTGCCCCTTGACTAGCACACTTATTGATAGCTTGTTGCTGAGTTAACAGACGTGGTTCACGTATTATGCTGACGCAGATATCAGAAAACGAGTCGTAAAAATATCCGTCATTTATCTTGTTTAAACATTTTTGTCCTGGAAATTGAAACAAACGACAAAATTTTGGACTATATTTTAAATGTAATTGAATTTAAAAAAGGAAGGTTTTTTTTGGGGGGGGGGGGGGGGGTAAAAAAATGCAACAAGCAATTTCTCCGTTTTTTGCCATTTTCATCACTATGATAACTTGAAAGAATAAAAATATGGTGTTTTTTCAGAATTGATTCCTACTAACCCTGCAAAATATGAAACTCCACGGGATAGTTCAAAACTGAATTGATCTGAATTCACAGTACTAAAAGAGACAACAATAATTAACAGCACTAACGATTGACCAATCGCGACTGTCAATCAAATAATCAGTCGACCAATGAAATAATTCATTTAAACTGGAAGTTTAGTTTGAAATCCATCATTGGCAACCATTTTGGTGAATCGTTTTTGTTTGATTGGCCACTTAAACGTCGTAATTATATCTTACTCAAGCTGAAGTTACAACGTTTAGGTCACCAACCAACCTTTCTACTTATTTATAACATGCTACTGGCTAAAAAATTTGCAAAATAACGGCGTTGAAAATCGTAACGGAACTTTCTGTCGGAGTCAGTGGGCGGGGCAAACGATTGGTCAATTCCATATTTGGGTAAAGTGATGGTATTGAGCGGCTTGGACTATTCACCAATCGTCTTATGAAACCATGACTCAGTAGCTATAAACTACATTATGACGACTCTGATCAGACTACGGGGATACACAGGCTGATCGTACTTGTTAAATTGTTGAAAACTAACAAACTCTTTGACAGTTCGCGATGCATAACCTACTTTTGGTCAAGGTTGCTACAGTTGTTGGTATACTCGTGGTAGAAGGTAAGGCTGTAGAAGCCAACAAAGGTGCGGCTGGGCTAGTTAGAGGTGACCAAGATACATTGGCTGTCATTGGCACACATTTCTCGTTGCAGTAGTCTGTCTCACAGCATGTTTTCTCGGTACCGAAACAGAACGGAGTTTGTAGAAGCATGTAACAAGACTGAAACGTTTACAATATTGCATTCTTACCAATCATTCAGAGACCATGACAGGCGAAATTTTTAAAAATCAGCAGTTTTAGTGGTGTCTTATTTTATCTTTCTTTTAGTTGAACTAGTCTAGATAAACAGTCAGGGAAAGAAATCGTTAAGTTTTTTTAATAACCTTAGAAATTACTATAACTTCAATTTTTATTCGCTTTTTTTTTCGCCCAAACAATACGAGGGAGCAGAAAAAAGACCCCCCCCCCGCCAAAAAATATCTTTGACGCACTCATGCGATTCAGTTTGGATACAAAAATGATAAAGAAATATTTTCTCACTGAAATAAAGATGGAATTCTAAACGTACATTATATACTCAGTCCGTGCGTACTAACCAGTAATAGTTACAAGTCCGTTTAAAATCACAAAAAGTACACCGATTGGACGAGACATAGGCGTTAGCCAATCAAATATTACCCAAATAAGCGATTCGAAAAACATTCATAGTTGGGGGTGTTGTTGTTGTTGTTGTTGTTTTTAATAGTTCGATACTGGGCAGAAGGAAAAAAAGTGAAAGAAAACTGCTCACATTTTTAGGAATACATCCCATTATATTTCGAAGGTGGTTGTGTGGATCAACTCGAACGTAACATACCTGCAATAAATTAAATAGTAAAAGGAGTCTAATCATAAAATTTCCAACAGTAACACGTCGTCGGTTTTATTCTTAAACAGCATAACTACAGCTTGATTAAAGCTGTGGTTACAAAGTTTAAAAATTACATCGACGACATGTACGTTACTAACGCATTCAGCCTATCTGATCAG
This sequence comes from Fragum fragum, assembly GCA_946902895.1. Classification (NCBI taxonomy): domain Eukaryota; kingdom Metazoa; phylum Mollusca; class Bivalvia; order Cardiida; family Cardiidae; genus Fragum; species Fragum fragum. Next base: position 9,645,352 of record OX336367.1, read on the forward strand.
GGCCATATATATGCAGCCTATGGACAGCTATTGTCCTACCATTTCTGTAGACAACTGGCGGATCGTCTAAATACCCACTAGTTAAGGTCCGGTCTGATCAGTGTCATGATAAATTGTTGGAAATGTCATACACGTGCTACAACGTAGTGAAATTCAGGGAAAACAATCCGTGTAGTTCCGCTGAAATCATTCCATTTTTAACAATGCTGTCTTTAATCTCAAATTATGACACATATTTTCCGTATAAGATCTGTGCTTCTCGTCTTTGCTTCTCAATGACTAATTCATAATAGAACGAGATATTGCTTTCGTGAATTTTGGAATTTCTTTGATTGTATTTTGAAAACTACATTTTACGAATAAACCATGGTTATATTCTGAAACTCTACCTCTGTCCAAATAGGGCATGATGGGGTTGTTGAGGTAAAATGTCATTACGAGCATTCTTGTTCTAAAATAGACCTATTTTCAGAAAATGACATAAGTTTCATTTTATAATTCTTTCTTTGGATATTTTCTTTTATAAATCTATTTCAATATTAAGAGCATCGGCGCTCGATGTAGGTCTATCCAGAAATCTGGAATCAAGTGTTTGAGCAAAGATGAACTAGGATTAGTATTTTAAAAATGAATATATCAAAAAGGAAGAGTTGCTAGTCTATATCAATTATAAAATCGAAAAAAAGGCCCCCACCCTGGTCAGTCTGCATATTCCCTGCAGTCTGACCGGGGCTGATCGATTCCGCTCTGCCTGAATGTTCAAATGTTTGCGTCACGCGACATTCATACTAAAACCTACCTCGTTCAGGCCGCAAGTAGTCACATGGTTACATTCTGCAGTACGTCTACCATGACCACAAGAGTAACAATGGGGACCCCGTGAACTTCTGGGAACATCTACAGATAACAGTTGCGGGTAAACAATTATTAGGTTACAAAAAAATAAATTATGAAATAAACCGACAAAAACAGAATTTTAGGAAATGAAAACATTTAGACACATTCAAATTCCATTGAGATACACATAGACGTGAGGGGAAATGGAATAACTGAATTAGAGTCTACACGTAAATGAGAAGTTTACAACCTTATGAGCCTATGCAAATATAATCGGTAGTAAATATATAGTTGGATTAGATAAGAACCTAATGCAATCTAAACTAGTCCTCGGGTTTTGTGTACACATTCATGGACAATTGTGAAAGTACAAAACCAGTAAGATTGAAACGAACATCAATGAAAAGTAAAACATGTTTTAAAAATGTTCAAAATTAATAGTACTCTCCATACAGAATCTATAGCTAACCTTTGATGCCAAATAGTTCGTTGTTACAATAGTCCGTATCACAACATTGTTTGTAGTGATCATAAGGACTCTGTCTTCGGCCAATCATAATCCCTGCACTAACACAGTCCTAACATAAAGGGAAAACATTTAGATGGTAAAAACAGAGAATATTTATATAAATACATGTACCAACATTGAACATGTCCTAAGATGCAGCAAAAGCGTGTAGGACTGTTTGACAATATACCATACTTGGTAATATTGAAAATAGTAAAATAATGAAAAATAAAATAATAATTCTGAAGAAATCCCATAGTATATAAATCTAATCAACATCAATGCAAATTTACTGAAAATATTTCTAAATAAAATAAAACTTTCAATCTTTCAGAATTTGTTATTCATGATTAATATACATTACTTGAGTAGAATATGATTTTATGAAACTGGTGCTAATGAGGTCAAACTTTTAAAATGATAAATTCAACTTACCTTTTTTGGCAAACATCCCGACGAATGACCCGTAAAACCAAGGATAGACGTTCTCTCCCCGTAACATGTCTACAAAAAAATCAACCATTGATGAAGTGCTTCATTAATTGTGTATGTATAATCCCTAGATCCACCAACAGTCGTTATAAGGTCACAGAGATCTAATAACATTCAAGGTTTCTTTATTTGTTGCTTTTTATACTATCAATCGTCGATACAAAGGCAAGCGAAACTGCTGTACGAGTACGTTTCTGACGTCACTGAATTACGCACACCTTATTATTACGACTAATACGCTCTATACACAGAGTCTCGTAATTTTATTCTCATATGTGTGAGTGGTTCACAAGCAATGTTTAAGCAACAATAAAACCCAAACTTACTCCCCCGGGCATACAGGTCTGTATAGTCTGACATCGTAGTGGTAAGCTGTTTGAGCACCGATAACATTTAATTGCAACTGAAATAGATTACACGTATACCAACGTCAAAAGTCAGACTTGTTTGAATTTGATATAGTTAAAGGCGTTATTTCAAAGCGTTTATCCCTTTGAAAATGTAATATGTGTTAAAAATGATTTGAGAACTGGGGATAATTTGCATAAGAATATGTTCAACAATTTTGTAAAGGTGGTAAGGGTGTTTTTTTTTTAACTCGCTATAACCCTCTCCATAGGCCAACATTAATAACTACACGTAGTTTATCCGAATGGTGTTATAGATTGTTGTATAGCGTGGATTTCAACTTTGTAACCTTTGTTTGAATTTTGGTGAATAGTAACAAGAAGGATCAGAGGTTTATTGGTTATCTATCTATCTACCGTTCCCACCTACTATTCTGACTGTAAAATCGAACTTTGATTACTGACTTGGCCTTGTACATTCTACTACAAACTTACTTGTATACAGAGGTAGAAATACGACTAGGTAAAATATGGTACATATAAAATCCCTGATTGACATATTGTCTTTACTCAACTTGTTCACTTTGCTCACAAGTTTTGTAACTACGATAAACAATCTGTCTAAAAACTGGAATTTATTCTTAGTAACCTTTATAGAGGTGAACCCTGAAGAGATAAGAAAAGTGTCATTGTTTTCTATTTATCTTAATAATGAAAATGTCACGTAGATCCAACAAACATTTAGGAAAGATATGTGCTGCTAATACTTTATCTCATTCAATAAATGCCTAAAAGTGTATGAAATAGAATTTCGAGTAATTCTAGGCTATATGGTCCGGTAATTTCTCGCCCCTTTCTTTCTATTTTGAACTTAAGACAAATATAGTAATTGTCCGAAAACAGATTTCAAGAATTCTTAACTATTAACGTCATTACTATTTACCTATTATCTTAGGAGTTTTTTTTTTATATAGGAAATCATGATGGGAGTATAAGCGAAGGACCAGATACAGCTGCCTACTTTCAGATCTGAATATCGTGATATGTGCTCTGCTTTACTGCGCATAACTGTCTCAAAGTGAAACAGGTAATTTTCAAAGGGATAAAAGTGCTTACTCATTTGTCATATTTTTCTGATAAATACCTCGAAGATATAAATTTCAATCACAGACTAAGGGAATGCTGATCGTTTTATTAAAACGACATGAGAAGAAAGAAAGTTATCCCACTTCTGCACGAAACCGCTTCGTGATTATATGCAGAGCGATTTATTGTCGAACCCGCTTGCGTTTGGCGAGATATATTTGTCACAATTACAATTTTGCGTAGATTTCAAAGTCAAGGTCACACTTGAAGGTCAATTTTTTGTGTTGGGACTATAATTGTTACATCTATGGACAGACTGACAGATTTCAATAAACAGTGACAAAACAGTTGTCGATTACAAGTGTGACATGAAGCATTTATTCTAAATTACAGGACCCTGCCACACCGGGAGGGGCCTATGTTTGACTTTAAACTATAGCTCCCTCGTTTATGGGCCGATTTGATTGTAGATTGATCTGTTGTTCTCCATCGAGAATAGATGTGACATATGAAACATTTGTTCAGATAGGTCAAAGGTCGAGGTAACAGTTAATGGTCATTGTCCAAACAATAACTCATACAATTATGGACAGATTCCACTAAGCCAGCAAAATTTGGAAATATGTGGACCAGAAAGGTCAATAACTTGCCAATTACGGTCCAATTTAGTTTTAATATCACTCCTATGGACCCATATAGATAGCACCTGGGACCAATATTGGAATTAGTAAACCAATCAAGGACCCATGTGTTTCGAAATGGGCAATATCATGCCCACCAAGGACCCATGACTTCTATATTGGACCGGTACTGGCAACATGTTTGACACACATAGATACATATTACTAGAATACGATCTTTTTATTCAACAAGTTAAAATTGTACAATTGTGAAATTGAGAGTGTATGAACCTGTAATTTGACAAGTCAATAATAAAAACTGACAACAAAATGTTTACACGGAAAAATGTAGGCATGAAAGCAATGAACTCCTAGAGAAATTAAAGACGCAGTACGAAAACCTTCAAAAACTCGATTTTGTCCGAAAAATTACTAATGACTATTGCGTTTAACCTCCGTTGATAATTCATGAAGTCTTGAAACTACTGGGAAACCGAACACAAATTAAATCCAAATGCATTTTAAACCATTAAAAAAAAATCAACAGAAGTTGAAATTCAGATTTTGTTTTTTTCTTCCCACTATGAAGAAATTGTTTTTTTTTACAATGGACATTTAAAATCCAACACGGGCTAAATTTTTTATGAAGGACCCGCGAGAGCCAAATACATGTATGAGCATTTTGCCAAGTTTCTGCCCATATTACCTTCCTTGTTTGGAATATAAACTTTTTCTCAGCCAGGATTAGTTGTGTTGTGTTATATTATTTTCAGGCGACACTTATTTTCATTAACTTGTTTATGTTATTGTTTTAATAAGAGAATACAGGTACAGTTCAGCCAACTTAGACTGACAGTAACGAAAACTTGTGTTTGCAAGTTTTAACCAATCAACTCCGTATATAAATATCCTTTTGGGTAAACAATGTATGCCCGTGACTTTCGAGTTTGAGTTGTTAATATCCACATTGTTCAAACTTCTCGAATTCAACCCATCTTACCCTGTAGCTTTGTCTGAACAAAATTTACTTATAATTTCATACACTTCGAAAACAAAGATGAATTCTATTGAATAACTTAGTTTCGAGGACTGTTTTTAAGAATTCAAAATTACTATTTGAAAATTTTGCTTAAGACGGAATTTCTGATATACTTACAAAATGTCTACTCAATCAATTTATTATGTTATGATTCCCTTCTACTTTATGTCCAGTAGGCTGATATTTTTGTATTCTTCCACTTCAAACTTGCAAAGGTCAAAACTGTTCTCTTTTTCAATATTTGATCAATCTAGAAGTGATGTTCTTCCGTACTTTGTTTAATTATGATCGCATCCTATGGTTGACCTCTGCTGAATACGAACTCTTTTCCATTTGTTTTACGGAACACAAAGAAGGTAAAATTTTTGCCGGATGGTCACACGCAAATCATTTTTTAAGAGGACGGAACACAGTTGGAGATCAGGATCGAGTTTATAGATCATGGACAGAGATATAAGGTGAATGTTAAATAAATTCTCATAATAGGTTATAATCTAGATTTTATCGGTCCTAATTCCAAATTAAGTTTTTATGGACTTTTATTAAAGGATTGGGAATGTCAATTACAAAGTTAACTGACCAATAATACAGCCGTTTTGACGGGAAATAAACTAAAGATTTCCGAGCATTTGTTTCATTGTAAACATTTTTGTTTGTGGGCGATTTTTTAACGACGTATCTACAGAGTATTCAAGCTGTAGTTTCGAGATTTCGGTCGCCAATAAGACAGTAAGGTCACCGAAGCTTCCTTTTGTGTTATATATTCGTCTATATCACATATTTTACAAAACAATATCGTTTGATATATCAGTCGAACTTCCTTGTTGTGGGTCAGTCGACTGGGCCATCGATCTGTTAATTATAAGTAACACGTTAGCTTAAAACAACAAACAAACAAACAAGCAAAGATACAACCACAAAACATGAATATCGAACCAATCATACGTTCAGTTGCTGCTAGAAAACCTTACATGTCTGTCGCTCCTACTACAAGACAGTTTGAATATGTTGTTGAAAATAAAGCGATGCCACCCCTTTTGTACAAGGTCTTGCGAACCATTATTGAAATGTATCTTCAATACGTAATTGACTCCGCGGGTCACCTAATGAATTCTAAATGTTTATCCTGAGATGGCTTAAGCACTTTGAGGCTAAAGTTAACACGGTAAGATTCCAACCCACGCAGAGTTTATCGTAAAAACACACAACGTAATCAATAGAATCTTCTGCCGCATGAAAACTAGATCGGATTGAATTGCACGACTTCGAATATATATAAGTAGGCCCGATTGAAGGCGACGTCTACATGCACTTTTCAGAGGTGCAGATTATAATGTAAACCTGGTAAATGACCGCCCGTCCGACCTCTCTCTCGCTCTCTATCTCCCTCTTCATTTGGAAACTATAAAGCGTATACACAAAGAAACTTGTCTGTGTGGTAGAATACTCGAGACCCACCTAGTTTGAACCTGACTACATGCTTTATTTCTTTCTTTCTTTTTTGCTCCACTAGCTGAAAGTCAGTGGGTTATTGTCATGATGATTGGATGTGCGTCGTGTGTCTGTCCGTCAGTCCCTAAACTTTTACTTTTAAAACCTTCTTATCAGAAAGTACTAAATATAATCCAACCAAAATTCACAGAAATGATCCTTGGGTAGCCCTTTATCAGATATCTTCAGAGAATTTTGATCGGATGAAAAATATGTAACGATACATTTGTGTAAATAAATATGACATAAATATTATGTATATCATTTCAATACCTGCAAATCGGGAATTAAATTCGACTTTTTATGAGGAGGTTGTGACCGTTAGCGAACAAATTGGCAGATCTGCGCATAATCGACAATAGATCTGGATAGAGAGTGACACCTCCGATAATTCGAACATCAACCTTTTTCTGCCCGAGTTGTATATATCTCGAGTATATACATATATTTCAGGCTTTCAGCGCTTTGGTTCATTGCACGGCCCTCAGGCCGGGCATATTAAGGTGATTTTTAAAATGTCAGTGGGCTCGGAAATGAAAGGAAATGTTCCTTTCAATGCTCGATTTATTTATATTTCTTACAAACAATCATTACACATGTCTTTTTGGTTGTCATTTGGTGAAAATTAAGAAAGGGGTAACTCAAAAGCGTCTAAAATAGTATTTTTTCCAAGATTTTGGATTTTCACTGTGCGTTTTGAAAGCCGATAATCCTTTAAAACATGTGTTAAAGGTCAGGGGTTAAGCAAATTCCGCAGACAACTTCGAGGGACGTTCTAAATATTATTAAACCTCAAAAACCATAAAGCACAGTTTCAATTTTCAGCGATTGTTCGTTGTGCATGAAAATATTTTTTTATCTATTTATTTATTTATTTTTATTTACTTTTCTTTACTTAAGAAGCAGTGCCATATGTTTTATGAATTGGATACCACCTTGAAGACTTCTTCAAAATATCACGAATTATTAGCTCACCTGAGCACGAAGTGCTGCTCAAGGTGAGCTATTGTGGTCGCTTTTTTGTTCGTCGTCCGTCCGTCTGTCTGTTCAAAATTCGGTGCTACTACTCTAGCATCCACAAATATTGACAAATCTTGACAAAACTTCGTCAAAACATGTATGAACATAAGTTCTTGAATGAGTTCGATTTTGGGTCAGATCGGACCAGGAAGTCTGGAGTTATGTGCCCTTGAACGTCAAAAATAGCTAGTTTTGACTTTGTTAACACTAGCATCTACAAATATTGATGAATCAAAACAAAACTTGGCCACAATGCTGGTAGCCATAAAATCTTGGATGAGTTCGATTTTCAGTATGATCGGATAAAAAAAGTAGAGTAATGTGCCGTTTCCGACCTTATTTTCACTCGAAATATTGACCAATCGAGACAAAACTTGGTCATAATGTATACTGCCATAAGATCTTGGATGATCTCATTTTTCAGATTGATGGGGCTAGTAAAACCTGGGTTGTATGCCCTTGACATTGACAAAATTGTCGTTTTTGACTTTGTTTTTACTTTGACAGACACAAATATTGACTAATCAAAACAAAACTTGGACATAATGTTGATGACCATAGCTTGATCAGAACTTCAGGTTTTGAGTTATGTGCCCTTGACTTTGACAATATTGTTGTTTTCTTCGACTTAGTTTTCACTCTAACAGCCACAATTATTGATCATTCAAAACCCAAAAGATCATGAATGTAATTTTCAGCTGGCAAATTATCTGCCCTTGAGCTTTACAACATTGTGATTTTCATGCTATTTAGGTTCAGGTGAGCTAATAAGGGCCATCATGGTCCTCTTGTCCTCTGTTGTTAGATATTATTAGCATACAAATTCCATTACATAATGTTGTTATCTTTCTGTTTTGTAGTTTTTCAATACTAGTTTCAGCCCAAGTAGGGCTATTTCATTGAAAAATCCAATACCTCTGTTATGTTTCTGTCAACTTCATGTATACCACTGCCTCCGTCATAGCGCAGTTGGTAGCGCGTCGGACTGTCAATCTAGAGGTCCCGGGTTTGATCCCCGACGGCGGCCCTCATCCTTTCCGACTATTTGTCTCTCACCAATGGGTCGAAAATCGTAGATCTATGTGGGATAGCAGCTGGAGGCTAGGAAAGGATGTAATGGTAGTACTGGTGTGAGAAATACCAGGATTCCATTGTTAGGTGCTCCAGCCGCCGAGATATAACTGAAAGATTGTTGAAAGCAGCGTAAAACCCCATTCAAACAAACAAACAAACATGTATACAACTCTTCAAAGAAGAAGTGGTATATTGTTTTTGCACTTCTCGATTGGTTTTCTTAGACTGTTAATCTAAACTACATGTATACGCGAAATTTTATTGTTACAAGTTCATTTTGGCCGTGCTTCATCTTAGGCTGCATCCTGCAGCAATTTTGTACTTGTATTCTATTTTAGACACGTTGATGATGTAGGGTGTTTGTAAAGCAGTGGTATGAGCGGATGTATCTAAATATCTCACCGTTGTAAGAATAAAGCTCTCCCCGAGTGGGTGTACTGCTGTGAATGTAACTGAAGCGTTCGCAATGGTGCTAGGATTGATCCTCTAGACTGTACGCCGATAAGTCACCGGCATAGAATAAATGGCGGTGGTACGAGGCCCAAAACATCTTCTATTTTTTCATGTCATTTACACCCTTTATATGACCACTTTTACAAATACACACAAAGTTGACATGACGTCGCTTTTAAATGCTGAGTAGACAGATTTCAAAGTTATGTCAATTTATTGACACAGTGGCTGTAAAGATGGGAATTTGGATTAAGATATCGAATTCTTTAACTCTGGCATAGAAATTTCGTGATCTGCACGTATTTAGTTTGAAATAAATTAAATCCAATTTTAGACTAATTTGGTTAGACAAAATAAAGATATAATTATAGGCCTATAAACAACAACATCAACAACAAGAAAATCCGGTTCGAACTCATGATTCCTGGATTCTAAGTCCTCGACCATTCAACACTACCTTTTTTTCTTTCCAGTGAAATGTTTGTGAATTTGTTATATTTTATTTATAGTGTTCCATTTGTGTAAGTTTCTTCTAAATACCAATGAGAGTCAAGAGAAATACCATATGATTAACTGATCAAAATTACGAAAGCCTACAAGGGTAAATATAAAATAATTTACAATAACGATATTCAGGTCGTAAAAATGTTTAGGAAAAAGTATATATAAATGAAAATGTTTGCCAAATGAACATTACGAGCATGACATTGGATCTTGATAGAGAATAGTTGAACAAGTTTTATCTACAAATGTACGAGTTATTTACTAGAATAGCTATATATATCTAAGGAAAACCTTTATCGAGTCCGCTGAATGTCTGAACAAAAATTTAAAAATCATCCGTATTTAAGCTGACTAGAGCCAAGGCATTGAACCTACCTTGAATCGTTTTAACCCATTCCGACACAGATCCTCCTTTTTACGCCCTTTAAGAAAACAGCTCTGGAAAACAATATGGAAAATGAAGAAATAGCTTCTGGCTTATCCACGTTGATTTCTACCCAGATAGCCAAACGTTTTAGAAATTTCAACAATTTGAAATTGTCGTCCGCAACTTCTATCAATTTGAACCAGTCTAATATTTCATTGTGAGGGAAAGTTTTAAAGGGCCCGCCTATTTGTAACGGAGGTCAATTGTCCCGAGCGTTTTTGAAATCCGTAAACGCTTGTTACGATCTGGACAAAACACACGTCATGACGACAATCTTGCCTCAAGCGGGCTCAACAGAGAATAATTTTGGTAGGTTAATTAGTGACGGAGGATAATTTTGGTAGGTTAATTAGTGACGGAGGATAATTTTGGTAGGCTTCTTAGTGACGGATGATACTTTTTGTACGTTTATAAGTGACGGAGCATAATTTTGGTACGTCCAAGAGTGACGGGGGATAATTTTAGTACGTTTATTTGTGACGGAGGATAATTTTGGTACGTCTATTGGTGATGGAGGATAATTTTGGTATGAATATTAGTGACGGGATATAATTTTGGTACGCTTATTAGTGACTCGGGATAATTTTGGTACGTTTATTTGTGACGGAGGATAATTTTGATACGTCTATTAGTGACGGAGGATAATTTTGGTATGTTTATTAGTGACGGGTGATAATTTTGGTACGTTTAAATGTGACGGAGGGTAATCTTGGTACGTTTATTAGTGGCGGGGATAATTTTAGTAAGTTATAAGTGACGTGACAAATTTTGGTACGTTTATAAGTGACGGAGGATAATTTTGGTACGTTTATTAGTGACAGAGGATAATTTTGGTACGTTTATAAGTGACGGAGCATAATTTTGGTACATTTATAAGTGTTGAAGGATAATATTTGTATGTTTATTAGTGACGGAGGGATGATTTTTGTACGTCTATAAGTGACGGGGGATAATTTCAGTTCGCCTATTTGTGACGGGGGATAGTTTCTTTACATTTTTAGTGAGGGCGGATAATTTTGTACGTTTATTAGTGACGGAGGATAATTTTGGTACGTTTATTAGTGACGGACGATAATTTTCGTACGTTTATAAGTGACGGGGGATAATATTGGAATATCTATCAGTGACGGGGGATAATTTTGGTAAGTTTATTAGTGACGGAGGATAATTTGGAACGACTATTAGTGATGGAGGATGATTTTTGTACGTCTTTTTGTGACGGAGGATAATTTGGTACGTCTTTTAGTGACGGAGATTAATTCATTTCAAATTTATCCATTATTGTGTGTGTTACGGATCGAAAATATCGGAAGGACGGTTACACGCACACCGAATTTTGCGATTATTGCCGTGTTCACTAGTTAACACGATAACAGTTTACAAACGTGATAAAGCATAATTGTTGTCCACTATCTTATCCTGGCTTCACGTAAGATAACAGTAGTATATCATCTTTAGGCTACCAGAACATCGTAACTACAGCCTTTATAAGCTGTAGTTAAAAGATTTTGGTCGCCTTCCGACGATAATTATATCATACATGATTTAAAGGTACATCGTCACCAAATAAAAAACCGAATATAACCTACCACTATTACGCTTATAACCATCATGACTCAAAAATACATTCATAACCTGACATTTGAGCAGGTTAGACTGACTCGATTGATTGACTGAATGGGGTTTAACACCACGTTTAACAGTGTTTCAGTCATATTGCGGCGGCTGGAGCGCCTAACAATGGATTCCTGGTATTTCTCTCACCAATACTACTACTACACCCTTTCCGAGCCTCGTGCTACTCATCCTAATTAGGTTTACGATTATCCGACGATTGGTTGGAGACAGATGTCGGAAAGGATATTCGCCGCGTCCAGAGATCGAATCCGGGACCCAATGATTATGAGTCCTATGCGCTACCACCGTGCTATGGCTGCAGCTATGTTAGTCTGAAACCTGCATCATCCAACAGAGCAACCCTTTATCATTACTTGTTGGCTACAACTCTATATGGAAGTCATATGAAATACTGGATTATGGTAGTCGAGCAAGATTAACAAATTAATTATCATCGGCCGTTTCTGTTAGTTGTATGTCTTAAGTAACGTAGGAACATTGAATAATGTCATGGACGTGCAAATGTTGTAACTACAGCTTGAAGAAAGCTGTAGTTACGACATTTTGTACGCTAAACGACTATATGCAGATGTGTTTCTTGATCGAGTATACTAATAGCAGATATTTAGTAAGGGTGTAAAATGTCACTTGATTACAATCAAGAACCTTTAAAATTATATCATTGACGACTGTTTTGTTCTAACTAATCAGCGACTTTCGGTAATTTATTAAGAGCCCCCGCGTTAAAAGCAAAAGAATTTAAACGTTTTAATTATGTGCACGTAGACTAAAGTCGGTCTTGGTCAACTGACAAATTATCGTCGTCGGATTATAACTACACATTAATTGGAATTTTGTTTTCCATGGCTTTACGACGTCATGCAGATCAGGTTAGAATTTTAAACCTTAAAATAACAATCCTATTCCCCGTCAGACGACAAGATTCTAGACTGGACTAAGGTCCAAGAAAAATCAGTCAAATTACCCATTTCCGAGAAGGCGAAATTTCTTTGAAAAAAAAAGAGAGAAAAAATCAACTCCGGCAAGTTAGAGTAGATATATATATATATCCAACAAATTCACAACTGAACAATATACTTTGGGAAAAGAAGTGATTGCTTGTCGAGCATATTTCTTTCACAATTGTTTTTACCACTTGGGCGTTGTTTTTTTTCCTGATTGAATGTTGTATACTTTCAAGTATCAACTGCAAAATATTTTATTTGGACTGGTCTAGATTATGTCGTCTTGTTAAGGCCGAGAAAATAAGTGAATAAATGTGACAGACACAAAATAACGTTACAGGCGAAATATATTTCCACAAAAGGAAGCATGTAAACCACACAGAAATGAAAAGGCGTGACGTCAAAAAGCAATGAAAATCCGATTTGACCTTATTGATGAACTATGGGTTTTGTATATCTCAGTTGAAAACTAAACATGTGGAAGCTATATCTACATACTTTGAAAATCACGCAAATTAAATCAAAGAGCACTTTTCAAACTTTGTGGTTTTCCTTGTTCAATCAGATGAGTTTGGTTCGTTGATGTACTTTTACTTTCGTAACAAAATAGGACCCATAATAATGTAGGATAACATGTTTGTATGTTCTATGAGCAACAAAAAACACTTTAAGAAATAACAGTTCCGATAGAGATCGAAATAATATTTAAAACTACCCGCTATTTTGTATAATTTAGTGATTTTTAGCTAGCAAAGCGTCAGCTTTTTTGATAGCTAAAGTTAACATACAAACTTTTGAGGTCGTCTCAAAGTTCAACAAGTGCAAACTACCACTGGAGGCTTAACCACTAATCCACCGAATGACAACACCATAAAAGTAGTTCTTATGTATTTCAGGAATATTGCACACTCTATTTAAATTTAAGAGAGCTATTTCAAAAACATGCTATTTAACCCATTCCCACCGATTCCCCAGTTTAAGCATCTTAAGAAGAAAGCTCTGGAAAACATTGTGGACAATGAAGAAATTGATTGTAACAAGCAATTTCTTCATTGTCCACAATATTTTCTACCCAACAAGGGAAAGATTTTCCTAATTCAACTAGCTCGGAATTGTCGTCTGCATCTTCTTTGAATTCGAACCTAGTAAAAGATTTTTCATTTTCTAATGGGTTAACTCCTGGGTTTCTTTAACCTCGTTTATTTATCATGATAATCTTTGGGATAGAAGATTACTTAACAAAACAATGCTTTGCTAGTTTATACTACTTTCAGTACTTTGATTTTTATTCTTTTTAAGAATGGGAGTGTCAGACTGGTCAACATTGACTAGATTTAGAATAAGGGACCAATCTGGGAACCATGTCTGGCATTTTTGTCAGTTCTTGCCCTTTTGGGGGGCCCATTTTTCTACACATAATGCGGTGCATCCTAGTGGAACTCACATGAAAACCCCGGGGCATAATACAAACGACTTTTGTAGAAGGCCATCGGGCAATGCGCATAGCGCAGTCGGTAGAGCCAGACTCCCAATCTTCAATCATGGGATAACATGGGTTCTATCCCCGGCGGTGGCAAATATTATTTCCAATATTTGTTTCTCACCAATGGGTGGATAATCGTAAACCTAAGTGGGATAGCAGCTGGAGGCTAGGAAAGGATGTAGTGCCGGTGGTACTGGTGTGAGAAAAACTAGGAATCCATTGTTAGGTGTTCCAGCAGCCGCGATATGATTGAAATATTGTTAAAAGCGGCGTTAACCCCCATTCAATCAACCATCGGGCAATTCATATTGACGAATGGCGGCTGGCAATCAAAAATAGATGAAAAAATCGATCATCATAGTTGCCATTGCACCTTGTACTGAGGTGAGCTAAAAACCTACTACACAACATGAAATATCCAGTTTATACAAATTTGTGATTGATTTTAATTGACATATCTCAACGAAAATACATGTCCTCCAATTCATATAAATTAAAACTAACGATGAATAATGAAAAGATGTTTTATGAAAACAAAATTGTATTACAGGAGGATAAACAACCACTAGTTATAATCGAGAATGAACCATTAAACCAAACCCCTGTACTGCCCCTGTGGAGAAAGCTATGTTTTGCGGTGGGTGGAGCACCCTACCAGACCACAAACACTGTCATTAACTTCTTTATATCCATATTTCTGCTAGAAGTCGCTGAGGTAATGACATTTTTTTTGTAGAGTTGAGGTAATGACATTTTATTTTGTAGAACTGTGGTAATTGCATTTTATTCTGTAGAAATGAGGCAATGACATTTTATTTTGTAGCACCTTCAAGATCAGCATTAATCATGCTAAAGAAAGACAAAATTCATATATGAAAAATACAAGAAACTTCCGCTATATAATTTGGCTATTCATTTCTATTCTCCAATAGGGTAACAGGCATAATACAAAGTACCTAAAGTGCGATGATTCAATAATGAGTTGTTCTTCATGACTTTGCCACACGAATTAATAATAGCCTCAGAAAATGAGACTATATATATATTTGCTTCAGATTCCACCCTCCTATGTATCCATAATTCTGTTTGTGGGAAAAGTATGGGATGCGATAACAGACCCAACCTGTGGATACTGGGTACACAAGAGTGAGTCCCGGTGGGGAAAGTTTAGACCATGGTGAGTATCATAAGTTATACCATCCGGACTATTACAACAAATAGCCAACACCACGGCGATATCAGACCAGATCTTTGCGTTCTGTACACAAGCAATTTATGGTTAGTAGAGAGCAGAATATGGCCATGAGGAGTGGCAATATAATACCCAACCCTGTGCTTAAAAGGTCATGTTGGTGTTTCCTATACAATTATGAATCCCAGCGGGGAAAGTTTAGATCATTGTGAACACTATCACAAACCAAAGTTCTTGGTTACTAAAGCCGCGGACCCAATTTGTTGTAATTTGGTAAACAATTTTAACCCTCAATCAGGAAAGTTTAAATCGCGGCGAGTACTGCAGCAAACTATAATATCTTGGTTACTTTGACAGGGCAAATCACTTGAGTATTGTGTACTCATGACCAGCGGGGAAAATCTTAGGTCATGGCGAGTCCTTCAACAAACTAGAAGAAAAATGACACAACCTGTTTGTATTTGGTATAACTCTCATCGAGGAAAGTTTAGATTATGATGAGCAAGAACTCTAGGTTACTATAACAAGACGGAACCTGTGGGTATTTGATATATAGGGAAGTTTAGACCGTGATATTAATCTCGGTTAACCCATTCCAACATAATGATGCCTTTAGACGCCCATCTAAAAATAACTTTAGAAAACATCGTGGAAAATGAAAAATGCTTGGTACAACTTGTTACAAGCAATTTCCTCATCATCGACAATGTTTTCTACCCTAAAAAATAAATTCTTTTAAAATTTCAAAAAGTTTAAATTGTCGTCTATAACTCCTCAATTTGAATTAGTCTACAATTCTGTCGTCTTGTAATGGGTGAATGTAGCAGAGCCCATCCTTTCGGTATTGGGTACTCAAGTGTAACTCTCAGTGACCAATATTTAGATCATAGCGAGTGCCACAGAATAGCAAATATAACATTTGGGCTACCGTACAGTGTGAAAGCTGCTGACCGATGTACTCTTAGCAAGGGGAGCCCAAATGTAAAACTTTGTTACCTATCTGTAAGAAATACCTGTCGGCGCTTAGCGGAAACAAGCTTAGATCGTTGTGACTACAACAACTAAACAAAGCTAACGTCTTTGTTGTGATCAGGAGATAAAAGCGTTTGCAAAGAAATTTCTTGGAAATCCGCTATTGGTACTATGAACGTAACAGCTAATACTTCTCGAACGTAGTTCATGGTTAGAGATTTAATCACATACCGTGAATGTTAACATTGGTGGATTTGATGGTTTGGAGATGATATGGACGTTTAACCTTTATTATACCGAACTATTGAAATCTCTACCAGAGTCATTTGGTCCTTTTCAGGATTCTGTTTTCCGCCCCGCTTGCCTGTGGCGCCTACTTTTGTCTATGGTATGTTCCACAATTTTCGGAAGTCGGGAAATTCGTTTGGTATTTCTGTTTCTATTGCTCATTCCAAATGCTTTTATCGGTAAGATTTTTGCTCTCGCTAATATTACTAAAAGTAGTCTCAAACTATTCCAAGGTTATTTGTTTGTAACGATTTGAACAAAGTTAAGATGAAATTAATGATCGGCGCGGCCACAGATCAGTTGTTGTGTATAATTTATAAAACGAACCTGAAACGTAGACTTATCATCTATATATCACAGACTAATCCGTTCCAACTTACAGGCATAAAAAATAAAGAACGGTGTACGGTTCGCGAAACTGGCAGATTGGTGATCCGACAGGAAATTCAATTTCCAATGGTATGAGTTTGCAGAATTTGTGGTCAGTCACACGTAACAAATAGTAAAATGGTTGGTTGGCGACCCAAACGTCGTAACTACAGCTTGAAATAGCTTAGGTGCGACGTTTAAGTCACTAAACTAAAAAGAATGTGTCATATAAGTATCGGAGTACTTCCGGTCTAAATAAATGATCTGATTGATTCCTTGATTGTGAGTCGCGATCCGTCAGTTTCGAAAGTATTACGAGATGCTACATTGTACCAATAGTTCGACGAAGGGCCTTTATGAATGGTTTTATTGTTCGAATCATTATGGTAATCGCTACATTGTCTAATTTTACTACCACGTTTCTTACATTATATGAAGAAAATTTCGGCCCGATGAAGAATGTATAAGATACTCTTGTTTACCACTGTGTTCTCAATCTATGGGTCTTAACTTCAAACTCTGCAAATATTTCCTACATTTGGTAAAACTCATCACAACAGGCATCAACAGTCTCTCATTATTTTGGCAGATGGTTGATAATTTACCGCAGAAGTAAGATAAGCAGCTGGCGAGCCGGTAGTCATGAATGGTGTTAAAATTACTTATAGATTAAAAACTGCAACCTAACTAAAATACTGTTGAAAGTGTTATTAAACCAGTCGGGTCATTTACCCGATCACGTCAATATTTCAGAGCCTCCACGTGCCTTACACATCGATGACAATGGCAATTACACCCAGTCAAAAAGAGAGGGACTCGGTAACAGCATATAGTAGGCATTAAACGTTTCTCTTTGTTTTTGTTCCTTAGTTAGTGAGAAAATACCGAGCATTTGTGACCCGTCATATTCAAGATGATTCCATTATTAAAAACAAGGTGCCAAATTGTCACAAGATACGCCCGTCACACTGCTTAATATTAACTGGGGATTAGAATAGAACTGATGTTATTTTAAATGAATATTTTTTGTCAAACAAAGTATGAAAAACAACAAAGGGCAATAACTCAAAATATACGCTAGGTAGAGTTATGGTTCTTGTACACTGCACTCCCACTTGGTGAGCTCTATCCATCCATGAAATTTCATGATTCTAGCTATTATAATTTTAGAGACATACTCCGGACAAGATTCAAGTATGAAAATCAACAAAGGGCAATAACTCAAAAAATAGGCCAGGTAGAGTTATGGTTCTTGTGCACTGCACTCCCCCTTGGTGAGATCTATACACACAGTAAGTTTCATGAACCTAGCTATAATACTTTTAGAGATATACTCCGGACAAGATTCAAGTATGAAAAACAACAAAGGACAATAACTCAAAAAATAGGCTAGGTAAAGTTATGGTTCTTGTGCACTGCACTCCCACTAAGTGAGCTCTATCCATCCATGAAATTTCATGATTCTAGCTATTACACTTTAAGAGATATACTCCGGACAAGATTCAAGTATGAAAAATAACAAAGGGCAATAACTCAAAATATATGCTAGGTAGAGTTATGGTTCTTGTACACTGCACTCCCCCTTGTTGAGATCTATCCACCCATGAAATTTCATGAACCTAGCTATAATACTTTTAGAGATATACTCCGGACAAGATTCAAGTATGAAAATCAACAAAGGGCAATAACTAAAAAAATAGGCCAGGTAGAGTTATGGTTCTTGTGCACTGCACTCCCCCTTGATGAGATCTATACACCCATGAAATTTCATAATCCTAGCTATTATACTTTTAGAGATATACTCCGGACAAGATTCATGTATGAAATACATCAAAGGGCAATAACTCAAAAAATAGGCCAGGTAGAGTTATGGTTCTTTTACACTGCACTCCTTCCTTGTGAGCTCTATCCATCCATGAAATTTCATGATTCTAGCTATTATACTTTAAGAGATATATTCCGGACAAGATTTATGTATAAAAAAAAACAACAAAGGGCAATAACTCAAAAAATAGGCCAGGTAGAGTTATGGCTCTTGTGCACTGCACTTCCCCTTGGTGAGATCTATACACCCATGAAGTTTCATGATCCTAGCTATTATACTTTTAGAGATATACTCCGGATAAGATTCAAGTATGAAAATCAACAAAGGAGAAATAACTCTAAAAATAGGCCAGGTAGAGTTATGGTTCTTGTGCACTGCACTCCCCCTTGGTGAGATCTATCCATCCATGAAATTTCATGATTTTAGCTATAATACTTTTAGAGATATACTCCGGACAAGATTCAAGTATGAAAAACAACAAAGGGCAATAACTCAAAAAATAGGCCAGGTAGAGTTATGGTTCTTGTGCACTGCACTCCCCCTTGGTGAGATCTATACATCAATAAAGTTTCATGATCCTAGCTATAATACTTTTAGAGATATACTCCGGACAAGATTCAAGTATGAAAAACAACAAAGGGCAATAACTCAAAAAATAGGCCAGGTAGAGTTATGGTTCTTGTGCACTGCACTCCGTATTGATAAGAAGAATATAACTGCCAAGTTTAAAGTCAATTGGACTTACGGTGACAGAGTTATGCTCCGGACAAAGAAGTGGACACCGCCCGGACGACTGGACAACCGGACGCCTGGACACCCGGACGCCCGGACACCACGGGTGATCCCATAATACGTCCCGTCTTCGACGGGCGTATAATAAATAATAAAAAAAGATATCGGAGCCAGCACAGATCAAGTAGAAATGGTATTTAAAAAACAGTCGACTAGTCAGACAGAATGGCAATTATACATTTAGACCTAAATATAAAAGTTTAGTCACTGGTCGGCCTGCACATTCTGACGAGGATTGGTGTTTTTTGCACAGTCCAAGTGGTCCCTTTTGGCTTAACGGCTCAGAACTGGCGCGAACGTCTGAAATCTTACTTTGTAATGGTCCTTGTTAACTCTCAAGGAACTCCGTTTGAACAGCTGCAATGAAAATTAAAATGTTAAAGGCATATGATTTACACCACCTTTTTTTTCAAAATTAACATTGTTCGGTGAATTTATCTGGATTGATGTTTGTGAAAATCTTAACAGACATATCGGCCTACCTCTTTTGTTCATCAATTTTTTCTTTTTGTGCACGATTAAACTTTTAAAAACAAACTGTTAAAACAATAAATTAAGATATTGAATTGCAAGAAAAAAAATATCTGAAAAGCACCCATGAGTAACGAGGGTAACTGTCTTCCATTTCTTAAACACCCCTGACCAAAGCACCAGCTATTGATTCGCCCATCTGTATGGTGTACCGTTTGTGTCAAGCGTCATCGCCATGTCGTGTAAGTATAAATGATAAAGGACACCCATAAAATAAGAGTGGTTGGTTGCGCTAAAAGTTGAGCTTGCACTCGTTGTTAATGTGTGCACAGTTCAAATGCTTGAACGCGCACACTTACATAGTAAGCACTTACATTTTATTCATGCACTATAAATCGCATGCATTTGAGAGCTCATGTTTAGGCCTTGCACCTATTTTTTTAAGTGCACAACTTAAAGTAAACTTTTGGCCATTTGGAGTCGTTTGTTGTTGTGTGTGTATTTAGGAATTGAGAGATTTCTAAGTGGGTTTACGCAAATCAGTAAAGTATAATGCGACATTTTCAATTCTTGTAATAATAGTTTGGGGGACAAGCCCCCCTCCATTCCTGTTACTATGGTCTTGCATAAAATATTAAGAGTCCACATATAAGTTTTGCATCTAGAGTGTATATGTTTGATGGAGTTTCCAGATGGCCCCTTTTCGAGTAATGTAAACCTTAACAGACATCAGCTGTTGGTAGAAGTATGAGATTTTAATTTGAACAAAACAGAGACAATCTTCTGGGTGCAAGATTCCTCTCCTCCTCCCCCCCCCCCCCAAAAAAAAAAAAAAAAAAAAAAAAATCCGACATTGCACCTTTACATCCCAGGAATGGTCGCGGAAGCAGTGGGCGTGTTATTGGCTGTGGTGGTACAAGGACAGCTAGTTAGTAAATATAGAAAGTCTGGAGATTGTGGTGAAGATAAAGAAATGACAGAGGATGATCTCAAAAAGGAGGTAAACTGACTTATATCAAACTGTATTTCATACTTTAGATCTTAGATTGTCCGTTAGCATATGAATAAACAAGAGGCCCAGTGGGCCTAAATGGTCACCTGAGTAAAAGAGCACCAAGACAAGTGATTTTGTTTGAAAGAATTAGAAAAAGGTTTGGTTGAAATCCCCTCAGTAGTTCTTGAGAAGAAGATGAAAATGTTTAAAAGTTACCAAAAATGACCCCCTTTAGGTCATTAATTTTAGGCACCCCTGACCTCCAGGCTTTTAATTTTCACAAATCTGTATAATCAGTAACCAATGATGATTTTCACCAAATTAGTTTGAAATTGGCTTAGTACTTCATCAGAAGAAGGTGAAATTGTGAATTTTTTAACATGATCAACTTTGACCTCTGGGTGTGGCCCCATACATGACCCCAGCGACATGAATTTCACAATTTATAATATACTTGTCCTAGTTGTCATGCACACAGAATATTTAAGCTCTGGCATTAACGGTTTATTAGAAGAAGATTTTTAACCCTTTCCTGTTTTTTGAAATTTTAGACTGGTCCAAAATCAAAGGTTTTGCAGACGACAATTCAAAGTTGAATTTATTTTAAAAATAATCATTCAGCAGGGTAGAAAATATTGTGGAAAAAGAAGAAATTGCTTGTTACAAGCAATTTCTTCTTTTTCCACAATGTTTCCCAAAGTATAAAAACACAGGGACGTAAAAACCAGTGATTATACAGGAAAGGGTTAAAGAAGTACCAAAAATTACCCCTTTTTGGCCCCTATTTGGGCCCCTATGACCCCCAGAACCCCTATTTTCACAAACTTGAATTGGCATCCCCCAATGATGCTTTCTACCAAGTTTGGTTGAAATCTGCCCAGTAGTTCTTGAGAAGAAGATGAAATATTTAAAAGTTACCAAAAATTACCCCCTTTTGGTCCCAATTTTAGGGCCCCCTGACCCCCCAGCCTTTTTATTTTCACAAATCTGAATAACCATTACCAAATGATGCTTTTCACAAAGTTTGTTTGAAATTGGCTTTGTACTTCATCAGAAGAAGATGAAAATGTGAATTTTTTAACATGATCAACTTTGACCTCTGGGTGTGGCCCCATACATGACCCCAGGGGCATGAATTTCACAATTTATAATATACCTGTCCTAGTTGTCATGCACACAAAATATTTAAGCTCTGGCATTAACGGTTTATTAGAAGAAGATTTTTAAAGAAGTACCAAAAATTACCCCTTTTTGGCCCCTATTTGGGCCCCTATGACCCCCAGAACCCCTATTTTAACAAACTTGAATTGGCATCCCCCAATGATGCTTTCTACCAAGTTTGGTTGAAATCGGCCCAGTAGTTCTTGAGAAGAAGATGAAATATTTAAAAGTTACCAAAAATTACCCCCTTTTGGTCCCAATTTTAGGGCCCCCTGACCCCCCAGCCTTTTTATTTTCACAAATCTGAATAACCATTACCAAATGATGCTTTTCACAAAGTTTGTTTGAAATTGGCTTTGTACTTCATCAGAAGAAGATGAAAATGTGAATTTTTTAACATGATGAACTTTGACCCCTGGGTGTGGCCCCATACATGACCCCAGGGGCATGAATTTCACAATTTATAATATACCTGTCCTAGTTGTCATGCACACAAAATATTTAAGCTCTGGCATTAACGGTTTATTAGAAGAAGATTTTTAAAGAAGTACCAAAAATTACCCCTTTTTGGCCCCTATTTGGGCCCCTATGACCCCCAGAACCCCTATTTTCACAAACTTGAATTGGCATCCCCCAATGATGCTTTCTACCAAGTTTGGTTGAAATCCGCCCAGTAGTTCTTGAGAAGAAGATGAAAATGTTTAAAAGTTAACGGACGACGGACGACGCACGAAGACGGACAAACGATGATTGCAATAGGTCACCATGACCATTCGGTCAGGTGACCTAAAAAAAAACTAACTGAGGATAATCAGAATAAACTGATAATCAAAGAAAAAATGAAAGAGAAAATGTAATAGGAGGGTTGAAGTGTTGACCGAGTGTTAAACTGTAAAGCTTCTGGTTGGGGGCTGCTGCCACACCTCGGGTCTTTACCTCACTCTTACTGACCTACGACCTCATATAAATCATCAGTCACAACAGGGTCTTTGGTCCTGGTGCACTCACATGATATAGTGGATCTGTATCTTTCAACAGTTAAATTTCAATTTAAGACGAAGGTTGTTAAACAAGTTAGTCTGGCCATTCTTGATTCATATCCTTGCCTCCTTGCCATTGAAACAAGGAATTTCAACTGATTTACGTATTTTCCAAATAGACCAACTAAAGATAACTTTTGCCAAATTTGGTTCATTTTAGCCCAACAGATTTCAGGAAGATGTCATTTAAAGAAATCCCTTATTTCTGTAAAGGCCCTACAGCTCTACTGCTTCCCTCTTTGGAATCAAGATTCTAGAAATTTTAAAAGAAGTCAGCGTACCAACATTTCATAAAAAAATAGGGCTCTTAAGCCCTTTTTTCAAAATCATGGTTGTTGCCATGGCATCATTTTTTTCCAGGGGTTTCAATTCTGTTGCCTATTTTATAAATGGCATACATAAGGATAGTTTTCTGCAGAACTTGATTCAAATTTGCTGAACAGTTAGGGAGGAAATGTTGTTTAATTTAACTCATTGCCACTCAATAACACTTTTATGCCCCGATGAAATAATGATAAAAACACATTATGGCAAAAGGAGAAATGGCTTGTCCTTTTCCAGAAATGTTTCTACCATATTCATTAATTATTTTCAAATTGCACACATTTCGAAATCCAAAAACTAATGTTTCTAAACCAACATACCCCATTTTTTTAATGCTGCTATGAACTGATAGTAAAGTAAGGTTCAGCACTTACGTTTAGACTCTCAAACTGATACAGGCTGATGGAAAGAATGGCGGACAGACTGATGGCCAAAAGTAAATAGAAAAACCTGGTTTTGACAAAGGCAATAATTTGTTATAATCATTATATACAAGCATGTTTGTCATTTTTCTTTCTTTATGTTTTCTTATGATTTATTTCTTTTGTCCATTCACACAGATATATTCGTACTAATCATCAATATTTTATTATTTTACAGAAATGGTCCTATGAACTAGGTGCTATCATTGTCATAGCTGCTTACATGCTGTGTGCAATAACAGTCTTCTTTGGTACTAAAGAGAGACTAAGTAAGTTCTCAGACACACATTAGTAATCAGGCTAGAAATCCAATTGCTCTTTAAAATTTGTTTATCGAATTAATAGCTCTAAATATGATGTTGCAAAATTATATGTATTTTAAGAAAATAATTCATGTTAACTAGTCTGTAAGAGTCCTAGTTTTAAATTATGCCACAATGGTATAGCTTTAAGCTCAAGCTTAAAATCATTTCAGTGTCTCTCATTTCTGAATTATTAGATGGATGTAGCTATCCAACATTTTCAAACACTGTTCAGAAATTGAATTGCCATCAATGACCCTGAATATACAAGAAATATATTTTTCTGTTGAAAATACACAGATATTCAATAGCAGTGACTGTTTAAGAGATTTATTATATTAGAAATATCCTTTGTGTGAGAGCGCCTCACTTTAGGACAAAGAATATCCTACAATATGTTATTTTAATAGATATGGAAACTGGGGTAAAAAATCTATTTAAAATCGAATTTAAATGGGAATCATTGTGCTTCTTTTGTTTATATTCAAGCTAAAGTTATTTCCAAAACACTGTTAGTCCTACCCTTTGAGGTTTGTGTACTACACTTAATGCAATAGCTATATACTGAAATGCCAAATTTCTAAAATGATTTTTATTTCCAGATATAACTACAGGTGATTCAGGTGGATTTTTTAGTGGAGTGAAAAGTGTCCTTTCGTTTAAACCCTACATTATTTTGAGCACATCATTTCTGTTCCTCTCTCTAGCCTTAGCTGTAGGTAACCTCCTTTTTTCTATCACCTGCCTTTCAGAAATATATTATCTTTCAGAAGAAATGGTAAAATTGAGAATTCTTTTTGAGAATCAACAAGATGTGTTTGTGAAACACCATGCCCCCAAAACAGGAATTCTTTAAAAACGGGTGATTTTTATTGATTTTTTCTCTATGTTTTAGGGAAAAGGGTTAAAATTTTGACCTTGACCTTGATGAAATGACCTTCTCCAGTTGCACCTTGTTGAGACCTATCTACATACCAAATATTAGCATTGTAACTTAATTAGGGATGAAGTTATAGGAAAATGTTTAGTTGGCAGGTTAAGTTTTTGAGTAGCATTTTAGGGAAAAGGGTTAAAATTTTTTTGACCTTGACCTTGATGAAATGACCCTCCCCAGTTGCACCTTGTTGAGACCTATCTACATACCAAATATTAGCATTGTAACTTCATCAGGATTGAAGTTATCGGAAAATGTTTAGTTGGCAGGTTAAGTTTTGCAGACAGACGGACAGACAGACGGACGGACAGACGGACACCGGTAAAACAATGATCCCGATCTTATCAATGCGGGGGCATAAAAATATTCAAATTGATTTCATGATTGGCCCAGGGATGAATTAATGTCCTTATGCAGGCCTATATGAGACATTTCCAACCATTAACCAAGTAAAGACTTGGATCAGCCTGTACATCTGTATAGTCTTATCCGAGTCTTCTCTATGAGCTGTAATAGACCAAAAGCTTCTTCAGCAAAAATTCTAAAAGCCCTGAGTGGCAATCTACACTTCAAGGACAGTGGTTGGAAATGCCAGGCTAGGAATTATATTAATCCTTTCCTATACAAACCTGGGATTTTACGTGGCCATGATCTTATACTTGATAAAACATTGTGGAAAAAAGAAGTTACTTGTCATTGAATTTGAACCAGTCTGATATTTAAAAAAACGGAAAGGGTTGAATAAATCTATGACATGACTTTCAAAATTTTCTTTTCCTTTAACCCTTTCCTGTACCAACTCACGATTTTATGTTGCTGTGGTTTTAAACTTGAGAAAGCATTGTGGAAAAAGGAGAAATTGTTTGTAACAAGCAATTTCTCCTTTCTCACAATATTTTCTACCACATAGGTCAGTTTAATCTCAAATTACAGGCATTTTACATTGTTGTCTGCAACCTCTTCCAATTTGGACCAGTCTAAAATTTCAAAGAACAGGAAAGAGTTAAGATGCTTTTGCTTTGTAATAAGTCTAACTTTCTGGAGTCTGTTATTTTCTATTCAGATTGTTCAGGGAAATTTGGCCTTGTATTGCACTCATGCTGTTGGACTAGGAGACCATTTTGCTAATTTCATTCTAGTTTTACTTGTAAGTAATCATTTAAGATGATATAAGATTACAGATAAAAGGAAGATAGAATTCAAACTTGCCAAGAATAGACTGTTAAAAGTATTGATGAGATTTGTTATCCAGTCATTCATTCAAGAATTAAATCTGCACTGTTGATTGTGGTTACTTAACTTCAACTTAGAAAGGCCTTCAATTAAGAAAGGCCACGATGGTCATAGAAGATTCACTTAACAATTATGAAAGGGAAAGTTCAAAGCAGGTCTTATTTGTGAAGACATAAGTAGTATACAAGATATTTAAAACTAAACTCAAGGTGAGCTATTGTGATCGGTAATTGTCCGGCGTCTGTCTGTCTGTCCGTAAGCAATTATTAAAAATCTTCTCTTCTTAAACCATAAAGCCTAGAGCATTGAATTTGGTACATGTCATCACCTATTGACCTTCTACCAAAATACTTCATAGAATCACCATATTCTGAAAATTAAGCCTTTTCTGTGCGATCCCAGATTTTACAAAGGAAATATTTAAAAATCTTCTCCTCCTAAACCATATGGGCAAGAGCTTTGATATTTGGTATGTATCATCATCTATTGAACCTGTACCAAAATACTTCAAAGAATTACACCGTATTCTGAAAATTAACCCTTTTCTGTGCAATCCCTGATTTTACGAGGAATAAAGAAGGAAATCTTTGAAAATCTTCTTCTCCCAAACCATAAGGCCTAGAGCTTTGATATTTGGTATGTATCACCATTTATTGACCCTCTACATAAAATACTTCAAAGAATTACTGTATTCTGAAAATTAGCCCTTTTCTGTGCGAACCCTGATTTTACAAATCATCAATATACTTAGGATTAAAAGAGAAAATCCTTAAAAATTTTCTCCAAAATAATTAGACAGAAGGCTTTGCTATTTCGAATATTGAACCATCATACTCAGGGGAGCGATTTAGGACCATTATGGTCCTCTTGTTTATTTGTTCCCATTTTCAATAAGGGCCATCTATATGACAGTAGTTTGTATGTTTCATCAAGATTGAGCAAAATTTGTGGACCCTAGAGTGTAAAAAATTATATTCTTACAGTCCCTTTTTCCAGTTTTCACAACTTATGACCTGGAAAACATTCTGATAGAGTTTCATAAATTGAACTAAAGATGAGGCCTGAAGGGTAAAAATTCTTAGATAATTAAGGCCACATAATACATGACAGATCGATCACAAAAGCTCACCATGAGCATTTTGTGCTCAGTTCAGCTAAAGAGAGATAGGTTGTCCAGGGACAACATGTCAAGCCCACTGATTTGTACGGAGAATGCGGTGCACAGAATGTTTTTACTAAACTCTTACCTTGACCTCGGACATATCACAACAAACGTTTTGCATGACACTAGCACTCACCAAGTACAAATCGCATGACACTTGAACTCATCAAGAAGAACAACTGTGCCACATTATTTTCAAATCCATCCATGACTATGGAATTTATGCTGCTGTTAAGGACAATTCCTTTCACCTTCAGCTTTGACCTAGACCTTTAATGTATCACAACAAACATTTCACATGACAATAGCCTTCATTAAGAAGAACAACTGTGCCAAGTTAATTCTAAACCCATCTATAATGTACGACATATGCTCAGGACAAGGTCAATTTGTAGTTTGACCTTCAACTGTGACCTTGACCTAGGACATATCAAAAAACAAACATTTTGCATGACATTAGCTCACATCAAGAAGAACAAGATGTGTTTGTGAAATACTATGCCCCCGAAACAGGAATTCTTTAGAAACTGGAAAAGGGTTAAAATTTTTATCTTGACCTTGATGAAATGACCTTCCCCAACTGCGCCTTGTTGAGACCTATCTAAATACTAATAATCAGCATTGCAACTTAATCAGGATTGAAGTTATAGAAAATGATTAGTTGGCAGGTTATGTTTTGCAGACAGACAGACAGACGATCGGACAGACAAATGGACAGACAGACAGGGTAAAACAATATGATCCTGTTCTTATCAATGTGGGGGCAAAAAAACTGTGCCAAGTTATTTTCAAATCTATGGATGAATGTAGAAGTTGTACTACCAATAAGGTCAATGTTGACCTATGACCTTTAACTGTGACCTTGACCTTGGAGATATCACAACAAACATTTCACATGACACTTGCACTCATTATGAAGAACATCTGTACCAAGTTAACTTCAAATCAATCCATAAATGAATAAGTTATGCTCCAGACAAGGTCAACTTTAACTTTTCACCTTCAACCATGACCTTGAAGGTATCACAACAAATATTTCCCATGACACTGGCACTCATCAAGAAGAATAATAATGATAAGTTATTTTCAAATCCATTCATAAATGTAGAAGTTGTGCTCTGTACAAGGTCAATTTTGACCTTTGACCTTCAACTGTGACCTTGAACTTTGACGTTACACAACAAACATTTCCCATGACACTAGCACCCATCAAGAAGAACATCTGTGCCAAGTTATTTTCAAATCCATCCATAAATGTAGAAGTTATGATCCGGACAAAAATCCAGTTGGACAAACACAAGAATGAATGCACACACCAACACAGAAGCAAAATTGTGACAGCTATGTCTTGCACACCATAAGTGGGCTCGACAAAATTTGTCAAAAGACTACAAAAAATTACCAGTCAAAATGCCGACACTCGAAAATTCTACTAATTCAGCTTCTTCTCCAGACGATTTTGTCACAGACTAAATGAAATGAGCAGTTTTGTGAAACAAATTCTAGAGTTTTAATTTAATATACTTGAAATTGTCTTTTGAATATTAGACCCTTTCTCCACTTTCAGCTGTGTGCAATAGTCGTGATGCCCATTTGGCAGTTATGTATTGGCAAATTTGGTAAAAAGACAACATTTGCAGCTGGTATGATGGTGAGTATGTGTCTTTTCTGTTAAAATCTGGCTAGCAAAAAATGAATGCAAAAAATGAATTCTACATGCTAAATATCTAAAGTCCACATACTCATGGTGTTTGAATACATGTATTTACATAATTAACCAAATGATATAAATATCTATATAGTTGAGCAGTTATCAATTGGAAACTTCACTTGTGGATAAATCTAAGAAAAGAGAAGTGATATGCTCAAGAATCGAGTTGCTTCATTTTAGTTTTTTCTCTTTTTGTTGTTTTTCTGGTTTCAATTTTATCTGGAGTAAATATCTAAAAGTATGGTAACAACCAGCTGTAAATAGACCTCAATGAGGTAAAGTGCAATTCTTACTTACTTGTTTTGTAGTTTTTCCTTAGTTGGTTTTCTAATTTCAATTTTGAGATATAATAGCCTTCAACCTGTTATCTCATGGGTGGAACAGATCTTAACCCTTTTCAGTTTTTCAAAATTTTAGACCAGTCAGAATTCAAAGGTTTTATAGACAACATTTCAAAATGTATTATATTTGAAAAATAATTGTTCAGTAGGGTGGCAAATATTGTGGAAAAAGAAGAAATTGCTGAATTAAATTTTGTTAGGGACACTTCTCTGAAAGATTAGAGGACATCAACTCAAAACTTCATGCATGGATAGACACAATACAGGAGAAGTCAGAAGTGAAATGCACAAGAACTTTAACTCTGGTTTCCTTAAGCTTGGAGTTATTTCCCTTGTTGATTTTCAGACTAAAATTCATGTACATGTATCTGGAAAAGAGTAATAGTTATCATTCTAAACTAAATGGGTGGATAGGTATCTTCCAGGAGAAGGAAAGTATACAAAAACTATAACTCTTACCTTCCTAATTTATGAGTTCTCTTGTTTTTCTGGATCAAATTTTGCAAGAGCATCACATGCCGATGCCAGCAGCAGGCTGTTCAAGAGCTTGATAGTGGGTTAAATCTATAAGTTGAAAACAATGGCTGAAGTGCTGTTACTCTATTATATTGTGCTTATTGAGGTGATTCTTGTCCATAATATCCTCTAGCAGTTTCAGTTTTGGTCAGGGATGGCTGTGAAGCTCTTGTTGACATATCATAACCAAATCTTTTGTTAATAAAGAAATATGTATGTACACAAGTGCATGTCATATTGCAATGCAATACAGGAGTCCCCCATCGGATTTAAAAAAGTCTTTTTTTTATAATTAATATTTTGCCAAACAAGACCTGGTTTTGACGTCCTTAGAGTAAGTTTAGGAAAACATTGAGAGAAAAGAAGAAAATGCTGAAAATTAACATTTTCTCCCTTTTCCAATATTTTCTGTACTTCATTGTTCATTATTTCTTTATTAATAACATTTATTGTGTCATCTACAGCAGCTTTAATTTGGCTACATTCTAAATTTTTGCCCTTTGTGGAAAGGGTTTACCAGATTTGGACATATAAGGGTAGACAAGATTGAGATGACAATAAATAAAAAAGATTATAAAAGCAATGACTGGTTTTGACATCCCTAGCAAAAAATACTTTAGTACTTAGAAAGAATAACTATAAAAAGGATGCGGCAAAGTAACAGTTCTTGTACATAACACTTCTGCACACTGTGATCTATAAGTGCACAAAGTTTGAAGCTTATAGCATGCATAGTTGAGGAGATACATTCCTAAAAAATGTAGAGATAAAAATAACAAAAGGCAATAACTAAAAAAAAAGGTGTGGCAGAGAAATGGTTCTTGTACATGACACTTCTCCACATTGTTAATTATAGGTGTATAAAGTCTGAAGTTGCTAGCAACTATGATTTAGGGGATATGTTAAAGACAAAAATGAAAAGGTAAAAACAAAAAAGGGCAATAACTCTAAAATTAGCTTGGCACTTCTCCACATTGTGATCTATAAGTGTATCAAGTTTGAAGTTGCTAGCACTTATGGTTTAAGAGACATGTTCCAGACAAAAATGTAAAGGTTAAAAAACAAAGGGCAATAACTAAAAAAGTAGGCATGGCAGGGTAACGGTTCTTGATCATGACACTACTCCACATTGTGATCTATAAGTGTATAAGTTAAAAGTTGCTAGAACTTATGGTTTAGGAGATGGTCCAGGCAAAATTGTGACGAACTGTCAGAATTGAGCAAACCTATGGTCCCCCAACCGATAATTGGTGGGGAACTAATGAACACCTTTTTAAACTACAGTGCAAGTCCCCATCTTTAATTTTGGTTTATTTCAGATATTTGTACCCTGTTTAATATCCGAGCTCTTTATACCAGACAATGTGTACGCCTACTATTGTGTATTTGTGGTTGCTGGATTTTCCGTCTCAGTGGCTTTATTATTACCCTGGTAAGTGAATTAATGCACATTGACAGCCATGATCATTTTGGGTGCAAAGCAATTGATATATATGAAATTTCAAAATAATCAAGAAAAGGAAAAAGCAAAAAAAAGCATAATGAATGATTTATGAGCTATCGATAAGAAAAAAAAAATTGTGCCCCTTGAATTGCTTTTTGTTCCACAGGATCACTGGTAACTAAAATTTATATTGATATATTTATTGTAAAAATAATAAAAGAGTTATCAAAGGTGAACATATCTTTCATTTATTCCCAGAAATCCTACTTTTTAACAACCCTGTAGAAAAAACTTATAATTAAGAAAGTGTTTGTTACAAGACATAGGATTCTGTGCTTCTACTCATTTCAATATAGAAACCTTTTAAACCATTATGTAGGAAAAAGTTATGTAAGAAAACATTGTAGGAACAGGAGAAATTGCTTGCAACTTGCATTTTCTCCCTTTACGAACAATGCTTTCTATCTAACCTTTTATTTAATTTCAATTACGACTCAACATGTTCTATAACAATTTGATTTCATCAAACCCATCAATAACCTGACCACAAACCAAATTACTGTTTTGTAGGTCTATGCTACCAGATGTGATAGATGAATATATGTTGAAATATGGAACAAGAAAGGAATCCATTTTTTATTCATTCTATGTGTTCTTCAATAAACTTTCTATTGGTGTTGGACTAGGAATTTCACAAGCAGTATTAGCGTAAGTAAACACAGTAAATCTTGTATAATATCATGGGACTACCAAAAAGTGGTTGCTTCTTAAAATGGTCACTGGAAACACATTTTTGTGAATTATATAAAGAATTGATTGCACACGTAAATTCTTACAATATTCTCTATAAATCCTCATGGAGATAATTCTAGTGAGTCACAACAACACTGGATTTATGTATTGTATGTTTTTAGCAAAAATGATCAATTCTTCATGGGAGCTTTTGATTCTTAAAGAGAATTTTGATTGTGGTCACTTAAAGGAAGTGGTTAGTTAATAGAGGTGATTACTGGAGCCAGATCTGTAACAAGGTTAGTTAATAGAGGTGATTACTGGAGCCAGATCTGTAACAAGGTTAGTTAATAGAGGTGATTACTGGAGCCAGATCTGTAACAAGGTTAGTTAATAGAGGTGATTACTAGAGCCAGATCTGTAACAAGGTTAGTTAATAGAGGTGATTACTGGAGCCAGATCTGTAACAAGGTTAGTTAATAGAGGTGATTACTGGAGCCAGATCTGTAACAAGGTTAGTTAATAGAGGTGAATACCAGAGCCAGATCTGTAACAAGGTAAGTTAATAGAGGTGATTACTAGAGCCAGATCTGTAACAAGGTTAGTTAATAGAGGTGATTACTGGAGCCAGATCTGTAACAAGGTTAGTTAATAGAGGTGATTACTAGAGCCAGATCTGTAACAAGGATTGCTAGTCACGCGCACTGACGTCCGATAGTTTTAGTTTTACTTAGGTGTCAAATGACATTAATTTGTAAAATATGGCAAAGACCGCAGAACTAAAACTAATCAATGAAGAGCTACCTAAATATTGTAACTACAGTTTGAATATATTGTGGTTATACTGTTTGAGTCACCCAACAACAAAAATAATTAAAATAAGTGTCACAAGTCAACACTGTACTTCCATTAGAGGAGATAAATTTGATTGATCAATACTATTTTCTTATTGAAAGCCATGATTCATTAATGGTCTGTCATGATACCAACAATCATTTACCAAGGCTGCTTTTTTTTCTCAGTCTTAATTACCTGACAATGAAATTGTAGATTGTTCCAAATTCAAAGAAGTTGCAGATGATCTTTTAAAAATGATAGAATTTAAAAATCTTAGTATTTGAGGGGATAAAGTATTGTTGGAAATAAAGAAATTATGGTTCCTTCATTGCCCATAATTTTTTCCAAAACTTTTTTGGAGGGTCACAACATAGCAGGATAATCATGTTTAAGTCTTATCAATCAAACGAATGACCATCCATTAAACCATTCTCACTTAAGGACGCTTTTAGACACCCCAAAGAAATAAACTTTAGAAAATATTTTGGAAAATAAAGAAATTGCTTGTAACAAGCAATTTTTTCATTATCCACTATGTTTTTCTATCCAAAAGGTAAAAAAAAATCCAAAACTTCATCAGCTCTTAATTGTAATATGCAACTCCTTTTAATACGGATCAGTCTAAAATACTGTCGTTTAGTAAATAGTTAATGATTTTCCTTTCACCTTATAGCCTAGGAGGATATAAAACTGGAGAATGCACACAACCTGAATCTGTCGGACTTTCTCTACAATTATTGGTTGTTCCTGGACCAGTCCTCTTTACTCTCATAGCTCTGTTAGCTTTGTGGATCTACCCAATTGATGAGAGAAGACGGAAGGAAATTAAAGAAGAAATTAGAGAATGGAGGTCTGAAGTATGCTTATATTAATGTCATGAAATAAATGGTTTACAATGTGACCAACTGCAGTGAACTGATAGTGAAACAGTAGCCCACTGAATATTTGTGATTGATAAGCCTTTTCATTACCCCGAAAACATAAACATAACACATGTAATGACCTCCTAATCTGCATAATATGTTATGTGGAATGCTTATATCCAAACAAACATTTATCAGTCAAGTAGCACAGTTGACTTTTGACCTATGTGAGCCAAAAATTAGAGGACTATTCCTCGGCAATAAATGTATGAAGTTTCATGGTTGAAGGTCATTTGGTTCTAGAGTTAGAGCACACAAACAAGGTTTACAAACAGACAGACAGACATGGTGAAACAAATATACGAACCGGCTACTTCGGGCATAATAATGCAGACAAAAACTTGTGTAAAAAGGAGAAATTGCCTGTAAAAAGCATTTTCTCATGTTTACCCTGAATAATGCTTAATCTTCAATTCAACTCATTCCTCCATGATCCCACTTTTTCAACTTTGACAAGCCTTAAGAATGTTGTTAACTAGTAATGGTTCAGTAATTTCTTTGATTTTAAACCAGTCAAGAATATTGTTTTCTGATTGGAAATAGGTTAACCCTTGTCATGCTGAATAAAATCTTCTACAGATTTATGCTAAAACCAAAGGACTGAAGGCACAGAAAGCACTAATTTTTGGTTGGTAATTATTTAGAAAATTAATGGTATAAGCAGTGCTTGTTTTAAAGTGGCAATCAGGAGGTCTAGACAAAGATCAGACTGCGTATATGTGCAGCCTGGTCTGTGTCTAGACCTCCTACTAAAACAGGAATATACCGGGTTCAGCACGACAAGGGATAATAACAACAAAATTAGCTAACATCTTTGTCTTTAATGTATTTCAGGAAACAAAAATCTGAAGCTGCTCCAAGTAAAAAAAAAACACCAGATCTTCTGACATCAGTTGGCAGTGTGGCCAGTTATAAAAGTATAGAAATAAGCTCTGAAGTCTGAGTAGTCCCTTGAAAACAGACTGTTTAAAACAATTCTGAATGGATTAAATTAGACATACAAAATCTCAGACATTTTTTTCTTCTAAGGTTTTAGAAAATTAAAAATATTTTATTCTGCTAGTGACATGCCAATAATCCTTATGGATAACTAACAGATTGCAGGCATTGATTGATTCAAAATATTCCTCCAGTCTTGATACTAGGGTTTATTTATAACACCTCAAGAAGAGGTCAGGAAAACAATGGGAAAAACAAAGGAATTGCTTGTGACAAGCAATTTCGTGATTTTCCAACACCAAACGACAGAAATCCTTTAAATTCTACCGATTTGATAATTCTGTCTGTCTGTCTTCTTTGAATTCGGAAAAGTCTTAATTTTTGTCTTCTGATAGTGCATTAAAAACAATATAAAGTTCATTACTACTATATTTCTCAGGGTACTAAAATGGATCAACAGAAAAATATTTTTATAAAAATCTTCATTTCATGTACAGACTTCCACAGCCATAAAACTGTCATGTCACAAATATCAAGAAATCACTTTCACATGTGGTAGATGGTTTAAAGAGTTCCTGAATTCATCAAGGTTTAAAATGGCTGACTTCTCTGATTGGTTGACATCATTCTGATAGATGATTGGTTGACTGGGATCACTGAACACAGTTCCATTAGAACCAACTACCTGTGAATAATACATATTATTTTTTGTATAAAAAGCCTGTTTGACATCATATTGAGTATGTTAAGATCTACTGATTTCTTCTCTAGAGTTGTAATTATCTAGATTGGTTGAAAAAGGAAACAAAGTCTCAAATTTCTTGATTTGAATTAAAAAAAGAAGAGGAAATAATATTATTTCAACAATTTTTTTTTTAAATCATCATTGTAAGCTCACTTGAGGCCATTGTGAGCTATTGTGATCTAGCTGTGTCCAGGGTTGTCCAGTGATGTGCATCTCCCATCAACAATCATTAAATAAGCGGTCACAATCAGCCAGATTCCCTTCAGCATTATCATTCAAACAATAAAATCAAGCCTATATGGTGAGTGAGTATTGCAAAAGCATTAAAGCAGTAGGCATAAAGTATTTCTTAAATTTACCTAGATTGTCATAAGTCATAAATATTCAATTCAGAAAAACTTAAATTGGAAATAAAACAAGCATTCTAAAGTATTGCAAGGCAATACCAAGTCCCTACCGGTTTTATATATATCCCTAGAGCAGTATTTTTTGGGGGTGGTAAAGGGGTTACTACCCCGCCAAAATGTTACAGTTGTATCAGATTTTATGAATAATTCTTAAACACACACACATACACACAAACAGAAAAAATAGGCGTCTCTTTTTGTTGTTAGCTAAATTATACTTCACAAAGTCATCTGTTCCAAGAGAATTAAGAATTAAGACCCTTAAGCCCAAGTCAACTTTGAACAAAAGCTTTAAAAATCTGTTTAGGATTGTGAATGCTTTTCGGTAATCAATATTGACTCACATAACAAAAACCACCTTCATATCACAAAGGGTTTAGAAAAAAATCTGGAAAACTGAAATTTCCTGGTAATTTTTTAAGTCCAGCATTCGTATCTTCCTTAAAAATAAATGGACCTAAACAAAACTTAAACTCGTTCTGTAACTCATTGATGTGGACTCACATACCAAAAATCAGCTCAATATCTTTGAGTGTTAAGAAAAAAAGTCCGGAAAACTTAATTTCCTGGTAATTTTCTAAGTCCAGCATCCGTATCTTCCTCAAAAATCAATGGACCAGAACCAAACTCGAACTTGTTCTGTAAATCACTAACGTGGACTCTCATACCAAAAATCAGCTCAATATCTCTGAAGGTTAAGGAAAAAGGTCCAGAAAACTGAAATTTCTTGGTAATTTTTGAGTCCAGCATCTGTATCTTCCACAAAAATCATTGAACCTTAACCAAACTCGAACTTTTTCTGTAACTAATTGATACCATCTCACATACCAAAAATCAGCTCAGTATCTCTGAGGGTTAAGAAAAAAAGTCCGGATAACTGAAATTTCCTGGTAATTTTCTAAGTCAAGCAGCCATATCTTCCAAAAAGTCAATCCCCCCGTAACAAAACTTGAACTTGTTCTGGAACTCATTAATGTGAACTCACATACCAAAACCAGCTCCATATCTCTGAGGGTTTAGAAAAAAAGTCTTGAAAACTGAAATTTCTTGGTAATTTCTAAGTCCAGCATCCATATCTTGCACAAAAATCAATGGACCGGAACAAAACTCAACTTGTTCTGTAACTCATTGATACCAACTCACATACCAAAAATCAGCTCAATATCTCTAAGGGTTAAGAAAAAAAGTCCGGAAAACTGAAATTTCCAGGTAATTTTCTTAGTCCAGCATCTCTATCTTCCTCAAAAATCAACGGACTCGAACCAAACTCGAACTTGTTCTGTAACTCATTGATGTGGACTCACATACCAAAAATCAGCTCAATATCTCTGAGGATTTAGAAAAAAATTCCGGAAAACTGAAATTTCTTGGTAATTTCTAAGTCCAGCATCAGTATCTTCCACAAAAATCAATGGACCGGAACCAAACTCAAACTTGTTCTGTAACTAATTGATACCAACTCACATACCAAAAATCAGGTCAATATCTCCCAGGGTTAAGAAAAAAAGTCTGGAAAACTGATATGTCCTGACTGACAGGCGGACGGATGGACAGAGGGACAGACAAACAGACAGACGGAGCCCAAACCAATAGTCCCCTTCGGCTTTCGCCAGTAGGGGACTAACAAAAGAGAAGACCTACTAACCTGGAGGCATTGCTTATACAGTAGTGACAATAAAAAAATGTGTCTATCTATATAAGCTTATAATGCAAGGCTATCTTTACTGGTAAAATGCTTACTTATGTAAAGAGAAGTGCAAGTTCACAATATTCATTCATACCTTTTTAGAAGAAACTGCCATAGCTACTTGTTGTTTTTCCTTTAGTTTCTTAAAAATTTCTACACATGATTTGTAAATCACTGACTTTTCCCCTGATTTTGCCATATTTTAAATTTCCCTGACTAAAATTCCCTAACTTTTCCCTGACCTTGAATTTTTTTCATTTTACCCCAACCGTGGGAACCCTGTTATTTATATGCTTGTGACATGGTATTTGATGGCAAATTTTGTACATGTGTATTTCTTCATTAATATGTATACTTGGAGAGGGGCAGAGTTTTCTCACCAACAATGTCTTTACACAGGGCATAGAACTTTTATCGTTAACAAAGTTCTATGTAATTCCTTGGTTGTTTATATATTATATGTTTTATGCTATTGTGTTATAATGATGTTATGTGTTGAGGATGTGTGGAATAAATAGACTGTGACTGTCAATCAAATCTATCAACCAATCAAATCATTCATTTTGACTGGAAGAGAAGGTTGAACTACGACATTGGCCAACATTTATGTGAAGCAGTTTCCTTGGTTTGGTAGCTTAAACATTGTAACTACAGCTTATTCAAGTTGTAGTTACAACCTTTAGGTTGCAAACCAACCATTTTACTGTTTGTTACAAGTAACTGGCCAAAACATTTTGAAAAAAACGTTGCTAAATATCTAAGTTTAGCTTTCTGTTGGAGCTCAGTGGTTAGGGCCAGTTAAATGTCAATGACTGAAAAGGTATATGACTATGTGGGAGTGTTTATATTAGCTAATTATACAATGACCTATTAGAGCACTTGTTTCGGGACAGAGAAAAAAGGGTTCAAATCCAAAAGATGTCAAATAGTATTTTTTTTAGATTAAATAAACCTGCTTTGTGTTATTGAAATATAGTATACCTGCAAACTAAGTTTTCTCTGATTGTTTCCTAAGTATTCATTTGTAAACCAGTCAACAAGAGATTCCTTGGTTAGAGTTTTCAGCACCATTATCTGAAAATAATTTAACATTGTAAACTATTACACTCTATACATTCATTGCTATAAAACAAAGTTTGATAGAAACCAATGACAAGAGGCCCATTGGCCCTAAAGTGCTCACCTGAGTTGATGACTATAGATATCAAAAAGCCCAAGTCACTAAATTTGTCCAGAAGTGAACTGTTATCAAATATTATAAATGAAATCAGAGCAAACAATATTACAAAGTTTCAAGGTATTTGTGAAGGAAAAATAGCATGTTCATTGCAAGAATGATTTTCAGTGACCTACCTTTTGACTCCATGTGGCCCAGTATTGAAAAAGACTGAATTTTAATAGAGAGATTCTTTCTAGCCAAATATCATGACATTTGAGCAAAATTGGGGGTTCTTGAGTGCACACAAGTTTTTCTATGATGTGAACCCCATATTACAAAAATCTGACTTGACAATGATTTTATTTACGTTCAGAGTAAATATCAAGTCAATTAAGCAAAAGCCAGTATCTACAGTGAATTAGAGGTATTTCTATGACTAATTGACCTTGTTTTTGATCCAAGGTGACCAAATGAAAACTTTGCCGAGATATCATGAAAACAAATATTCTAAATTAAAAGACTTTTAAAATAAAAATTTGGGTGCTAGAGTGCACACTAGATGTTGACACATGACACATTTCGCACAAGGAACACAGCATGATCATAATAGCTTACCTTAAAAGATATTGTTGAAGACAAAGATTTTGCTATAAAATGGATAACAAAGTGTTCTGAATTAATTGATTGATTGTTGAGAAATGTCAAGCTCTTATACATGCAAGATATATTTAAAACAGCTAGTTTGTAATACATTGAAAAGCAAATTTGAAACATGCATTATTTCTCTGTCACAATGTAACACAAGATGTAGTCAATCAAATGAAACAAAAGTAGAAAAAGTAGTCAGAATACCTTTGTTTATTCCTTGATTCAAATAAAATTGATCTCAAAATAAGGTTTTCTTCATATCCCCTCCTATTTGCAAACTTTTTAACCTACATTTCTATCATTTTTATCTCCTACTTTCAAAATGATTTCTGCTAATTATTGTACACTATGTTACCTCTCTTTGATATCTGTCAAAAAGGTATGTCCTTTCATGTATTTCTCTCCAGTATTTTGAAGCTTCCTGCTCTAGATGTGTATCTTCAACTTTTTTCTGGGTGATCACTGTTTCTATCTGTAATATCATAATACAAATGATGTTTGAAAGTTTCAAGTAGAAAAATTTTCAAGATTACTCTGACCTCTTTATGACTGTAAACTTTACGCCCAATAATTATGTGAACAAGTAACATTTTTGCAAAATTGTGGTTAATGATAAATATCTTTTTTGTGTACATGTACATTTCTACATTATTGCTATAATTTCATCTTATTGTAAGTATCAATTCCCTTTGTCGTGTCTCATGTTGTGATGTGAAGTGTCATCTTCACATTCAGGTATACAATTAATACATAGAGGCTGTTTCTTTCATTAGCTCACATATTGGTGCCTGTACTGGTGTATTCAGGAGGTCCAATTGAGAGGAATTAATCTAAGTTGAGAGGAATTAATCTAAGTTATCAGAACTTGATTCCCAGCATGATTTTTGGTCCATTCTAACATAATCTAGCTTTCTTTTGTGAACTGAAAGAATAAAGGTTTGGAAAGCATTGAGGATAATGAAGAAATTGCTTTTAACAAGAGCCATGTCGGACATGGCGATCCCCCACCATTAAAGCTTGATAGTAAACTGAAGCCAGTTAGATTTAGGCTTCTTGTGCACTGCGTTTCTTCTCAATGAGTTCATTAATAGCTATTACACTTTCAGAGATATGCTCCGGACAAAATCTAAGTCTTAAAAACAACAAATGGTAATAACTCCAAAATTATGCAAGCAAGAGTTGTGGGTCTTGTGCACTGCACTTCTCCTCAACGAGATCTATCCACCTATTAAGTTTCAAGTTGATAGCATTTATACTCTAGGAGATATGCTCCATACAAGTTTAGCGACGGAAGGACAGAATGTCAGAGACCATTACTGTATCCCCTTCGCCGAAATGGCAGGGGATAAATAGCATTTTCTTCATTTCCCACAATGTAATCTAAATAACAAGACAAAAGGATTTTAAAAGTTTCATCACTCAGAAGTTGTCATCTGCAACTTCTTTAAATTTTGGGCTGTATAAACCCAGAAACCAGCAGTAGAAACAGACAGTTCAGGCTTACCAAGATCAAACTCATCTCATAGAGGTTTCCATGAATACAGATGATCATTACTTCTGTTTGTAAATTCATTTTTGAAAGATTATGTTCACAATAACCTGTACTGAAGTGGATCTTTATAAATAACTGTTCCACATATTGTCCCACTTCCCCTCCCTCCATGTTCATGTGATAATTCATGCATTGTAAGTGTCTTATTTCCTGAAGATTTTATTGACATAGTGCCTACATCTACTTATTGACAGTATATCAGCAATGACGATCAAACAAGAATGGCATGTCCTACATTATATTGTATGTTTGCATACAAGCATGTTGTATACATTATTGAAGAACAGACAAATCCTGTAGTTGGTTTATGTAAATGTCAGCACTGAGATCATGTTATAATCTTTCATATTGTAGTTGAGGGTGCAAATTGTTGTAACTACAGCTTTAATAAAGCTGAAGTTACAACAGTTTGCTTGCCCACTAATGTTACAATGTTTCCAAAGAGTCAAAACTAATTACCAAATCTTCAAAATCATCTTGAGTCATCTTGTCTAGGATATCCTTCATTTCTAGCAGGAACCTCTCTATCTGGTCATCAACATACTTCATACTGACACAGAAAATGGACAAATAAATGGATTTAACCAACTGCCAGATGACACGTTTTTAAACTGGACAAAATTGAAAAGATTGCACATGACTATTTAAAGTACATAAGATTTAATCCATTCCCACACAACGATGCCCCTAAAGAAAAGCAATTTGGAAAACATTGTCTAAAATGAAGAAATTACTTACAACAAGCAATTTCTTCCTTTTCCACAATGTTTTCCATCTAGAAAATTAGAAAAAATTAACATTTCACAAACTGTAAATTTTTGTCTGAAACTCCTTTCAATATGGACTAGTCTAAACTATTGCAGTCTGGTAATGGTTTGATACAGAGAAATGTTTCAAGCAATTCCTCCTTTTCTCACAAAGTTTTCAATTCTTATTTTTCAACAGTGCATCAAAAAGCTAGATAATGTGTAAATGATTTAATTAATTTCATATATGGTTATAGGAAAAGTTTATGTCAAGTCACAAAGAAATGAACAATCTTGTTGAAATGATATTCTTAACTGAACATGTGTCAGTTTATCAATAAGAATAATTGTAATTTGTCATCTTTTTTCATGACAGAAATAAACTGAATATTGGGAAACAAGGAATTCTATCCAGTTGTTACAAGGAAATGTATAAAATGAAACTTAAGCCTTTTTAGACAATCCAGCTTAATACATGAAGTGACCAGTTATTAATATAAAGATGTGTTTTGCATCTCCTTTCATTGATATTAGATTAAGTTTTAAAAATAGTACCAGAGATATTGTTAAAAATGGTAATTTTAAAATAAAGCCCTTTTTCTGTGATTCAGCCACATAAAAATGTGAACATATACACAAACTGCTTTGAATTTCCTCCAGTGGTTCCAATGATATTGATTCAGAAAAGACAGACAGGTCAAACAGGATAGAGATGGGTTGACTGAACCAAAGCTTTATCTCCTTTGCCTGTGACAAGGGACAAATTATTGAATATGCTCCTCTCCAGATTTTCATTTAAAAATACACTGTATAATTATCTCTTTTTAAAAAAAAAAGCATTATACGCTTGTCCTTTCCAATGTAGGTAAAATGCCGGAGGTAAAAATGCTGTAGGTAAAAATGCTGCAGGTAAAAATGCCAGAAGTAATATAAAGTTCTAATATGTTTTCAATGAGTTTTTCTTTGAGAAAAATAATATTTACTTGGGTATTAAATCATTCACTAAATCCTTTTTGTTGCCTTATGTTTTATTGAAAATGTAAATGTTGCCTACAAATCCATATTGTCATTTATTGCATTTTTTTATTTTCTTAATACTGATTTAAGCAGACCATAAAGGTAAATTGTTAATTGATTGATAGATAATTAATTCATGAGCTTGTGTTATAAAAATTAGGGTCCAGATAAGGTAGACAACATTGTTGGAAAAGAAGAAATTGCTAATTTCAGGCAAGTTTTCTCTTTCTCATAGTCTTTTCTACAACTAAATTTTCTTTAAACAAGGTATTGGGTAATAGATATACCAAATAACCCAAATGGGGAAGATTTTTAATACTAGATCTTATACTGTAAATATTTGTTGTAATTTATAAATAGAAATTGTTTTTAATCTTCTGGATGATGAACCCTTTACCACAAAACAAAATGGTCTAAATTTAAAGAAGCTGCAGACAACCATCTTTAGTTGATGAAATTTTAAAGATCTTTGTCTTTTGGGTAAAAAGTAACATTTTTGTTGTTCATAAAAACAGCAACATAAAAAAATGCTTAAATAAGCTAAGTACCTTACTTTCATATTTTGATTTGAAAATAACATAAAGAATTTTGTAAACAATCATGGAAACAACAGCAACAACAATTTTAGAGAATGATTCAATGCCTATCCCCCCCCCCTTAAGAAAGTATGATTTTTCTCAAGGAAAACTCACTAAAACACATTTTTATACTACTTTTGATTTTTACCATTAGAGGTATGGTATTCTATCTACATCCTTTTTTACATCTGACATTTTTACACTAGAATTTTTACCTCTGGCATTTTTACTTCTAGAAATTTCACTGCACACCGTCCTTTCATTATTTTATCCTTCACATTCAATGATATGAACTAAAGTACATTTTCAAATGTGAAATTACAGACCAATTTCAATACCAAATAAGAGTAATGGTATTTATAAAATAAACATTCATTTTAACCCTTCTTAAGTCATTTTTTGAATATCATAACACATTTAGTTAACATAATGCCCCCTTTTCATGCCCCTAAAGTATCATGCTGAGGAAAACATGATGGGAAATGGACAAATCACTTGTTACAAGTAATTTTCTCCTAAAAATGTTCTCTACCCTATATAGTCCTTATTTCATTTAACCCTTTCTTTGAAATATTGTCTGCAAATTCTTTCAAGTTGAAGGAGATTAAGACTATTGTCTGGACATGGATTAAACTCATGTGATGATTCTAATATAGGAGACTCCGTGAGACAAGTAGAATTTTAAGAAATGAAAAACAAA
The DNA here is from genome assembly GCA_946902895.1 of Fragum fragum. NCBI lineage: Eukaryota > Metazoa > Mollusca > Bivalvia > Cardiida > Cardiidae > Fragum > Fragum fragum. Next base: position 9,689,478 of record OX336367.1, read on the forward strand.
ATATGGTGTTCTACCATGTAGCTTGATCTTTGATTGAAATTGTGCATATGTTTATTGTTCTCAAATACCGTGTAATCAAGGTTACAAAGTATTGCTCTTGTACAAGTACAAAGCAAATGATATTGAAATACATGATTACATGCATTAAGTCTAAAGAAATTACAAAATGTTAAAGTTTTGTATGACAATGACAATGACATAGATGATGACATGGCTATGGCAAAACATCAGGTTTTCTCTGAAAACGGCTAAGCTGAAATATTTCTATTTTCCCAAAATATCCATATATTTTCTATTAAGTACTAGTTATTCAATTTATACAACTTTATTATGGTTTCCTCAAGCTTCTATCATTTGGAACTTATTTATTCTTATGTCATCAGATAATGACTCAAGTTCATATATAAACCTTACTCAAGAAAGCTTTACTTCAAATGATATTGGAAAATGTTGGATTTAATTTGGTAAAGAAGACAGTACTACAAACTCTTCATTCCTTTTTCCGCACAAGCTTAAGCTTTATTCTCAACAAGCTGCAGCAAACTGATTTTACAGAATCCAACTAGTGTTTTTCATTGAAAAAAAAAAAGAGTCCTGAATTAATATATAAACAAATAAAATTGTTTTTTGTAAATTCTAAATCCCCAAAACTAGTCGGGAATTTAAATTCAAACAAATGAATTTAGGTTGGATCTCTATTTTACATTACATTATACCAATCCAATATATTTTTAAAGGTACTCCCTATAGGAAGTTTACCTTAACCTTTAAACTCCATACTTTATATCGATATTCTGGTAATATCATGCAATAGATGTAAGCAAGCCCATAGATTCATTCAAAGCCAACAGTCCAATACACACAATATTGATATTCAAACATATACACAAATATATTGATAAGGTACTTTGTTTAGGTACTCAATTCGAACTGATTAGTCTAAGAGTCAGATCTATAAATAGCTCACTTAAATTAATCCACCTGATATTTGATATTGACTTTTAATACATATAAATGGCTCACCTAAATTTATCCGCCTGATACTCTATATTGATACTCAGACCAATGATTCCTTCTGTCTCATGATTCATACACCAGACACTGTAACCTAATTGTTGCTTGGTTCTTAGTCTGTCAAAACAAGGCTCCTTCATTCTTGTCTAAAGATACAGGTACATGGCTTGTAATAGATTATACATAAGTACGAAAAGAAGAGTGAAAATGATCAACATTAAGAAAATGCTAATTGATCTAGACAAGTAGGGCTAAACTGTTACTCTTAACCCATTCCCACATAATCCCTCCTTTTAATGCCCCTAGGGAAAAATCTTTGGAAACCATTGTGGATAATGAAGAAATGCTTGTCACAAACAATTTCTTCATTATTCTCAATATTTTCTGCCCCAAATGACAAAGATTTTAAAAAAGCATCAACTTGAAATTGTTGTCTGCAATTTCTTTCAGTTTGGGCCAGTCTAAAATTTTCTTGTGTGGTAATTGGTTAAGCAGGCTTTGTTAATAAAGAAATAATAATTCTACCTCCTTATGTTACTTTCTTTCCAACATTTTGTCAAATTGACTAATGCTGGGTAGACCACCATTACAGATATATTTGTTTATAGATTCTCTTTTGTTACTTAGTTTGAAAATGAATCAAAGCAATGCAAAGAGGTGAGTGATTTTATTATGTCAGATTATTCATGTGATGTAAGGTCAAACATCCACTTACTAGTAGAACTTGATTTAGACAAGATTTCTCCAAGTTTCCTGGCTGACTAAGATAGTAATTCACAATACAAGATGTGGCATCATCAGGGTTGTAGCCATTTACCTGACAATAAGTCTTCTGCCTTGGTATTTCAAGAATGTTGTTCTGAAAAGAAATGTGAAAAAGTGTTTTAAATATGCCCCTATATTCAATTCACCAATCACGGCTGTCAATAAAAGAATCAATTAATCAAACTATTTATTTAAACTGGGAGTGAACTTTGAACTCTTACATATGACAACATTGATGTGAAGCATTTTTGTTGATTTGGCACTTAAACATTGTAACTATGGCTTATTCAAGCTGACGGTACAAGATTTAGGTCTTCAATCAACCATTTTACTTTTTTGTTGCATATTACTGGCAATAAATTTTGCAAAATAACGCTGTTTAATATTGAGTTAGAACTTACTTCCTTTCAGAGTCAGCAATCCTTTAAGAACAGGTATAGACTAACTGGTATCAAACAATAAATCATACTGAGCCAGATGTGTGGTATGATATGACTGAAATAATGTTAAAATGGCAATAAAGCCAATCAATCAATCAGTCAAGAGATATAGGCAAGGTCATTACTTTAGGCTTAAACCTTGACATTTAGAGAAGCCTGAATCAAGGTCAGCACACTTGTTCTCATTGAGACATACAAGGATGCAAATATTATCAGAATGAGACAATAGGATTCACAGATTTTTCAAAGAGTTTGCTTGCTGATGGCAATGACTAAAACAACAAGCAATGTTAAACAGACCAATTACCAGTAAACTGTTTCACAGACTGTTCTATACTAAAAACATTTGACCCTGTTCATTATATTTCAAACATTTCAAATACATCTTATATGAAGATTGAGTAGCCTAGACATTGGCACTACACATATTGACTGATTGTCTACAAAGCACTTAACCCATTCCCCCACAATGATACTTTTTGATGCACCTCTAGAAAAACATTGTGTAGAATGAAGAAATTGCCTGCAAAAATCCATTTCTTCATTTTTCCACAATGCATCTTTCCCAGAAAGTTGAACCAAAAAATGTATGAAATTTCAATTGTAGTCTGCAACTCCTTTCAATTTCGACTGGTCTAAAATTTTGTCATCTGATACTGGGTTAACAAAGGCTCTGATGGGTATGGATAGATGTATGATGTTATTTTGAGTCTTCTCTTTGTGAACATATGATTATTGGAAATGTTGTAAACAGACTCAATTTCAAATGTCAAATTTAACCCATTACCAGACAACAAAATTTTAGAATGGTTCGAATTACAAGGAGTTGCAGACAACAATTTTAAGTTTATGGAATTCTAGATTTGTTTAACTTTCTGGGTAGAAGACATCATGTTATTTGAAGAAATTGATTGTTACAACCAACTTCTTCATTTTACACAATGTTTTCCTTTAGAGGCGTGCAAAAGCATCATTTTGTTGGAATGGGTTAAGGTTGCAAACTTGACTGATCAAAAACCCTTTTTGTTTATGATGAAAATACAGCACTTAACAATTTATTTTCCAAAAATATTCACAAATTCATGTCTTTAACCCTTTCTTGGACAAAACCGGGATTTTACGTCACTAAGATTTTATATTTGAGAAAACATTGTGGAAAAAGCAGAAATTGCTTGTAACGAGCAATTTCTCCTTTTCCCACAATATTTTCTACCACATAGGATGATCAGATTTCAAATTGCATGCATTTTTCATCGTCGTCTGCAACCTGTTTCAAATTGGACCAGTCTAAAAATTCATAAAACAGGAAAGGGTTAATTTATGAGACATAAGCACCGTGATAATTGAGGAATTGACCTCTCTAAAATTGACTAAGCTATGCCGTCTGAACTGCAACTAAGCAGTTGAACTGAGGTCATAAAAAATTATTGTTGATAAAATGTTTGTTGTCATCCTAAATGTTGTAACTACAGCTTGAACAATCTGTAGCTAGCAGATTTTAGCCGTAAAACTAACAAAAATGCTGATTTTTTATGTCAAAATCTTGTCTAAATGAATGATTTGATTTTTTGTTTGACCCAGTGATCCATCCATTGTAGTTTAATCCTTTCTTTTTTTTTTATGAATTTTAGACTAGTCCAAATTGAAAGAGGTTGCAGGTGACAATGAACATTGGATATAAAATGACATGAAACCATCCTATATGGTAGAAAATATTGTGGGAAAAGTAGAAATTGCTTTTTACACAATGTATTTTCAAGTATAAAAACACAGCAATCCCTTGTTTGTACAGGAAAGAGTTAACAAGAGCAACGCCTACAGGTGCCTAGGCTCGGCTGTTGGGTGCTGGATAGTGAATAAAAAATCTAAGTTGAAAAGGGGCATAATTTGCACAAAATACATGTAGAGTTACCCCCCTTGATAGTATAGTTTCCTCTTTTGATAGTGAACAGGTGTGCCAAGTTTCAAGTGAATGCCTTCAGTAGAACCAGAGATATCACAAAATGTCAAAGTGTTTGCACGACAACAACCATAACGACAACACGGAGGCTATCGCAATACCTCAGGGTTTCTCCAAAAACAGCCTAGCTAAAAAGCTCTAGAATTTTGAAAGAAGCTGAATATAGTAGTTACTTATACTAACTGTACTTTAGATTAAAAAAAAAAAAAGCCAGTACCATACTGAACCCAATAAAATACAAAATAAGCCAAATACGATTTTTCTTTTAAAGATTCAAAGCTTTGATTCAAGATTATTTCAAAGTAATTGTCCAAAATACCTGAAATCAAGAGAGGCATATGTACAATCTGGAATTTAATTCTTAACCCTTGTAATGCTAAATAAAGTTATTTTAAAAATCAATTCAAAATCAAAGGGCTGAAAGCATTGGCAGGCTTGGTTGTGGATCATCATTGCATTTGCAAAAAATACACTTCTATAAACACTTCTAATTGCAATTGGACTAACAGGTGGTATAGACTAAGATCAGACTGCATTTATGTGAAGGCTTCTCATTGTCTATTTCTACTGTTACAACAGAAATATTTTAGGCATGACAGGGTCAAATTCAAAAGGCTAAGTTCAAAGTATAAATTTAAAATAAAATAGGAAAAAAAAAATCAATTCATTATTCCATGAAGTAAATATTTGGATTATAAATATACCTGGAGTAAGCCATTTGAATGCACATTTTGTAAACAAAGTTTTTTCAATACTTCATTATGGATTGTGACTGCCTCCTGAAAATAAACAATATACCGGTAAATCTGAAGTCTAATATGGCAATTTGAAATGTGTTTAATGCAACTTTTAACAGCATTTCTATCTTATCATGGATTCCTGGTTTTTCTCACACCAGTACTACCACTACATCTCTTCCGAGCCACCAGATGCTCATCAGTTGGCAGGAGACCAATATCAAAAAGGATATATGCCACGACTGGGGATCAAACCCTGGACCTCATGAATGAAAATCCGGTGTGCTACCAACAGTACTTCTAATGAGGCAGAGATAAGATTTAGAGTAAATAAGGCTTAGAATGATAGTTGGAATATTATTATACTTGCTATCTCTATGTTTCTGCCACATAATTTTATAACATCTTTTACAGAATTATTATAAGATGACACAAGATCACTCACCTTGGTTCAAATTTTAGCAGAGAAACATATTTAAAATTCACTTAAATAAAGCAGTATGCAATTAACTAAGTGGAAAACTTTTTCAAATTAAAACATGTTAATTTGACCTAGATACTGTCAAGATTAACATTCTAAATAAGTTTCATAATGGTTGAGCCAAAAACTTGGCCTGTGCAGTGTTGACAGCTTTTTTTCTTGAATTTGAACTAGTGACCTTCATTTTGACTGGGCATAGCATATACTAAAACTTAACCTGTAACTCTTGAGTATACATCTGAGCAAGTTTCACAATGACTGAGCTGAGAGTTCTGGAATCTAGAAAGTTAGCAAACAATATCATATGTTTTTTTATCAAGCCAAACCAATTTTTCAAGTTGATCTAGATATCATTTAAAGAAACACTTTGAGATGTTAATTATTTCTCTCAGTGGCTTTATTCCTAACAAAATCACAGTATGAGAAGTCTTACCTCTGGTGTTATATTCCCTATGACAAAACTTTGAACAAATCCTTCATGTAACAACTGTTTGGAGAACTTCTGCAGGTCTATTAGCTGTATTTCATCAATCATTCTATATTTGTCTATCATAGACCAGTATCTTTTGTATATCACAGAAAACCTCAAATACCTTCAAAACAAAGTGGAAACAAGATGTGTTTGTGAAACACAATGCAACCCCGCAAAAGGACTTAACTATGAAAAGTGTTGTTGACTTTTACATTAGTTTAAATAGAGTATTTTAGTGAAAGCGACAAGGAAATTTTTTTGGCATTCAACCTTGGTATGTGAGATGCGCATTATGGAGATGTATCATCATGCCAAATATTAGCATTGTATCTTGAATAGGCTCATAGTAATTGGCAATGTTAAGTTTTTTGGTTAAGTTTTGCAGACAGACAGACCAACAGACGGAAAGACTGAATGACAGCCAGACAGATGGACGACTGTAAAACATTATGCCCCCCGATCTTTCGATGCAGGAAGATAAAAAGTAATTCATTGCAGAATCATACTTGTGATAAAAGAACACACAGACATTGAAAAAAAAACAGCCTTGCATTTTGAGTCCATGGTAATAAAAGGCCTTTGTTTTCCATAGATAGGTACAAGATCATGATAGAATTATCATAACATATTCGGACCATTGATCATCAGAAATTTAACCACTTTACTCAGTTATAAGACTCAACAAGATGTGTTGTGAAACACAATGCCCCCACAATAGGACTTAACTATGAAAAGTGTTATTGACTTGATGGAGATGTATCATCATGCCAAATATGAACATTGTATCCTGAATAGGCTAGTAATTAGTAATTTTAGGTTTTTGGTTAAATTTTGCAGACATACAGACAGACAGACCAACAGACAGAAAGACCAAATGACAACGGTTAAACAATAGGCCCCAATCTTTCGGGGGCATAATGAATAATCCAGTCCAGCTAACATTATTTGCTGAGCCTTATAACTCAGAAGGTCAATTGAATAATGATCTGTTTTGAAATAAGAGTTTAGCTGTTAGATGATTCATTATAGTGTGGCAAGATGAAAAATAACTTACTTGGCTGCAGAATAAGGTTTAATCAAACTGTTATAGAATGATTTCTTCATTTGTGTTTTCATGGCAACAAAGAATTCCTCAGAACATTCAAAATTGATGAGCAAGTCTATCACAAGATTTAAAACTTCCTGTAAAATAATAAAACTACAGTACTTCATAAGGAAATTTTATATAAGCTGAATGTAGTTGAACTAAAGAAAAATCATATGATTGAGTATTTTTGAAATATGTATCTACATCTTTTGGACATGGCCAAATTTTAAGGATTCATTATATGTAAGTAAAACACTGTATCAAAATCTGAAATTACAGATCTTTCATTATCAGCTAAAAATATTTCAATCTTGAAATATAATTGTGGACATTTATTTTGAAATGTGTTTTAACTTCCTTCATGACAATTTCTCTTGGAACATAAAAAACCTATTCTTTGAGCATCCCCCTTATTCAAATTGTAGTCATCATTTTTTCTAAAGTAAATTAAAAGTTGGCGGTGCTGACATCTATATATACTTTATTTCTTCACCTCATGAGATAACTTTAAACTGGTCCAAATTGAAATAAGTTGTAGATGGCAATTTCAAGTTGGAGGAGTTCAGAAAATCTTTATCTAAACATTGTAGACACTGAAGCAATTTCTTCATCTTCCAAAATCATTACCTTTTTCAAAACTTGAGGGCATCAAAAAGCAAGATTGTTTGGGAATGAGTTAAATGGAAGGCTTTGAAACTAAGAGAACTATTTCTTAGTCTAAATAGCTGAGTTATTTTACCCCACCTGAGGATAAAGAACAAATTCCAGAGCCAAGTAGTTCCTACTCCAGACAAAGTTAGCAATCTCTATTCTGAAATGTGAAATTTCATTGTTGATTCATCAACCAGTATGTTGTGGATACTCTTTAGAACCTCAAAAGAGGATTCATCAAGACAATAACAATGGTGACTCACAAGAAAAGGAAAAAGAAGAAGTTCTTATCTAGAGATTAGTAGTAAGGCAAACTCACTACAAACACTCTTAACATATCCTTAAAACACCCACATGACAGGTAAATGTCAGCCAAACTGACATTTACGGAGATAACAAAAAATGATATGGTAAACTGAATAATTATAGGTTTACCAGTGTGAGGAATTGTTGGTATATTATTGCAAAACCACAAGGCTAATGGTTTGTCTAGAAAAATCTTGTCTTGTTTCTATGTAAAATAGGGTACCTAATTGGGACTCAAGGGGTGTTACAACTTCTTACAACTTTTGTAGAAGGCATTATTGTTGGTCAGGAGAATTATTTTTCAAAATTTTCCTCTTTACCAAAGAAATATCCCTGCCAAGTTTCAGCCTGGGCAGTTCAGGAGAAGGAGATTTCTAAAGAAGTTTTGGACAAATACGGGCAGTTAATTGATCACAATATGCTCAAGGTGAGCTAAAACCCAATCTTTCTTTCACTAAATTAAGACATCTTTTACCTGTAATTTATGGTTAAAACCATCAATTTCGATAAGAATTCCGTCTTGACTAGCCAAGGATGCACAAAGTATTCTGAAAATACAGTCAATCTATTGATATGATGTTCAAATCTTGCACAAATAACAAGATCAATCATAGTTACCCTATAACCCTTTGTCATTTGGCATAATACTGCCAGAGTGAAAAATATTAAAGTATACAAAAATAATCTCAAATATCAAATATTTTTTTGTTCTTGAATACAACATCTTTTGTTCTCACATGATATAAGCATCTTCAACAAGCTTTTGGTCCAAGGCCAAATAAATTTAAATCTTTTGGCACACAATGGAGCATTTTGATGCACAATTCAAATTATCAGAGAATAGAAAATACTTAACCGTTTACAACTCAATAAGAATTTTTACCGGACAAGATTAAGAGATGTTGCAGATGACAATTTTAAGTTGATGAAATTTTAAAATTAGTTGTCTTTAGAGGTAGAAAACATTGTGGATAATGAAGAAAAAGCATTTTCATCGTTTTCCACAATGTTTTCCAAAGCATTTTCTTTTGGAGTGTCAAAGAGCATGTTTGTGTGGAAATGGGTATAACTAACTAGTATTTTCTACATTCTCTACGTTTTCTGTTGATCTAAATACAAGTACTGGTTTGGCTACAAGAAACATGTAATCTGCCACCTCTGAACCAGTCTAAAAGTGTTGTTGTCTGTAACATGTTAAGGTTCAAAATTAAGTATACAAATAATAAGCGAACAAAAATGGGTGACTAGATAGACAGGCAGTTGATAAAGTGAATCAAATAAAAGACAGAGAATGTAAAAAAAGAAAAAATTACTTACTCATATCCTGCTAGAACAGCGGGGTAAGTAGGCTCTGAGATGTTTTGATTCAAAATCATCAAAAATAAATCTAACAGTGTTGAGCTGAAATGAACAAGAGTATATCAGATTTAATCTTGAACAACATGTGTTAATTCATTGATTGAATGAATTGGGTTTAATGCCACTTTTAACAGTATTTCAACCATATCGTGACGGTTGGATTCCTGTTATAACTCACACCAGTACTACCATTACATCCTTTCCTAGCCTCCAGCTGCTATCCCACTTAATTTTACGATTATCCAATCATTGGTGAGAGACAAATGTTGGAAAGGATATGGGCCAGGGATCAAACCTTTGACATCCCATGATTGAAGATTGTGAGTCTGAAAAATGTTAAGGTTGTAACTATAACAATCTCACTACTAAATTAGCACCTAAACAATGTCCCTACACTAGTTTCTTGTAAACAAACCCTATGCAATTAGTCATTTTGATACCTCAAAAACAACTAAGTCATAAACCAGGAAGTAGTTAACTTGCGGACCTAAATTCGGTAAGCACCATGTAGAACTTCTAGATGACTATCAAGTAAAGTTGATATTACCAATAGTTGCTGAGAAAAATGTGACAAATACGTATATCAGTTAATGTCTAAAAATCAACTAAGTAGTAAAACAGGAAGTAATTAACTTGCGGACCTAAATTCGGTAAGCGCCACTTGCAGACCTAAATTCGGTAAGCGCCATGTAGAACATCTGCATAACATCAATTTTCTAGTTAATACTTCCAATAATTGCGGAGAAAAATGATACAAAAATTATTGGCTATTGATTGACAGACAGATGGACCATATCCCCCCTACTCCTCCTCCCCTGGGGGTAAAAGTAAGTTATAAACTATCACAAATGATTCATAGTACTTTTTACCTGTGCTTACCTTTTTAATGATTCACACACAAGAGGACTTTGTACACTTACATACACAAAACCTGCAAGAAATTTCAATGAAAACATGTCAGGTATCAAATGCTCATTTTAATATCTAGGTTAATATCTAATCTACAACAAGTGAGGTAACAATCATAGTTTGGTTTCATTCAGTACATACATACAGGATATTACAAGAGTGTTTGTTGGTTATTGCTTTAATCTAACAAATCATTAACCATTCTAGTTTATTATCAATTGAGTAAATGTATGCTGGGAAACTAAGGATGAATTTACCGTTAAAAATCTCTTTTCTTAGCCCATTACTTGGCCATATTGTAAGAAGTTGCGGACAATAATTGATAGTTGACAGAATTTTCATATTTTGGTCTTTTAGGGTGTACAACATTGTGGATAAAGAAGAAATTACTTGTACAAGCAATATATTCATTTAACACAATGTTTTACTATTTTTTTTCTTGGGAGGCATAAAAAAGCAAGACTGTGTGGGAATGTGGGAATTTCAAATTTTAAAACAATCATGATTTTACCTGGCTACAACTCTAAGTCTCAATCAGTCCTCTTGTTTATTGCTTTGTTTTTACATGAGATGGACAGTTGTAGTTGCCCTAGATTGACTGGTAGATGTCACCAAATTGACATTGTAAACGGGGTACTGAACAAGTTAACTAAGCACATGAAAGTTACTCTATACCAAGATTTTTCCAACAATATTGCCAGTATGTAAAGTGAAGACATGAAGTAGTAATGACATCCATACAGTATACAGTCAATCTTCCTTGAGCCACAACCTCTTAAAGGACCATTGAGAGACCATGATCAAAATCCTCTTTTCACAATCAAATGCTCACATAAAGAAGTGGTTGTATTTAATGAAAAATATTGTACCTAAATCCAAAGCAGTTGGGACTCATTAGAATCGTCACAGTGAGACAATTCTAATGAGTCCCTACAACATTCCATTTAGAGAGAATTGTGTAATACTTTATTTATGCAGTCGAATCAATTCTCATATATTTCATAAAAATGTTTTCTAAACAACCATTCACTTAACCCATTACCAGAAGGCAAAATTTTAGACTGGTTCAAATGGAAAGGAGTTGCAGATGACAACTTAAAATTTAGGAAATGTTCAGTTTTTTTCAACTTTTTGGATGGAAAATATTGTGTAAAATAAAGTAATTGCTTGTTACAAGAAATTTCTTTATTTTACACAACATTTTCCCAATTGTTTTTCTTGAGGGACATCCAAAAGCATCACCGTGTAGTACCATTTTATGGTTGTCCCGTGAGTGGTTACTAATATAAGATTTAGCATAGTTTGAAACTCACAGAGAGTTGAAAGAAACCTTGAATCTGTTGCTATCTACAGAAACTTTGCATCACTACAAGTCATGTATTTAACAGATGCTGATCGGACAACTCACAAAGAGCACAGGTGTTATTGTTGGAAATTTCTAGTAGCAAGCCTCACCTTTAGGCACATTAAATTTAGTATCCTTCTTGTAATACAGCCTATGTTGATCTGATGATGATATCAGCTTTGGGGCAAAACTCAAATCTTTGTTGGAAACATCCTTCAGGGTAAAATCTGTAGCTTTTAATTAAATAATAATACATGTTCATTGACTAGACCTCAATAATCTAGACCAATACAAAATCAAATGGGCTTTGGACTGCAAATAATTTTGGCAAATTATTTGAAACAAGTGGGGCCAAAATGGTTCTATATCGCTCACCTGAGAAATATTTCATGATTTCTCTTGTCTAAGAAAACTTTTCCCTGCCACACCCCCAATTGGCAATCCAAATATCATGAGCAAATTTTGAAAAGGGTCACCAAAGTTAAATTCTAGCCAACTTCAGTAGAAATTTGTACAGTGTTTTAGGAGGAGAAGATTTTTAATGAATTATTTCATGATTTCTCTGATAAGCTTCGCCTTGCCAATACTCAAAAATTTACGAACAAGTTTAGGAAAAGGTCACCCAAGGAAAATTCCTGCCAAGTTTGGTCCAAATTAGCCCAATGGTCTAGGGGAAGATGTTTAAAGAAATTCTTGATGACAGATGATGCCAATGAATGATGGGGTGATCCTAAAAGCTCCCCTTGAGCATGTTATGCTCTTATGAGTTTGAAAAAAAAAACAACCCCAAACATGAGGGCCATTAGGCCTAAATTGCTCAACTGAGTTGATGACTATAGACACAAAATAGCACAAGTGACTTTATCTTGCCCTAACCAAACCTGTTACCAAATTCTTGTCTCAAAATTACAACTGGAGAGACATTCTTATCATGTTTAAAGATATCTATATAAGAAGTAACACATCTAGATAGCATAGATGGATTTTCTGAAATCTGACCTGGTTACCTTCTTTCATATCCCATATGACCCAATATTGTTCTTGGCGGAGTTATCATGCCGACAAATAATCTGCCCAAATATTATGACTTTTCATACAAACATGTGGCCAATAGAAATTACTTTAGGATTTTGACCTCTTGACCCAGTTTTTAAAACCATCTGAATCAAAATGGAACTTAAATGAGATATGACCGAGACAAACATTCTGACAAATATTGAGACATTTGACCAAAAGTAGCCTTTAGAGTGCCCACAATGTTTTTTTTAAGATTTGACCCTGTGACCTACCTTTTGACCCCATATGACCCAATATGGAATTTCATGAGATATGGCGACCAATATTCTGACCAAGTTTCAAGACATTTGAGCCAGGAATGTTGCCTATCCAGTGCACACAAGGTTAAAGTTGATGCTATCACAATACCGCATCTCTACCACTTTGTGACCAAGTGAGTAAAAAAATGTTTGATTGTTTCTTTCTTTCCTTCTTTTAATTTTCATTAACTTCTCATTTGGATAAAACGGCAATGGATATCCAAAATTTACCAAGAGGACCATGATGGCCCTATATCGCTCCTTTAAGTATGGTGGCTCAAGGTTTAAAGCTTGACGCCTAATTATTGCGGAAAAAATTTTAAAAGATTTTCTCCTTTAATCCAAGGCATATTGAAGATTCCAAAATATAGCCCTAATTTCCAGGGTATGGTAATTCTTTGAAGTATTTTGGTAGAGGGTTAATAGGCATTGATACATACCAAATAAAAAAGCTATAGGCCGAATGGTTTAAGAGGTGAAGTTTTTCAAAGACATCCTTCTTTATTCCTATCTAAAATCAGAGATTGCATGGAAAAGTGATAATTTTCAGATTACTGTTATTTCTTAAAGTATTTTGCAAGACCATGACCTAAGAATCATTCTGTGAAGTTTGTATGAAATTCCATGGTTAGTTTAGGAAAAGAAGATTATTTTGTAATTGTGAGCGGACTGAAAGATGGATGGACGGCCGGACACCTGAAAATGACCAATCATAATAGCTTACCCAGAGCACTTTGTGCTCAGATGAGCTAAAAATCTAGTAAGAAGTAATTTTTATTCATCATATTTTCTACACTTTTACTTCTAGTCAATTGATTCTTTGAATGACAGACGCAATCCAACGTCTAAAATATTTCACTTACCAATGAAATTATTTGGCTTTGGTAAATGAAGACTATCATTTTTCTGTACATCTGCAATAAACAAAGGTAGAGATTGGAAACATAACTTTATTTTGTTAACTTATTCAGTTTGTTGTATCAGATGGATAAGAATTCAAATTTAACATTAAGTTCTGTATTTCTGTGATGAGGTCTTGAATTGAAAACCTAGGAAATAAACATCAGCCTATCATAATAAGAGGTGTTTGGTTTCGCTAGTCAAATTATTCAGTTACCAATGGGGGGGGGGGGGGAACAGCATTAAAGCATAATAACTCCACTTCTTCTCTGTCTCATTTCTTGGACCATACCTACAGAGTAATAATGGAGTTGCAGTGTATGATTTTATTTCACTAATACAATTTTCAACAAAAATTGAATTAGATAAACAAACACCAATATCTTTCATTAAGTATTCTAGAGAAATTTGGCTATCTGGTTTGAAATTGAGTTATAATGTCCAAGCCTTTTGTTTAATCATCATAATCCTACCAAGATCCATGGTTTGGTTTGTAAGCATAATATTACACAGTGTTAAATGCTATCAAGACAGATATTTGATTTGAATCAATATCTTTGTCTTTTGTTCACTACACAAATATAAAGATACAACTACTTCATTATATCAGTTACTCTTTACCTGACATCAAATTATCAGACTGATCCAAAATTCAAGGAAATTGTAGACAACAATTTGGAGTTTATGAAATTTTGAAAATCTTTGCCGTTCTGGTTAGAAAGCATTGTAGAAAATGGAAAAATTGCCTGCAACAAGCAAAGTCTTCATTTTCCACAATGTTTTCCATAATTCATTTCTTGAGGGGCTTCAAAAAAACAAGGTTGTGTTGTGATTTGTCAATGGTCCAATATAATTGATTTATTGAATGAGCTTTAACTATACTTTTAACAATATATCTCTGTCATATCACAGTGGTAAGAGCACCTAACCCTTGATTCCCGGTATTTCTCACACCAGTAGTATCACAGTATCTTTTCCTAGCTTCAAGATGCTAATCCCACTTGGGTTTACGACTATCCACCCATTATAGGGAGACGGATGTCTGAAAAGGTATTTGCCACAGTCTGGGATTGAACCTGGGAACCCATAATTGTAAGTCCCATGCACTACCACTACGCCATAGCCACAGTCTAATCTAATACAAAATTTGGATCTATCTAAATAAAGGGACATGAAACTTCTTACTGGTCCAGGAGTCCATCAGATAAGATGATATATCCTCCACACAATAGGAGGCCCCAAACCAAGGCTCTTTCAGAGTACATTCATCGTCTGTATAGTTGTTAGAGGTTATCATTATATTACAATTATCTGGCCTTAGACAGTCTATACATTCACTCAAAATCTAAAAGGAAACAAAAAGTCCAAAAGTGCTGTCCAAAATAGTCCATCTCAGAAATATGATGAGTTTAAAGATGATCCAGACATTATCCTTGAACAGTAAAGCTAAATCACATAAACACCGAAATATGTTGGGGCTGTGCTACTCACATATGTTCAGAATCTAGCACAGCCAGTCTTCATGACGGTACCATTATGTTTGAAACATGAGTTTAAACTTTTAATCTTAATTGAGTTTGTGACTGCTCAGTCACATTATTGTCTCTAATATTTCAAATTTAAATGGATGCAATATAACCACTATTTAAAAGCAATACAAACGTTGGTAATTTCTAAAGAGGATTTTTATAAGGGTATTCAACCCTTTGACAGAACGTCTTTCACATGACTTAATTGTATTTTGTATATGGTGAATAGTAAAGACATGAGATACCTTATGGTCAAATGTAAACCAGAGTTTATGTCCTGTTAGGAAGTGTTCTATTGGATACAGCTGCATGTTGTCACTGATCTTCTCCACATAGGAGAGGGGATCACCCTAAATAATAAAATCATACATCATAGCTTAATAATTTGTCCAACATAATTACAGAATAACTTTTGAAGTTTCAAGCGAATTAAAATTTAATTCAAAGGTAGTTTTCTTTGATAAAGATATTAACATTTCTATACTAATTACCACACAGTGCAGCCTTTTGATGCCCTGAAGAAATATGATCATAGAAAATATTGTCAGAAAAGGAGAAATTGCTCATAACAAGCAGGTTCATGACCTAATTAGAATTGTTTCATAGCCTTTGCAATATTTTATAACTCCCAGAAGAGAACAATACATAGTAGAGTTTTAAATAGAAAGCATAAAGATGACAAATTTAACCCATTCCAATACAGCAAAATTTTAGACTGGTCCGAATTGAAAGAAGCTGCAGAAAACAATTTCAAGTTGATGAAATTTCAATTTTTTTTCATCTTTTTGAATAGAAAACATATTTGATAATGAAGAAATTGCTTGATACAAGCAATTTCTTCATTTTTCACAATCTTTTCCAAAGCTTTTTTTTCTCAAGGGGCGTAAAAAGGAGGGCTTGTGTGGGAATGTGTTAAACAGAACTGGTCATATCATATGAAAGGAAGTATAGGAAAGTACAAATCTTTTTTATTTTCATCTCTTGTTACTACATTTTCAAAAGAGTTCTCACTAAAGTTTTAATTTACGAATCTATCACATGTTAACTCTACCATCTAGTTATGTCAGCACCTTTACCTAGTTTCCAATTGGTATATCATAACAGAAACTAATAATCTGGAGCTTTATCTTAACCATCATTAACAACAAAAGTGCCATAATCACCTCTTTTTCTGTGACACAGCCTTAACTAGTGAAACTCTGATACTATTTATAAGGTCAGGTAACAAGGAACATTCTGGGGAATTTCATGCATAACCATCCATAAATGTAGGATGAGATGTGTTAACAGTATAATTTCCATTAAGCCCCCTTTGTCTGTGTGCAGCCTATAATGGTGAAACCCTGACATGTGCAAGGTCAGGTGACTAGGAACATTCTGTCAAAATTCTGTTCAAATTTATCCATAAATGTCGGAGGAGAGTTGTTAACAAAGAATTTGACAAAAAGACAGACGTCAGGACGGACAGATGGAGAGGATGATACAAATATACAACCACCTTCAATGGCATATAAGAAACTGTAGATTATTAATACTTTGTTTTATAAAAAGAATATGCCAATCAGATAGAGGATCAAATAGTCTGAGTGCATGATCAAAGGTTTATTCAAGCATGTTATTGTTAGCCTTTAACTACAAAACAGATTGAAAAGCAAATGTTGATCTTATCACATCCTGAGATTGGTTGTTTACATAAGAATATTGATTTTTCTTTGTAGTTTATTACTGCTATCTTGATAAATGATGTATTATTGTCATTGACGCTCATTTGTAAGTCCATGAATCTACATGATCTTGGTCTAAATTCAACTATTTTCTTTTTCTCAATACAGTCGACTACGGTGCTAACATCACTTAGATAACTAAAGAAAACGTTATATCAAAAACCTGTTGAAAATGATGACAATTCTAAAATAAGAACCAGAAAATCAAGTTTGTTAAAGTCAATATAATGCATTAAACAAAACCATTATAAGAGATGTTTACTGAACCGATATTTAAAGTCATGCCTTAACCACACCACCAAAATATTTGACCTGGTTTATCAACTTTCAGCTAAGGATTATTTGGCAAAGAATTAATATTTGCAAGTTGCAGTTTGTCATCACTAACCTTTTCTTTAAATCTGAATCTTGTATCTTCAATATTTTTGTTTTCAACATAGAACCACTCTAATGGTCCTTCTTTCTTCAACAAGGCAATGTATTCATACACAGTCTGTATAACCTGAAAAAAACATTGCATCTGTGACAAATTTACGTCCCCTCCACCCCAATCAGCAAGTTCTTCTCAAATTTAGGCTTGATAAGTGACCTTGAAATTAACAGGTGCATATCAAGGACAGTTACATTCTACCAAATAGAAGCATTTTACCTGAAAAGTTTTAAAGCATAAGAGGAATATTAAGTTTTGGCCAGACAGATGGACATAGGTCAAAAAATGATTTAACTCTTGTCATGTTGAATAAAATCCATGTCAGATTTTCACTTAAATCAAAATAAAAGCACTGGAAATACTAGTTCTTGGTCATTATTTTTTTTTAAATTAATCTCATAAACAACTTGATTTAACCCTTTCCTGTTTTGCAAATTTTTATACGTGTCCAAAATCAAAGGATTTGCAAACCAAAATTTAAAATGAATTTAATTTGAAAAACAAAAGCACCGCCCACGGGTGCCAACGCTTGGCTGCAGATGCTGGATAATGCAAAAAATTGAGTTGCATTCACAAGACTGCAATATCAATAAGCCCCAGAGACTAAGTTTAAAGGGGGCATAACTGAGGCAAAAATCAATAAACCATAAAATCCTTACTTCATGCACATCTATCAATTAAGGTGATAACATTGATCAAGTTTCAAAAAGATCCAGCCAGAAACTTAGGAGGAGTTGCATTCACAAGAAAAGTGGACGTACATATGTACGTACAGAGGGATGGACAGACAGAGAAGATAACAAATATACGACCGCCTCCAGTGGCGTATAAAAAGGGGGCATAACTCTTACAAAAATGCTTCTAGTGTTATCCCCCTTGATAGTCTAGATAGCTCTGATGATGGTCAATACTCATGCCAGGTTTCATGGTCAATACTCATGCCAGGTTTCATGTGGATATCTTAAATAACAACAGAGATATAACCAAGGTTAAAGTTTGTCATGCCAACGCCAATGTCGCCAAGGTGATCAGAATACTTCGGGATTTGTCGAAACAGCCGAGCTTATAACCCTTCAGAAACAAAGAATATATTGTGGAAAAAGAAGGAACTTCTTATTACAAGAAATTTCTTCTTTTCTACAATGTTTTCAGGAGTATAAAATCACAGGGATGTAAAAACCAGGAATTGTACAGGAGAGGGTTTAATGGGGCAAACAGGTTGTTTAAACCAATATCAGTCTGCACATATGCGCATGCTTGATCAGGTTCTATACTTCCTGCACAAACAGGAATATAATCAAGGTTCAGCATGAAAAGGATTAATATTGTCCTTTAAATCGCTTTGAGATTTCATTCTCCATTAAATACTTGCAATTCTACCTCTTCAGCAAATATACATGTACATGCCAATATATCTTTAAATACAATTTATGTTTTTCTTCTGATTATGCTGATATCTGAATACGCCACATCTGCTGGTTATTTTATCTTGATGATTGTGCTGGTTGTGGCAACCTGTCACAAGAGCTACTGAACAACTGTAAAGAATTAGATCCTCCAGTTCAAGACCATATAACCATATTAATATTATCTTGTCCATCATCAGCCATTGCTATACACACACCAGACCATGTAGTGTTCATGTCAAATCAAACATTGGTATTACCACACAATACTTAACCATCTTGGTCCTTTAACAAATTACATGACTACACAATTCAAGATTGGTCCAAATTCAAAGGAGTTGCAGATGACAATTTAAAGTCTATGAAATTTTAGCTTTTTTTAAATTTCTTGGTAGAAAAAATTTTCAAGCAATTTCTTCATTTTACACAATGTTTTCCCAAACACCTTTATTAAAGGGCATCAAAAAGCATCATAGTGTGGGAATGGGTTAATACGTAACTAGATTTACCTTATTTATATTCTCTAGTCCATCATCTGTTAAGGTTACACACAGGTCAAGACCAGACCATGTTGTGTTCATGTCAAAACCATCACCAGAGTTTCCTCCTTCTAACTCTACAGCCCAGGTCCTGCAATTATTTACTGATACTCAAAACATTCCCATGAAAAGAATTTCCCATATCTTAGAAATGTACAATTAACTAATCAATCTTGGATAAAAAATTTCAATATATTGTTTATTAGCTCATTCAAATATACCAACATATTAAAAACAGTTTGGTTCTATCAAACAATTATGTAAGATCATCTTTAAGTTTTTCATTTAGTAGATGTTGATAAGTGACCTTGATAGCCGACCTATTCTTGCATTAGGTGAACATTCACATGTGACCTTGATGGATGACTTAAACCTTAGAACAAACTAATGGCTATCAATGCGAGGAAACTATGATCCAAATATGAGACATGTATCTTGAAAGGTGTTTGAATAATAGAAGAATGTTAAGGTTTTGCTTTAACCCTTTACTGTACAAACCCGGGATTTCACGTCACTGAGATTTTATACTTAAATCAAACATTGTGGAAAAAAAAGAAATTTCTTGTTGTAACAAGCAATTTCTTCTTTTCCCACAATATTTTCTACCACATAGGATGGTTTCATTTTAAATTGCATCCAATTTTCATTGTCTGCTACCTTTTTCAACTTTGACAAGTCTAAAATTTAAAGAAACAGGAAAGGGATAAGTTGGCAAAATTAGTGACCTAAATAAGTGATCTTGACTTTGGTTGATGACCCTGATCTTACTATCAACTGATGCCCATTAATACAGAGAACTTTTGTACTAAATATGAGTTTAGTTTTAGTTTTTGTGTAAAGATCACTGCTCACACACAAAAAGACAGACAGACATCTGTAAAACAATATGCTCCCAATCTTATTGATACAGGAGCATAATGAGCATTTAATGGTCATACCTTTTCTTTAAATATGATAATATGCTGCCCTCCCCTTCATGAGCAAGTAATGTAGATATATATTCCAGAGGTTGTACCCTGAAAGAAATGAAAAAGAAAATGAACACTCTTACTAACATGAAAGTTTTATTGACATCAAAATACCAAATATCTTTTGAATTTGTATCCATAACTTAAAACTTAACCCATTCTCAAGCAAACCTTTTTTGATGACCTTCATGAAAAAATCTTTGAAAAAAAATCTTCATTTACCCAATGTTTTCTTCTGTGGAAGAAAAAGTCTTTAAAAAAATTGTCTTCAACTTCCTGTAATTTGAACCAGTCTTAAATTTTGTTGTCTAGTAATTGCTTATCCTATTCCCATGCAATTCAGTAATGTTACAAGAAATGTCTTCTGTTTCCATTATATTTTTTACCTAAACAGACAAAGGTATTAAAATTGAAGGACCTAAAATCTGTAGTCTGTAACTTCTTTCAATTTGGACCAGTCTAAAATTGTGTTGTCTGGTAATTGGTTAACCAGGAGAAACTCAAACACATAACTAAGCTTTGCTTTGAAATTCCATTAATCTTGTTGAATTACATACAGAAGTAAATGCTAATCTACCCATTTTCCTCTGCCATTAGGGCTAGGTATTTCAGCGATACATGACTCTATCACATTGTCTTTTCAAATACTTTGACAATCATATCACTTATAAAGTAAATTAAGAAATATCTAAAATGTAATTAGATTTACATTCAGTGCGTGATCCTTTTAGTCAATTAAAGTTTCTATGAGTTTCTTTTGTTTATTGTGGTCAATTCTTAATAACTGGCTGAAGTATTCATCCTGTCTGCTAGTAGAAAGTAGACAATTGATTGCAGTTGAGTCATTGTGAAGTAAAGCTTTGGGAGTGATCTTAAAACTGTAACAAAACCTCAGATTGAGCTAAAGATAAGTTGATGTAGAACTGTGACACTAACTTGTAATGTTGTTGTAAAGGTGGAAATGCCCAGGTTAGATATACTTTATGGGTCTTCTGTACTGGGATTACTGAAAGTATAGAATGTTGTCATGATAATCTCAATACTCTACATAAAGGGGGGGTTTGTAAGCTTTTGAAGTTTGGTTTTCAGATATTTGAAATACATCGAACAAAATTTCCCACTTACAATCAAACAATGATTTATTGTGACCTTGACCTATCACATGCAAAAGAGTGCCATATTCACAGTTTACACCTCCAACTAGCAAAGACGAGAAATTTTGCATTAATCCCTTTTTTTCTGTCACCCAGCGTTAAATTAGCAAAACTCAGACAATATGCACTAGGTCAGATGACTAGGATCATTCTGTAAAAATTCCATTTAAATGTATTCATACATGACAGAGATGTGTTAACAATAAATTTTGCGTTATCACCCTTTTACTGTGTCAAAGTCTAAAATGAAAAAATCCTCACAATCTGCACAACGTCAGGTGACTAGAAACATTCTGTGAAAATTTCATTCAACTATGTCCATAAATGTAGAAGGAGATCAGGATACATGAACAGATGTTGGGATGGATAGAGAAGATGATGTGATGATATGGAAATTATATGGCACCCCCTTTGGTAAAGTGCAACAATTGTCTAAAGTTACATGGTTCTAGGTGAAATTGCTTTTGATTTAGAGAACGGAAGCAGTTTTTCAAACAAGGTTAAACTTTGTCCTCACCAACTTAAATCAAAAATATTTCACCTCCATGTATCAAAGTAAACACTTGTATAAAGTAGCCTTACCTAAATGATTTTTAAGTTTTGGCATGGAAATGAAAAAGTCAACAGAAAGATAAATTGATGAACAGATGGATTGACATACAAACATACAGGGTCCTCCCGTCTTTCTACTTTGCAGGGTTGGGGTCACAACACAGGAAGATTGTTATATTACTGAAATTAATTGTTTTTATCTTTATTTTCTACATCACTATAAAAAGGAATCACTAACCTTTATATATTCTGTTAAACTTGTCTTTACAAAAAGGATCCTGATAAATAAAATAGAATGACTTGTTAATTGCTTTTTCATCATATAGAGTCATATTCAAACACTCAAACCAAATTTCACAACCCATAAAAAAAGAGGCAGTAGCTTAAACCTACTGCTTTCAAGTTTTCAGATGGGTAGACAGAGGCTCATTGATAAAAGTCTACATCCCAGCAATGGTTTGGCTCAAAACCATGACCTCAAGATCACCAGACAAGCACTCTTTCCACTTGGCTATTGAGGCAGTCAATTTTTCCACTTGGCTATTGAAGCAGTCAATTCCACACTTTGACATGACAGATATAAAGAGCTAGAATATACACTGTTAGAAAAGGAGAAATTGCTCCTTTGCTCACAATATTTTCTTCCCTTAAAGACAGTTATTCAACAATATAAATGCAAATTGACTTGTCTACAATATCTTTCAATTTGGATTAGTACATGTTTCGAGATAAGAAACACATTACCCCATTTTCATATTCTGAAAAAAGGCCTTAAATCAGATATTCATAATCTTTTGTAATATAATTTGGTCATTCTTTTCTTTTAAAACAACCTGGGACAACATTTGAACAAGAAGTGCTTAAACCCCTGTATGGCTCTACAGGCCTGAATGTACTGATTAAGTAAATCGTCCATATCTGGCATATAAATCTTTTCAATGAAATCTTTGAAATAGTTCTGAAGAAGAATTTTAAACTTCTCATTGTTTTATAAAAGTCAAGTTATGTTAAAATTAATTTACTTGTTCAGATGAAAAGGCATTAACAAGATTTTTAGAATTTCACTTCATACTGTATAAGGACGTAGATCATACCCATAAAAGCTGTTTTTTAACTGATCAAAATTCTATAAAGCATTCTAACAAAGACTCACATGAAGACCATTCTTATACAATTTGGTTGAATCTATCAACAGGTGTCTGAGAAAAAGATTTTCTAAGTTTTCAGTACATACCATATATGGAAATAAGCTACCCCCACATAAAAGCCAAGTTTTAATCTGATCAAAATTTGTTGAAGAAATCTGATAATTTCATGAGCATGGTAGAAAAAATTTGATAAGATGATAGACATCATATTTTAAAGCCAATCTTGTATTATCTTGCATATATATAATGTACTAAAACAGAGATAACTCTAAATGCCAGACCCCATTAAATTGCAAGGGCATTAAATTACATAATCATTGGAGACATAATCTTACAAAGTGTTTCTACAAAAACCAAGGGTTAACCTACCTTGAAATTTCTGAATGTTAGTCTTGCTTCACCACTAAAATGGAAAGAATTATTTTGATACACTAATCTTATCATTGCCTTAAACTATCACTCAAATTTTTTATGGATGAAAATGTTCAAAATTCAGAGGAAAAAAAGATGAAGTTTAATTTTGTGGACACAAATTTTCTATTTTTCTGAATCTAAGGTAGGCTCTTAACAAAACATTTTCAATTAATCAATTGCCAGACCACTTTTATCATAATCGTTTGTAATTCAATTAAAGAATGACAGAAAAACTGCTAAGGACCTTATTTCTTGAGGAATCTAACATCTACACTTACTTGTTGTGAATGTCAGCAAAGCTTTCTTCCACCCAGGTTTGTAAGGTATCTAGGCTGTCTGTATGTTAAATAAAATTTGAAAAATTACAAGATGACAAAATTTTAGACAAACCAGATTGTGCAGATCATAGTTCAAAGTGAGTGTGTATACAACAATAAATGTTTAATGAAATATAAAATGTTTTAAAGAAGAAACTGTTTGTTCTTTTCCCACAATGTTTCATGCAGTATGGAACTTTATACTTGGAAACATCCATAGGAAAAGGATTAAACTTTTTTATCTATGGCTAGCCTAAAACCATTCAAAGTGCATTCAAACCTCATGTCAATTAAGTACCCATTGATAATTATAAAATCTGGGAAACATTGTTTATCATTTGCCTGAATAGAAAATATGTAGAGGATAAGTGATTTTTACACTTGACAGTAAAGCAACCACTTAAAATATAACTTTTGTTGTTCATGAAATGAAAGATTTATGGATCTGACAAAACAACTAACAATTATTTTATTTGTCTAATACAAACAAGAAATATGATAATATTATAAATATCTAGCTGTTCCAACACAAAAACCCCCCAACAAAATCAAAGGCCTGAATTGCCTCAAATGCAGTCAGGACTGTATATTAACAGTTTGTATGATAGTTGAAGTCATTCTCTGATTTGTCTGTTAAGTTTTCCTTGTTATGAAATCACATTTGAAGATTTCTATTCCCCGCCCCCGACAGAATCCCAACCATGTTTTCTCGCCCATAGCTGACTTGATCAACAGAGTAATTGTCCAAGGCGGACAAAATATACGAAGGATAGTTTAACGAGCATCCTCCTCCGATATTTCGAAAGTAACAACTGTAGTTACAAGATTTTAGCAGAAACCAACAAATTTCAGGGTGCGGAGAATTATTAAATTCTACCCTTACCTTCCCAGTCTATCGGAATTGAATAATCCGTAAATTTCTACAGGTCTACAAATTGTGGTTCTCTTTCAGTCCGCGCCAATATTTCAAAGCTAGAATTTTCACCCGAGACATGTGTTATTATTATTGATAGTTGTCGAAATTTATCTAATTGAATTTAGCTTTACACCGACATAAATATTTCCATCCTTAAACAAAAGAAATAAAATCTAAGTATGCCGCATAGTTGCGACAAGTTGTTGAACACCAGGGGTAACTGACACGTTGAGAAAATGTCAAGTGGATCGACCTTGGAACCTCTTTTGCAGTATGGACTTGGTCTAATTTCTTTACCATTGTTAACAAGAGCTTCGCAGAGCGGCGCATATATGCCTGAAGGGGCTTGTCAGTAACCTTGGCTTTTCAGTAACCTGAGCTTGAATGATAGCTAATGATTATTGTCAAAAAAAGATCTAATCACCAGAATAATACTGTTTACACTTGAGAAACAAGACAGCTTTATAATAACTTATCATTCAACAATGATCACCACAACTTATCATTCAACACTGATCACCACAAGTAATGAAAATATGACCTTGAAAAAATTATCTTGACAAATAGATAACAATGGTTCAACTTAGGTTTTTCAGAGATCAAAATGACCTTTTATTTGAATTCAATCAATTCCAGGGCAGATAATTCAAGAAAGACCCAAGCTTTTTGAATTTCTGAAGTGAGTCTTATGCTCAACCAAATATCAGAGATACATTTTGACAAGATTCAGTTCAATCCAATAGAATTTTTAAGAGTTGTGCACACCCGAACACACAAGCACAAAAACCCTGTAATTTTAAGCTATATTGTTAAGTAAAGGGCAGATAATTCAGTAACATCTTGACATATCAAACAAATTTTAGTCCTAAGCACATCTAGAAATCATACAGAGTCATTGTGGCAAGTTTCAGTTCATTCCCATACAAAATGTAGGAGAAATAAAGCTCACAAGAAATAAAGGGTTTTTTGTTCAATTCAAGTTAATTATTATTTTTTTTTGTTCCTCGAGGATAACACGATAAAGGGTCGAAAGACTCTTATTTCCATCGTGGTCCTAATTCATACAAGATCTTATCATGCACATATTGAGAGAGGAAAAGATTTTAACCAATGCTACCCACTTTTACAGCTGGGTGGACTGGGGCTCTGTCTGTAAAGAGTCCTGCCCAAATACACTACCCGCCTCCGGTTGGGCTCAAACCTGCAACCACCAGATTACGAGTTGAGCACGCTAACCACCCGGCAAACAAGCCAGATATTCAAGATAACTCAAGATGGACTGGAGCATTTTGAATTTCAAAGGTCTTATGCACAACTATACATCAAAGAGAGTAATATTGTGCCAAGTTTCAGCTCATTCCCATTGATAGTTTAGAAGGAGTTGCGCACACAATATACAGTGATTTTCGTTCAATTCAAAGGCAGATAATTCAAGATAACTCAAGAATGACTGGAGCCAATTGAATTTCAAAGGTCTTATGCACAACGATACATCATGGGGAGTTATTGTGCCAAGTTTCAGCTCATTCCCTTAGATAGTTTAGGAGGAGTTGCGCACACAAAAAATTGCTAATGGATGGACAGACAGACGGACAGACAGACAGGCGGACAGACGACTGGGGCCATAACATAATACGACCCTTGGGGCTTATAAAAAACGGTAACAATAAATCAACAAAGAACTCTATTTTACAAATCAGGAATTTAAACTGAACTGATGCAAGTGTACAAAACTGGATTACACTTTGTAGCTAGTAACTTTTAAAATTGTAAGAATGAAGGTTATGATAATCCAAAAAATCCGAGACGGCGGAATATCTAGTATCACTTTCGAATATTTCTAAGATCGACGAATCGTTGAACACTGAGGCCTACCTTTTGAAATAACGACAAACCCGGAGGATTCCCTCCATTTTCGCGGTCATTCTTTATGAATGGGCTTACATTTTTAGATAGTATACTACAAGTGATTATGAATCAATTCAAGAGCAAGGAAAAATTTCAGGTTGTTGTCAGGTTCCTAGAAGCAAAGGCCCCTTTTCCAATGTTTCTTGATGGATCATACCCAATTTCAAAAGGAACGATCCTTATGTTGGTACAATCATTCTGTGAAAGTTTGAATTGAATCACAACTCTGGACTCTAGAGTGTTAAAGTGGGTTTTTTATTAAAATTTTCATAAGACCCCTTTTCCCGTGTTTCTTGACGGATCATACCAATTTTCGAAAGGAACGATCCTTATGATGGTACAATCATTCTGAGAATGTTTGAAGAGAATCCGATGAAAACTGTGGACTTTATCGCGTAAACGAGGATTTTTTAATTAAGTTTTAATTAGGCACCTTTTCCCGTGTTTCTTGATGGATCTGACCCAATTTCGAGAGGAACGATTCTTATGATGGTACAATCATTCTGTGAAAGTTTGAAGGGAATTTGATGAAAACAGTGGACTCTATCGCGTAAAGAAGGAAAAGTTTAACGGACGGATGATAGACGGACTGACGCAAGGACGCTGGACGGGAAAAAGCCATCGCTATAGCTCTAATGGCTTTTGGCCAGTAGAGCTAAAAATCATTTTCAAAATAATTTTATTTGTGGAACATCGTCTTTACTTTAGATATGACTATATTTCATTTAATCTTCGTTTTACTTTATGTTTATACTCTGACATTACTTACGTTTAGAATGGACTGCTAAAGTCATGTATTGGGCTGTGTAATATCTATTAAAAAAGTCTCGAAGTTGTCCATACACATCTATACCTTTAGCCTCAGGGCTGGTCTTTAATGTATTGGTATTGCCTGGACGTATAGAAAACTGATTTTGAGACTAATGTACAAACTTATTACCTTCCGGAGCACATTCATTCAATACTTTAATGGGATCTTTTAATTACATTTTCTGACCAATCCAGATTGTGTATGTGCTTATTAAATACTAATGCTCCAGAAATCATGATCATGATTTTGATAATCGTCAGGGGTTAGAATTACAACTCAACAAACGAGGTCATATGTAGATCATGCCTTAAGTTAACGCTCTCACATTTTTTTTTAAAACCTATCCAAATTCCAAGAATGTGCAGACGACAATTTTACGTTGGTAGAATTTAAATATTTATGTCTTTTATAGTAGAAAAGATTATGGATATTGAAGAAATTGCTTGTTACAAGCAATTTCTTCATTGGCCACAATATTTTTCAAACCTTTTTTTTGTAAGGGAGTTCTTAAAGTTGGATTGTATGGGAATGGGTTAAAGTCTCATCTGAATGACTGGAGAAATGGGAAATGACTTAAAGAACCATCAGCATATATATATGACAATACTTTCTTAAAAATTATAAAAATTGTCAACAGACAGATGGACAACAGTAAAATATGTATCCAATATTTCATCAGACATTGAAAAACATTATAGATAAAATCAAACTTTCCTGTGATGAGATTTTTTCCCCTTTTTTGGTTTTTTTTTGTTAAAAGGATTCTTTTCCTTTTCTTTAATATGAGTTAACTGTGAATGGTCTTCAAAATCTGCTTTTTGATTTGATCCAGTCTAAAATTTTGTCACATAATTAAATGTAAGTAAATAGATGGGCAAGATTTTACTTTTCAACATACATATTTTTCACATACAAAGCAGTTAACCCTTTCCTGGTTTTTGAAATTTAAGACTGGTCCAAATTCAAAGAGTTTGCAGATATCAATGAATATTGGATACAAATTGAAATGGAACCATCTTATGTGGTAGAAAATACTGTGGGAAAAGGAGAAATTGCTTGTTACAAGCAATTTCTTCTTTTTCCACAATATTTTCTCAAGTATAAAATTACAGCAACGCAAAAACCCGTGTTTGTACAGGGGGGGTTAAATCAAATAGCATTTATGACCTATAGATTTATAGTTACCTAGTAGGAATTTAGACATAGGGTTGCCTTCCTTTGCATGACTAGCAAATATTTGGTTGATTCTATCAAGATCACTAGGTATTCTTTCCTTGAACTCTGAAACAAATAAAAGCTAAGTGATATAAGAGCAACCCTAAAAACCCTCAGATTGTAACTTAAATTGTTTTGAAGTTTTACAGACAGATGGACAACACTTATTTAGCTGTAAACTTCTGTTACAAATTTGTTTAAGTTAATGTATCTTTTCCCAATTATTTCTTAGAGGTATGATGGCTTTTGAGTCTATTACACGATAACAATAAGTAAGTGTGGTCTGAACTGAAAGAAAATCAGACTATTAGTCAAAGTGGATTTAAATTGAACAAGATGTGTTCGTGAAACACTATGCCCCCGAAACAGGAATTCTTTAGAAACGGGTGATTTTTATTGCTTTTTTTCTGTGTTTAAGGGAAAAGGGTTAAGATTTTGACCTTGACCTTGATAAAATGATCTTCCCCAGTTGCGCCTTGTTGAGACCTATCTACATACCAAATATTTGCATTGTAACATAATCAGGGTTGAAGTTATGGGAATGTTTAGTTGGCAGGTTAAGTTTTGCAGACAGACAGACAGATGGACAGACAGATGGAGAGACAGACAGACAGACACTGGTAAAACAATATGCCCCGATCTTATCGATGCTTGGGCATAAAAAATAAACAAGAGAGCCATTTACTCTAAAACACTCACCTGAGTCAATGACTATAGAAGAACACGATGTGTTTGTGAAACACTATGCCCCCAAAACAGGAATTCTTTAGAAACGGTTAAGTTTTTGAATAACATTTTAGGGGAAAGGGTTAAAATTTTGACCTTGATGAAATGACCTTCCCCAGTTGCACCTTGTTGAGACCTATCTACATACCGAATATTAGCATTGTAACTTAATCAGGGTTGAAGTTATAGGAAATGCTTAGTTGGCAGGTTAAGTTTTCAAGTAACGTTTAAAGGAAAAGGGTTAAAATTTTGACCTTGACCTTGATGAAATGACCTTCCCCATTTGCGCCTTGTTGAGACCTATCTACATACCAAATATTAGCATTGTAACTTGATTAGGGTTGAAGTTATAGGAATAATGGCAGGTTAACTTTTGCAGACTTTTGTCTTAACCAGACTTGTTACCAAAGTCTTGTCTCAAAATTTCAAACTATCAAGTTCCAAGATATCTATACCAGAAATAAGTTACTTCATAGAAAGGAAGGTTATCATAAGATCTAATTGATTGATTTGGGTTTAATGCCCTTTTTAACAGTATTTCAATCATATTGCAGCGGCTGGAGCACCTTACAATGGATTCCTGGTATTTCTCACACCAGTACTACCACTATATCCTTTCCCAGCCTCTAGCTGCAATCTCACTTAGGATTACGATTATTCACCAATTTGTGAGAGGCAAATGTCGGATAGGATATATGCAGTTGCTGAGGATCGAACCCATGACATCCCATGATTGAAGATTAGGAGTCTGCGCTATGATCTACTATATTACCTAAGTGACTCAAAATCAAATATGAAAGAGATCTTTGAAACAAACATTGGAAACAAACATTTGATACAAACATTAGGGCCTCTACAGTGCTCACAAGATTTTTCTAAGATTTGACCAAATGACTTAGTTTATTTCTCACGTGACCCATTTTTGATGTGTTGAGATCTTACATTTTGACCACATATCAAGACATTTGAGCCAGAACTGTGACCTCTAGAGTGCACACAAGGTTTGACCTGGTGACCTGCTTTTTATCCAATGACCCATTTTTGAACTCGTCATATCAGACCCAAATTCGAAAGGAACAATCCTTATAATCATACAATCATTTTGAGAAAGTTTGAAGAGGATCAAATGAAAACTGTGGACTCTAGAATGTTTACAAGGATAAGTCATTAGACTGACGGATGGACGGAAGGATGGACGGACGCTGGACAGGAAAAAGCCATTGCTATAGTTCTTCTGACCTTTGCCCAGTAGAGCTAAAAATTGTCATCTGCAACTACTTTGACTTTGGACCATTCCAAAACTTTGTCATCTGGTTATGGGTTAAGCAACAATGGACACAAAAAGTAAGTTTCATCACACAGACTGAATCCCAAAACTTACCACTGTCCACAGCCTCTATTTCTCTATCTACACTGTCTTTAAGTAACAAAGGACTCACAAAGAAGTGAGCAAACTTGTCTAGGGCTTTATGAAAGTGGGCTCTATCCACTTCAAAATAAAAACAGGTCTGAAACATACAGCATAAGATGGTGTTTGTTAATGGCCACATTACAATGATCCAATACCCTCCATTATTTTCACTGTTTCTGTGCTCTTACTCACTAGCCACTTGACCTAGGAACTTTTACAATCTAAAACTACGACCAGGAGAAAGATAATCACTTTAGTGTAAATTAAATTCTGGAATTGACCTTTTGACATTTCTGATAATGAAAGCAAGAGTTTTTGTGAGTAGTAAATACTTTTGAGCATATTTATTTACAAAAAAAATGTTCTCCTTTTCCACCATGTATATTATATTATTACTTTTCAATGATCTTAAAGGTGTTTAAGTTAGTTTGGTACATGGTAGGTTATATTATCGGATACTTACCCTCTCATTGTCTGTCCAAGCATTAGATTCCCCTCCATGCTGTCCTAGATATTCATCAAAATTATTTTCTTGTGGATATTTCTCACTTCCCATAAACACCACTGTAATACACATGTTTACAAGAAGATAAAAATTTACCTGCTAATCTGATCATAGAGTCTAATCTGAAGATGATTTCTTCTTCACTAATGTTATCAATTACAAGAAAATTGTAAATGCAAAATCATGCTCTAGTACATCATATGATTATAAAAAAGTCTTCTTTCTTTTCAAATTATCAAAAATTCAAATACAATGTACAATTCATAAAATAAGACATTCTAATAAATATATTTTAAACAGTGTCACATCTGTGTCAAAGATTATAAAACATTACTTCCTACTCAACTGAGAATTTACTCAAAATTCGATTTGAAATTAACGATGTATATAATGTTAAATTCTACAGCAAGTGTGTGAAAATGAAAGATTATTTTGGTAAATAAAAGTTTATAAAAAAATATATGGTGAACTTAGAGACACAACATTTATTCAAACTTGAAATTTGAGTAAATTCTCAGTTGAGTACAAAAACATTTTTATAATCTTGGGCCCTGATATTGATGCTTTTTTTTCAAGTTCAGACTAAACATTTAGATACATCTCATTGTAGGCATATGAATTAACCCATTCCCATACACTGGACCTTTTTACATCTCCCCAAAAAGGAAAAGTTAGGGAAAATAAGGCAAGCAATTATTTATCTAAATTTTCCAGTGTTTCCAATCCAAAAAATAAAGAGAAATTTAAAGTTCAATAACTTGAACTTGTTGTCTACACTTTTTCAATACAGCCAAGTCCAAAATTCTGGTATTCGGTTAAAGATTCACTTCCACATTAAAATTCAGCTCTTGTGAAACTGATTGAAGAGTTAATGAGTGACAGATACAATTGCTACTTTTACTGTTAAAATATTATACTATTAAAGAAACAAAATAACACTCTTCTTTTTATCAATTAACAGACAACCAGCTTTAGAATTGACCTATATTAACCCATTCCCAGACAATCAAGCATTTTACGCCCCTCAAGAAAAACGCTTTAGAAAACAATATGGACTTAGAAGAAATTGCATATTTCAAACTATTTCTTCAATGTCAATAATGTTTTCTACCCTAAAATATGAAGATTCCAACCAACTAGAAATTTTTGTAAGCAGTACCCGGTATCTTTCAAATTGGACTAGTCTGGTTTTGGGTAAAAAATTACTGCATATATGACAATTTAAAAAGTTTTGTAAAAATAAATAAATTGCATACAAATAAAAACCTTCATGAGGAAAAGAGTCAATTTTTTATTCCACAATACAATGTAGTTCTTTTCCTACGTTTTTAGAGTGTGTAAAAAGTAATTTGAAAATACAGAAAGCAATAGAGAGTGACTTACTATGTTCCAAGAAATGAGCAAACCCTGGTATATCATCTGGGTCAGAGAAACTACCTACACCAATACAGAGGGCTGCTGCTGACTAAAACAGGAAAATACAAAATTAAGGTGTGATCATGTTACCTTACGCTGAGATAGGTAGAACGTTCTTTTACAACAAATTTTTGGACAGACATACACACAACCAACACTATGCCATATCAATAGCATGAGGGCCTTTGACCAGAGGATGTCCGTGGTCAAGAGCAGGGTTCGCGCTGTCCGTCGCCATTATCGCCAAATGCAATTAATATAAAATTCTTGCAAAAGTTTTTTTATTTTGGCAAAAGTCGGTGTCGCAAAAAAAAATGAACAGTTTTGTTAATACATACATTTACTTTGACTATTCTCCGGAAATCAAATCCAAGGGTTGAGTGTGTAAAATTGCTCTAAGTTGTATAAGTTATATATTGAGTCATAGTGTCTGACACAATACCAACACATTACCCAATTCAATTTCTGATTGAAATGACAAGCACTCATTGGTTGGCAGGGCGTATTGATTTTGTGTTGTGGGCGTGACTTATAGTATTAGGGATGACCAGATGAAACTTCTTAGATGATGACACAATGCCATGACAATAGCTCGCTGGCTTCCAGCCAGTGGAGCTAAAAACCACTTGCGTTTCAAAGGGATTAAAAAACAAGAGGGCCTTTGGCCAGGGCCTAAGCTGAGATAATGGCTCTTTTCCTTTCAACAGTCTAATCTCATGATAAGGTCAAAATTAAGATACAAGTAGGCCTAACTTACATATAAAGACTATGTACCACGGGATCAAAAAGTCTAAATTGCAAATTCCTAGGGAAATTTGAAAGAAGGAAAAAATGTTTTCCTCACTCTGGATCCATGGGTTATAATTTTAGAAATAAGAAAGAAGTCAGTGCCCTACACCTTCTGGGTCAGGAGGAAAAGATTTTTAAAGTTTATTTTAAAATTTCACTTTTGTTGCCATGGCAAACCAGAGTTTTTAATGGATTACCATTCTTCAAGCTATTTTTAAAGGGAACCAACTTTTGTGGCCATGGCAAACCAGAGTTTTTAATGGATTACCGCTCTTCAAGCTCTTTTGAAAGGGGACCACCTAAGAAACATTTCTGCCAAATCGGGTTCAAATTGGCCCAGTGGTGTTGGAGATGTCATTTAAAAATCATTCTTTATTTCTATAAAAACCCCACTCCCCTGGGGCTCTGCCCCTGGGGACCCGAGGATCATGATTTTGCTATTTTTAAAGAGGTCAATGAAATGATGCCTCATGCAAAATATCAATGCTCTACGCCTTCTGGGTTAGGAGGAGAAGATTTTTAAAGAATATTTTAAAATTTCACTTTTGTTGCCATGACAACCACAGTTTTTTTTACAGATTTCAATTCTTTTAACTAGGGGTCAACCTAAGGAACATTTCAGCCAAATTTGGTTCAGATTGGCCCTGTGGTTTTGGAGGAGTTGTCATTTGAAAATTGTCCTATTTCTATATAAACTCCATCCCCCTGGGGCTCTGCCCCCCTAGGGTTCCATGGATCATGATTTTAGCTTTTTTGAAAGAGGTCAATAAACTGATGCTTCATGTAAATATCAAGGCTCTACGATTTCTGGGTAAGGAGGAGAATTTTAAAGAGTATTTTAAAATTTCACTTTTATTGCCATGGCAACCAGAGCTTTTAAACGGATTTCAATTCTTTTAGCTATGTTTAAAGGGGACCACCTAAGGAACATTTCTGCCAAATTGGGTTCAAATTGGTCCAGTGGTTTGGGAGGAGATGTCGTTTAAAGAAATTGTTGACGGACAACGCACGACGGCCAGAGGCTGGATGAAAGGTGATCACAATAGCTCACTTGAGCACTTCTTGGTAATTTTTCAAGTCCAGCATCTGTATCTTCCTCAAAAATGAATGGACTTGAACCAAACTTAAACTTATCTTTAACTCATTGATGTGGACTCACATGCCAAAATTATTTGAGGGTTAAGAAAAAAAGTCCCGAAAAATTTCATGGTAATTTTTCAAGTCCAGCATCTTTATCTTCCACAAAAATCAATGGACCGGAAACAAACTCAAACTTGTTCTGTAACTCATTGACGCGGACTCGCATACAAAAAAACACCTCGATTTCTATTAAAGTTAGGAAAAAGAGTCTGGAAAACTGGTATGTCTGGACAGACAGATGGTCTGACAGACAGACAGACTGAAGGAGCGCAAACCTAAAGTCCCCTTTAGCTTCGGTAGGGGACTAATGAATTATTAGTACTCCACAAAATTACAGAATGCCACTCTGGTCTAATTTCAGAGATGTTATAGATGCTAGCTAAACTATTCCAACACAATCCCACTATTTATTTACACCACAGAAAATACTATGAGAAGAGGAAAATTTGTTTATAACAATGAAAATATCTCCTTTTAGCACAATTTTTTTCTCTACCTATATATCTGATGCTTATGTTTGAATTTGAAGCTGTCTAAAATTTTGTTGAATTGAGCTTAACCCATAACCACACAATGAAACTTTTTGACGCCCCTCAAAATGCTTTTGCAAACAATGTTGACAATGAAGAAATTGCTTTTAACAAGAAATTTCTCCAGTGTCCATTATGTTTTCTACCCCAAAAAGAGAAAACTGTCTAAATTCCACCAACTTGAAAATGTCGTCTGCAATTTCTTCCAATATGGACCAGTCTAAAATTTTGTCATCTGGTAATGGGTTAATACTAATTTTAGGCAGAATAAGACATTGTATGCATTTGTATACACATATTCTACCTTTTTCTCAGATTTCTCATTTCCTATATCATCTGACTCTTCATCTTCTATATCTTGTTCTGCCATTTCCTCATCTTCATCTATAATTATAACTTTACAATCCTTTGTCACATCTTACTGGTGGCACTGTAGTTACTATACCAAACTCATCAATTATGAAAAATATCTTTACTGGTAACAAGCAACTTCGCCCTTTATCTCAATGTTGTTGTATTTCCTTATATGGCACTTATTTTTCAATTTACATATACTTCAAAATATTGTCTGGCTAATATATGAGCTGTACAGGCAGACCAAAGTTGAAACTTTTTGCTCTTTGATGATTTTTTACATAATTATATTTATGACCATAAACAACTGAAAGATCTAGCAAAAATATTCAATTTCAAAGGTCGTTGCTTTTAAATTAATTACTTGGACAAGTATGTTGCTGACATGATATTCTATTTTGCAAGGTTGAAACTTTTTCCATACTGCATGTTTTATGAAAAAAGGGTATTACCTTACAATACAATCATTTAAAAAAACAACAACAACTTATTCATCTCATCTGATCTCCCTTTTCAAATATTTATTTTAATCTTTATTTCCAGAAACATTGACCAACAAAGAAAATGATTTCAATCCTTTGATTTTAAGAAAGTTTACCCCATTGCCACTCACTTTTTTTAGACTGGTCCAAAGTGAAAGAAGTTGCAGGCAATGTTTTTAGGTGCAATTAAAATGATAAATAACTGTTAAATGTGGTTAAACTAAGAATTTGGAAAACAATGTGAGAAAAAGAGAAATTGCTTGTCACAAGCAATTTCTGGTTTTCTCTCAATGTTTTCAAAATTCTTAGTTCTTTAGAGTGTAAAAATGTGTGATTTTGTGGTAATTGGATAAAGTAGGATTTTATTCAGTATAACAAAGGTTAAGGAAAGGTCCTTTTTCATGTGATAGGTCACAAGATTACCTTCAGCCTTTACTGAATGACAGAGTTTGAAGTAACATGGTTGCTAAAATATAAGCTTAAGTTTTGTTAATTGACCTCAGCTCTTCTACAAAGAGGACTATCTGGGAAGTGTAAAACACTGCAGGTACAATACATTTCACTTTTGAATTACAATTCCAAGTGACTTAAGCAGGACCCAAACTTTGTCCTAAATGGTTCATGTGATAAGCAAGAAATATGACAGACCTGACTGACTTCCGTCTGTCTCTGTCTCGCTCCCAGATCCGTCATCATCCATCTCTGTTGGATCTTCTCCATCAATATCTGATATAAGGAGAGCACGGAGTCCATTCTTTAATTCTACAAATCTGTAACATAAAGACAGCCATCTTTGTAGGTATGCTGATTTGATAGAAACCTTCAAAATTGTGGAAGGTTTCAATGCTGCTTATTTCATTTCCTCTAGTATACTCTTTCAACAAGGGCACATAACCGTAACCTTGCAAAGCCAAAGTAAAGTGAAAAATTCATTGAAAAACAATTTTCAAGTCATTAATTTGTTGAGTGATTCAACAATTCCTATCAGACTCCATACATGGTTTCAGAAGTAACTAAAAGATTTCTAAAAGAAAAGGAACTAGCTCTTTAATTCTGAGCATGCCAAAGGAATCAAGGGCCAAGTCGCTTAACAGTCATGTGTAAGTTAAAATGATGTTTAAGTTTTTATTAGACAAAAGGACAAAAACATAACATGAATTTCCTTATGATGCAGACAATTTAGTTTTCTTTAACATAGGAGGCAACTCATTTTAGAGAGAGTTCTCTTTTTGCAATTTACTTAAACCTTATACCATACAACAAAATTTTAGACCAAGTAATTACCTTAATTTCCACAATATTTTCCTAAACTATTTTCTTGAGGGGAGTAAAAAGGCATCATTGTGTTGGAATGGGTTAAGGGAAGCAACTTCTTTCTATGCAATAAATATTCTCAGTCAAGCAGTATCAATAATTTTGATGGCCTCACTATTCTCTACCTGAAATGAGCCCAATCTTCCAAAGAAAACTATTAAAACCTATTTAAACTTTTTCAAGAATTTTGATAAAGAGTCAACAGCAGATCATTCCAGTGAAATTTTGTGGAAATCAATCTTCCAGTTTCCAGGAGAACATCTTCAAAGTTTCAATACATTTTTCCCTATCTACTAAGAGATATAGAAATTAGCTCAAACCCCTACAGGTAATGTTTTCCAACAGATTATAGTTCTTTGTAGGAATCTGATTTTATGTGCTGAAGAAATAATCGCTATGGATTAAGGGTTAACAAAAGATCATTCCAGACAAATCCATCAACTTGTTTCTGAGAAGAAGATTTTCAAAGTTTTCACCATGCATGGAGTTTAGCCCCCACTCAAAGCAATACTTTCTTTGTGATGAAAATACTTCGACGGCATTAGATAAATGATCACCCAAAGATCATTGTGAAATCTAATGCGGTTCGTTCCGATGAAAAGATTTTGTAAGTAAAGAAAATTTATGAGTGGATGATCAAGGCACAATGTCATGACAACAGCCTGCCTGTTTTCAGTACATGGAGCTAAAAGATACTATTGATACATAGGTAAAAAACAGCTAAGGAATTTACGCAACCTTGACAAAGGAGACACTGCTTGTAACATGCTATTTCTAATTTTCTAACAATGCTTTCTTCCCCAATGTCTCATGTTTTTTAATAAATTGAAGTTTGAAGTTCCATCAGAACCCCCTGTCAATAATGACCAACCTAAAATATTTTTGTCTGGTAATGGGTCAAGTTAAACAGGTACATGTCATACATCATCTACTCTTGCAAAGCACTTGGCTAGCTACCTGTATTCCCTTTTATCATTTTGAGACTGTAGTATTTTTGGATACACTTGCTGGGCTCCTGACATTTTCAATCTTCTACACACTCTTGTACCGTTTACAGGTCTTCTCACAATTCTGATAAAGCTGCGAGGAAGGCAACTTAACATTACATTATCTGTAAGCCAAAAAAGAAAGTGCTTTATAAAAGATTAACTAAAATATCATCACACTATGCAATTCAAATAAATGAAATTTAAACCATTATAAAACAGCACAAGATCTATTGGAAATATTGATACTTTCAAACAATTATTTGAAAGAAACACCTATACCATATGGCAAACTCAACAAGATTCAAAACTGATCACAAAGAAAATATTTTATGAAGTTATGGTATATATTAAGCTTAAATTAATTAATTCTTGAGGTGAATTTATATTTATAATTCTTGTTTATAGTCATGGACCCTTTTTTTCAAAATGAACGATAATTGTGGTGCAGAGGATATATGCGAATAAAGCCAAGACGACTTGGTCCAAAAGTCGACACGGAAACCCATAATGAAGAAATTCTATTTCCTAATATATTCTTGACTTTTCTTAGGTTGATTTTGATTGAAAGGCTCACTAGTGATTTTAAAGTATGAGAAATACAATTTTACTGGAAGTTTAACATATATCTCATTCACAATTGAGCATTTGATACAATACCAGTGTGTTAAAGCGTCT
Organism: Fragum fragum; assembly: GCA_946902895.1. NCBI lineage: Eukaryota > Metazoa > Mollusca > Bivalvia > Cardiida > Cardiidae > Fragum > Fragum fragum. The sequence continues at coordinate 9,728,582 of OX336367.1, forward strand.
GCTATATTTGTTCATGCTAAATCGCAGTTTCTTGAAGTTGTTAGACTGGAACTCCTAATCATTGATAGACTAGAAGCTTGGCATCGTCTTCTCAACCTGATAACTCCTCTTCATTCTCTCTCACTGTCTTCCCCAAGCCTACCATTTAAGAAGGAAGTAGATGAAGCCCCCCCCCCCAAAAAAAAAGGAGAGAAGAAACGTGTCCAAAAGAAAGCTGATGCTGTTTTCGTGCCGGTCTGCGCGTGTCATTCAGGATTTACTTAGTACGTTACTAATTAACCAGCGCTAGCCCCGCCCACTTACTATTTTGGACATGCCCACCGACTCCGTAGTTCTTCTCCGATTGTAACGGCGTTATTCTGCAAAATTTAATGGCTAATAGCATTCAATAAAAAAAGTACGGAACAATTGGTTTGTGACCTAAACGTCGTAACTACAGATTGAATAAGTCGCTAAACCAACAAAAAGGTTTACGAAAATAACGACTACTGTTGGAGTTTAAAATTCAATTCCGACTCAATGAATGATTTGATTGGTCGGTTGATTCCTTAATTGACACCGCGATTGGTCAATTGGTTAATATTACCAAGGTTTATGTCTACACGGTATCCCTTTTCGATTTCGTTTATTTCAAGGTTAGTTCACACGATCTACTGAAGGTTTTCAACTTTTTGCAGCCCAAAGTAAACGGTTATAACTCGCGGCATACCTTTTCCAACACAATATGAATGGCTTTACTGTAGTTGCAAGACGCATTCAAAATATTATCGTTAAAATAGAAGCAGCTACATCTGTACTTCGGTTCCGTTTGTTTTTAAGGACAGATGATGTCGTAACTACAGTTTAACTTAGCTGCAAGAAGCTACGATACTTTGTCGATAATGACACTTTTCAGAAATACATCGGGCATTTATTTCTAGTTTTCTTTTGTATTTGCCCTTTTTCTGGTTAGGGTGTACCCGTCCACAACATTATTAATGTACTGATAGTTCTTAGAAAGAACGTGTTATGAGGCGTATCGACCATGAGAGTCCCCATTTAGCGGTCTAAATCACGAAGCTCGTCCAGAATCTGAAGTGGCACTACTTTCACCACTTTTCATCTCCTGTGTCATGTTACAGCAATATGGCACACCTTCGCACTACCTCAGTACAGCAAGAGAAGGACCCGTTTACTGTCTGCATAAAATTGACATATCGCTGGCCCCGCCCACTGACTCCTTTAGTCCCGCCCACTGACTCCTTTAGCCCCGCCCAACGACTCCTTTAGCCCCGCCTACTGACTCCTTTAGTCTCGCCCGTTGACTCCAACAGGAATTTCCACGCGATTTTTTACGGCGCCGTTATTTTGCAAAATCTATGGCCAGTAGCATTTTACAAATAAATAATATGGTTGGCGACATGAAGTCGTAACTACAATTTGAATAAGCTGTGCTTACGACGTTTTAGTTGCCAAACCAACAAAATTACACCAAAATGGCGGCCAATGTCGGAGTTCAAACTGAACATCCGACTGATGGTCTATTGATGTCATAGTGTGACGTCACGGTTTTAGGAGGGTGGTATCTATTTAAACCTTTATTGCTACGCGTCTCCTCGAAAATGAGCAATTGGGTATAATTGCGAAGTAGTCGTTCTACATACATTCTGTTTCGATTTACCGACCTTATTTTATCTCTATCTAATCTCTTCCAAATATTTGTTTCAGGGAATGTTCCGGTGATAGTTCTTTTTCGTTTACAACTATGGGTGGTGTTCCATTCACAATCATCCATAATGACAACGGTAACAAATTAGGGCTATAACAAATGGGCAACATTAAGGCAAAAGTATTGAATAGCGAGATTTATCTAACAATTCATTAACTAGCATAAATCTTCTGAAATAATTCCGAGAAGAATAGTATTTTATGGGTTGACCTAAATATTCGGACATCACGTCTCTGGCGATTCCGCTTCGGACAGCTGCGTCGTACAAAGAGGGGACATTTGTAGAATGTTATAATTTACGTGTATTTTCAATCACAGAGACTTAATTATATATATTAAAACTTGTTTCAATTTTTGTTAAGACGGATATTACATGAATAAAATATTGTCAAAATGTCAATTTATCTTTTTTACAGTTCTTTCACGCATAGCTAGTTCTTGTTACTTGATGGAAATAAGGCCTATGTGTATTTAAAGTCTGATGATCTCTTGTCTCGCCAGTTCTTAAAAAACTACGGAGGAACATAAAAGATTTACATCGACTAAAGTTTCACCAAAAGTATGATAAAAATACCAAATTTCAATAAAGGAACAACAGCAACAAAATGATAACTCCAAGGTAATTTCATTTTAAAAGTAAACATTTACATTAGTAGGTAAACAGAATAAGTTCTGCATTTACATTCAGTCAGTTACCGCGGCTCTCGTCCGTTCAGCGCTTTGATTGCCGCCATTTTTGTTTAGCATTTTAGTTGGTTACTCGACTTTAACATCATTAGGTCGCAAATCAACAATTTTACTTAAGTGTTAACTGTATGCCGTTTAATACTTAAGTAGAACAAGAGACAAAAAATAGTATATAATTAAAATTAATACGGAGAATTAATTCTAGTACCCACTTTTCCGATGGGTCTGTAAACCTGATATTTCCGCCATTACAGGCCGCTATGAATGATTGGACATGTTAGGGCTTTGTTTGAGTCATGAACCATTACAAATTATTCACAGTTACAACCCATCACACGAAAGGGGGCCATCTGAGAAGTGCAAAAAGTACCGACCACGGTCAGTTCTAGATCACTAACACGGCAAAAGTAATGTTAACTTAAATTAATGAACCGGTGAAGACAGAATGACGGTTTTTATATAAGATAACACGATATCAACCATTTTTAATTTATCTGTCAGTTCTGTGCCACCACAATCGAGTAATCTTCCAATTCACACAAAGATAAATACATGTAGTTGTTTTTCTCACATTATGGTAGTATATTATTTGCCACCACTTACTCCATAATCAAAGTGAACACCTTGTCAAATCGTGATCAATTATTTTGTCCTGTGTAAGGATACTAGATATTAACTTAACAAGCGTTTTGTCGCGTTAGTGCTTTGGAACTGCCACCACCTACCAGCTAATAAGCTCGGAAAAATTAGTATCATGTTGTGTTAGTACACTTTTAAAGATAATTTGAATTTTCATGAACATCTTTCCAGACAATTTGTAGATAACATGATTTTTGCCATTTTGTTGAAATAAACGTTCTAGTAAATACCTTTTGATTTCTTCGGTTTTTGAGGATTTCTTTCTTCGTTTCTATCTTAAATGGGTGACGGCAGAGTCAAAATATACCCACACGGTTGTCATAGTAACAAAGAGAGGAGATTCATCAGACCATGAACAATAATCGAGACCTTTTGGTTTCATAGATTTCCATAAAACGTGGAACCATTGCAGAACCAAAATATAACCCAATGATCATTAAAAAAGTATCTGTAAATTGTTTGTAGGAAATCACATATGTAGTGTTTTCTATCAGATTTGGTCAAGGTATTGCGAGAAAATGCTTGAGACAAACCGACAGAAATAGACGTAAAATCTATACATATTAAGCCCCTTTTCCCAAAACACAGTTTTAATTCAAGAAATTACAAATACTGCATGTTTTGTAACGATTGCTATATTAAACGATACACCTTCTAATGATGACAAACAACTTTGTCAACCTATTTTAAAATTCATCTAGAAATGTGGAGGTATAGTCTGGAAAAATTCGGACGAACGATCGCACTAACGTATACGTACCTCAACTATTCACAGTGAAACTATAAGATTAAGGCACCGAACACATCAATATCATTTTACACGAGTATATTTGTCTAGTGGATTTGTTTCTAGTTATTGGCCGATTGACGTTAAACACCAAAATCGGTTTCGAATCGCTGGTCCCGCCCACTTACTCCGTTTGTCCCGCGCATTGACTCCAACAGAAAGTCCCACTTCCATTTTTAACGACGTTATTTTATAAAATTGATGGCCAGTAGTTTGTAACGACAAAGTAGAATGGTTTGAGAAATGTCGTAAATACAGCTTAAAAAGTCGCCAAACCAATATAAGTACTTCGCATAAATAGTGGCCCATGTCAGAGTTAAATCTTCACTTCCGGTCGAAATGAACGAATGGTCGTTTTTTCCTGATTGACCTCTGCGATTGGCCAATTGTTGTCTGGTTTGTACTTTAGTGAGCAAAGACTGAAAAACAATGTTAGTTTGCCCTTGTAATTAGAAATCAGTCAGAAAACTGCTATAGGCAGTCAAAACGCTTTAAAACAGTTATTCAAATGCAGCTGTATTGATAGGACAACTTATGTTTCTAAAATGTTGTATCAAATATCCCAAATGACGCTGATAACGTCCAATAGTAACGTTTGACGATAGTGAAAAATGAGATCAGTTTATGTGCTAAATGTCGTTCGATACATATCGGGATTTTCAGCAAGCCTGTTTGCATGAGGCCAGTAAGCTAATGAGATATTATTTATGTATAAGCGTTGCTTATCGAGTGCAAACTCAATTTGATCAGCTGAGAGTAGCAGGGAACGGTCAGTCGAATTGGAAAGTTATTTAAACTGAATAGTCGGACAAAGAAACCATGGAACTTAGGTTTGTGAAAGTTTCTTGTGAATCACTTTTTTTTTCCGATATTTAGGCAAACCATTTTTTGTTCACGGTAATTATGAATCCAAACCGCGCCGCTGGTCGCGTATGTCCTTTGGCAAGCTATTTAATCCATTGCTACACAATGTAGCTTCTATACACTCCCTAATAATAAGAAGAAAAAATAAATAAAAAAAAACCTGGAAAATATTGTAGACAATGAAGAAATTGCTTGTATAAGGCAATTACCTCAATGTCCTCCATGTTTTCTTCCCCAAAAGATACCGATTTTCGAAATTCCACCATCTTGAAATTACGTCTTCAGCTTCTTTCCGTTTGGACTGGCCTAAACGTTTGTGTTAATGGGTAAAGTCTTGTTCATGTGATATAAAGGATATACACGAATACGTGATCTCGCTATGATGATTTTTAAAACTGAAAGATTGCTCATAGCAGTTTAAAAACCCTGCCAAACAAAACAACAGAAGGTTAATATCGTTGAATCTGGTAAACAATGATTTTTCGGTACTCCTTAGAGATCGATAAAAAGGAGAATATTTCCCAGGAAATTAATTTCAATATAGCCGTCATTCAAATGTTGATTTAGTGATGATTTCATGAGATGATAACAAAACAAAATGTACATGGTGGTCGAGATTCCTTAAAAAATATAACTATCTTGGTATTTTAAACACACATTTCAAACAATAGCACCGCATGTCGATGCGCATTCTCGGGAAAAAATCTTCGTTGAAAAGGGGACATAATTCATACAAAAATTTCGTTAACCCTTTCCCGTTTGCAAAGTTTTTGACCTGTCCAAATCCAAAGATTTTGCAGACAACAATTTAATGTCAATTTTGATAGAAAAGTAATCATTTAGAAGGGCAGAAAAAATGCTTTTAACAAACAATTTAATATTTTTCCACGATGTTTTCTTACGTATAAAACCACTGGGACGTAAAAACCACGGATTGTACAGGAACGGGTTAAAGTTATTCTCTTTGATAGCACGGACTGCTCATACGATGGTGAACACAAGTTCCATATTTCAAGTAAATATCTCCAATAATAATAGAGATATGACCAAGGTTAAAGTTTGTCATGCCAACAACAACAACAACAAACGACATTATTGTGATGACAAAAACTCGACTTTTTATTCTAAAACAGTCCAGTCAGTGATATCGTTTTTAGCAACAAGTTAACGGATTAGTTGCAATGGACTATTTATCGTCGTTGTCATTCTAAAACCTCTTAACTACAGATTGATTCAGGCTGTGTAAGTACGAGGTTTTAGAAGGACGACGATGTATATGCAATTTTCACAACGTTTGTAACATTTTGTCCAGCAATCCTTTTACTTAAGATCGTAAATAAGTTTGAAAAGTATGCTCAATTAGAGACATAGAATAACATGTATATTTATATCTCTGGCTCAATTAATAACCTTTCTGTTCATTGTAGCCTATATTCCTTGTAAAGTCAAGGGAACTGTTATATCTACTCAAACTACACACACTTAAATGGTACGGAACTTTTACTTTCTCGGCTGCGTTTCATGCTTCCTGAAGGACGGGTAAATAATCACCACTTTGTCCGTCCGTTCTTCCGGAGCAATTTCTCCACAATCCTCGAGACAAATTAAATGAAACTTCACATATGAATTCCCTACAACACCAATGAATAAAATGCATGTTTGATAATTCTAGAATTCGTTACAGAAAACCGGAACTTAATATCAAATTTAAATTTCACGAATATTCATTTATTTTTGACCAGACTTTAAAAAAATATCTATACTGTCGACAAAATGTAAATAAAGTTTTAACTTGATGAAGCCAATGTGATAAATGTCCTGTAGCTTATGTTTTGTGTATCTTTTACTCTGAACTAAACTGGCAGCCCGCTGTCTGTGAGAGACAACGGGTAGTGTATAAACTTTCCTGCAATCTGATTGGCGCTTGGAAAATATTATTGTATTTCTAACGACGAGTAAAGTCTCCTGGCGCCGGGAAAAATTTCCCATCGTGCAATCTCACATCCGTTTGAAAAATGGTGGTTTTGTTGAAATTCACGTTTGTCTTAATTTGTACCTTCCCAGACAAGCTTAGACATTTAGTTTTGATTTTGGACTCCAAAGCAACCAGGATGTCTAGATTTAGCGAATGATTAAGATACAATCGCTTAGATATCTACATTTTTAGTCTCCGCAAGATCTCTCGGGTTTCATGTGGGTGAACTGTCAGTGTCAACTCGGACCATCATTTACTTCTAGGTCTAAAGCAATATGGCTGTTGTTTTGCGAGGGCTGTAGCAAAATAATTGGGCCCAATTGGAGAGAAAAAAAGCAGTCAAAAACCAGTGCCTGATTTAAGGTCCAGTAATTGGTGATCACGGCCTTTCTTGGAGTGATCATTTGATTTTTGTCACTTGTTACAGTATCTCAGGCAGATAGCAGTAACTGAGCTCATAACCATGGTTTTCTAAGATCTCTCACACCAGTACTACACTACTACCCTGATGCCACCACCCTGGCTAGGGAGTTTTCATTGAAACAGTGGGGGCCCTAGTTGCTCTCAGCTTTTCAAGGTTAACCAGACAATATCCCCTCAGAACAATATCCACTTCTATGTTTTTTGACAAGGCGGACAATATTCCCATCCTAAATTTAACAGGGCAGACTGATATTAGCCCCTTTGTCATTCTGACTGGGTGGACAAAATTTCCCCTCCTGATATTAACGGGGTGGACATTATCCCCTTCAACATGTCACTACTGTGGATGAAAGCCCCTTCCTAAAATATATTGCAGACAATTCATGGTTTCAGGATTAGTTAGAAATCAACTTGTAGTTTTTTTTCCGCATCTTATTTGAATTCGGACTTGTCTTAAATTTTATTTTGTGGGATTGGCATGAATTTTAATAATTGTCTTACATTAATCAATCACTTTCAATGCATTCAAACTATTAAACTATCATTTCTAAATATTCTGTCAAGCAGGACTATGAAATTGTGTCTTTTTTTTCAAAATCATGTATGAGGGTTCGATTCCCTCCCCAGATGTTATAAATAGCTGGTGCATAAAGGGATAAATTGTCTGGTGATCCCACATGATTTTGATTGACAAAAATACAAAACAAACAAAAACAGATACCTTATAGATTTTATTAAATCAATTTTGAGATAAACAAAGAGAACAAATGAAAGTGATTGCTTACTGGCCTAATTGCAAAGATATAGTACCAGGTATGCATATTCTTAACTTTTATGAATAAATCATTTGGTGATAAAGACTGAGAAAAATCATTTGGTGATAATGACTGCAATTCAAAGTGATTGCCTATCCTTATTGCAAAGATTTGACACCAATTGGGCTTTTTTTTATGCCCCTGCGCTTTAAGATCAAGGGTATTATTACTTTACCATTGTCCGTCTTTCCTAATTGCAATAATTTGGCACCAATAAAGTATACTTTATGCCCACATCAAAAGAGAACAATTGTTTACCATTGTCTGTCTTAAACTGAACCAAAAACAAATTACTTGTACTTTAGGCCCACTCAAGATAAAATGCTCATATTTGACATAAAGATAGATCTGATCAATACCAATCTGCAGATAGCAATGTCAATGTCACTTTTTATGTCGCATTTTGACCCATTACCGGATGACAATATTTTTGACTGGTCCAAATTCAAAAAGTTGAAGACAAGAAATTAAAAATGATGAAATTTTAAAAATCTTTTTCTTTTTTGGTAGAAAACATTGTGGATAATGAAGAAATTGCTTGTAACAAGCAAAATCTTCATTTTTTAAAAATATTTTTGAACTTTTTCTTTGGTGGGGTGTGGTGGAGGGTGTGTGTGGTTCCAAAGCGTTAATGTTCTGACATGTGTTTAAAAAATAGGCTTTTATGCGTGCGTGGTGTTTCACAAACACATCTTGTCACATCAAGCAATTTCTTCATTTTACTTAATGTTTCCCCATTTGTTTTTGTAGGGGCCAAAAGCGTCACTGTGTGGGAATGAGTTAATTGTCCTTTTTCATGCTCCTCGAATGGTAAGCATATAGCATCCCCTCATCTGTCTGTCCTTCGATCATTCCATCCATCTGTCTGCCTGGATTTCTCCACAACCCTTGGGCCATAATGGATGAAACTTCAAATGTGAATTCATGATGATATTTTGCAGACGCATTTTCCAAAATTTTGGAAAGTCTCAAGGTCAAGGTCACAGTTCAAGGTCAAATAATTAACTTGAGCTTGTCCAGAGCATAGCTCCTTCAATTAAGGATGGATTTCAATATACCTTGACATAATTGTTCTCTTATCATGAGTAGATGTACCACTTGAAAAAAATATTTAGATAGTTTCAAGATCAAATTTTCATTTGGTTTGTTTGTTTGTTTGAATGGGGTTTTACGCCGCTTTCAACAATCTTTCAGTTATATCGCGGCGGCTGGAGCACCTAACAATGGAATCCTGGCATTTCTCACACCAGTACTACCATTACATTTTCATTTGGCTCTAAGGTCAAGGTCTCAGCCCAAGGTCGTGCACTAAAATTTAGCATGTCTTGAGAAGGGTGAGCATAGAGCCAATGCTTTGTCCATCTGAACCCTTTTCCTGTTTATTTTATACTTTTGGTGACAGGGCTATATTTGGGGAGCATAATCCATCTCTGAAGGCTCTTGTTTCTTGATAGTCACTGTAGAACAAGCACTGGGGTCTGGTCTCTTGATAGGTCACTGTAAAACAAGCAATTGGAACCTGCACTTGGTACTCTTTTTCATTTCTCACATTGTTTTTTAACCTATATAAAACACACTTTAAATTATTGTAAGCTATCTCTCAAAATTTGGACTAGCTTAAATATTTTGTTCTCTGGAAATGCATTTTCAAACATTGTACCATAGTAAACATTCAGCACGGCAACATGAAAGGCTTGTACTCTTAAGAAATTTGTCGCCATAGACCATGCGCCTAACACTATACAAAGCTCCATGATCAGCCTGCACAGTCCGACCAGGAAATATTTTTGTCACTTTCTGGTTTGTCCTTTTTTGTGAAACGGATCACATTGTGATTTGATTAGTGAAAATTTTGCTTAATCAATTGTCAATATAATAAAACTTAACTTTAACATGCATTTAGACTTAGAAATAATGAAAATTAACAGAAATAATATTGATTATACCATACCACTGTCATCAATGAAATTTTATGAATTAGAATTTGTTTTTGAAAAGTGGTACTTTGAAGAAATAATAAAAAATGTTCAATATTTGAACTTACAAGAAATGCTATGGAAATGGGAAAATTGGCATTACCATTCTGTCTTTTCCCTAGAAAGGTTTTATAAGAGTGATTTTGCACTTAATGGTTTTGAATACTGCAGTTACAAACAATTTGAAAAACAAATTGGGAGAAATAGTTAATTTTTAAATCTAACAACAGTTATGCAGAATTAATCACTTGAATGCATGTTTCTTATTTAAGAATTCATACTGCTAAGCATCACCTTACCATGTTGGTAAAAGTAACACCTTAAAGATATCTACTAAAGTGAGGCCACAGCCATAGCACAGATGGTAGTGTGTTAGCCTCCTAATCATGGGGTCATCGGTTCAATTGTGGGTAGAGATCCTTTCAGACATTGATCTCCAACCAATGGTTGAATAATGATTCATATGAGATTTTCAAACAAACTAATATCAACAGTTTTCCAAATTAATGCCTTTTTCAAAATACACTCATTGTATAGGTATCGATTGGGTAATACTGTAATACATTGTTTTTTCAACTGTTAGTTTTTTCACAAAACTTTTTTTTCATTGCCTTTTTTTCAAGACACTTTCTTTCCATTAATCAGTAAACATACCATAAATTACAATTTCAATAGCCAAGTGTTCTATCTTACTTTTCTTCATGTATTTGAAAAATTAAAAAGCCTCTTGTTTTCAGTGGATTTTATTTTTTATTTTTTTGCGGCAAGAGCATTGTGTGAAATAGGATTTATCATTTATTAAACAATTTATATTATGCAACAGTTGTCTCTTTTATTCTTTTCACAAGATATTATCAAACATTCTGTAATTCAATGAGTATAGTTCAGCCTTTTAAGATGATCCCTCATTTTTATGACCCCAGATATATATAAAATTGCATATAAACTTAAATAGATCAAAGAATGGATAATCATGCCGTGATTTTTAGTTAACTATTAATTAACTTACAAGTTTTATCTAGACAAATAATATTGACAGCTGAAAATTAATGGGGAAAAAATGCAATTACATAAAGATCACAAATAGATTTAACATATATTTTAACTTAACAATATAAATATCAGTATGATATAAATTTTGCTTAACATAAAAGAAATAACTTTTACCATTAGGTCAGACCAATATCAATGAAATATAAAAGCTATGTATTTGATATGACAATAATACTTTTGCAAACGTATAAATATTTAATTCAAATTGTGATTTTTTTTTGGGGTCATGTAAGGGATAAACAGACACATGTAAGAATTATGTATAGGGGATTATACACTTTGATTTAATCCTTTGATTATACTATCTGTCTTTGATGTACTTTAAGAAAGTGTGCCAAAGTATTGGAAGAACAATAGAATTGAAAAAAGTGGTTTACTGTATTTGTTAACATATGTTCTATCCCTTAATACTGAAAAGTCTAAAACTTTGCCCTTAACACCAGTAAGTTAATAGATTTCTGATTACTTTTTTCTAAGCTTATAATTAGTTTCATTTTATTTGTATTTATATAGTGTATACAAACTGATAAGATTAAAAGAAAAATGAAAAAAAGAAAATGTAGAAAATGTGCTCTTATATTCAAAATATACATTTAAGGAAAATATGAAGCGATTTCTACTGATTTCATCCAATCGGTCAACTTATTTAGATAAAAATTTGCCATTTACAAGATAATGTCACCCAGTAAATATTGTTGTCATTGTTTGTGGAAATATGAAATTGATAATTAAGGAATTTAGAAAATAAATTAATGATTTAGAATATGGAATTAAATAATGATTGTCAGTACATCTATGTTAAGGTCTAAGGCTTATCATCTATAGAATCTGATATGCAACATATGATACAAGTTAGAACCCTAGGTATCTGTCTGTACCATAAGCTAGTGGAACTATTCAGTTAGAGCCCTGTTGTTTATCTATCTTAGCTAATTATTACAACTTGGTGCTATATCTCTTTGATGTTAAATGACCCTGTAAGAAAAGGAGGGAAACTGAATGCTTCATGATTGACCAATGAGAATAAGAGAACCAAATAAATTAAGTTGTATAGATGTAAGAATAGGTTTGGTTGGTTGAAGATTGAGAAGGAGGTCACATGATGTCTGAGATGTTAAGAGGGAAATTTAAGTATGAGAGAGACAGAATGAGTTTGGCTTCGAAAAGATTAACTTTGGCTTTGGATTAATTGGATTGTTACTGTTTAGAAACTTTGGGTTAAGATTAGAAATTGTTAACAAAAGGTGAAATATTAAAGTGAGAAAGATCAAATAGATGGACAGTATTTGTTGAAATTGAATATAGAAAGATTGATATCAAATTATAGAAATTGAGATTTGGAAACTGAACATTGACTAGACTTATTCATTCCGAAATTCCCTTACATACAACCGAAGGAACACACACAAAATCCCCCTGTGATATAATGGTGGTTGAATCCGGGAACGATACTCAATGATTAATTAATCTAATATCACGTTGACTCTTTTATTGAAATGGCTAAATCCAGTGAAATACGCTATAGTGGACTTTCAGTGCCTAATTTTGAAGAAGGGGATAATGCCAAATTTTGGCTAGAAAAGTTCAGTCGTGTGTCAGTGCTGAAAAAGTGGAATGAGGAGGAAAAGTGCACTTATTTTTGTTTTTCATTGGGAAAACATGCAGAAACATGGTATCAGGGACTCACTGAGGATGTGAAAAGTGACTTCGAGGTTTTGAGGAGACAGTTCCTTGAAAGGTTTGACTCTACATGCAATAGAGTTTTTACATATGCTGAATTCTTAGATCTTCAGCAAGGTTCCATGTCAGTGGACAAATACATAGAGAGTGTGGTCAAGTGCGGACGATCAATTCTTAAACCTGACAGTGAAATCCTTGACAAAGTGATCCATGGGCTTAACAAGGAGATCAAAAATCTAGTTATTATGAAGGAGGCAAAAACCCTAGAAGATGTGACGAAATATGCACGAATGGGACAATCCCTTACAACTAACCAGGAGGAAGTGTCAAGTGTGAATACCCACATGAGTAAGGACTCGGACTTTAATGACAGGAAACAAAAGGAAAAACATAGTTATCGACCCTATGATGGACGAAATACAAGGAGGAGATATGGAGAAGCTTGCATACACTGTGGTGAGTACAGTCACATTTCTTCTCTTTGCAAATTCAGAAATGCTGAGTGCTATAAATGCGGTAAGACTGGTCACATTGCACGCATGCATCGCCCTTATTTTAGGAGATAGGGACTCGCGCCTATCCCTAAATCCTTTGGGGATGGGCACAAAAAGGGAAATTTGGCAAAGACTGACATCTGCATTGGAAAAGCATATAAGTTAGGAGCAGAGAAAAATTTAGTAGACGTCAGATTGGGCAAATTTTCAGTGGCAGCCATGCTTGATTCTGGTGCGTCCATTTCTTGCTTAAGTCTTGATACTTATAAGAGAAGTGGTCTAGCCAAGGAATTCGCACTTCAAGAGTCAGACATACATGCGGCCCAGACTGTAGATGGAAGCCATATGAAAATTATGGGCAAAATTAGTATTCCTTTGACCATCTGTAGGCTAACTTTGACCCAGACTTTCTACATTTTCAAACAATTGAATCAGTCTGTGATACTTGGGAGAGACTTCCTCAAGGAGCAAAAGGCACATGTTGATTTCGACCGTGATATTTTGGAAATTCAAGGTGGTCTAGTCGTCACACAGATGTTTTCTGCGCCACAAAAATCTAGTCTGGCTCGTCTTACAAATAAAATAAGCATTCCACCAAGGTCAGCTAAGATAGCAAGAGTAAAGGTCAAAAAGTCTGGTTTCAAAGGTATGACTTTAGTTGAGCCACTTAGAACCTTACCTTCAAAACATAACGTTATAGGAGCCCGATCCATTGAAAACATTCAAAATGACCAAGCATGTGTTCAGATTTTGAATCCAACACATGAATGGTTATATTTGAAAGCAAATGAGCCCATTGCAAGAGTAGATTCGTTAGAGAAAAGTGCTATTTTGTGTGAAATTGATGATTGTTTGCCTGAAAGTGTATCCAACCTTATCAGCAATACACAGCAGAATATGCAATCACGCAAAACACAGTCCCATTCCAAACCACCAACTGACACAAACATTCCTAGCATAAATGAGTTACAGACAGATTTTCAGTACATAGAGATAGCCAAATCACTGGGAGTTGACCTGTCACATTCCACTTTAACGGAAGATCAGAAAAGGAGACTTTTGATATTGATTGGGAGAAATAGAGATGTTTTCGCCACTTGTACAGCAGAGTTAGGCCATACTAATTTACATCCCCATAAGATTATTACCCAAGATGTTCCCCCTGTTCGAAGGCCCCAATATAGAACTACCCCTGAACAGAAGGCAGAAATAGAGAGGCAAACCAAAGAACTTGAGGAACATGGGATCATTTCCAAGTCCAAAACCCTGTGGCAAGCCCCGGTTTTGCTTGTCAAGAAGAAGTCAGGAGATTACCGTTTTGCTGTTGACTTCCGTGGTCTAAACAAGGTTACTCATCCAATCAACTTCCCAATCACCCACTTCCAAGATGTTGTTGATTGCCTCGGACAAGCCAAAGCAAGTATTTATTCGGTTCTCGACATGGCTCAGGGATTCTTTCAGATACCATTGGACCCGGAAACAAAACACAAGACAGGATTTGTTACGCACAATGGCGTATGGGAGTTCAACAGGCTACCTTTTGGACTTATGAATTCGCCGATGGCATTTTCGATGGTTATGACGGAGGTATTAAGAGGTTTTAGCTATAAGTTTGCCTTGACATACATAGATGATTGTCTTATTTTCAGCCAGAACTTTGAGGAGCATCTTAACCATCTATCCCAGGTATTTGATAGATTTAGGCAAGCAAATCTAAAGCTAAAGCCAAATAAATGCCATTTTGCAGCTAAAGAGGTAAAGTATCTTGGCCATCGTTTTACACAGGACGGAATAGGAGTTGATCAGGAAAAGATAACCGCTGTCATCAATTTCCCCACTCCGAAGAACCAGACCGAAGTAAGAGCTTTTCTTGGACTTTCAGGCTACTACCGTCGCTTCGTGAAGGGATATGCTGCAATTGCCAGACCATTGAATCAGCTTCTACAGAAAGATTCGAAGTTCATTTGGACAGAAGACTGTGAAACAGCTTTTAACTCCCTAAAAGAAAAACTGACATCCCCACCTATTTTAGCCTTTCCAGACTTCTCTAATGATGCAAAATTCCTGTTGTATACTGATGCCAGTAATCAGTCAATTGGGTATGTGCTAGGTCAGAAAGATAAAGAAGGACGAGAAGTTGTCATAGGCTATGCAGGTAGATCTCTTCGACCAGCTGAGAAAAATTGGGGAATTAGCGACTTGGAAGGATTAGCTTTAGTAGAAGGTATACGCTATTTCCATACTTATTTAGCCAATAGACCCTTCACCGTCTACACAGACCATATTGCTTTGCAAACCTTGAAAGAAAACAGGTCTACAGGACGATTAGGAAGATGGGCTGTATTTCTTCAAGGTTATCAGTATGAAGTGGTCTATAAGAGTGGAAAACAGCATGGAAATGCCGATGCACTTAGCCGCAGACCTTATGTTAGTGTTGACCAAGATAATTCAACAAAAGATGCAGATGACCCCCAGGTGGATCCCCAAGTTTGCACAATAACAACATCATCTCCCAAAATTTATAAAGAATATACCCTCCATTTTTCAGAAACAGATTTAACAAAAGTAATTAACCAGACAAACAACCCTAGAATTAATTCCCTTTCCACTATGATAAACGCAATTGATACCTACAACAGTATGGACCCCATCAACCATTTAGCCGAGATAAGTGACATGACACCAGAGAAACTTAGGCAGGCCCAAATTGCAGACAGCGATTTTATGGCAATGTTTGCCTACAAAGAAGAAGGAAAAGTTCCAGAGCAGAGGAATCTTGCACATAAGCTTGTTGCAGAATCCCAGTTTTACGAAATAGACAATGGTGTTCTTTATCATCTTTACTATCCACGTACTAAGGGACATAAATGGACAGACGTAAAGAAACAAGTAGTCATCCCGCACACATTGAGAGATGCAGTTCTAAAATCATACCATGATGCACTGTATGGAGGTCACTATGGGATCGAGAGGACCTATGAAGCTATTAGGATGAAGTACTTTTGGCCGTCTATGTACAAGGATATCAAACTGTACTGCCAGTCTTGTGAACCATGTCAACAAACCAAAAGATATATGCATCCCCACAAGGCACAGCTTCAACCACTACCGATAGGCGACGTCTTCTCGAGAGTACATATGGACCTACTAGGACCTCTACCTACCAGTGAGCATAAGTACAAGTATGTTTTCCTTGTATGTGACTCCTTTTCCAAATGGTGTGAGGCATACCCACTTTATTCCTTGGAAGCAAAAGAAGTAGCCTGGAAACTGTACGATGAATGGATATGTAGATACGGTTGTATGAATTCAATTTTGACAGATAGAGGAAGTAACTTCATGTCGGCTCTGATGAAAGAACTTTGCAGTATATTCCGGATCAACAAAATCAGCACCAGTTCATATCACCCAGCAACCAATTCAGCTGCTGAAAAGATGAACAGTGTTATTTTGCAGAAACTCAGGATATACTGTAACAAGAAACAGACTGACTGGCCACAGCTACTTCCAAGCATCATGATGAGTTACAGAATGTCTCCAGCTATAGACTCAACTCAGTACTCACCGTATTACATTCTCTTTGGTAAGGAATGCAGACTTCCACTCGACACCGCACTCATACCAACAGAAACAACAGGAACTACGGCAGAGGAACACTTGCGAAGGATAATAGAACACCAGACTGTATGCAGGGAGCTTGTTAAGGAAAATATCAGAACAGCTCAAGAAAAGTACAAGAAGAACTATGACCGGAAAGCTGGCATACCAGATTTCAAGGTTAGAGACAGTGTATGGCTTTATAACCCCAAAACCAAACCAGGATTATCACCGAAACTGACTGCAAAATGGTATGGACCGTACTACATCGCTGAGAAAACGGGAACTACCAACTTCAGACTGCGGGACCAGAAGACCCACAAGGTGTTAAAGAGTGTTGTCCATTCAGACAGGTTAAAGCCATATCACAATCCAGATCTCAGACCTACAAATATTCCAGAGGCATATAGACAGCGACAGCCTGAGCCAATTGATCTGGAAAATGATGAAGAAGAAAATCAACAAAATGATGAACGTCCTTCAACTTCAGCCAATAGGAAGAAAGATGAAGATACAGTAACACCAAGTACTGTAACTTCTGAGCATGACCCTAAGGACTGGGAGATTGAGAAAATCCTCAAGGCATCACATTACAAAGGACGCATGGTTTACCGAGTAAAATATAGGAATAAGATCAGTGAAAACTGCAAAACAGAGTGGACTTACTCAGAGGATTTACCACTTAGCCTGAGGAAAGACTTCCACATTAAATACACATTTTCTGGGAAGAAACGTAAAAAGGTCACTTCCAAACCCTCAACATAACAAACACTCACCAAAATACATAAACTACACTCCAGGAGATAATTAGCAATTATGCACATAAAAGTGAATGCAAAAAGATAGAGGTCGATACACAATATCCATAAGTAAGGTGTTAAATGGCTCAAGTAAGGTTAGAAAAGCATTTTGGATCTGTTTTGTAAAAAAAATCAAATTTAAAATTGTGCACACATTTTTTTTAAATTAATTTTTAGGGGGTTGGGCCAAAACTGTCCATAATTCAATTTAACCTTTCTTAATTATTTTCAACTTTGCAAGGATGGAAAATTGTACTTGTATGCCTAAGTTACTATAAAAAGATTCTACAGGGAGAAACAATTAAGTGAGGAAAATTTTAAGTAACATGCAGTAGAGAACTAAGGATTAAGGCAGTATATTTCAGTCTAAAAATTTGACTATCATGATTACTGGTCTTAATCGATAAACCCTGAGAATAGGTACTTAGGTAAGACTTAAAAGTGAGACATTAGATAAGACATAAGGGCAATGCATTGTAGATCCTGAGTTATTCACAGTGCGCTAGATGACAAAATGTAAAATTTAGGAGTTGTAGAAAATTACGCACAAGGCATTTTTGAAATTACATTGATTTGAATGTGAGTGTACTAAACACAGTTGTGAGTAGACATTATTTGATTTAGAAAAATACCGAAAAAAAAAAAAAAATGTAAAACTTGTAAAAATACATAAAAACTCACAAAAAAAAAAAGAAGATAAAATGTGTGTTATGTAATTGTAAAATTGTATTGTAAAATTTTAACTGTCCATCTAGAGAGAGTGAGCACCATATTGTATAGAAATCTTATTTAAATATTATATTTGTAATTATGATTTTTTATGATCCAGTTTGCGGAGCAAACTTATTGAGGGCAGTTGCATGTGTCACCCAGTAAATATTGTTGTCATTGTTTGTGGAAATATGAAATTGATAATTAAGGAATTTAGAAAATAAATTAATGATTTAGAATATGGAATTAAATAATGATTGTCAGTACATCTATGTTAAGGTCTAAGGCTTATCATCTATAGAATCTGATATGCAACATATGATACAAGTTAGAACCCTAGGTATCTGTCTGTACCATAAGCTAGTGGAACTATTCAGTTAGAGCCCTGTTGTTTATCTATCTTAGCTAATTATTACAACTTGGTGCTATATCTCTTTGATGTTAAATGACCCTGTAAGAAAAGGAGGGAAACTGAATGCTTCATGATTGACCAATGAGAATAAGAGAACCAAATAAATTAAGTTGTATAGATGTAAGAATAGGTTTGGTTGGTTGAAGATTGAGAAGGAGGTCACATGATGTCTGAGATGTTAAGAGGGAAATTTAAGTATGAGAGAGACAGAATGAGTTTGGCTTCGAAAAGATTAACTTTGGCTTTGGATTAATTGGATTGTTACTGTTTAGAAACTTTGGGTTAAGATTAGAAATTGTTAACAAAAGGTGAAATATTAAAGTGAGAAAGATCAAATAGATGGACAGTATTTGTTGAAATTGAATATAGAAAGATTGATATCAAATTATAGAAATTGAGATTTGGAAACTGAACATTGACTAGACTTATTCATTCCGAAATTCCCTTACATACAACCGAAGGAACACACACAAAATCCCCCTGTGATAATAATTCTTTTTGCATTTTGTAGAAGTTTATTAATTCTTAAATCACATGACAAACTGCCACAAGCTTAATCCCACTGCAAACCAAATCTATGAAGTTAGAACAGAAAACAAAAGTTAAAAGAGGATCAGGAAATTAACCCTTGTCATGCTGATCCCAAAATATTCCTGCTTTTGAAATGGTTTAAGCCGGTGTATAGACTAAGATCAGCCTGCACAGAGTTGCAGTCTGATCTTAGCCTACACTACCTGCTTGTTCATGTTGTGTTGAGAAAATCTTGGAACTCAACAATGATCTGATTATATCACTGTTTTTAAATATAGTTAAAAGAGGATAAATATTTAGCATGACAAGCGTTAAAGACAAATATACACTTTTTCTTTTATGATGGGTTTATACACATGTATGTTAAATGATAAATATTTATTGAAAAATTAATTCAGAGATTTATGAAGAGAACTTTGATTAGAATTGTATTAGTTTGGAAACTACTTGAATATTATTGATTTTGCTTTCCATTTGCAAACATTCTAAAATTTCACTTTTATCTCTAACACATTACCACAAAAGAAAATTTCAGACAGGTCCGAATTGAAAGAAGTTGCAGACAAGAATTTAAACTTGGTGCAATTCTGATAATCTTGTCTTTTAGTGTAGAAAACGTTGCGGATAATGAAGAAATTGCTTTTAACTAATGAAACTTTCTTCTTTTTCCATGATGTTTTCCATGACGTTTTTCTCTAGGGGTCCTTCCCAAACATACATCCTCCTACAAAATATTGTGGGCATTAAGACACTTCAAACATGTATCCCCTTGAAAAATAAAGATTTTCGTCTGGCACTAGCCTTACTTCCAAGTTAATCATAAAATTTGCTTTAGCTCCTCTTCTTTTTATTTTTGAATTTATCAAAAAGTTTGTGTTAACCCTTTCATGTAGAAAATCGTGATTTTAAGTTGCTGTGAAAACATTGTGGTAAAAGTAGAAATATCTTGTAACAAGCAATTTTCTTCTTTTCCAAAAAGTTTTCCATATCTTAATTTTTTTCTCCAGGGCATCAAAAGAATAGGGCCGTTTGTAATGAATTAACATATGTGATTAAAAACATCTTTTAACAGTTTGATATTTACCCAGAGAAAGGCTCACAATATTAAGGGTCCTCACTGTGTTTAGTGATTAATTTGCTGTATAAACTTAAGTTTCCCATATTCGAGCATTCTCCCGTATTCTTTTGGTTTCATTTCTGCGCACTCACAGTTGATACATGAATTACAAACAATATGAAAATTGTAGGAAATCAACATTAATCAATGTCAGTGTATGAAATATATCAAAGAAATACAAATTATTCACTAAAACTCTTGCATTACTCCGTTTATACTATTTTTTCCTCATTCCTTACAAATATTTTTGTTTCATG
This sequence comes from Fragum fragum, assembly GCA_946902895.1. NCBI lineage: Eukaryota > Metazoa > Mollusca > Bivalvia > Cardiida > Cardiidae > Fragum > Fragum fragum. The sequence goes on from OX336367.1 coordinate 9,749,108, forward strand.
TTTTTTTTTCTTTTTGCAAATGCTATTGCCATGTAAATCCTTCTTAAAATTTGGGTAGATCGATGGTAAATTGCATTCTCAAGTCTGTTTCACAAATGCCACAAGTGAGACATTGATCCTTGAATGTATATTGCTAAGGTACTTGATTATGGGGGACTGAATATGCACACATCTCAATGATCAGTGTATGAAAACAAAAAAGAGTGTAATTTTTGTAACAAAATTTGTTACAAATCTGTTTTCATTCTGACTGTAATATTCTAATTGAATTTATTTTATTTTAAGTTTCATTCACAGAGTCTAATTATCATTTTGTAAGTGCGAATGTGTAAATATATACTCTTCACCTCAATTATCGTGCATGTAAGGAACCCGAGGTTCAGTACCAATCGAAAAATGATTTTTATCTGATGAAAAAGTTTTTATATATCTTATATACATTTCATTTATCTTTTAGTAAAGTTTTTGTCCAGTTCTATTCTAAATTTCTACATGAAATTTATGTTGAAAGTTGCCTTGTTGACCCTTTAGAAATTTTGGATTGCTTCTGCAGTTATCATGCATCTTACAAAAGAGAGTGTCTATGACAACCAAAAAGAAGCAAATTTATTGTTTCAATTTTTGTCATCCATCTTTTCTTTTAAACAATTAATCAAGAAGAATTATTTGATGTAAGATTTAGTTTAGATTTATGAAAACTCATGTTAAACTTATCCCCTGTCCCCTATTTTGTGAAATGGGGGTCAATTTTGCATCTCTCTGGGTTTAAGCTAAATCTGTATGGTATGGGTGTTTCTCACAGCAACAGTTACGGGCCCCAAAAACAAAACATCCTGTGAAAAAATAAGGTCACCAAAGTTCACTGGGGCTCCTTAGGGGCCATGCACGATGACATAGGTATGCATGATAATTGAGTTTTGACAATATAGCTCAAGATGATCCACTACGGGAAGATAGAGGCTAATGAAGGGTGCATGGAAATATGCTAAATTATTCCTGAATTCCAAATTTATTTCAAATTATAATTAATGACAAGATTATTTTTTGCAAAATCATTTTCAGTTATTTTTTGAATTATGGCCGAGTATTTTCGTGGCGTTTTGATCCTTAAACCTTGTGTAGATTAACCCATTATTATCCGCCGCATTGAACCGTATTTTATCATCTGCAAACTTTAATCAGCGTTCGTCAAACGCTTGATAATATCCGTTTATAGCGTACACCCAACTATGATCAACTGACGTCACTTCCGCCCATTTTAAACAAGAAATTTGTACCGTACCTGTCTCTAGTATCGATAGATCTAGGGGCAGTAACCCAGTCAAACTCTGAACCTGTTTCTTCAAGGCCAAATTGGAATGCCATTTTTTTTTTGGGGGGGGGGTTGTAGGCCACCTTCCTCAATATCCTTTGCATGAAGGTCAGTTTCTTAATTCTTTACACGGTACTTCTAAACTTTGTCTAAATAATTCCTACACTGAAATTAAACATATTCCTGTTTCTATCCAAGGTAAATTACTACTTTTTGGTATGTAGGTCATTTTCATCAATACTCTTGAAAAGAAGGGTACGGTTGCTTAACCTTTTCCCGTTTATAGAAATTTTAGACTAGTCCAAATTCAGGATGCAGAGCACAATGAAAATTAGATGCCATTAGAAATGAAACCATCCTATGTGGTAGAAATATTGTGGAAAAAGAAGAAATTGCTTGTTACAGGTTAAGGTCAGATTTTCCATTAACATAACATTTTCTTAATTTTTCTTTAAAAAAATGTCCAGGGTGCAACTCAAACATCATAATTTATGAATTGCATAAAGAGCACTCAATGAGGGGAAAACAGTTCAAAAGAGCTGTCAAATTATTTTCCCTGATTATATTATCTTACTTAAGATTTAACAAGACTATATTTCAAAAAGGTATAATAGCTAACAAGCATAAACTTCATTGGTGGATAGAACTACTCGAGGAGAACTACAGTGCTAAAGAAGCAAAACACTAGTATTAATTGTTTCCCTTTGATTTCTTTTCTTTTTCTTTTTTTTTTTACTTTTTTCCTAATTTTGTCTTTAACATAACTCTCAAAGTATAATAGCTATCAACATGACACTTTGTGGATGGCTAGAACTCATTGAACTCACTATTTTGGGCTTGGATTTTTGTATGGGCCTCCATGATGTATGACAGCCATTAGTTTGAGATGGAAGACATCATAGACAGATGTATTAGCGCACTAACTAGTAAGTATCATGAACTCTTTTCACAGAGGAATCACAAAAGAATAAAAATCATAACTTAAGTACAATAACTCTTGCTAATTTTTCCTAATTTGACCTTTGTTATAAGTTGTGTGCCATGTACTTAATTTCGGGGCCACTATTGGGCTCTTGTAAGAAATTGAAATAATCACACTGCCAATTCTGACAAGTTACTGACAAAATCATAGATAATATATGGGTTATATTGAAGACTGATCATTATAATTATTCACTTAATATCATTGCAGTAATATTGACTAGGGTAAGGGTCCTTAAAATCTTTTAACATCGACACAGGTTGCCTTTTACCTTAACCTGTCTTTAGCCACTGACAATATATAGTCTTCAATGCAGGCCATCATGGAATAACAAAAAGTCCCCTTTCAAACTGGTTAACTGAATAAATGAGCCTTCTATAGGTTTGTTTGAGATTGGCTCCAGCACACATAGAATCAAGTTTAAACAAGAGAATTGAGAGACAGTCTATATCAAATATCAATTACCGGGTACCAATGGTGGTTTTATTGTGGGATGGTGTTAATACAACAAATCATGTTAAAAGGTTTTTGTCATTCAATGTCAAATATGTTTGCCTAGACAGAAAATATTCTCCAGATTCCTCACCTCATACTGCCTTAGTATAGTAGCCGTATTGACAATGCATGCTTATTTAAAGAAGAGGGCCAAAATTATGGTCTTTGACCACTCACTTCAAATAAACATGTTTAGATCGTTTCAGAGAATAGAAGTTAAGTATTGTAAGTGAAAAAAGCCCTGCAATGCTACCCCCTTTTTTAATCAATCGAATTTCTTAAGTAGTCACTCATGTAGTATTGTCACTGTGTTAAAGTAGCTTAAAGTGGGTTAGAGACAAGTGAAAACTTCTATTTAAATGGAAGAAGTATAACATTATTAGGAACACTCTTTATGATAATCTTTCAGATTTGAATAACATTGATATTGTTACTCTCTTTTGATAAAAAGGATCTGACTGTCCAAGACAACAAAAAATCTTTTTGGAAGTCCAGAGATATATTAAAGAAAGTAAACATGTTCAAATCTTATTGATATAAGAGTGCGCATGTAAGTAAACAATAACGCTAGCAGTCTCTAAACAAATAAATAAAACAAAAAGATGCTTGAAGAACACCCTTATTGCCCATCTTCATATTTTTTTCTTTGTTTTGTTTTATTTTTGTTAAAACTATCTCCAAATCTTTTATTGAATGCTCAAAGCATTTTCTTCTTCTTAACAAAACAGTTATATTACAATAATAAACATATTATTTAAACAGTCATACATCTCTTTAACATCATGAAGGTGAAGAAAAATATAAGCTCTGCTTAACCCTTTCTGTTCAATCCCTGGTTTTTACGTCCCTGTGTTTTAATACTTGAGAAAGCATTGTGGAACAAGAGCTTCGCAGAGGGGCGCATATATGCCCAAAGGGGCTTGTCAGTAACCTTGGCTTGTCAGTAACCTGAGCTTGAATGATAGCTAATGATTTTTGTCAATAGAAAAATCTTATCATCTGAGTAAAACTGTTTACACTTGAGAAACAAGACAGCTTTATAATAACTTATCATTCAACATTATGTACAATGGTTAAATTCTATAATTTGAATACAATTGACATAAAAAAATGACCTTGACCAATGACCTTGAAACAAGTTTCAACAGATAGTCCTCACCACAAGCAATAAAAATAAGACCTTGAAAATTTGACCTTGACAAATAAACTATTACAATGGTTCAGTTTAGGTTATTCAAAGCTCAAATTGACCTTAATGACATTTGAATTCAATCAATTCAAGGGCAGATAATTCAAGAAAGGCCCAAGCTTTTTAAATTTCTAAAATCTTATGCTCAACTAAATATCAGAGGTCCATTGTAGCAAGATTCAGTTCAATCCAATAGAATTTGTAGGAGGAGTTGTGCACATACACACAAAAAAAAAAGCAAACAGTAATTTTAAGCTATATTGTTAAGTAAAGGGCAGATTATTCAGGAAAAACTTGACATATCATAAAATTTTAAGTCCTAAGCACAACTAGATATCATACAGAGTCATTGTGATAAGTTTAAGCTCATTCCCATTCAAAATGTAGGAGAAAGTGTGCTCACAATAAATAAAGGGGTTTTGTTCAATTCAAGGGCAGATAATTCACGATAACTCTAGAATGACTGGAGCGATTTGAATTTCAAAGGTCTTATGCACATCTAAACATCATAGGCATTAATCATGCCAAGTTTCAGTTTATTCCCATTGATAATTTAGGAGGAGTTGCGCTTACAACAAATTTCTAACTGACAGACAGACAGACAGACAACCAGGGCTATAATATAATTGGACCCTTCGGTCATATGAAAAAAAGAAATTGCTTGTTACAACAAGCAGTTTCTTCTTTTTCTCAATATTTTCTACCCTATTGAATGATTATTTTTCCAATAAAATCGACCTTAAACTGTTATCTGCAAAACCTTTGAATTTGGACAGGTCTAAAATTTTGCAAAAAAGGAAAGGGTTAAGTCCTCATCCTTTTTGCATGGCATTAGTATGTCATTGTAAACTGCAGTGTACAAATGTTAATTTATGCAATCAAAATTAGAGTAGGTAAAAATAAGCCAAGTGATTTCATAAACATTAAAAAAATTCAGAATGAAAAATACTTCACTTTACCACTTTCATATTTATATTCATGTTTATCTAAATATAAACTTTGCAACCAAGTTTGATTAAGGTCAGTCTAAGAACATTCAGACTAGGTTTGATAACATTGGCCATGCAGTTTCATCAGAGATGTTTTAAGAATTCAAAGTGAAAATGCCCTACCCTGCCCTGCCTTGCACATACTTATGAAAATATTATTGTACAATTCTTAAAACGGGCCTCTTAATATTTGAGCAACCTTGGCCTAAATTGTTAAAAAAGTTGAGGAGGTATCATTTAAAGAATTAGGTACTAATTATTGGCCTCTCAAAATTTCTTGAACAATTATTGAACAGGATCAAATAAGGAGTATTCCTGCAAAGGGTCTAAATTGGCCCAGTGGTTAAGCAGGAGATGTTGTTTAAAAAAATTCTAAGCCGAAAAAGCCCTGCCTAAAAAGTCACAAACTGCACCTACATATTACAGAGCCAATCTAACTTAATCAAACAATTTATAGACCAGGTATATTATGGCACATTTCTGCATAAGTTAAGTCCAAATTGGCCAAACAGTTGAGGAGACGATATTATAAAATAATTCAAAGCAATACAATGCACTGCCCGGCCATGGCAATATTAACAAGAGCTTTGTCCACAGGACACAGATGCCCCCACCGGTAGCTTTGATAATAACAAAGGGCAATAACTCCAAAATTATGCAAGCAAGATTTGTGGTTCTTGTGCACTGAACTTCTCCTCAATGAGGTATATCAACCAGTGAAGTTTCAAGTTGATAGCTATTATACTTTCAGAGATATACCCTGGACAAAATGTAAGTCTTTAAAATAACAAAGGTCAATAACTCCAAAATTATGCAAGCAAGAGTTGTGAATCTTGTGCACTGCACTTCTCCTCAATGAGGTCTATGCACCTGTGAAGTTTCAAGTTGATAGCTATTATACTTTCAGAGATATGCCCCAGACAAAATGTAAGTCTTTAAAATAACAAAGGGCAATTACTCCAAAATTATGCAAGCAAGAGTTGTGGTTGTTGTGCACTGCACTTCTCCTCAATGAGGTCTATCCATCTATGAAGTTTCAAGTTGATGGCTATTATACTTTCAGAGATATGCTCTGGACAAAATGCAAGTCTTTAAAATAACAAAGGGCAATAACTCCAAAATTATGCAAGCAAGAGTTGTGGTTCTTAAACACTGCACTTCTCCTCAATGAGGTCTATCCACCTATTAAGTTTCAAGTTGATAGATCCCAGGTTCGATTCCCGACGGCGGCACTCATTCTTTTCGACTATTTGTCTCTCACCTATGGGTCGATAATCTTAGACCTATGTGGGATAGCAGCTGGAGGCTAGGAAAGGATGTAATGGTAGTACTGGTGTGAGAAATACCAGGATTCCATTGTTAGGTGCTCCAGCCGCTGCGATATAACTGAAAGATTGTTGAAAGCGGCGTAAAACCCCATTCAAACAAACAAATTCAAGTTGATAGCTATTATACTTTAAGAGATATGCCCCGGACAAAATGTAAGTCTTTAAAATAACAAAGGGCAATAACTCCAAAATTATGCAAACAAGAGTTGTGGTTGTTGTGCACTTCTCCTCAATGAGGTCTATCCTTCTATGAAGTTTCCAGTTGATAGTTATTATACTTTCAGAGATATGCCTGGTCAATTTCGGGACAGACGGAAGGATGGAAGTACGGACGGACGGACAAAGGCAAACTTATATGCCCCCCACCCCCCCACACACACACATTAAGTGGTAGGGGCATAGAAAGCCAATATGGATTCTCTAACAGCTTTGGAAATCTGCATTTTAGCAACAGATAGTTTTCTGCAAATTTTGCTCTAAATTGACCGACTGTTTGGAATGATATATTGAAAAGAAATCAAAGTGTAAATTACCTGCTCTGCTACACCACATTAAGGTTCAACCAAGAAATATTCTTGCAAAGTTTGGTCCAACTTGGATCAGTAGTGTGAGAGGAGATGTTGTTTGGAGAATTCAAAGTGTACTAGAATTGTTGCAAAGTAAACTTATACCCATGATAGCATTTGGTCACTAGAGTATCATCTTTGACCTGCATTACTAAAAAAAATAGGGTACTTCCTTGGGTCATGGATAATATCTGTTTAAAGTTTCAAAGCCCCAGGTAAAAATGCTTTTGAGCTAGAACACAGAAACAGTTTTCAATCTAAGTTAAATTGTGACCTTAACCATTGATCAATGTGATGCAAATTAACTTCCTTAGATCATTGGCAACAATTGTTTGAAGTTTCATGGTTGTAGGTTAGTCAGTTCTAGAGTTAGAGTATGGAAACCAAAAAGTCTTCATATGGGCAAAGTTCAATTATGACCTTGACTTGTGACATGTGTGACCCAAAAACAATAAGGTACTTCCTTAGATCATTGACAAAAATTATATGAAGTTTCATGATTGCTGATTGAGCTTGGAAATGAAAACAAAACGGGAACAAATATTTGAAGTTTCATTGTTGAAGGTCAGTTGGTTGTAGAGTTAGAGAATGAAAATGAAAAGGACTGAAGTTCCTTGGTTGTTGGTTCTAAAGTTAGAGCAGGGAAACACAAACGGACTGATTGACCAACATACATGGTGAAATCAATATACCCCGCTCTACTTTGAAGGTACAAAAATCCCAACCCTGCCGAGTCTATCTTCATGAGCCATTCAAAGTTTTAAAAAGGATTTTTAAAAAAGTTCTTCAAAAATTTTTCTGCAAAACACTATACATAATCACTCTTATTTTCAATATTTTGGCAAAAAATGCCTTTATCAAGAAAAAGAAAAAAATCTTATAACAAGAATATAACTTTAAGATCACTCATTATAGCCAATTTGTTTTTTTATTTTTCTGCAAAGTTTGATCTTTATTTCTGCTTAATCAGAAGTTAATACATTTGGAGGATATTTTGTTAACTAAAATTTAATATTACATGTACTTTTTTTTCATTCTTTTGCACCAATTCTACATGAAATGCAAATAAAAGCAACAGATTTCTTTAAGTTAACCATGACAATTTTTGTAGAAAACTATAGCCTAGTCATTTCAAGATAATGAAACAATTTTTTTTCAGAAAGACAGCTCCTTCTAAATAATGACTCTAAATATCATATTTTTTTGTCAGTTACGTGGGTTATCCTGTATAACAGATCATATATGAATGACATATGCCCATACTACATATGAGATTATTGCCCATATAGTTATAATGGAGTTAAGTCATTAAATGGTGGTAAGTTCTATAACATGTAGCAGTTTGACTTAAACTTAAGTTTTAACACATTATATTTTTTATTAATCATCAACTAGTAGATGTCTACTAGTCAATCAATTGATTATGTCTTCAAAAAACATTAAACCCATTCCCACTCAGTAAAAATTTTTAACCTTTTTGTTCAATGATTTAATGCTCAGGACGAATTGACTCAAAAATGATTTTTTTTTAATAAAGATAGGTTAATATTCTAACTTAATGACCCTGTAGCAAAAATTTCCATTCAGCATGTAAACTACAATACAAGGATCTCGAGAAAAGACATACCCCCAAAACATATTTTATTTTACCTTGTATCTAGGTACATTTAGCAAACCTTCAACAAAGTTATTACAAATTTTAGATTGAACAGCAGATAGGCGTTTAAGACACCAATTTAGTAAAGATGAGAATAATAGGGGCATTGGGATGCTTCATTTTGGGTTATCCCAAAGGCATGTAGCTAACTTACAAATCGGGTTCTGTTGACCCGATTTCATGTGCAAATGTGTTTAGCATGGGCACGGCATCATGTCACTTGGACCCAAAATGTCTGGACTCCAATCCTGTTTACAGAAGAGTCCAGGTTTTGTGTGGACTTTAGCAATTGACGTATGGAGAATGCCAAATGAGGGTTTTGCTCCAATTTTGTGTGGCAGAATACGATCAATTTGGCAGGGCTCAGTCATTGTTTGGGTGGGAATGTGTGCTCAGGGGACCTCCATGTTGATGACTCTTAAGATACATAAACAAGATCTTGGATGTTCTCATTTGCCCATATACAGGTGCTGTTGGTGAAAATTCTATTCTGATAGATGACAATGCACATAAACATAGAGCCCAGATCATCAATCAATATCTCGAACATGCCATAATCGTCCTAAGTCTGATAGGGCATAATTGGGTTATGTTACAGAGAGCTGTTTCATCCTGCCCCCTGCAGCCAGCATCAATACTAGAGCTCAGAAGGGCTCTTCTGGAAAAAATGGATCAAATTCCACAATATAAGATCAGGGCTTATCAGCAATATGCCGAGGTTTTGTTGGGCAGTAATTGAAGCAGGAGGACATCCCACCCTTTTAAAATGCATAAACTTCTAAATTTTTTAAAATAATGATTTCTTTATTTTCATGGTACCACCTAAAATGTTGTTTTTTTACCATTACATCCTTCATGTAAGCCTTACTCTCAAAATAACACCAAAATATTTGATCTTTAACAAAATCTTAATACCTATAACACTTAAGTTATAGGAAAAACAAAAATACTTGTGTCATTTCCTCAAAACAGAAAAATATTTAGCTGGAAAAAAAGTGATCCTTAGCAAATTTTGAGTAGTATATGTTTTTCTAATGTAAAAATAGCAGCCCGACTAGGATTCAAACCTTTGATCCTTCACTTACAAGGGCAAGTGTTCTATTTGCACAACTAGACCATGATGAACGTCAAAGCACTGCTGTCGGTTTAAATCTATTTGTGGAATAGATTACCTACAATATTCACCCCTGTAATTAAGAAGTTGTCCGGAATCTCAGTTACATCGGGCACATGATCACTGTGGGTGATTTTTTTTGTAGAACAGATGACCTCACCATACTTAATTTCTACAGAATTTTTAACCCATAGAAATTAATAGCTATATGGCAAAACAAATCATGCTTGTTCCACATAAAGCAGTCTAAAAAATTGGATTTTAAGGTAAAGTTATAAAAGAACACATGAACAACATTAATAAAATTTAATGATATATACAGTATATGGCTTACATAAATATGAATATATTTACTGATGGCACTATCATATAGTAAAACAGATCAAAGAAAAGAGAAATAACACTAAAACTGATCTTTAATTTAAGGCAAGTACTAAAAAGAAATTAAGTAATAACCTTTCTAAAGCAATCACTATATCAAGACCTGAGAGAAAACATAGTTGTAAAGGATTATCAATTTCTTGTAGTATGAAATTTCTCATCTTGCAATTTGAGAAAAAAAAAATTCTATTTTTACTTTACTGCCTTTTGAATCCCAGCCACACCAAGTCCTACAATTATAGACAGAAAAAAAACACTTTTTGTTCTGGTAAATGTTCAAGTCTAACATGAAAACAATAAAATCAACCTAATGAACACTGTATTGGCAAGAAACAGAACATGTGATTAAATTGTAATGAAATTAAAAAGAACAACTGTAAAACTCCCAGATATTGTAGCTGAGGGTAATACATAACTATTGTTAGCTAGAGGCGCTTGAACATCCATATTGTTTCGTGGCCTGAATTTATGATAAAGAGACAGAGATTTTCATTAGTATAATTATATACCATAACTATATGGAATTTAGACTCATCAATAGAAGTCATGTTTTTCTGCCAATAAAAAATTTCAAGAAAAATTCTAAGCAAGAACCACCAAAGGAACATTGCTGTAAAATTTGGTTTAAATCCAGGTTCTATTTTTTAGCAGATTTTTTTTTAAGTTGACCCTTTACACTAGATATGGAAATTATCTCTGCCCATAAAAGCTATGTTTTTCATCCAAATATAATAAATGGTTGCTAAAGGATCATTCCTAGAAAATTCCATTGAAATCAGTCTAGCACTTTCTGAAAAGAATTTCAAAGATTTCACTAAATACCTTTATGGAAATTAGCATGGCAAATAAAAGACATGTTTTTCAACAAAAAAAAATCATTTTATAAGAATCTGGTAAAGGGTCATCCAAGCCAGTAGTTTCTTTGAAGATTTTGTAAGGAAAAACATGTGCACTGACAGACAGATGCTTGACATCAAAATAACATGATGATAGCCCACTCAGGCTCCAGTAAGTTAAGCTAAAACACAACATTTATTGCAGCCATTCCTTTGAGATAGCCTAACTGCTACTAACCCTTGAAAGGAAACTAGAAACATCTTTAACTGTAAAATTACTCCCCAACCACCACCTTGTCAAACACTTGAATTACACAGATGAAATCCATATTGCTCTCCTTTTAACATAATGGGTATTTTTTTGGTAATATGACCTTTAAAGAGTGACCTTTACCATAAAAACTGATCTTCAACTTGCAAATTGTAATGACCAAATTACGAAGCACTACAGACTTTAGACAAATGCTGATAAATGAATGAATAAAAACCTCACAGTGATCTTTACCTCAACTGATTACCCCATAAAGTAGTCACCAAAGGAAAGAACTCTTATCACAAGCAATACACAGGGCCAATGTTAAGATCTAAATTTTTGCTTAGATTTGACCTTGAAAAATTACCAAGACTGATTACCTTGAAGTTAAAGCTAACAGAAAGGTCTTTTGATAAGCAAACCACAGGTGAAATATTGAAGTTCAATCACTTTCTATTCATAAATTATGTACAAATTTTGTGAATGAACAGACAGACAAAAACTATATGCTCCCAATCACATTCTATTTTAGAAAATTACAGTAAAATTACAGTAACGTCCACTTATACAGATAATTAATTATTAATATGAAAAAAAAATAGGTACCTACATCTTAAAAGATATAACTTTTGCTAAAAGAAAAAAAAATGTCATGAACACAAAGTTAATTAATAAGGCAATCTTCATTCATAGTAGACAGCATACACTGTTCCTACAGCATATAAGTCTTTGCTACTGAATGAGGAGGAAGCAAAGTTATCTCTATCTGCATCCCATAAAAATCTGCTTCCAACACTTACACCATGGTCATTCTTCTGTCCAATCAGCACCAGGGAAAGTATTTTGTATCTGCAAAAATACATAAAACAGGTATTGGTGTTTTTCACAGTAATCAAAAAATAGATCAGTGTGACAATTGAAACAAGAGGGCCAGAATGGCCCTGAATTGCTCACCTGACTAATTTATGATGATTGAAAAAAACTTGAAAGAACACAGGCATGTTTGACCTTGAGCTGAGGAATTGAGGTTATCTGAAAATTTCTTTCAAATGGCACATCTACTCACAATTAAGATAAATTTTGACACTTAATTTTTAGCAACCAAACATGGTCCTAAAAAATACCGACTAAGACACATACACCAACTTGTCATAGTGACAACTTTGACTTGCTCACTACAAGTAGGCTTGATGAAAAGAAAGTAATTATAATCTTAAAAGTTGTCCTGTTTGTTAAACACAGGAGATCAGTTGTCGTTTCCAACTAGTGGCCAATCTCACTTGTGCATAAAGCTTGTATTTTGCCCATTGGCGGGAGACAAAAGGTATTAGTCACAATGATTGTGCCAAATGTCTGATGAAAGTTGACCAAGTCATTTTTAACACTTTTTAAGTAATACTGTGGAGCATTTAACAATGGATCCCTGGTATTTCTCACACCATTATTACCATTACATCCTTTTTAAGTCATATAAGCCTTGCCCTGCCAAACCCATATTTGAGATAAATCCAAATTTTGCAAACAATTTCTAAGAAGAGTCACTCAAGGACAATTCATGCCAAGTTTGGTTGAAATTGGCCAGTGGTTACAGAGAAGATGTTTAAAGATTTCAAAGTAAAAATCTGCCCTGCCCTGCCACGCCAATATATGGGGGTCAATCAGAATTGCACAAGCAACTTTTGTGAAGGATCACACAAGGAACATTCATGCCAAGTTTGGCTGCAATTGGCCCAATTGTTACTGAGGAGAAGATGTTTAAAGATTTCAAAATAACAAGAGGCCCATAGGGCCTTATCAGTCACCTGAGTCCAGAGAGCACTTCAACAGATAAGAGTCCACCAGATGGTGCTACATACAAAATATCAAACTCTAGAATTTTTTATGGGGGAGTAGAAGTTTAAAAGTTTTCACTATACAAGCCTATGATAAGCTTGTGAAGTCTGGGAATGGGCTAATTTTGACCATGGGGTCCTAATTTTTACAATCTTGATAAAGTTCCACCAGATGATGCTGCATATAAAATATCAAAGCTGTAGGCCTTCCTTAGGAGAAGTAGATTTTTTTAAATATTCACTATATTGGTTGATTGAATTTAGTTAAACGCCACTTTTAACAGTATTTCAGTCATATCGCGGCAGCTGGAGCACCTAACAATGGGTTTCTGGTATTTTTACACCAATACTACCACTATATTCTTTCCTAGCCTGCAGCTGCTGTTTGAGAGAAGAAGATCTTTAAAATTTTCACTCTCTAAACCCATGTTAAACTTGTGAAGTCCAGGAATGGGCTAATTTTGATCCTTGGGCCATAATTCTTACAATCTCGATTGAGAACCGCCAGATTATGCTACATATCAAATATCAAAGCTATAGGCCCTCTTGTTTGGGAGAAGAAGATTTTTCAAATTTCCACTATATAAGCGTATTTAAACTAGTTTTGTCCGGGAAATGGCTAATTCTGACCCTGGAGCCATAATTCATACAATCTTGATACAGGTCCACTAGATGATGCTACGCACCAAATATCAAAGCTCTAGGCCCTCCTGATTGGGAGAAGATTTTTGAAATTTTCCCTTTATAAGACCTATGAAAAAATTGTTGCGTCCGGAGTTGGGCTTATTCATACCCTGGGGCAATAACTTAAACAATTTGATGGAGGTCCACTACATGATGCTACATACCAAATATCAAAGCTCTAGGCCTTTCTGTTTGAGAGATGAGAATTTTTAAAAAAAATCTATATTTAAGCCTAAGTTAAACTTGTGATGTCCGCAAACGGGCCAATTCTGACCCTGGGGCCACAGTTTATACAATCTTGATATAGGTCTACAGAGAAAGTCAGAGAAAAAACAGACATCAGTAACATTATATCTTCCCCCCCCCCTCCAAACTTATATAAGCAGGGGCATAGCAAAAAAACATATTTTTAAATTTGCAAACAAATAAAACAACAACAAAATAAACCCCTAATTTTGCTCTTAAAAGTAAAATAAATGAATCTCAATTTAAGAAAAACAAATTTGTTCTTAAAAATACGAATTATTTGGTGTTCTTTTTTAAGTCACATACTTTAAAGGTACTTTAAACTAGAGGCACTTGAGAGCCTGCATCACTCTACAGAAATTCAATATAATCTAAATCATCTTTGCCATCTCTGGCAAATAAATCTGGTCACTGAAATCTTTCAAATAGTTCTAGAGAAGCATTTCACTGTTATAAAAAAGTCAGGTCATTAGTTCTGTAAAATTCATTTATGAAGTTAGATGGAAATTTTCACTATATAGGTCATATATGGACATAAGCCACAACAATAAAAGCCATGTTTTTCATTCTATCAAAATCATATAAAGGAATCTGACAAAGAGTCACCCGAGGATCAATCCTTCGAAATTTGGTTGAAATCCACCAAAATTTGGTTGATATCTATCTACAGGAAGTTTTCAGAGTATATTCCATGTATGAAAATTAATGCCCCCTCCCCCCCCCCCACACACACACAGTCATGTTTGTTATACAATCAAATTCACTGAAGAAATCGGATAAAGGGTCTCAAAAGGATAACTCCTGTGAAATTTGGTTGAAATCAATCTACTGCTTTCTGAGAAACTATATGGTTTTCCAAGGTCAACTGCTTTCGAGCCAGCAAAGTTTTGTAGGCATCATGCTCCAGACAAGCACAATTTTAGTATTTGACCTTGAGCTTTGACATTGAGCTTCAAGCTATCCAAAAATTTCTTTCAAATGGCACATCTACTCATGATGGAGAATGATTGTGCCCATTTATTTTGAAATCCATCCATAATTGTAGGAGAAATGCTCCAGACAAGCACAATTTTAGTGTTTGATCTTGAACTGTGACCTTGACATTAGAACTATCCCAAAAATTCTTTCAAATGGCAAATTTACTCAAGATGGAGAATAATTGTGCCGAATTATTTTGAAATCCATCAATAATGTAGGAGTAATTGTCTGGACAAATTCGGACAGTTTAACACACTAACCAACTAATGTACGTACTCCTTCTTGTCATAGTGACAGCTATGTCACCACAAGTGGGCTCGACAAAAATATCTTTAAAGTTTTAACAATATACCATATATGGAAATAAGAACCTCCTATTCAAGACATGACTTTCATCCTATCAAAGTTCTTTTAAAAAGTCTGATAAAAAGTCACCAAAGGATCATTCCTGAAGAATTGGATTGAAATCAATCAACTTGTTTGTGAGGAGCTTTCACCGTATATGGCAAGTAGCCCATTAAAGCAATGCTTTTCATACGATCAATTCTTTTTTAAGGAATCTGATTAAGAGTCACCCAAGGTTCATTCCTGAGAAATTTTGTTGAAGTCCATCTACTGCTTTCTGAGAAGAAGATTTTCAAAGCTTTTATGAAATTAGCCCGACTCATTAAAGCCATGTTTTTCATCCGATCAAAACTCCTTGAAGGAATCTGATAAAGGGTCACACAAGGATCATTCCTGTAAAATTTGGTTGAAATCCATCAACTGGTTTCTGAGAAGAATTGTAAGGCTTTTACCATATTTGGAAACATGCCCTGCCCACTAAAGCCATGTTTTTGATCTGATCAAAATTCTTCGTAGGAATCTTTTAGAGGGTCACCCAAGAATCATTTCTGAGAAATTTGGTTCAATTCTGTTCAGTACTTTCAGAGGAAAAAAATTTCAAAGCTTTCAACATTATATGGAATTAGCCCCACCCTTTAAAGCCACGTTTTTCATCCATTCAAAATTCTCTGAAGCAATCTGATAAAGGATCACCCAAGGATCATTTCAGTAAAAACTTATTGCAATCCATCAACTGGTTCCTGTCATTTTTCCGATCTAAATTCTTTGAAGGAATCTGCAAAAGGGTCACCCAAAAATCATTTCTGTAAAATTTGGTTCAATTCTGTTCAGTACAGAGGAGAAGATTTTTAAAGTAAAAGTTTGCAGAGGGATGGATAGATGGATGGCCGGGCGGACGCTGGATGATAACCAATCTCAGGTGAGCTAAAAATGTGATTGGTAATATCATTTGAAAGAATATAATTCTTAGTGCTGACATTGATTAACATAAATTGGTCATTCAGATATAAGTCATAAGGTAAAAATCGGAAAGTAACAGACTGACTTTTTTGTCACATTTATGCAACCACAACGTTGTAGTTTGATATGATTGATTGAATGGGGTTTAATGCCGCTTTTAACAGTATTTCAGTCATATCCCGGCGGCTGGAGCACTTAACAATGGATTCCTGTAATTTCTCACACCAGTACTACCACTACATCCTTTCCTAGCCTCCAGCTGCTATCCCACTTAGGTTTACAATTACCCACCCATTGGTGAGAGACATTTGTCAGAAAGAATATTTGCCACCACCGGGGATCAAACCCATGACACCCATGATTGAAGATTAGGAGTCTGGCGTGCTACCGACTGCGCCATGATGGCGGCTCCGTAGTTTGATATGAACAAGTTTCTTTACAGTATAAGGAAAAGTTTAAGCTAAAAATAACTAGTCTCAGTAATCTTTAAGTAGCCCTTTTATATAAGATTCTATTCAAATCACAAAGCAGATCTGACATTTACTATTTGAAAAAAAAGTATTTTGGACATGTGTTTACAGGTTAAATTTCTGGAAAGAGGAAAAAACTTGGATGGATTCAAACCCAAACAAGTGTCACCTTGCAAATCACATATCAGATGTAATCAGTGCCAAATGCAGGATACCCTAAAACACTTTTCTCAAACTTACCTTAAATTCTTCTAGTAAAAGATCTAGGTACAAAGTAATATTAATCCATAAAGCATTGATACTAGACTTGAATTTATATTTGTCTTTAAAAAAACTTTAAAAAACACACTCATAAAAATCAAGCACTGAAAATCAATTTTCCATCAAGATTGTGGAGAAAGTTAAAGAGAATCATGCAGTGCTAGGTAATCAAAATGTAGCCATAAATCATGGTGCATGTTTTGTCTCATTAGAGGTTCTAATCAACTTCTGAAACCTGCAAAATTCTGCATGCTGGCTTTCTATTAACTTCCCTGGTGATAACTGCATACACAACGTGTTAGAACTAATTCCTAGACTTTTGAAGTATTAAAACTTTAAGTATATTGAATCTTTCACTGCTTTTGAAACCAATTAGCTGGTGATTTTGCTTTCTTCTTTTAACTTTTGAGAGAGAAAGCCTCCCAATAAGATATTGCTAATAAAAAATGAAAGAAGATAAAGAAATATACTTTCCTAACTATTCTTTACTCACATTTTTTTTTCACTCTTTGAAGTAATTTTGAGATCATTGTTGTCCTTCACTGGATGAATTGCTTTTTTCCTAGATTATCATATTGTTTTGTTGAATACATAATTATGTGATATATTGATAATACCAGTACTTGGACCTCTCAGGTGGTCACTTTTTTCACTGAAGGTTTCAAACAGCTAAAATTTGTGAACTGATGCAAAAGGATAAAAAGCTGGAACTTTGTTCAGAAAATTAAAGCAGACAGATTGAAATTCAACCCTTATCTTTTTTTCAATACTTTTCAAGTCATTTTTTCAAAATTAGACAATGTTGTATGTCCTAGCATAATTATGTACATCATGCTTTATGGATAAGGAAAATTGTCAGTTTGTGTCAAAAAGATACTAGCAAGAGATCTGTTTGTATAACAGTCATGCCCCCTACTGCCTCTTTGGTATAATTTATTTGATTCAAATAACAACTTTGATCTTAAAACTTTAGCAGATAAATCTAAAAATTAATAGGGATTATCAACACTCAGATATAGGTTTCTGCACATAATTTAGTGATCCTAAGACAATTCTGTGTGATGTTATCATATGGACAAGGTATGGTGTACCAAAGGTCAAGTTTAATATCACCCTGTGACCTTATGACATCAACCAGTGACCTAATGACCTAATCTGGAAATCAACAGGGATCATCTACATACAGATGATGAATGTTTGTGTCAGATGTGGTGATCCTAGATTCTATATTCTGTGTCAAGTTATCATCTGGACAAGATTTGGTCTACAGACTGACTTGACCTACCGGCTGACTTGACCTACTTACAGACTGACCAACATGAACAAAGCAATATGGTTTCACTTTGTTGAAAGGGGGGGGCGGCATAAATATCACTAAAACCCAATGCCTGTTTACAGGTCTACATTAGGAAGTGCTGAAGAAACTTAGCTTTGTGAAGCATTGTCAGAACAGTAGAAATTGCTTGTTACAAGGTTCACTTCTCAGTGCTTATGATTTATTTAAACTAGAGGGCAATGACGGCCCTTTATCACTCACTTGAGTGACTTTTATTAAATTCCAGAAGGCAGGGTTCACTAGTTACATGGCGGCGAATCAAATGTTTTTGAGGATATCAGAGCTAAGTGACAAGACAAAAAGAAGTGTAACTAAACAATAAAAACATATTTCAGTAGCTGGGTGGCTTCCACACATCAAAGATTCTATTTCCCAAGGGTGGAATTTGAACCCCCAATGGTTTGAAAGTCTCTACTTTATATAGAAGTGAGTGAAATTACCCCTAGAGGTAGCACTAGTGACCCCTCAGCTAAGGCTAATATGACCCAAGGGTGTGTGTGTGTCATATTTTCAGCCAACTTTTTAGAGGTCTACTACTGATACATGCAAAATATCTAAGCTCTAGGTGGTTCTGGAGGAGATGATTTATGATCTTTTCCTATATGAATTTTATGTAAAACTATGTGACCCCTCAGCATGGGCCAATTGACCCTAGGGGTCATGGATGTCTATATGGATGCTTCATATAAAACATAAAAGCTATAGGCTTTGTTGTTCTGGAGAAGGTGATCTTTGAAGTTTTCTAATGCAAATTCTATGTAAAATCAAGACTTAGTGACCCCTGGGGAAGGGCCGAAATTACCATGGGGGCATGATTTGAGAAAAGTTGGTAGAGGTCCCCTAGATTATGCTACACACCAAATATGAAAGCTCTGGGCCTTTTAGTTTAAAATAAGAAGATTTTTGAGGTTTGCAAATGTTGTACCCCTTTTGGGGCCTCACAACCAAAGTATGCATTGGACCAGAACGATATGAGGGTTTTTTGGGGGGTAAAGGGTCACCCCAAAAACATTTGCATGTAATTATTTCAAATTTGACCGGCCGTTTAGGAGGAGATGTTGTTTGAAGCTGATTTTTTTAAGTTTTCAGATATAAATTCTATGTAAAATTAAGTGACACTTTGGCAGAGCCAATCTGACCCTGATTGAATTTTAGCAAACTTGGAAGAGGTCCTTTAGGTGATGTTAAACACCAAAAACACCACCTATTAGTTTCAGACAAGAAGATTAAGAAATTTGAAAATGTAGACCTCCTTTTGGGACCTCATTGTCTAAGTGTGCATTGGACCAGAACAATAAAAGGCCACACAACAAACATTTCCATGAAATTATTTCAATATTGTCCCAGCTGCTTAGGCGGAGGTGTTGTTTGAAGCAAAAGTTGGTGGATCCAGACGACTGTACGACAGACAGACAAAGGACATCCATTGATCCTAAAAGGTCACAAGCACTAACTGCTCAAGTGAGTTAGAAAATAATCCTTTTCTGATATATCTATTTGGACATAGAGAAAAATAGATTATTCTAAAAACTAATGAATTGTCTTGTAATGTGATAAGCAAGCTCCTGTAGGGACTATCAACAAAACTTATGACAGAATATTATGTTGGATATAGAAAATCACTTTGGTCTAAATATCATTGTACTGCTATAGAATTTCCGTACAAATAATAGGTTAGGATCAAAATTTAGGAAAAAGAAATTAACTTACAGATTCTAGAAATTTATAGAAATTTGAAAGCGAAGGTTTTTGTTCAAATGGGAAAGAGAGTTAAACCCCTATGCTAGAGACTGATGTTGTTTCAGAAAATTGGCAAAAAATGGAAACTTTTAATAAAGTTAAATTGTTTCATGCCACTAACACCAAATTAAAGTTTTCTCTGCAGTCAACTCTAAGCTTTCTTGGGCTTAACTCCCCTAATAGGTGGCTTTACAACCCCAAAAGCTATGTAGATTTTTGGAAAGCAAGTGCACAGAGGAATTAGCTTTTAAGCAGTTTGATATTTAGGAATTACAAAAAAATTGGTTGGTCACCAGTATTTCACATGCTATCATCACCCTTCTATAAGGATATTGATGGTTTAATGTTTGCCTGAACATACAAGTGATGACATTGTCAAAAGATTTCATTTAGTATTATTTTGTGAAAGTCAATATGTAAAAAGATAATTGTAGACATATAGAATTATAACTGAGTAACTAAGTCAATACTGCAAAAGCAAGTAAGCAGTATTAAATAGTAATAGGTCCTAAGAATATCTAGGGCTCTAATGATAAACATAGATTTTCTAAATATAATCTTTTAATGAATGTCATGCTGAACCCAAAATATTCCTGTTATTGCAGGTGAAGACAAAGATCAGTCCGCACATATGTGTAGCCTTATCTAATTCTACACCATTTACTTGTCCCGTTTAATCCATTGATGTTTGTAAGGTAAATTCTCAAAAGAGAAGTACCCACAATTTATACATCTAGTCCTTTCAGTCCTTTGATTTTAATGCTATTTTGTAGGAAATTTTATCCATCATGAGAAGGATTAAGATACAAGAAATAAAATTTGAAGGTCAAAGGTTAGAGCCAAGGTTACACTTTACTTCAAGCTAAGTGAAAGTCAATCATCAACTGAATACATATTCCCAGTTAGATTGTCCTGGGTGAAAGAAATCTACAAAATAGGTAAGGTTTAAATTTTCAGAAGTAGGGCAAAGGTCAAAGTCAACCTTATTTATCACAAAGCTCAATGGCAAGTAAAAGATTTTTCACCCTAAACGAGCACATAAAATTAGATGACCCTACAAGAAACTGAAAGTATAAGCAAGAGCATCGTTTTTTTCAAACGTATGTCAAGGTCACAGATTCAAGTTACTTGATGTGAAGTATGTACACATCACATAACTGTACAAAATTATGAAGAATAATTGTGCTAGGTATAAGCATTCAGAAAATATAAGAAAGATCATCAAATTTCATATTATACACATATTTCTTGAGCAGTGCCTATCATGCTGTTGTAGTAGTGCTATGAACAACAATGATTCACTACTTATTACCATTCCAAGGGGAGATAATAAGAGATGCAATCATAATAGCATATTTAAATTGGATTTCATAACAAAGAAAACTACAGATGTATTGCCACAATCACCAATCAATCAGTGAAATTTACACAGGTTCAATGGACAGTTAATTTATCAAACCAGTATTGTCATGAAAACTGTAGATGCAAAATTTTCCAATAACAGCAACATTGTTGTTGAGTTGAGTTCAGTGCATGCAATATCGCAAGTGTATATCCAAGGACAACAATACTTCAGTCAAATTCACATGAAGAGAAGGTAATTCAGCACTAAAACATGCAGATAGTAATTTTTTGCTATGGTACATCCTGGTTGAAACACTAACAAGCAGAAGGAGACATACTCAAGCATTAAAAATTTAGTAAAATTTACAAGTTCAAGGGGAGATAATTCAGCAACCAATATAAGTGCCGTCATAAAAGTTTCACATGCACAAGTTTACACTACAAGTTACATTGTGTGTAAATTTGGGCTCAGTTCATGCAATACTGTTGGAGAAATGCCACAGACAATAAAAAGTTTAGTAAAATTTACAAGTTCAAGAAGAGATAATTCAGCAATAAATGATAGCATGGAGATGAAAATTTCACATATACAACCTTATACTACCAGTTACAATTTGTTTAAATTTGAGGTCAGTGCATGTAATACTGTATGAGAAATGCTCCATCCAACAATAATTTAGTAATGTTCATGGGGGGATAATTCGGCAGAGAACACAGGTACCGTCATGAAAAATCTACATTGACAAGTGTACACTTCAAATTACATTGTGTGTAAATTTGAGCTCAGTACATGCAATACTGATGGACAAATTCTCAAGAAAATTAAATAGCAAAATTTACAAGCTCAAGTGAAGATAATTCAGCAAATTCTAACAAATTATCTTCACTTGAGCTTGTAAATTTTGCTATTTTTTATCTTCTTGAGAATTTGTCCAACAGTATTGCATGTACTGAGCTCAAATTTACACACAATGTAACTTGTAGTGTAAACAACAAATGATAGTATGGCCATAAAAGTTTCACATGCTAAACTTTATACTACCAGGTAACTATACATGATGTTTAAAATTGAGTTCCATGGATGCAAAACTGTTGGAGAAAAGCTCCAGACAATAATAATTTAGTAAAATATGCAAGTTGAAGAAGAGATAATTCAGCGATAAATGATAGTATGGCCATGATAATTTCCATACACAACTTTATACTACCAGTTACAATGTGTTTAAATTTGAGTTCAGTACATGTAATTTTGTAGAAGAAATGCATAATAATAATTAAACCTGCTCTGTTTTAAAGCTTTTGCTATTTTGCAGTAATATAACACTTTCATATAAAGCCTTAAAAATGTTGCTAGGAAGTATGACCCAGACTTAATACTCTAAAACAGTTTTCATATTAAAGAATTAGAGAAATGGTTAACTTATAACACAAGGCTATAAGAATTTGATAATTTAAGACATTTCATACATGGTGCTGAAAGTCTACACTAAATGTTTTCATAGTATTTTAATCTTTTGCAAGCAAGGTGAAAGTTTCTTTTGTGATCGGAGCTAATTTCCCAGGGTACAAAATAGGTTTTTTGCATGTTCATTCCCAATAGATATATAATATCCTGATTCCACCTAATTGCCACATTAAGTTGTTTATCATAATTGTAGAGCAAGTTTATGAACTAATTACCAATTGCAAGACTGATTAGAGTTGTGAGATAGTAAATCACAAAACAATCAATTGATTTTATTTGGTTAATGCAATTTTAAATAATTTTGCTTCATATGGAGATTGACACATCTAATTGTGATTTACTGCATGATATTAAATCATATGAGTACACTCATTGTGAGCCTGACTAGCTCCTATGACTTTGGATCTTGAGGTTTTGTGTTACAGTCTGGGCTGATGAAACTAGAACTTCTTACAGATCATGATTTAATAATCCTGCAATAGTAATTAATATAGTTATCATGCCCCTGTATCCCTAATAAATTTAAATGGGGAGGTAATTCCTCAAATCAAGGAATGTTGACTTTCTGAAGTTGTATTATCAATCTGTGCTCATAAATAAATTATGTTCAATAAAAAGGATTTAGAAATTTTAGGAAGGGTTTGCAATACAAAATCACCTATATTTTTGTATTAAATATCTGAGTTCATGAGGAGGTAATTCTCTAAGCAAGAGAAATTGACCATTTTGTATAACTGTAGCATGATGATCAATACATGTGAAACAAAAGATCATATATACAGTTAACTGTGTTAAAGCTTCAAAATTGCATCACGCAAAGTTCAACATGTGATCAATTCAATACATGACCATCTATAAAAATCAGATACAACTGAAACAAAAATGAAAGAATTATACAGAGTAACTATTTTATACATAGACACATACACAAACAGAGAATCAGATTAGATACAGTATAACTGCAAAAACTCCCAACATACGTTTATTTAAGGTAAATAACCCTTTATCCAAAAACAAGAGGACCATGATGGTCCTAAATTGCTCACCTGAGTCATCTGCTAGTTAAAGTACTTTTTTGTATATAAAAAACCACCCCAAAACTGGAGCCAAATATATGTTGGTTTTTTTTTGTAACAAATATAAGATTTCTGGCATAGTACAAACCATCAAGTAATGCTACATACAAATATGAATGCTTTAGGCTTTATAGTTTAATCCATTTCGAAACAATCCATCTTTTTAACTCCCACAAGGAAAATGGTTTTGGAAAACATGAGAAAAAGAGAACTTGCTTGCTAAATGCAATTTATCAAATTCCTACAATGTTTTCTACCTTAAAAGCTATTTATATTTCAATTTCATCCAAGTAGATATGCTATAAATGAATTATGAATGCATCGTCCCATTAAACATTGGGAGGAACAGATATTTGAACATGCTGTAATTGAGTCGTTTTCCAAACTTTGGACCCCAGGAGCATGATCGATAGCATTTGGGTTATGATACACTCAAAAAATGATTATCCTAGGCTGTATAGTTCAGGAGGAGAAAACTTTTGAGCTTGCTCTAATTGAACATTTTTCAAAACTTTGACCTCAGGGGCAGGGCCATTTTTCACTTCAGGGGCATAATTTCTTATAACGTACTACAAAACCATATAGTTATGTTACATGCCAAATATGAATATCCTAGGCCATATAGTTCAGGAGGAAAATACTTTTGGACTTGCTCTGATTGAGTATTTTTCCAAACTTTGTACCTCAGGGGTTGGGCCATTTTTGATCCCTGGGGTAAAATATTTGAAAACTCTGTAGAGAACCATATGATTATACCATATATAATATATAAATGCCCTTGGCCTTGTAGTTTCTGAAAAAAGAATCGAAAGATTAACTCAAATTTCCCATTTTCAAATGTAATAGCAACAAGAGTTATAAACAGAATAAAACTTTAGTAGAACTTCACCCAAGGAACATCCCTACAAAGTTTCATCTTGATTGGCTGGCTGGTTTTAGAGGATAAGACTCTCGAAGAAATTGTGGACAGACAGACAGATGGACAGACAGCCGGAGGACAAAGGACAATGACCAATCACAATAGATCACCATGTACTTTGTGCTCAAGAGAGCTAACAAAACAAAGAAGATATTTCAAAGTGTATAGGTGTGTTAAAATTGGAAAATAAGTGCCAGATAAGATACAAAACATTACTAGATATCCATCAACAGTTTACCTTTGGAAGTGTAGGTCCTTGACTTGCATCTTTATATCATCAGCTAATGCCTTCGTCAAGAGAGAACATTCAATTGCGTCATATTTGCGTCCTGAAAGTTTATCAAAGCCATTTATCATCATTAAACATACCGTCCTATCATTACTAGTTTATCTCTAAAAGAACTTCATATTGTCTCATCAAAAAAAATAAATCGCTAACTTTACCCATTACCAAACACTACCATATCAGACTTGTTAAAAGAGGTTGTGGACCAAGTTAAACCTTTCTGATTCCTGCACAATGATGCTTTTTAACACCTGCAAGGAAAACAATTTGGAAAATATTGTGAAAACTAGAATTGTCGCAAAGCAGACTAATACCTACACACACACACCCTCCCCACACACTTTGTCACTCAAGTAGAACAGATTATCTTTGGCCCCATTACCCCAAAATGGTAATAGTTTTCACACAAAGTTCAATTGTTGACCTTTAACTTACTTGGCACAAAAACCATAGGGCACCTCATTGGGTCATGAACTACTTGTATATAAGGTTTCATGGTCCTAGGTCAAATTGACCTCCATGACCAAAAACAATAGGGTGCCTCCTTGGGTCATTAGCAATAATTGTATGAAGTTTCAAGGTTGTAGGTCAATTGGTGGGTTAGAGCATTGAAGTGAAACAATTCTATGGACTGATGTACAGACACATAGACATGGTGAAACCAATATACCCCCTTCTACTTTGTAGGTGGGGGTATAAAACAAGAAATTGCTTGTGAAATGCAATTTTTTCATTTTCCACACAGTTTTCTACTGAGAAAGTTGAAAAATCTTAAATTTCATACACCTTAAATTGCTGTCAGCAACTCCTTTCAATTTGGACTGGTCTAAAATTTTGCTACCTGGTAATTGGTTAAAGAGATTTTAACTTGGAATTCATTTTTTAATATAGAAAGTACTTTTCAAGTACTCTCTTATTTTATAGAATGTTTTAGGTGATAAAATATTAAAGAGAAGTTAAATATTAAAACTGTTTTTAAAGCCTTAAGCAAGGACAATGTGTGTTTGTGGAAGGGTTAAATGTCACATATGCCATGTCTGTCAAATTGTATGAATAATAAATCAGATCTCAAGCTATCAGTATTGCATGATGGCGACACTTATTTTCTCAGTGTTGAATTTTGAATATTCATGAGGATACACAGGCATTTTTTCTTTCTGGGAAACTCTTTTATTATTGTGACGTTCCTTATCACTACAGTCTGAAGATACTATGTATACTATTTTTTTGTTTCCTACCATAATTTTGAAATGACTTCAACCAAAATTGACATTAATGAGGACCCTACCTTACTGATAAAAAAGAATAATGAGCAAAGGAAACTTTTTCAAAGCAATTTTCACCTTCAATATATGCCGAGGACAAAATCTAAGTCTTAAAAAAAAACAAAGGGCAATAACTCCAAAATTATGCAAGCAAGAGTTGTGGTTCTTGTGCACTGCACTTCTCCTTCATGAGATCTTTCCACCTATGAAGTTTCAAGTTGATAGCATTTATACTTTAGGAGATATGCTCCAGACAAAATCTAAGTTTCAAGTTGATTGCATTTATACTTTCAGAGATTTGCCCCAGACAAAATCCAAGTCTTTAAAATAACAAGTGGCAATAACTCCAAAATTTATGCAAGCAGGAGTTATGGTTCTTGTGCACTGCATTTCTCCTCCTCTAGATCTATCCACCTACAAAGTTTCAAGTTAATAGCTATTATACTTTCAGAAATATGCCCAGACAAAATCTAAGTCTTGAAATAACAAAGGCAATAAGTCCAAAATTTATGCAACAGGTGTTATGGTTCTTTTGCACTGCCTTTCTCCTCCTCAAGATCTATCCACCTACAAAGTTTCAAGTTAATAGCTATTATACTTTCAGAAATATGCCCAGACAAAATCTAAGTCTTGAAAAAACAAAGGGCAATAACTCCAAAATTATGCAAGCAAGAGTTTTTGTTCATGTGCACTGCACTTCTCCTCTATGACATCTTTCCACCTATAAAGTTTCAAGTTAATAGCATTTATACTTTAGGAGATATGCTCCGGACAAGCTTAGTGACGTAATGACGGACGGAGACCATTACTATATCCCCTTTGCTGAATCGTCGGAGGATATCAAAATGGCAATGGACTACAAAGGGTATTCAGACTGTTTCTATATAAAGTTAGATGCACCTGCATGGAATCCTTATCTTACCTATTTTACTGTCTTATTGAGGTTCATTTGAAAAATTTCCAAATATGAAAATCTTTAGCTTTTCATAGTAAAATTTTAAGAATCTTCATAAAATACAGTAAATGTTAAATTGATTTTTGCTGACAGCTTTGTAAAGCTTCACCCTTGTACAAAGGTTCATTCATGCCAAGTTTCAGTCTAATAACTTAATTGGTATTAACAGATATTTTGTGGAAAGACAGATTAACTAGCCACTGAAAGTAACCAATCACAAATAATCATATTTCTCTTTGTGCTAAATTAAGCTAAAAAACAATGGAATAAGAGACAAGATTGTCACAAGACCAGGTTTTCATACAGTTCATCAAAATACTTCAAGAAATGTAAGAGTATTTCTCACACATGAATTAAGACAAAAAGTTTCTTTTCTACAAGACAAAGCATTTAACCCATTCCCACACAAAGACGCCTTTAAATGACCTTCAATATGAAAGCTTTAGAAAACATTGTGGAAAATAAAGTAATTGCCAGTTACAAGCAATTTCTTCATTATCCACAATGTTTTCTACTCCAACAGTCAAAGATTTTAGAAATTTCATCAACTTTACAATGTTGTCTGCAACTTCTTTGAATTTGGACAGGTCTAAAATTTTATCATTTTGGAATGGGTTAATCACAAAACACTCATTATATGTGCTAGGTCTCATGACAGCAAACATTTGATGAAAATTTCATCAAAATCCATCGAGAATTATCAGGAGTAGTTGGTAGAAATTCATCAATAAGTCTCTTTTTGCATGACGCAGCCAAGAATCATAAAACACTGTTAATATGAACCAGGTCACAGAGAGACAAACATTTTGTGAAAATTTCATCATTATCTTTTAAGAATTGAGGGAGTAGTTGAGCATACAAGAATTTTGACAATAAGTCTTTTTGCATGATGCAGCAATGAATCACAAAAAGTTGATTATACACACTAGGTCACATAAAGACACAAGATAATATTGAGCTGGCCAAACCGACCACCTACTGCCATATCTGGCAATCTAACAAGAGCCATGTCCAACATGGCCATCCCCCGCCTTAAAAGCTTAATAGTAAACTGGAGCCAGTTACATTTAGGCTTCTTGTGCACTGCATTTCTTCTCAATGAGTTCAAAAATAGCTATTATACTTTCAGAGATTTGCCCTGGATAAACAAAGGGCAATAACTCCAAAATTATGCAAGTAAGAGTTGTGAGTCTTGTGCACTGCACTTCTCCTCAATGAGATCTATCCACCTATGAAGTTTCAAGTTGATAGCAATTATACTTTCAGAGATATGCCCGGACAAAAATCTTAGTCTTTAAAACAATAAAGGGCAATAACTCCAAAACTATGCAAGCAAGAGTTGTGGTTCTTGTGCATTGTACTTCTCCTCAATGAGATCTATCAAACTATGAAGTTTCAAGTTGATAGCAATTTTACTTTCAGAGATATGCTCCGGACAAGTTTAGTGACAGAAGGACGGAATGATGGACGGAGACCATTACTATATCCACATTGCCGAAACAGCGGGGGATAATAACCAGATTTTTCCTTTTGAAAACCTAGTTTATTTAAAATGTTTCAATTTTCCAGATTGCCAAAGAAATTCAGTCTGATCTATTTTATTTTTCATGATTCCATATAAGTCTCCTTACACATGACAAAGACAATATTTCAAATAAAAAGGTTAAACATCACATGTAATTTCCGTATCTGTCAATCATTTAGAATATTTAAAGATGCTGGATTGCATGATCTTGGTTATTGTTTTTTACTTTTAAAATCAATGTGCAGAATATTCATGGCAGGCATTAAACAACTAAGTTATTTTTGTGTTTGAACCCTTGTCATGTTGAGCATGGAATATTCCTGTTTTAGCAGGATGTCTATATAAAGATCAGGCTGCACATATGTGTAGTCTGATCTTTGTCTAGAACTCATGCTTGTCTCATTATAGCTAGCATTGTTTATACCATTAATTTTCTAAATAATTATCAACCCAAAATGAATGTTTCTGTGCTTTCAGCCCTTTGATTTTAACATAATTTTGTAGAGGATTTTAGACAGCATGACAAGGGTTAAGTCTTTCATTTCAATATTTTCTTTATTTTTGTTCATACCCCTTTTCAAAGGTGCCTTACATAAGATTTTCACAACAAAATGACAAAACGGTATTGATAGCTTTTTAAAGAGGCACATGTTTGCCATTTCACTAGGAAAGAATGTATTTCCACTACATTAACTAAATTGTATTTATTTTGTGCCCATAGACTGAACCCTTGTCCTGCTGAATATTTATCCTTTCTTCACAAAATTTATTTTTTGTCAAATTAAGATTAACTTTGTATTCAAATATTTCCTAAACATTAAAAGAACAAACAGGTAGTGTAGACTAAGATCAGGCTTAAAAAGTTGTTGTTAAACCAGGAATATTCCATGATCATGTTGGATGTGGCCATCCCCTACTGTGAAAGCTTGATAGTAAACTGAAGCCAGTTACATTTAAGCTTCTTGTACACTGCATTTCTTCTCAATGATATCAATAAAAGCTCTTATCCTTTTGAAGTTACGCTCTGCAAAATCCAAGTCTTAAAAATAACAGAGGACAATAACTCTAAAATTATGCAAGCAAGAGTCGTGGGTCTTGTGCACCCTACTTCTCCTCAATGAGATTTATCTACCTATGAAGTTTCAAGTAAATAGCTATTATACTTTCAGAGATATACTCCGGACAAAATCTTAGTCTTAAAAATAACAGAGGACAATAACTCTAAAATTATGCAAGCAAGAGTCGTGGGTCTTGTGCACCCTACTTCTCCTCAATGAGATTTATCTACCTATGAAGTTTCAAGTAAATAGCTATTATACTTTCAGAGATATACTCCGGACAAAATCTTAGGATTATAACTCCAAAACTAGGCAAGTAAGAGTTGTGGTTCTTGTGCACTGCACTTCTCCTCAATGAGATCTATCCTATGATGTTTCAAGTTGTTAGCATTTATACTTTAGGAGATATGCTCCGGACAAGCTTAGTGACGGAATGACGGACAAAGACCATTACAATATCCCCTTCGCAAAAACAGCTGAGAATTACACAAGGTTGTTGGGTATAGATACCCTGTACTTTTCAGCCCTCACAATTTCTATTTCTATCATAATATTTTTTTTCAATCCTGTGTCCTCTAAGTCTGCATGTAGGTAATTTTTTAGTGATACAAGCCTAAAATCCATGAATTGTAGAGCGAAATCTTTTCTCAAATCTGATGTATGACAGCTACTACTTTTGAATATTACCTAACATCACAAGAAAGAAAGGGAGGCTGACACTGTCACAGTAATTTTTATTTCTATTGATAATGCATTTTAACCTCTGTCATGCAGATCCCTGATTATTCCTGTTTAGCAAGAGGCAAAGACAAAGATCAGCCTGCCCATAAGTGCAGTTGTTTAGAGTAGAGTTGTTTTCAAAATATTTTTTTACTCTTCACTAGTGCTTCTAGTGCTGTCAGGCCTTTAGTTTTTAATGCTATTTCAGATAGGGATTATATTCAACATGACAAGGTAAATTTGTAGTAACATCTCCTTACATTGGGTCAGAAGATGAGTCTTAACTCCACACTTACAAGTCTTTACCATACAACAAAATTGAAATAGATAGCAAGCAAAAAGTACTTATGAATTGAACAAAATATGTGTTTGTTACACACCATTCCCCTTAACAGACTGTTTTCAGAAATGTGACCTTGATAAGAGACTTTGACCTTGATGGATGACCTTGACCTTAAAACCAACTAATGAATATTAATGCAAGGAACCTATGTCACGAGTAAGAGCCACGAATATTCAACATAATATGAGTAACAATAGAATATTAGTTTTTGTATTGAGTTGGCCTTGATAAGTGACCTTGACCTTGATGGATAACTTTGACCCTCCAACCAACTGATGCCTATCAATGCAAGGAACCTACGGCTAATTCATCTTGAATGATGTTTAAATACAAGCAAAAGTTTCTGCATCGAGTTTACTATTTGCAGACAGAATTACACGCAGACAGACATTGGTAAAACATCATGATGCGGTGGCACAAAATGAGGATTATTTGGATTCAAAAAAAAAAAAACATTGTGAGAAAAGGTTATATTTTTTTTGACAAGCCCTTTCTCCATTTTCAAAAAAGGCTTTCTTTGATAATACTTCTCAAGTTCATAAAAATTGATGAAATTGTGTGACTAATTGGTTGAATGTAATAAATAATCTTGTAACAGATATACAACATACCTTAAATCATTTATACCCTGTAAAATGATGACACAGCTCAGTTTAATATCACATTAATGCAATGGTGTTTCTATTATTACAAATGGAAGGATTTTTTCCTTGTCTAAAAATGCTTTAAAATCGAAATGGTTACATATAGGGAAAAGATGGCTAACTTACTTCATCTTAGAATCATTTACTTATTCAATGTAAATGTCAGTTTTGGACAATCCAAAATAAACTTAAATTTTCGTCAAATAAATCAAACTGTATTTACCCTCTAGGTTTGACTTTAGGACCTTGTCTATGATTGGTTTGACCTTGTCTGGACGGAATTTTTCTGGAGGCTCCATCTTGTAAGTGTTTTCATAGGCAATCTAGAAAAGAAAGCATGGGAATTCATACTTAACCACAAAGCCTATTTTTGATATCTCTGAATTATTTAAAGAAAAATGTAGTGGAAAAAAAAGAACTTGCTTTGAAAATCTCAGATTTCTCCTTTACTAATAATATTTTCTTTCCAAAATGCCAAAATGTTATTTAAATATTAATTCTAAACCTAGAACTACCTCATTATGTTACTTAAGCTGGATGTCTTTGAATTGTCGTTTGCCTGTGTGAGCTTTTTATGATTTGGACCAGTCTAAAAAAATGATGGAAAGGATTATATTAGGTTATTTTTTGTTGTTGTTTTTTTTTTTGGTTTTTTTTTCTTTTTTTGCATACTTTGCAAGGAGAATCAGTCTTACAGTTGTCTTAAATCATCAAGAATCAATATTAATTTTCATATTGTATTTGAAATACTGTAGCATAGTTGGACATTTTTAAAAGATAAAAATTTTGAAACTTATAAAGTGATTTCAGAAAATATTGACCTAGCTCTATTTTAGAAAGAAGAAAATGAATCTATAGAAAATCTCACAGCAATTTTTCATCTTGTAAAAAATTTATGCCTAAAACCAGTTTGGAAAAAGCAAATATTTTTTCTCTTTTTCTTATGTTGTCATCTATGCTAAATAAGTTGCTCCTAAGCAATTGATGTTATACCAGTTTCCTAACCTTTTTTGCCTCCTTCCCACATCATTTGGCTCCCAAGCAAATGTTATGATACTAGTTTCCTAACCTTTTTTGCCCTCCTTCCAACATCAAGTAGCTTGAAAGTAAATGTTAAACTAGTTTCCCCCTTCTTTTTTGCCATCCTTCCAACATAATGTAGCTCCCAAGCAAATTTTATTACACTAGTTTCCTCACACTTTTTGCCCTGCTTCCCTCATCATTGGTACCAAGCAAATGGTGTTATACTAGTTTCCTTACCTTTTTTGCCCTGCTTCACACATCAAGTAACTTGAAAGTAAATATTATACTAGTTTCCCATTTCTTTTTTACCCTCCTTCTCACATCATTTAGCTCCTATGCAAATGTTATTATACTAGTTTCCTTACCTTTTTTGCTCTCCTTCCCTCATCATGTGGCTCCCAAGCAAATGATGTTATACTAGACCCATGAGTATGTAACTCTCTTTTCTCTGGTAGTTCGAACAAGCTTGATCGGCCACCCAACGGTACAGTTGCCATTCTTTTACATTCACGTTGATGTAAACCTTGAATGATTCGAAATGTGTAAAAATACTGCTAGTTAATGTTGCCTTAACCCATAACAGTGCAAGAAAAAATTTATGACTAGTCAAAAATGAAAGAAGTTGCCGACAACAATTAAAACAAACTGGAATGTCTACCTAAGGTAGACCAATACAGTTTGCTATTAGTTGT
This sequence comes from Fragum fragum, assembly GCA_946902895.1. Classification (NCBI taxonomy): domain Eukaryota; kingdom Metazoa; phylum Mollusca; class Bivalvia; order Cardiida; family Cardiidae; genus Fragum; species Fragum fragum. The sequence continues at coordinate 9,782,377 of OX336367.1, forward strand.
AATCTTGTTCCCATTGAAATTATTACAATTTTCAGAGAATACATACTAGATAATATGTTGAAATATCAGAATGGCTTTTCATACATTTTTTTAGAGAAAATTGAAGTTTTAAAAAAAATATTTTCTTTACAAAGTGGTAATGAATGGATAATTACTGTTAAATTATTAATAAAATTGACTGAAACATTATATAAACATTTCAATTAAAACAGAGTGCAAATAAATATTTCATACAGCACATTAACATGATGAAAATTAGTGAGAAGACGTTCTTAAAAGATGTATTGAAGCATCGCATTAATTTTCAGACAGTTAAGAAAAATATGCAACTATGTTAAATCAAGTCAAAATGATATACATGTTTTAGAGAATAAGTTAGACAAAAAAGAAATAGAAACTATTGACTGCCTCGATGGCCGAGTGGTATAGGTGCTTGACTTGTGATCTGAAGGTCACGGGTTCGAGCCCCAACATCATCAGGGTGTGTTCATGGGCAAGACACTTAATAGCCAGCCCTAGTCTACCCAGCTGTAAAAGTGGGTAGCAGTGGGATTCAGCCACTGCCTCTCTTGCAGGGACGTGAAACATCTGGATTGTGAGTGTATCACCTGCCAGTAATACCGGAAAGGGGAGTTAGGCGGTATAAATAGATAGACAATAAACCAGAAATGTTTCAAAGACACGGATGCCCCTGCCTAAGTGCTTGTAACATGACCTTCCTTTTTGCCCTTGAATCTTGGAGTATCCAACAAAACTTAAAGCATGACACTAGTACTCATCAATGGGAACAACTGTGCAAAGTAATTTTGAAAGAAGAATATGCTTGATGTAAACCTTAAATCATTACCAGACGGCAAAATTTTAGACTGGTCCAAATTGAAAGAAGTTGCAGACAAAAATTTAAAGTTGATGAATCTTTAAAACCTTTGCCTTTTGGGGTAGGAATCATTGTGGATAATGAAGAAATTGTAACAAGCAATTACTTCATTTTCCAAAATGTTTCCAAAAGCTTTGATATTGAGGGGCGTTTAAAAGCGTCACTATGTGGGAATGGGTTAAATCATCTAAAATGTGTCAAAAAGAATGAATAAATGCAAATTTACAGTAGATTGACATTTGATGCTATGTAGAATGCATGAAATTTACATATACAAACACACACACAAATAAAAATACTAATAATATACTATAATACTAAAAATAGTAGGGGGAAAGGCATTGTTTCAATTGTCATTGACACTAAATATAAGCAAAAGAGTTGATGGGGAGGAAAAGCAAAAGAGTTAATGGGGAGGAAAAAGCCAAAATGGGGTTTATTTATCTTATTTTCAGAGTAAATGTCAGTTTTGGAAAAAACATTATAGACAGCCTACATACTATCTGAAAGCACTGTATAATCTGCATCATTTGATTCTTATTATGACCAATCAGTCAGTTTTGGAAAAAACATTATAGACAGCTTACATGCTATCTGAAAGCACTGTATAATCTGCATCATTTGATTCTTATTATGACCAATCAGAACAGCTGAAAGTGCAGAGCCTTATTAGGCTTTATAAACAGTGAAAACTAACTAGGGTTCTATATTATCATCAAAATATTACAGATCAGGGTTACCAAGTTTTACTCTGTATATATACGCATGCATTCCCAGTTAGGTGAACCATTTGAGTGTTTATTTCTAGACTGCTAATAAAGGTATTTACCAGATATGAAATGAGAAAGCATACATGATGCATTATTTTTTGTGACTTTTCAAGCCTATTTTCATTTTCCATAAAGGTTACTTTCTTTGCTATTAATGTTATCCTTTTGATTCAAACATCTGAAGACAGACAGGTAAAATGATATATTTTGAAAAAATAAATATCATCAAAAAATAAATGGTAGAGCAGCATGTTCAGGATAGTTTATTTGTTTGTTATATTTGATATTAACCCTTTCCTGTTTGATCCCTGTATTTTATGTCCCTATGTTTTTATTCTTGTAACAAGTACTTTCTTCTTTTTCAACAATATTTTCCACCCTACTAAATGATTATTTTTCAATTAAAGTTAACTTTAAATTGTCATCTGCAAAACCTTTAAAGTTGGGTAAAAAAATTCACAAAATAGGAAAGGGTTAAAATAAGGCAAACAAAAAGTACAGACAAAATATATTTTTAACCCTTTCCCGTTTTTTTGACATTTCAGACCGGTCCAAATTAAAAGAGGTTGCAGACAACAATAAAAATTGGATGCAATTTGAAAAGAAACCTATCTATGTGGTAGAAAATATTGTGGAAAAAGGAGAAATCGCTTCTTTTTCCACAATGTTTCTAAAGTATAAAATCATGGCAACGTAAAATCCCGGGGTTTAAACAGGAAAGAGTTAAATAAATACCACATAGCAGGACAATATCTAATTTCTTTCTAATATTCCATGTGTATGACATGGTATAACAAAACCATCATGGTTAAAGGAGAAACTCCTTGAAGCAAATAGTTTTTTCCTTTTATTATAGATTAAAGTTTTCTACAGAACAACACTTTAATATTTTGTCTCATAAGGACACAAAATCGATCCCTGACCTCTCTTTTGTTTTCAAATTAACCCATTCCCAAACAATAACGCTTTTGACGCCCCTTAATATGAAAATTTTGAAAATATTGTAGAAAGTGCCGAAATTGATTGTTACAAGCAATTGCTTCATTATCCACAAGGTGTTCTACCCCAAATAAGAAAGATTTCATCTACATAAAATTGTCATCTGCAAATTCTTTGAAATTTTCATCGTGTGGTAATGGGTTAATTATGATGGATCATAAGTGATGTGAATATTTATCTATTCACACAGCATGCCCACATAATAGATAATCCATAGAACAATACAAGAAAAATTGATTTATCATCACTGATTGAATACATTTGATTGTTTGTTTTGCAATTCAACCTACAGAGGCAGGAAATCTCTTCTTGTAGAGTTTGTTTTTTGTCTTTCTGACAATCCTGAGAACTACATAACGTTACAAGAGATTTTTCTACCCATCTTCTTTTCTTAGAAAGCTCTCGGGTAGAAACTTTAATCCATTGCCACAAAATGATGCTTTCTGACACCCCTCAAGAAAAAAGCAGTGGAAAACGTTGTGGAAAATAAAGAAAGTGCTTGTATCAATTTCTTCGTTATCAACAATGTTTTCTATTCCAAAAGTAAAAAAAAGCCATTATTTTACAAGCTTTAAATTGTCGTCTACAACTACTGTCAATATGGATCAGTCTAAAATTTCCCAGTGTGGCAATGGGTTAACTGAATTACCGTTTGGCAGGCATTCTTTATCCCTGTAAGAGGTATTGTGCAAATGCACTTTATGGCTGCAACATGAAAGAGGCCAAAACAGTGAGTTCTTAGGGTGTTTTATTTCCTCCTATCCCTAGCTTTCACAATCCTGACAAACTATATGTCAAAGAAAATTGAGGCCAAAGTTAAACTTGTCTGAAATCGTTGTCTTGCAATAAATCTATACCATGAAAGTCTGTGAAATTTCAATCTAACTTGCATTATATTTTGCTCAGTTTTCAACACCTTTTAGACATTTACTGATTGTTGTGCTGGCTGGTTAGTTGGACAAGTACTTGGACACTGAAATTTATGTCTTTTCCAGAGACATATATCCCAAGAAAATTAGCTGGAGTTTTATAAGAATTTCAAAATTAATGATAGTCCTGTAACTCCTGAATCTTTTCCTCAGCTGTACAGTGCCACATAATTACAGAGATTGGTTAATACCTTTAACACCTTACTATTTTTTAAAATTTTAGACTTGGTAGCAGACTATATTATATAGTAATTTCAATTCAAGAAGTAACCATCCCATACGATCAAAATATTTGGAAAAAAGAAGTTGCTTGTTTCCACAATGTTTTATCATCACATGAAGCATCAGTATTTTGACCTCTTTCTAAATAGCTAAAATTATGACCGTCGAGTCCCCAGGGGCGAGGCCCAGGGAGGTAAGGTTTATAAAGAAATGAAGAACAAATTTTAAATGACATCTCCTTCATAACCAATGGGCCAATCTGAACCAAATTTGGCAGAAATGTTCCTTTGCAGGTCCCCTTAAACACAGCTAAAAGAATTGAAATACGTAAAAAACTCCATGGCAACAAAAGTTAAATTTTGAAATAATCTTTAAAAATCTTCTCCTCCTGACCCAAGAGGCATAGAGCCTTGATATTTTGCATGAAGCATCAGTATATTGACCTCTTTAAATATAGGTAAAATCATGACCTTCGGGTGCCCAGGGGTAGAGCCCCGGATGGGAGGTATATACATGAAGTATCAGTTCACTGAATTCTTTCAAATTTCTGAAATTATGACCCATGGATCCAGAGGGAGGAAAAAGTTTTCTCCTTTCAAATTTGCCCTAAAGCCTTCAAATTTGTTTTGTTTTTTATCTCCAAGTACAGAGCCTATATAATGTATAAAGTATCATAATTGTTAACTTAACATGAAATTAGACTGTTCAAAGAAAAAGAGACTTTATCTCAGGTGAGTGCACCAGGGCCAACGGCCCCCTTTTTTATCATTTTAGTGAGGTTGACATGTAATTCTATAAATTGTTAGCTCAGAGTTCATGATTTTAAAAAAATCCTTTTTCAGTCTATTTTGTAAATGTTGGAAAGGATATTTGCCATGGCAGGGGATTGAACCACTAGGACCCAGTATGATTAGGAGTCTTTTAAGCCATTCCCACAAAATCCCACTTTATGACATCCTATTAGGAAAAGGTTCAGCAAAACCATGCTGAAAATCTAGAAATCGTTACAAGCGATTTTAATATTTTCCACATTGTTTTCTATCAAGAGACAGATAAAGATATTTCAAAGTGTATCAACTTGAATTGTTGTCAGCCACTTCTTTAATTTTGACTGGTTCAAAATTTTGTCATCTGGTCGCAGGTCAATCATCACTAGGTTATTTTGAAAAGTCCCTGGAAATATCAAAACATTTATGCTGTTTCCTTTACAAATAACTTAATATATCTAGAATGTAGAAATAACACTAACAGTGAAAGATAACAGCCATAAATGTTCATCAAAGATCAATTGACCGAAATAAAAATCAAACTTTAAATTTAAATCATAATTGTGGACTTGCCCAAAAAAACCCTAAAGTCAATATGCATTTGAAAAAATAGATAATTAAATGAATTTATTTAAATCATTACCCAACCACATAGTCAAAATATAATATATTTCCAAGTGTAAACCATACAAAGACAATCCTTTATCAAAGAAGCTTTGAAAAATCACAGTTAAGATAACAATGTAAACTCACGTGGTGGCATGGTCCTGGACCGTCGCAACATCAATAGAAATTGTCAATTACAACAATTATCAAATTATTGGATCAAATATTTTACCGGAGAAACAATTCAGTTCAATAACACGTCATGCTATAAATACATTAAGGTGTGAAATGACAGGAAATAAAGATGTAAATAAATGGTCAAACTGTGTTTCCATGGCTATTAAGTATTTATGGCTATACACACTTTCTTCTTTGAGTTGTGACCAAACACAAATAAACTCAACAGAATCAATTATTAACCAATAAAGTATTGTATTCTATGAATCTTAATTACAGAGCAGGTGAGAGGAAAGAAGCATTGAAATACAGGTAACCATAAAGATACAAACACAATCCTCGAGCACTGTATTCAAAAAATTCTATGAAATTTATTTTGTTGCACAGTTTCAACTCTCAAAGCTCATATTTGGAATCAACAAGAGGACCTGATGATTGTCTTGTATTGCTCACCCGAGTATGATAGCTCTAGGTCTTACAGAGTTTGAGAAACTTTTGAAAGATTTTAATCTCTATCAATTTGTACAAAACTTATTGGCACAACAATTCTGGTTTAGGTATAATCTTTATAGTTTTATATATTTTGATAGACTACAAGAAGACATTACTGCAAGTAAAAGTACTAGGCCTTATAATTTGGGAGTACTAAGAGGAGATTTTTCATGGTTTTATGTTTATATCTCTTTGTAAAATCTTGGATCTTGGATTAGCATACAACTAATTTTAACCTTAGAACAACAGCTCAAAGTTTAAGTAGTACATGTACTTTTACCACTAAGTCTAAACACAAAATGTTAACACTCCAGTTCTTATTGTCTTGAAAAAAAATCTTAAAAGATTTTCTCTTCTTCTCTTATTCAAAGTACGGAATCTGACAACTTTGTTCCTTTGTATAATCAGATCCCACAACATAGGGCTAATCCTCAGACTTGAGTTATCCTTGAAAATTTTTGGTAGAAGATCTTTGTCTGTTTGTTTGAATGGTGTTTAATGCATCTTTTAACATTATTTCAGTCATATTGCAGCTAGAGCACCTAACAATGGATTCCTGGTATTTTCCACACCAGTAATACCACTACATCCTTTTCGAGCCTACAACTGCTCATCCCACATAGGTTTACAATTATCCAACCACTGGTGGGAGATAAATGTGGTAGAAAGGTATAATACTATGATACATACCAATTATCAATACTCTAGACCTAACAATTTGGGGCAAGAAGATTTTTAAACATTACCTTCTTTATTCCTCTGTAAAAAAAGGGATAGCACAGCATGGGGCAAATTTTATGGGTGGAGTTATTCTTTGAAGTTTCTTTGAGGGTCATTAGATGGAGAAGAACATTTTTTAAGATTCCTTTTATCATTTATTTGTAAAATATTGGATCACACATTAAAGGGCAAATTTTTAAAGGAGAGAAAATTTTAGCTCCACTGGCTGAAAGGGCCAGCGAGCTTTTATCATTGTGTTGTGTCTATGTTGTGTCCTTCCGTTGATACTTAAAAAACTTCTCCTATGAAAAAGTATTGAAGAGGCTGCAAAATTTTTTTTAGAGGAATTATCCTTTGGTGACGCTTTATCAGATTCCTTAGAGAAATTAGATTGGATTGAAAACATCAGGCTTTAAAATATGGGGCTGATTTCCATAAGTGGTGAAAACTGTTAAAATCTTTTTCTTAAAACCATTTGATGGATTTTAACCAAATTTCACCAAAATGATTCATTAATTGGTTGCCATAGGTTTGATAATAAAGCTTAGGAGGATTGGCCAAATTTCAGATTGAGATCTCAATGCGAGGGAAATAAATGATACTGCTTGACTGAGAATACTTATTTCATAAAAGAAGTTGCAAAAAAAGCAATAATTTCTTCCTTCAATAGAAGTTGCCTCCCATGGTAAAGAAACTAAATTACCTTTATGATAAGTAAATTCAGGCCAGTGGAGCAAATCAGGCACTCAAGCGCCTCTAGTTTGAAGTAAATTGGTAGAGGGTTATGGTTATTAGGCAATGATATACATGTATACCAAATATCAAAGCCCTGGGCCTTACAATTCGGAAAAATAAGATTTCTTTCTTCATTCTATTGTAAAATTAAGGATCACACAACATAATAAAAGGGCTAATTTTCAGACTGAAGTTATAATTTGAACATTTTTGGTAGAAGGTCATTAAATGATGATACATGTTACAAATATCAATGCTCTAGGCCTTACAGTTTAGGATAAGAATTTTCTTTTTCTTCTATGTAAAATCTGGAATTGCGCAAGATAGGGCTCAATTACAGAATAGAGTAGTTATCTGAAATATTTTGGTAAAGAGTCATTAGGTGTTGATAAATATAAAAGGCCTGACAGTTTAGAAGGAAAAGATTTTTAAAGATTTCCTTATTTTACTCCTATGTAAAATATGGGATCGCCTAACACAGGGCTAATTTTCAGAGCAGAGTATTTTTTTTGAAGAATTTAGGTAGAGGGTCATGAGGATATGATACATAACCCAATATTATTGCTCTAGGCTTTACAGCTTCAGAGAAGATATTTTAACATTTTCATTCTTTATTCCAATGTAAAATCTTGGATCGCACAATATAGAGCTGATTCTCATAGTAGAGCAATTCTTTGAAGTGTTTTGGTAGAGAGTAATTAGGTGATGATATATTCCAAATACAAAAGTTAGGGGCCTCATGGCTTGGAATAGTTCTTCAATGATTCCAATTTTCATGCTCAGGTGGGCTAAAAATTTACAATGAAATATCCATCTTCAAGACTCTACAAACTTTACATTTATACGACTAAAAGGAATTAAACAAGATTATTTTGTAAACTATTTAAGCTGTATGTTGACCATGAAAACAATGGGATGTCATGGGTTTGATCCCCAGCTGCAATGGGTGGATAATTGTAAACCTAAGTGGGATAGCAGCTGAAGGCTAGGAAAGGATGTAATGATTGTTAGGTGCTCCAGCCGCTGTGATACAACTGAACTACTGCTAAAAATGGCATTAAACCCCATTCAGTCAGTCAATCATTGACCATAAAAGTTGACCTTGTTATCCATTATAGCGGAACCACTACACTAAAGCTGCCCCTACAAAAAAATGTTAGGTTAACAAGTTACACTTTCAAAAATGTGTAAAAAATGTAAAAATTTTCAGAGAAAAAAGTAAAGATAAGGATATGAGACTGACCTTGTCCTTCTTACCATAAATGAAATTGTTGACAGATACCTATATATCAAAAGAAAAAATTGTCACTCCGTCAATTTTTAAGTCAAAATGAAATTTATGTTTCAAGACAAAGTTGTTGGAATAAGGTCTCAAATATGACCTTGACCATGATCTTCTCCTCGGTGAATCTGTATGGTTCATAAGTACCTCCATATCAAATATAGTTGAAATCTCATTGTCTCAACTTTTGCAGGCCATGGCAAAAAGCTTGAGATAACTAAAGATTGAGTTAACTTTCACCCTTCAAAACAGAGCATCATGTGCAAATGTGTATTTCCGTTTATTTATCATCCCTACAATAGCAAATGCCCAGAATACACCCCCAGAAGACATTTAGTTAGACAGGGGATAGTGCAAGGATAAAAGCGCTGGTTCTTTAACCCTTTCCTGTTTTAGATATTTTTAGACCTGTCCAAATTCAAAGGTTTTGCAGACGAAAATTTAGAGCGGATGTAATTTGAAAAATAACCATTCAGTAGAGAAGAAAATATTGTGGAAAAAGAAGAAATTGCTTTTTACAAGCAATTTCTTCTTTTCCCACAATGTTTTCTCAAGTATAAAATCACAAGGATGTAAAAACCAGTGATTGTACAGGAAAGGGTTAATGTGCTCGATTGATTTTGTTTGTTTGAATGGGATTTAACGCCGCTTTTAACAGTATTTCAGTCATATCGCGGAGGTTGGGGCACCTAACAATTGATTCCTGGTATTTCTCAGACCTGTACTACCACTACATCCTTTCCTAGCCTGATTTAAAAAAATGATATAAACCAGCAAAACATCATGTTTCATTCACCAAATCAATTGAAATCAGTTGTTTTATTTTAATATCAAGTATCACAGCTTCACCCCTCCCTCCTTTAGGACCAGATTGAGATGATTGCTTCCATCAAAAGTCTGACATGTTAAAAAAACCTTTCAGATGTTGAAAACATGAATAAAAAAGACACATTAAAATTGCATTTTGATAAGTCACACTGTCACTTTTTTGTCTTGACCAAAGATTGATTGATTGAATGGGGATTAACGCCACTTGTAACAGTATTTCAGTCATATCGCAGTGGCTGGAGCACCTAACAATGGATTCCTGTTATTTCTCACACCAGTACTACCACCACATCCTTACCTGGCCTCCAACTGCTATCCAACTTAGGTTCACGATCATCCACCCATTGGTGAGAGACAAATGTCGGAAAGAATATGTGCTGCCGCCGGAGATTAAACCTATGACACCATCAGATTGGACCACAGTTTAACCTCTCATCCAAAAAGCAAAAAGTTTAAGTTTAGTCAGCCTTAGACTAGATTCTATTTGCACAGGACATTGATAATCAGGCTTTATATTTCACACCTTACAGTATTTATTGATGATAAATTTAGACTAAAAAGTAAATTTAGAGTGAAATTTAGATTAAAAATTGCAATTAGTTTGCTACTTAGGGTTATAATGACCCCAACAATCTATCTTCTAAAGTCTGTCAGTCTGCTCAATAGGTAATTTTCAAAGTTAGAAAAAATGAAATACTGCTAACCTTTGTCATGCTAAATAAAAATCCTGTCTAGAATTGCACTCAAATCAAAGAGCTTATAATAACTGGAAGCATTAGTTGCAGGTCAATATTTGATTTGAACAAAATTTGCAAAGTTTTGGCTTGAAAGGGACTAACAGGTGGTGTAGACTAAGATCAGAGTGCACATGTGTGCAGGCTGATCTTTATCTATACCTGCTAGTCATACAGGAATATTTCGGGTTTAGCATGACAAGGATTGAAAAACCTCAACCAATCAGGTGTTGCTAACTTTTCAGGTTGACTTAATCCTTAAATTATCAATGAAATAACAAAGGGATTAAGTTGGGACTTGAAATATAACCTTTGTTTATACAGAAACTCGAACATACAGAAAAAAATTATGCCCTTGCTATTTTGATGTGAGGGTAGACAATTTTTCAAAACACTATACTGTACAGTCTGCCACTCCAGTGACAGTGTTCACAGGCTCAATCCCCTCAGATCTTATAGACTTTCGGATAAGACTGTAAAGCATGTAGCTTTTGAGTGCAAAGTAAGATCTCATACATGAAGTTTATTAAAGAAGATAATAAATCATAATACTGATTAAATAATTCTCAAAATTCTCCTCATTGACAACTATTACTCACTTTTCCTTAGATATGATTCGGTTTGTTGGAGGGTTAAAGGAGCTGGAATGTACGCACACAAAATTAGCTACCTAATGGCATTTTCCTTTTAAGAGTGATTATTATGAAAGGCTGTATTTTATCTAATTTTTTTCTTTTGGAAAAAATGAATTAAGTATATTTTCTGTTTAAGTCAATTCTTATCCAAGTAAACTTTTTAGCCAGTATTGCAGACATCGTCCATAGAGGAAATACTTAATATTTCAGAAGAGAAGCTAATCACTTGTGGCTTTTTCACACTAGAGGAACAGTAATCAATTGTTGAAAAGATAAACTCTGCTAGAATCAATATAATCAGTGTTTGACAATCAGTATTGCCTTCTCCAGTGCTCTTAACAATTTCCTTTAGACTATAAAAGTATTTAGTGCTTCATACATGGGTGTGGAGTTTTCTAGGCTATGTCCAACTTATCTGGCCCAGATAGAATAGCCCAACTTATCTGGCCCAGATAGGATAGCCAAACTTATTTGGCCCAGATAGGATAGCCAAACTCATCTGGTCAAGATAGGATAGCCCCAACTTATTTGGCCTGGCCCAGATCGGATAGCCCAACTCATCTGGCCCAGAAAGGATAGCCCCAGCTTATCAGGCCCAGATAGTATAGCCCAACTCATCGGGCCCAGATAGGATAGCCCAACTTATGTGGCCCAAATAGTATAGCCCAACTTATCTGGCCTAGATAGTAATAGCCAAACTTACCTGGCCTGAATAGGATAGCCCAACTTATCTAGCCTAGACAGATAGATAATTCTTTGCACATATGTCTGAAGACAATTAACCCTTTGCTGTACAAACCCTTGATTTTACATTGCTTTGATTTCATACTTCAGAAAACATTGTGGAAAAAGAAGAAATTGCTTGTAACAAGCAATTTCCCATTTTACACAATATTTTCTACCACATAGGATGGTTTCATTTCAAATTGTATCCAATATTCATTGTCGTCTGCATCCTCTTTCAATTTGGACCAGTCTAAAATTTCAAAAATTTGGAAAGGGCTTTAAGGATGGACAATTCAGTGTTTTTCTACAGCACATTATCACATAAATTCATTAACCCATTCCCATACAATCCCGCCTTTTTACACTCCCCACAAAAAACCCAACAAGAAGACGGTTGGCCCTGGGGCACTCACCTGAGATAAAGGCTCTTTTTCTTTCTACAGTCTAATTTCATGTTAAGGTTAGGATTATGATACAAGTTGGACATACTTTTTTACATAAATAGGCTCTTTACCTGGGGATCCAAAAATCTAAATTTCAAATTCCAAGGCTTTAGGGCAAATTTGAAAGAAGTAGAAAACCTTTTCCTCCCTCTGGATCAATTTGTTATAATTTCAGAAATAAGAAAGAAGTCAGTGAACTGATGCATATAACACCTTCCCCAAACCCCCACTTTGGGAACCAAAGGATTATGATTTTAGCCATTTTCAAAGAGGTCACTAACATACATGTAATATTTCTGCAGAGGCTCATAGAGTGATTTGAAAGTTTTGGTATAGAGATTGGGGTCCCAAATAGGGAGATTTAGCCTGCCTCAAGAATCGGTTAAAATGTCACAAACTTGCCATTATTCTTGCATTTTTAATAAATCAGGGTGTTGTTGTTTCTATTGTTGCTGTCTTTTTTTTAACTTCAATTCTGGAATGTTGTAAAAGATTCCTTCCATTTAATAAATTGAGTTATTACTTTTTTGGGAGAGGGATTAATGGAAATTGCAGATTTATTGAGAAACCACACAGTGATCAGTATTTTTCTATCAGTATTTTGGATTCAGAAACAATGTTATCTTGATTCATTAGCATCATCAAAGGTACATCTTTGATAAATTTATCAATAATAAATGAATGATATTAATTTTGTAACTATCTTCTTCAAGTACAAATGTACTTTCGGTGTTTTGATCAAACATACTAAAATATATCTTTGAATACATTTAGTACTAAGCAATAAACAAAAGCCATGTCGGACATGGCCATCCCCCGCTGTAAAAGCTTGATAGTAAACTGAAGCCAGTTAGATTTAGGCTTCTTGTGCACTGCATTTCTTGTCAAAGGGTCTTTAAAACAACAAAGGGCAATAACTCCAAAATTATGCAAGCAAGAGTTGTGGTTCTTGTACACTGCACTTCTCCTCAATGAGATTTATCCACCTATGAAGTTTCAAGTTAATAGCAATTATACTTTCAAAGATATGCCCAGGACAAAATCTTAGTCTTTAAAACAACAAAGGGCAATAACTCCAAAATTATGCAAGAAAGAGTTTTGGTTCTTGTGCACTGCACTTCTCCTCAATGAGATCTATCCACCTATGAAGTTTCAAGTTAATAGCTATTATACTTTCAGAGATATGCCCAGATATGCCTTGTACACTGCACTTCTCCTCAACGAGATCTATCCACCGGATGGACGGAGAGATTGACGGACTCCATTACTATATCCCCTTCGCCAAAACAGCGAGGGATAATAAGCCTTAGACTGCATAAGGTCATACATATCAGATGTGTTCTTGTCTTCTACCATAGTGCTCAGTACTTTAATTTCAGAAACAAGTTCTGGTTAATATTTACTCTAAAAAATCGGGAGTGCAGGACGAGATGATGCAATCATTGACTCTTTTCTCAGCATGATCTGCTATATATTTCATGGAACTTATGTGGACTTAACTCATTCCAACATATTATTTTTACTTTTCACACTACTATACGCCTTTCGCATCTGCAAATGAATGAGGTGAATGTGGCAACAGCTGATATACAACTAAAACTCATGATAGCTTATTTTTTTGAGACATTCACATTAGTCTATCTTTTAGCATCCAAGATCGACATGATTAAAAACTAACTGCTGTTGGATGAACAAAACTTCGTAAATACAGTATGGTGAAGCTTTACTTATGATATTTTGGTCGAAAATCAAAGTGAATGAATCATGAAGAGTATAAAACAAAATTGTAGTGTTCTGTTTAGGCTGTAGATACGATGTCCGACGTCAATTTTTTTTTTTGACAAGACAAATTTGGTTTAAATTGGTCCAGTGTTTTGGGAGGAGATGTCATTTCAAGAAATTGTTGACGGAGGACGCAAGACACACATCAGCTGGACGCCAGACAAAAGGTGGTCACACATCATAAAAACATTGTGAAAAATAGAGAATTTACGTGTAACAGGTAATTTCTTCAATATCCACAATGTTTTCTAACCTGAAAGTAAAAGATTTTAAATATGCCATGAACTAGAAATTGTCGTCTGCAACTTTTTTGAATTTCAACCAATCTCAAATGATGTTATCTGGTGATAGTTTAACCCATTACCCAACAAAAAAGATTTAGACCAGTCCAAATAGTAAAAGTATGTTTCAAAATGCAATAAAAGATAGAAACTATAGGAGGAACAGAAGTAATTGTGTAAAATCTTCTCTGTCTCATTCTTTTCAATGGCTATTTTATTTCAGTATAATAAATATGCCACAATGAGTTAACCCTTTACTGTTTCACTAAATCTTAGACTTGTCCATTTTGAAAGAGGTCAGAGATGACAATTTAAAGTAATATCTATTCAAAATATTTCTATCCTATTAAATAGAAAATATTGTGGGAAAAGCAGGAATTGCTTGTAACAAGCAATTTCTTCTTTTCCCACAATGTTTCCTTAAGTATAAAATCATTGAGACGTAAAAATCAGGGATTGTATGGGAAAGGGTGATGAAAAAATTTATTCAAATCATATTATTTTCTATACAATGAAACAAACATCTAAACAGCCACTTGTTATTCATTGAAAAAGCAGTACTTTATTTGGTATTCAAAATCAGTATTTGTCAGATTGAAAAAGAAATTGCATTTAGGCAGAATTTTGAATAAACTGTAAGGAAAATGGCCGTAAAGACAGGAGTTATTGCAAATTAACATAAGCAGATGAGGTATTACTTGTGAAAAGAAAATATTTACTGCTTCTCAGATGTTCAGCCATTGAATCCATTTCTGCATAATGAAGATCTTTGACGCCCTTTAAGAAACAATTTGTAAAACATTGTTTAAAGTGAAGAAATTGCTTGTAACAAGCAATTTCTGGTTTTCCCACGATATTTTTTACTTAGAAAATTTGAAAAATCTAAAGTTTCATAAACTTTAGATTCCCATCTGTACTTCCTTTCAATTTGAACCAGTCTAAATTTTGTCATCTGGTAATGAGTCAATGGATTATATAAATAGTAATCCATATTTGTCATGTGTAAAAAGAATTGTAGAGATATTATGACCGGAATTTTGAAATCCTTTGGAAAGAATAAAGGATTACTGTCTTTGTCCATTTATTGCATGCCCCATGTTGCTTACTTCAACCTTATTTCTCTACAATGTTCAAGATTGGATGGCCTTTCAAGAGGAAAAAACTATTCAATTATTATAATAACCATTCATATAACTATTTAAAATTTTGGGAAATATAAGGTCAACATTCAGAAGTTTATTTTTGGGTATGCATCTTCAAATTTGATCAATTAAATCTTCAAATCAGACAAGCAAAAAATTGCCCTCAACTTGTCCATAAAGTACTTTTGCACAGTTACCATGTTTAATTCCCTATATTAAGTAGTAGATTGTCAATTTTAAGATTTTGGGAATTATTAAAGGGCAAAAGCCATGGACAATGCCAATTCTGGCAGGAGATCTCAGTTTTTCATTCCCTCATAAAGAATTTGGATTAATATAGTAGAATCAATTGAATTGTCTACATATTTAAAAGAACTCCAAAAATGAAATGACATTTCCGTAGTCTTTTTCCTAACCTTTCCCTTTTAAATTATGAAGCTTGTTTTTAAGCAACAACTTTGAGAGTTTTGAGAGTAATCAATCCATTCCTCAAAAGAAAGTTATTATATAATTATTTTACAGGCCTGGGTAATGGTACATGTCTTCAAAGTTTGAAATATGAGTAAAAAATTATGATAACACTTTCTTAAGCTTTCTTTTGGATGAGAATCACAAAGATTTTGATGATTCCATATTCTTACACATTGTTATATTGACACAGAAAGAAAACTGAAAGGGTAAAAAAAGTACCATGCAGCCTATCTATTATAGAAATCCAGACTAGGAAAAAAGCTTTTAATAATGAAAGTGTCTCAGATTATCAGGAATCATGATCTTTATTCCACTTGATTACATTTATTTCTCTAGACATTCCTTAGCCCCAGTTTACCATATAACTGTATACCTATAACCTCATAATCATTGAAAGCAGATTTTTTTAGGACAAGTTCATTTTGAACAATATGTTGCAAAAATTAAACTAAAAGTCAGAATGAAATGATAAAAACAAATTTCATAGGTTAGAAAACATTGAGGAAGAATGAAAAATTGCTAGTTGTAAACTATTTCTCTTATTTCCCATATCTTCCCTTGATATTATATTCCAGGGTCTTAAATAGTCTGCATTGTTTGGGAAACTCAAAGGGTTATTTTATCCTTAGAAATATCAAATTCAATGCCGGTCTGTAAAGGGTTCATTAGTCTTTTTTAAAACTTTAAGCCTTGTCAAACTGAATCTGAAAAGTTTCTGTTTTGGCTGGAGATATAGACAACGATCAGCCTAAATATATAAATACAGTCTGTTCTTAGATTAAAACACATGTTATTTTAACCAATTATCAGACAAATGGTCCTATAATTCGAAGAAGTTGCAGGTGATGTTTTTTGTGCGATGAAATCTTTAAGCGAGAAATAAGCTTTCAAGGGACAACATGTTAAGCCCACTGATTTGCACAGAGAACATAGCGCACAGAATGTTGTTTTTTAACTTTGACCTTGACCTTGGGTGTATCACAACAGTTTTGCATCACACAAGCACTCACCAAGTAGAACAACTGTGCAAAGTTTTTTTAAGTCCATCCATAAATGTAGAAGTCATGCTCTAGACAAGGTTGTTTGATCTTCAACAGTGACCTTGACCTTGCAGTGGGATGTGCTTATGGGCAAGACACTTAATAGTCAGTCCATGTCTACCCAACTGTAAGACTGGGAAGCAGTGGGTTTAAGCCACTGCCTCTCTTTCGTGGACGTGAAAATATCTGGATTGTGAGCGACTCTTTAAGCTTAAAGCTTACATGTCAAGTCCTCAAAATATTTTACCTTAAGCTATGACTTTGACCCTACACCTATCTAAAAATTTGCATCATACAACACTTCTACTCATTGTGGATAACAATTGTGCTAACTGATTTTCAATTCAATTTATAAATAAAGGATTAATGGTCTGGACAAGTTCATCTTTAACGAGAAAAAGTATCCAATTTTTGATTGACGTCTTAAATGTCCATCAGTGTTACCCTTTTGGAAAATCCAGTAGGATATTACTAGGATAGACAAGAAGTAGTGCCAAATTAGGTTCAATTTATCATTCTTTAAAAATGTTTTTCCTCCAAACAACTGTTTATTTTGAAAATGGCGGAATACGAGGATTCTATGTAACTCGTAGAAAGCTGAAGACTCCTCTTCAATACGTAAAACACCTACCAATATCCCGCTCAGCATAGATGCAGTCACAGTTTCAATAATTCACAGTCTTTCAATTGTATAGTGAGTAATTTGCCTTCTGTTTACCAGTTGTTCACTGTGGGAGTGATAAGCTATACAGTTATATATATTGAAAGAAGTTCGTCGGATGTTTATTATTATTTTGAAATAGCCTTAAATTTTTAACCCATTACCAGACGAAAAAATTTTGGACTAGTCAAAATTGACACAAGTTACAGACAGCAATTCAAAAAGCTATGAAACTGAAAACTAAGATCAAGATAGGGTAGAAACATTGTGAAACAAGCAAATTCTCCTTTTCTCACAATGTTTTCTATAAAGCAATTCTTCATGGACATAAGGTCACTCTCAGTAGTATTTCAGTAAAACTGCGGTTGGTAGGTTGTGCACCCATTCATTGCTTTTTTTCCTGTCATTTTTCAAACCTGGAAAAGTATATATACAACTGCAACAATAAATTTGATCCATTAGCTGCTCAGCCAACTTAATAGGCTAATTACTTATCATATTTCCATTAGTGGAGACAAATGACATGTGTGGCAATGGCTTCTTTTTTTTTTTGCCAAACTTTGGATCATGCTCAGGACTTTACAATAGAAAACATCTTGCATTTCTTTTATCATTTACTTACTGAGCCAACCAGGCTAGGCGAAATGTTGTGGTTCAATAAGATTATCTGTATGAAAGAAGGTATTTTCTACACCAAAAAAGGCATATCATTCTACTATGTCAACAGGTACATTCAGTGCTTTGATTTTTGCTTGGAGCTATGAACTTGATTCAAATAGTACTTCTACTCAAGATGGAAAACAATTGTGCTATCCATGCACAAATGTATGAGTTACTCTGAACAAGCTCAATATTTGGCTATCTGAAAATTTGTTAAAAGTTGCACATCTGCTTATGATGGAAAACATTTGTGCTAATATTATTTTGAAATCCATCCATACAGGATGTAGCACTTGACAAATTAAATTCAGACACACTAAAACTAAAGCAATTATAGACTTATCACCCAGTAGTATTCTATACCAACTAGTCATAGTGATGACTATGTCTTGCTTCAAGCAGGCTTGAAAAAAACTAATCATGATCTAACATAGTTCAACAGACTTCTACTAACAAAAGGAGCTAGACTAAGACCTAAATTCAGATCAAAATTATTTTTCAAGACAAGCATTTAATTTTTTTAATTATGTCAACTATTTTATGTTTTACCTTAGCCCTAAATTTATACTGTGATTGACTGTACAAAAATAAGTAGCCGCCTTCATAGCGCAGTTGGTAGCGCGTCAAACTGTCCATCTAGAGGTCCCAGGTTCGATCCCCCGGAATGGCAGCATTCATCCTCTCCGACTATTTGTCTCCCACCAATGGGTCAATAATCATAGACCTATGTGGGATAGCAGCTGGAGGCTAGGAAGGGATGTAATGGTAGTACTGGTGTGAGAAATACCAGGATTCCATTGTTAGGTGCTCCAGCTGCCGCGATATAACTGAAAAGATTGTTGAAAGGGTCGTAAAACCCCATTCAAACAAACAAACAAACAAACAAAAATAAGTAAAGACAGCACAGAAAAAATTACTCTATAAACTCAAACTATAGATGAGTGACACTATATAACAAGAGTTGTCCGTGAAGAAATTAGCTCAGCCTTCCTGGATGCTTTTTAACAGCATGGTAACAGTAAAGCTCATTGTGTCATCCCTGTTGAATGCGTATGTTAACCCTTGTCATGCTGAACCTGGAATATTCCGGTCTTGGCATGAGGTGTAGACAAAGATCAGCCTGCACATAAATACAGTCTGATCTTGGTCTACAACTCCTGGCTGACTTTTCCTGCCAGATTTGTTTATGAAATCAATTTCTAAAAGAAAAATTGATTTTTGAACAAGTTCTATCAGTGCTTTCAGCCCTTTGATTTTACATCAAATCAGAAAGGTAATTCATACAAGGTATAAATTATATATGTATATGAATATATGTATTTTTCTGACCAAAATAAATGGAGAATATCGGCCCCCTAATCCCCCATTCCTGATTTTTTTTCTCTTGTTAGGTAGACAATTTTTCCTCCTGGTTGAAATTTTCTAAAGTATCCAAATATTCTTTGTAAAACTTGACGTTTGAAAGGAATTGGTTCAATTTTTAAAGAAATGTGATATCTGATATTTTTGTTCTATATTTTACATTCTAATATAAAGACAATGTCACAAGATGTGAAAAACAGTTTTTTGCCCTTATTGGAGTATTTGGTACAAGCTTTTTAAATTAGGTTAAAGGTCAAGATCATATGGTCAAGGTCATTATATCAAATGAAAGTCCATCCCTTGTCAAGGTCATTATCTAAAATGAAAGTCCATCTCATGTTTAATGTACGTGTGAAATATGAGCACCCTAGGATGAAAATTGACCAAGAAAGAAAACATTTTATTTTGTGAAAACTTTAACCAAGTTGGATGCTAACGCTGACACAGAGGCTACAGCGATGGGGCTTCTAGGATATTTGATCTGGGAGAGCTACAAAGTGCTGAGACAAGCAATGTGGAGAAGAGAGGAAATTACTTTTTACAAGCATTTTCTTCATTTACTACAAAGTTTTCTCTCCCAAAAGACAGAGATATTCGGAATTCTATCAAACTGAATTTGTTATCTGAAACTTCTTTGATATTTGACCACTCTTAAATATCATAAATAAGTGTCACCTAGTAATGTGTTTATTCTTACATTTAGTTACTTGATTGCTAAATCTTAAAATCTGTATAATTTAGCTGTACACTGATACATGTATGTGAAAATTACTTTGATAATGAAACCCAAGTTAGTTAGAGCAATCAAACAATCTGTGGCCAGCTGGCATGTTAAATAACTACTACAATCAATCAAAGATTAGTTTGCCTGGATTTTGTCTATTAGGTGCCACAGTAGAATAAAGACAATTTGTTCATGACCCCGGGGGATATGTCACCATGCTACAACGCAAGATGATGACATTTTTGGGCAATCAGAAAAAACAGATTCTAAACCCCATATAATCTTACAGTGTTCCAATACACAAGGGATATAGACATATTGCAATCAAGACAGAATTAGATTTGCTGCAGACTACAAGAATTTCAGAGCTGAATAAGGTTACTGCACTGAGTTAGTCTCCCACATAATTATTTCATTCCTGCAACATACTGCCTTTTATTTGATTTAAAATTGCTTAATCAAATTCCATTGCAAGTACAGTATATTGTTCTGTAACTTGATATTTAATTAAATAGTCTACCAATTTGCCTTAGTTCATGTAATTTGTCATAGTCTGATTCAGACCAAAGTTCTAATCTTATAGAGCTACTCTCAAACACTCGAAATCCAGATGTTTTTCAAATCCCTGAAAGACAGGTAGTGCCACTGCTATCCGATTCTACAGTTATGTAGACTCGGGCTGGCTATTAAGTGTCTTGCCCATGAACACATCCTGATGATGGTTGGACCTGTGACCTTCAGATCATGAGTCAAGCAACTATACCACTACGAATTGAGGAAGTCAAATCTGCCTATTATGCCCAAGGAGTTTAAATTCTACTAGTTGAGTAGTTAAGGTCAGACATCAGCCATGTGGATATATTGCATGCAGTAATTACATGCAAGATAGAGGGCAAAGAATCAATATCTCCTTTTGTGACATTCTTTCCTACCCTTAACCCATTACCAGATGGCCAAATTTAAGACTGGTTGAAAGGAGTTGCAGACAAGAATTTAAGTTTATGAAATTTTTAATCTTTCTGGACAGAAAACAGCGTGCAAAATGAAAACAAATTGCAAATGTTACGAGCAATTTCTTCATTTTAAACAATGTTTTCCAAATTGGTTTTCTCTAGGGGCATTCAAAAGCGTTACTGTGTGGGAATGGGTTAAGCGACTTTATTTTAATTGATATTACCGCCATCATCAACTCCTATTTTTAAAGAGTTATGGTCTTATATAATATTAAAGTTATCTTGTTAATTTGAAAACGAAACATGAAATAAAGCAACTTACCCATTGAATTTAGTATTCAAATAAAAATATGTGTAGTAAATGTACTACAATCACACAAATAATTCATATTGTTTTTATCAGTATCAAACATTTCTGTTATCAAATCCTCTCCTAGTGATGTTAGTCATTTGTACACCCTTATACAGACATCAAAATGTTAAACCCGTCCAAAAATGACTTATTGTTAAACTACCTTTTACAAACCATTGTGAATTTTATCTAGAGTTTGGCTAACTTCAAAAAAATAATAACTATCACAGATTGTGTTATGTGAAGCAAGATGCACTCATCTTCATCCTTTTGTTGTAGAAATTTTTAGAATGATTTTTCAAATAAGTATATAAGTTCATATCTAAACAACAAAAAACATGTATAGAGGGATCACAGGACATTTGACAATGGCATTTGACCTTGAACTTTATCTTTCCTTAAATTTGTTTCAAATTACACATCAACTCACATTATAACACTCTGCAAAATCAATTTGAAATCAATAGATAAAGATATAATGCTCTAAGTAAGTCCATTTTTTAACATATGACCTTGAACAGTGACCTTGGAATAAAAGCTATTCCAAATTTGATTCAAACAGCAATCCATTCATAATGTAAAAGAGCTGTTCCAAATTATTTGATCCGCCATTCTATGAAGGAGATATACTCGTCTGATGCTGAATTGTACCATTTGACCTTGACTTGTGACCGTGAAGCTAGCGTAAATTTGACTTCAAATGGCATATCTACTCATAAAGAAGAAAGACTGTGCTATAATATTTGTGGAGTTATAGAAGTTTGCTACTAATAAGTGTGGAATGATGAACAGAAGATAGGAATGAAAATGCCAAGAACTATACAGAAATAAAAAGCTGGATGCAGACAATGCATCCTCATTTTGTTCTGCTGTATTTGAGCAATATTTAAGGAATCTGACAGAATCCCTTGTTTGGAATTGCAGTTTTTTTTATCTTCAGATCCTTGGACAGTGTTGGTGTCGATCCCTGATATAAGCAAAAACCCTAGCTTAGCTTTACATTTTTTTAAATTTCAATTGTTTGCCCAATTCTATGGCAATATCCATGCTAACCTTAAATAATTTGTCCCATGTCAAGAATTCACTTCTTTTTTTCTTATTTTTGAGTTGTAAAATCCAACACCTCATTCTTTTGACCATAGTAGAGGTTTGTTGAAAGAAAGCCAAACAACAGCTGTCTTGATTTTATAACCAGCGTGACGGTTTCAGGGGAGGTAATTTGTAGTGGTAGGCAAATTAGAAGACAATTGACAAAGTCAATACATTTAGGGTTGAGGATCCTTTTCTCTGAATAGATTTGCTTTGCTACAAATTCTGCATGTTACATTTGAAGGCAGCAGTAGGATGATGACAACTGCCAGATTGGAGTTGCCTAACCTATTGATGTATCTCCTAGGTAAAGCCTTGGGATGGGTCTTCTCAGAGGGGAGAGTAATGTGATGGTTTCAGGGGAGGTAATTTGTAGTAGTATGCAAATTAGTAAGAGAGAAGACAAGTGACTATTTGAAGAGTCAACCCATTTAATCTTGAGGATCCTTTTTCATCTAAATGCCTTTGCTTGTCTACATGCTAGATGCACATTGCACCAGTTTTTGTAATCTTATTGACAATTTGATCAAATTGAATGACTATTACAAAAGTGAAATGGTGGATAACTTCAATAGTATATTGACTGTCTAAATGTGATATGCTTACACAGAGAAAATGTACATGTATAGCAAATTTAGCAAAACTAGGAAATACCGTCCGATGAATTATACAAAATGACAGTGAAGTGTGTAACAATCTACATAAGATTATTAAAATGAAATTTAAAAATAGTATACTACTATAAATGTTTATTAATTCACAAGTATTTTGGAATTTTAAGGATATACCGGTAATTGCTATACAACGGTAATAGGGTAACTGAGCAGACAAGATAAGAGGCATAATATCCAGAACCATTTTTATTAAAATTTGTTATCTTTTTAATTGTGCAACAGTTTAATGATTATATGAAATCCTTAAAATACCTGAATTTTTGTTCGTAATATTAAAAATTCGTCTGCAAATTTCGTAAGATCTTTCTCAGAAGACGCTTTCCTAAAGAACGGTAACTCTTACTTATTTAGGCTGGAACACTTTGTCCGGTGCATTTAACAAAAAAGCAAAAACAAAGGAATGGCCACAAGGCATGATTCCTCCAATTTTATCAAAACAAAGAAGATAATGTAAATCTAGACAGAGGTATTACAAAATTAAGTTGCTTCGGAAAACTTTTTACATCTGTTTTTAATAATAGATAACACAATGAATACATTGAAAGTAACGTTATGAATTCTCTCTATGAAGTACAAGCAGGATTTTATGAAATCTACAGCATTATAGATCATAGTTTTTATTTGAAATGTATTATAGATTTGTATCTGTTTAGAGGTAAAAGTTATTGTGTGCCTTTATTGTCTACAAATAGGCTTTTGATTCTATAAAGGGGAGTTTTTTATGGCTTATGTACCATGTTGATTTTAAAATGTTTTAAATTATTCACAATTTATACGATAATGCTAAGTCATGTGTTCGATTTGAAGATGCTATGGCTGAGCCTTTTGCAAGTAATGTTGGGGTTAAGCAGGAAGAGAACTTGTCTCAATCGTTGTTCTCTATGTTTCTCTATGATATGGCAGATTTCTTTTCACATGCATAAGATGGCTTGAAAGATATTACAGAAATGTTTAAAATTCTAAGACTAAGTAACGACGAAGTAGAAGTCTTATTTAAGTTATATATTTCACCCTATGCCGACGATACAGTCATCTTCGCCGAATCGAAAGAGGACTTGCAGTCTGCGTCGAATGCAACGTATCTTTACTGCAAATAATTTGATTAAGAAGTCAATCAAACCAAACCTAAGGCTGCCTAAGAGAAAATTGAGCAATATCTGGCTTTCACCTACAATGGTCAAACGATATTGAGGACAGTTTTCTTCAACTGATCGTTTCATTTATAACAATCACAGGCTTGTAGACCAGACTAGAAGCCATGTTTACTATACAGAGAAAATCTCGTAAATTACAGCTCACAATCCGATGGGTCAGTGCGAAACAGTTGTAACTGCCTATATGTTTATAGACAGTTACAACAGTTTCACGCTGACCCATCGAATTGGTCTTCAGGTGCAACTTTTCGACAGTATGGTCTTACCTACATTATCGTATAGATCTGAGTTTTTTTGCATGACAAAGCCTTAATTGAAAATTACAAATAGTGCATGGTCTGTAGGGTTTTAGATATATCTTGAATACAAAATTTCGAGGAATTCTAACCTTTGAATTAAAAAAAGGAGAGGAAAATTAATCTTTACCTTAAGACCCCTTTTACGTGAACAGCCTTTAATTGAGAAACGGAGGAAAATATATGGAAAATATTAAAAGGAGTTCATATGAAATGTTCTTAAGCTTTGGAGGAAAATATCTGGAAAATATTAAAAGGAGTTCATATGTAATGTTTTATCCAATTTGGTCGAAGGTGTTTCGGAGAAATCGCTGAGGACGGATCAACAGAGACACATGTAAAGCTATCATATACATGTATCAAGCCCCCTTTTCCCGTGACATATATTTTGTAAATAAGTGACAAATACTGTATGATCTACGGCATCTTATTTATAGCTTAAAAATGAAATTTCATTAAATTCTGACGAATGCATAAGAAGAAATAAGAGAAAAAATATTTTTACACCAAGTCCTCCTTTTCCGTAACTATAGCCTTGAATTGAGAAACATAGGAATATTCATCTGGGAAATATACCAAGGAGTTCACAATGAATTTTCATCCAATTTGGCCTAAGGGTTGTGGAAATGTGACTTTAGAGGGACGGTCGGACAGACAGAAGCACGGCGTTGCGGCTGTATGCTCCCCCGAAAAATTAACGGCCACAATGATAAATAATGATATATAAAACATGTAGCTTAAGAACAATAGAACTTCGAAGAAATAGTTATGCAAGAGAAATCCTAATTTAGGAAATGCCCTAAAATACAAGCAGTATTTACGAAGTAGTGTTATTTAGGGTACCTTTAATTTTTCTTGAAATATAAGCATTACCTGCGAGTCTGATCTAGTCAACGAAACCTTCACCAGTTATCACACATTTGTTTGTTTCTGACGTACTGAAGAAAGTACGTGAATATATTAAAAATGATTTGCATTAATCAATTTTTCCTTTTCTCAGTATGTCTTTTAAAACTTACGTGACACATTTTTCAAATTACCGCTTTCTGCGAACCTGTTTCTTCGAGGATCTATTTGAGCATGGTATTCATAAATAAGGAATCGTATAAAACTATGTGTGTGTATATTTCCGTTTATTTATTGTCGCTGCTGTAGCACCTACTCATATGAGCGACATCCCAAGAAGACGGTTACGAGGGAATAGTGCAAGGATACAGGACGAAACTGTTGAAAGTCCCGCCAGGTCCTTTAACGTGCTTGATGTAAAGCACCGTCACACGGGACTCGGTTTACCGTCTCACCCGAAAGAGGAATAGTTTGTTAAAAATAAATTCAGCCCAGCGCTCGAACCCATGATCTTGAGGTTTGAACTCAGTGATCTTGAGGTTTGAAATCAAGTGTTCCACCAACTGCTCTAATCGGACTGACTGTAAAACTGTCTTTAGTCTAAATATTTATATAGACACTACAGGAACTCATTGATCACTGGCCACGCCCGGTGACATCCCACAATGGATTTCGTCTGAGGTAGAAAACAGCGTTTGTTTTCGAATATATGTTTTCAAACTAAATGCGGTAACTCTAGTTTGATTAAGCTGTAGTTACGACATTTGACCCATTACCAGACGACAAAAGTGTAGACTGATCCAAATTGAGAGAAGTTGCAGACAACAATTTAAAGTTAATGAAATATTAGATTTTTTCGACTTTCCGGATAGAAAAAAATGTTTAAAATGAAGAAATTGCTTGTTACAAGCAATTTCATCATTTTTAACAATGTTTTCCTTGTTGCTTTTCTTGAGGGGCGCCCAAAGCGTCACTGTTTGGGAATGGTTTAGATAGCCAAACAAACTAAAAAATGCTTGACATAAATATCAGAGTTCATCATTCAAATTCAGTCTATATGAATGTGATTGGTCAATCGATTTCTTATTGAACATGATGATCCGGCAAATGCGCTATCCATAAATGTAAATTAAGATTGCTAGTGTACCACTTTTCTTAATATTATCCTCAATTTGATACTCTCGTATTGTTTTGTTGAGAAAAAGGGTTTACTGTCAATGCTAAAATGTTAACGTCCAAAAAGCTATAATTTCAAGTCTGTAATTAGGTGCATTGTTTCCTGCATTTAATACATAATCAATGTTTTGGGGACGGATAATTTAATGCGTTGACGTAATTTCTATCTTGAAAACTTTTTAATTTGATGCAACAAGGCGCCATGTTCTGATAAAAAAAATGACTTCATATTTTTTTATCCCAGGATAACAAGGGGCGCTTAAGCACCTGATTCGCACCTGCATGAACTTACTTATATAGGTAATTTAGTTTCAACAAAGGAGGCAAATCATTTAAGAAATATTTTCATTTACTTTAAGGGAGGCAACTTTCTTTATACAACAAATATTGTCAAGCCGTAGCAATTATTTCCCCTGCATCACAATGTGATCTGAAATCTGACCAATCTCCCAAAGCAAAGTTATCAAATCTACTAGGGTTTCTTCAAGATAAAGGGTCATAAAATAATTCCAGTTAAAATCAGTTGAAATCCAACCCCCAGTTTCCGAGAGGAAGATTTTCAAAGTTTTCAATCTGTACCATATAGGGAAAATAACCCCGCTTATCATCCGATCAAAGTTCTCTCTATGGATTTCAGTGACCAAAGTATCATTCCTGTGAAATTTGGTTGAAATTTATCGACTGGTATCAAAGAATATGATTTTTCAAAATTTCTCAACATATACCATATATGGAATTGAGGCCGGCCTGTAAAAAGCATGTTTTTATCCGATTATCATAATAATTATTGTTAAATTGTTTGTTTTAGAAGGAAACTTATAGAGAGTCATCCATGGATCACTCCTGTAAATATATTTGCTATCCACCATTTGGTTTCTGAGAAGATTTTCAAAGTTTTCATCATATACCATATATGGATGTATTTATTCATAAAAATCTATAAAGGAATCTGATAAAGAGTCACCCATGGATCCCTCCTGTAAATTTTCATCGAGATCAAGAAACTGGTTTTTTAGAAGAATACTTTGAAAATTTTCATTCTACATCACATTCTCTGAAGGAATATGATAAAGGGTCTTCCAAGGATCATTCCTTTGAAATTTGGTTTGAATCTGGGCCTTACTTTCTAAGAAGAAGTTTTTTTTTCAAGTAAACGTTTACGGAAGGACGGGCGCATGACAACACATGATCAATGTCCGCTAGCTTTCAGCCAGTAACTATAATTTAGTGTAAGGTTGACGTTCACCAGTAGGATGTTCCTAGGGTAGAAGAGAAGGAGTGCCCATATAAGTTCGCTTTATTATTTTTCAAAACATATCTCTCCTCCAAACAACTGTACATTTTGAAAATGGCGTTGTACCAGGATAATGCCTATCAGCGAGGGTACACATTTCATAATCTTAGCAAGACTGATTTGCAGCGTTTACAAGAAGGCACTTTCTGATTAATAATCATTTTAAAAAATGATTTGATTATGATAGAAACAAAAAAAGAAAGAAAAAGATATAATGATCTGTGAGTTACAAAAATAGTAAAACATAGTAATTACAGCCGATTTCTCGTTGTAGTTATGACATTTGTTTATATTTTGAAGAGAAAACTTTATTACTTTTTGGTAAAAAAGAAGAGTCAATTTTTCATTCTGGAAAATTATTTGCAGTATTAGTACTTCAAATTTCTTCTGCCACCTACTGCCACCTGCCTGATGAGACCCTTGAATGCGTTAATACAGTCTCTCTTTCTGAAAATCAAAACCATAAAAAAACAGATAAAAAAAAAAAAAAGAAAAAAAAACATCCGACAACCACCAAACATCCGAGCACATCTTTAAGCCATATACGCCCCCCTCCCCTACCCCGTGAGAATTGGGACAAGCCCTCCCATTCGCCTTACGACTCGAAGTGCTCTTTCAGGACGCTAGCATCCTGCACTTTTCCATTCCTAGCCGGAGCAATGATAATACACTAAATAGAAGTGTATGGAGTTACGTGTGGTTGGATGTTTATTATTATTTTGAAATAGTCATTTTAAGCTACTACTAGGTAGCAGAAGGGAATCTCTCATTTGTTTCTTGTAAGTAATGATTCTCAAAGAATCGATAATCTAATATTATCCATGTTTCTTAAATGATATCTTAATCCTCGTCATTTGTGGACTTCAATGGGAAACAGATCATCTCAAAAAGGTTAAAGTACTGATCTTGAGAGCAAGGTAGTTTGAGATAAACTGGATTTGGTTTAACACCACCTTCAGTAGTATTTCAGTTATAACGCAGTTTCCATCCGTGAGAGACAATTGACGCGTTTGGCAATGGCATTTTCTGTTTTTTTCCCGAACTGGGGATCGTGCGTAGGACACTAGAATAGGGATCGTCTTGTATTACCTATTAAGCAAGCCGGTCAGGTAAGACGTTTCACTTTAATCAGATTATCTATATGAAAAATGCCTTTTTCTACACCAAAATGGGCATATCACTCTACTATGCCAACAGGGACGTCCACCATCAGTACTTTCAATGCTTTTATATAAAGGAAAGGCCTCCGGCCCATTATGCATAAACTTTTTATTTAAATCATATGTAAATATATGAGTGGTGTGATACAAGAAAATAACACTTTGCATATTGAATTAAAGGAAAAACAATGAATACCATGTAAAGTTATTCCAAGTATTTTACTTTGAATAACATGAATAAAGAAGAACAAATCCCATTTGTTAGCTGTCCTAAATTAATATTATCATTTTCATAATGGTAAGTGAGATAGAGGTTCGCAGATATATCCTTATTGTGTTAGTAAAGATCCCTTTTCTCAACTCGTGATATATCAGAGAGAAACATTTCTCATAACTTTTGAATTGGTAGTGTAGGTAATGAACAAGTCTATGTAAGAATTGGATTACCGAAAGGTCTGCGACAGAAGTAATCGTGTACGTTCGTCTGTCAGTCTTATCGTGAGTTAGTTCATGAATAACATATTTTGTTCGGAACATTAGAAAATAATTTCCACAATATAATGGCTATCAAACTTAACGCGGAGTAGTCAAGAACCACAACTCTTCGAGGCTTTGTTAGTATCAAAGGCGTCTTAAGTGAACCTTCGCGCCAAGAGAGACCATTCAGGAACTTTGCGAAATATTCCGTCGTTTGGCAGCAAAATGTCGTAACTACACCTTTATCCAAGCTGTAGTTACGATATTCTGCACGCCCAACGACGATTTATATTTGTATTCGAAAAGATCGGATCCAGCGGTTTTCAATCATTTTTTTTAAATATAGTGGAATGACAATCTAGATTTAAAAGAAATTCTGCCACGAATAAAAGGTTTCTATCAATGTCAGCCGGCACAATTTACACAGGGTCAGAGTCGATACTTTCGAACTTACCAGATGTCACCTTTTCGCGAGACGAGTCACACCATTTAACTTATAGCGACTCGAAGACTTGAACAGATTTTCATAAAAATTTAACAGATAAAAATTATCTTCCAAGAGTTATTAATGCTCTATTCATGATGACTGTTCTTACTTGGTGTTAAATCCACTGAATTCACTATAAAATTTAATTTAATATAACATATTCCCTATGCCCTACTTTGAAACATCAGGATTTGTCAGATGAGGTCGTTAGTCTTCAGGTAATGTCGACAACAACTGAATTGCTGGCGGAAGCAAATGGCTTACTTGATACGCCTTTGAAATTACAAATAAGGAAAATTTCGGTGCAATCAACAGAAAACGCAATTATCCGATGAATTCCGGTTTCATTCGGGTTGAACTTCGCTGCCTTATTAGGCGACTCTTAACGAGAAATATTTCGGCTCCGTCTCTTTCTGTTATGAACTGTCATTTTTATTACAAAACAGGATTAATCACATTCTTTCTGAAAGCATTAAAGTTTGAAATTAGAAAATTGAGAACAAGAACTTATTTCCATAATCGGTACAAGTGCAACCTTAAAGATGTATTGGGTTCAACAGAATTGACAACAGAAACTTTCTCCATTGAGCAAGTGATATGCAAAAATTTCCAATCCAGTAAATCCTTTTTGCTATCCCTAGAATACCATGAAAGCCTTCTATCGAATTCATGCATAAAGTAAAATTGTAAGATAGCTTACAATCTAACATTTTGCCTCATGGATACATAATATGGCGTATTCACTACACCATTATATTCCGCAGGCAATTCAAAGTCTTATAAGTTCTGACATCACACGAGGACTAATGACACCGGGTCAATTTCAAAATTGCGAATTACGCAAATGCTAGATACAGGTGATATTTTTAAAAAAATGCGTTGCTTTCCTTTGAATGCGAAGATCTAAACGATGAGTTGGTAACACACCTATTACTAGTATTAATCTCTTTCGAGGATCGTTTTTACTAAACGTCTTGAAAATTGGTAAAACGGCGCGTCCCGCGTTACATTTAGCCCTAGTTACAGGTCTGAAGGTCGATTGTAGGTAATAGTAACAGGGTGCTTAATCTTGTGAAAGAGATAGATGCTGATTCATTTACAAACCACATTCCCGAATAGCCATGGCACCAGTGGACTTGTTGGAGCATTTTTCTGATTTAAGAGCACACCTAATGATAGATTTCTACGCCTTTCTCCATGGTTTATTTCACGTAGCTGCCAGATGAGATCATCATAATATCTCCTTTTTCTAGTGTGACCTTTTTCAATATAATCCAATAGCAGCAGAAATTTGTATTCCAGAAAACTGTGGCTATTACCTTCCTAGCAGATGTTGTTGGCCCTTTTCGGGGCGGTGGTATATATAGGGTATTTCCACCGTATTGATTGGTGTTTAACCCTTTACAAACTACATTCTTGAGAAATTTCTCTGGATCTAATTAAAATATCACAAAGTTTTCCTAGGAGATGTTTCATCCAGGGTCAACAAGCGGAAATTTGAGACCTATATAAGGATAATTCCATTGACTAGTTCCCGTGACCTACCTACCAGTGTAATCATGTACCGCTGTGTAACTGGCCGATCTGCTATAACCATATCATGGATTTTATTCATGGAGTTCTTTGAAATGATAGATGATGGCCTGCTAGGACGAGGGATATCTTCAAGACTCTCTCTACCGCATCTAAACTCAGCGGCCCATTTCTTAACCATACCAATGAGATATTGCTACCATGTCCAATTGTATTTCCCTTGACGACAAGCCTTGTAGGCCAAGGTATTGAATAATCGCACGATGACAAACATGTTCAATTTACTTAGAATTACTCATAGTGGTTTGAGAATCAAATTCTGCTAAACAGCAGTGGGGGAAATCCTACTCTCACTTCAACATAATTATAATAGTTTATCTACGTGAACTTAAATTGAGAGCCAATGTCATAGCGCAGTCGGTAGCGCACCAGACTCCTAATCTTCAGTTATGGGATGTCATGGGTTCGATCCCCGGCGGCGGCGGCACATATCCTTTCCGACATTTGTCTCTCACAAATAGGTGGATAATCGTAAACCTAAGTGGGATAACAGTTGGAGGCAAGGAAATGATGTAGTGGTAGTGCTGGTGTGAGAAATACCAGAAATCCATTGTAAGGTGCTTCAGCCGCCGATATGACTGAAATACTGTTAAAAGTGGCGTCAAACCCTATTCAATAAACTTAAATTGGTATGTTTTATAAGAGGTTTGTTTCTGGCTTAGGACACAGACTCTTCATTTGTCCCATGCACAAAAATGTTTGATTCTTTAAAATAGTCCTTTAACATATCTATGCGTAAAACGAAATTAATTAGTTCAAATAATTTAGAATCAATTTTTGTCAAACATTTTCGGGGAATATCTTACGAGTTTCCTTATAAGAGCATTTCATTTGCCCGACAAAGCTACTGTATTTTCCAAGTTAATCTGGTAAAACAAATATTATGGTTGTGATTAAACTTTATCCATCCTGTTTTTGATATGTTAGTCGTTGTTATTTCAATATTTCCACAAAAGTTTGTCAATGTAGTATAGCCATGTCAGCGAAATAGGAATAGGAATATATCTCAAACCTTCTCAGAAATTGTGTGTCTGCATTGTATAGAAATAGGAAATAAAGAACAATAGATGTGTCTTGGGCCGCCATCGGAAATAAAGAAAGACATCCAGATATAGGTCGAATATGGCGAAATTGACATCGAATGACACCGGGGGCGGAATAGAAAGAGGTTGATTAAATGCCAAACTATCGTTAAATTATTCATAGAAAAATACTTTCTTTTGAACATTCCAGAATTTACTGATAAAATACATCAGTGCATATATTGATTGTAAAGGTTCATAGATGGAAACTGGGAGATATGTTTGTAAAGTAAGGCTTGTGGTAGCCTTTTAAATTGAGAAGTTATGTTTTTTTCGACCACGAAATTATAGGGTCAAAGCTGATCTTTAAGGGATCGAGATGACAAAAAAAGATAATCGTGTTTTTAAATTCAACGATTAAGTGCCAACATCTGTTGATTATGCTTGAATTTTATAAATCTTTTTAAAAATAATTAACTAACATAATTTTCATAAGCCAATAAAATGCATATATGAAAAATTTGAGGGGTCAAAATAACCGTTATTGAGCCTTAGGAATTTCTCTGGATAGGGTCAAAAGGGTCAAAACAGCCTATTTTTATATTTCTGATGATCAAAAGAAATTATTGCAATTTCTTATTTTCCCGAGATGTATATTTATTCTCTTAAACTCTTTGAATTTAGACCTGATTAAGATTTTGGTTGTCTTGTAACGTTTTATAGTTCATAGTTCTTTGAACTAACATACTTGTGAAACATCAAGCAAAATGAGAGTAGATGGGAATTACTGAGAAAATCGACTCAGACTGCATGCACAGTCAGTTTGATTTTCTAAATCTAGATTGGTTACCTTTCTCTAAGTTAATCTTTCTTCCATGTCTTTTTCTCTGTCTTTCTCTCTCTCTCTCTCTCTCTCTCTCTCTCTCTCTCTCTCTCTCTCTCTCTCTCTCTCTCTCTCTCTCTGTCTCTCCATCAACACTCATACTCTCACTCACTCTCCTACTCTGTCTGTGTCTGCCTCTATATCAGTGTCTCTGTCTCTCGGTCTGTCTGTCTGTCTGTCTGTGTGTGTCTCTCTCTCTACCCCGACCCTCTCTCCAACTAAACTGTTTGTTGAGTTTTCACAGAAAAGGATCCGTATTTTGTTGCATTTCTATTTATGTTGTTGTTGTTTTTGATTATTAGTTTCCCCTACCACGAATTTCCTCTTTTCCGCACCTTTTTGGTATATAGAATTCAAAATCGACATTGCATGAAGAGAGTAGATGTTAAATATCACGATAGCGTGGTTTGTTAAATGTCAAACTTCTGTTAAATTATTCATTGAAATAACTTTAAATCGCACATTAGACCCTAAAAGAGATTTCTAAATATCGCCATGTTCGCTGCAAAAATGTGACTATTTCTTGTATTTAGACAAGTTTTGATGATTACTAGGGATTTATACATGCAAGTGTTTTTCCATGGACAGATTTGCGGCAAATTTTCTCTTGTCCTATTTACGTTTAGACGCATAAAAGGTTTAAGAAACGATTCTTCTTTATAATCAATATTCTTTTTACTTTTATGCAGATTAATCGGATAAAGTTCTTCTTCACCTGTTACCGGACACTCTCAAATTTTGACGAAAAAGGGAATTAGTATGGAAAACTTTTGGGGGAAGCTAGGAGAAAAATACTAGTTGTCATAAATATCGTCATCATGATAAAAATAGGTAAATAATCGATATGAATCATTGAACTGAATCCTGTAAATTCTACATCAAGATCCACTTGGCCGTGTAATAGTGGCTAATGAAAACAAGTCGGACATATGAATCTCAATCCCCTTTCAACAGGCAAATACATGTATTTATATCAAAAACCAGATTACTGGACATTTCACAGTATATAACGGATCGCAGATGTCAATCAAAACGTTGTTTGAACAATCGAATTGTTAATTGACAAATCGCTGATTCCCCCCCCCCCCCCACTTACCTGTTTACCACGCCCATTGACAGGAAGTTCTGCTTCGATTTCAATCGGCGTTACTTTGAAAAAATTTATGGCCAGTAGCATGTAACAAACAAGTAAAATATTTGGTGAGCGACCTAAACGTCGTAATTACAGCTTGAATAATCTGTAGTTACGATGTTTATGTCGCCAAACCAACAAAAGGTTAACAAAAAAGACGGCCAATGTCGGGGTTCAAAACTCATTTCTTGTCTAAATGAATGATTTCATTGGTCGAATGGTTATTTGATTGACAGCTGTGATTGGCCAATGCAGGCCGGAAATGACCGTTCAACTCTGACTTATATGTCAAATACCTTTTTGGTTTGACCACTAATTCGTCGTACGAACAGCTTATTTACTGTCGGATGCTATATGACGTGACCAGCAATTACAAGTTCGATTACCAGAATGAGTCCATAGATTTTATATAGATCAATAATCTATGAAAATTTTTCTACTTTACTTCACCTTATGCACCTGCTTAACCCACACAACTCCTCCTTTTTTACGCCACTCTAGAAAAAAATATTTTGAAAACATTGTGGAAAATGAGAAATTTCATGTACCAAGCAATTTCTTCACTACCCACAATGTTTTCTATCCAAAAATACGAGAAAAAATAAAATAAAATTCCGTCAGCTTGAAATTGTCGTCTGAAGCTTCTTTCGATTTGGACCAGTCTAGAATATTGTTGTGTGGGAGTGGGTTAAATGTCAGAAACGCCAGTAACAGCCTCGTCTGTGTCTATAAATGTTGGAGACAAAATAAGCCTTTACATAACACTCTGTCTAGTTCTGTTACACAATGAAACAACATTAAGTATTGATTTACAGCAACAGAAAAACAAAAGCTATTCCTTTTATTACGATTTATGACATTCTTAGACTACCATAGTATGGAGGACAAATTTCTTTGTTATTGATAAGAGTGGGAAGAGAAAAAAGACGGAATGCGTATCTGGCGAAGAAGTCCGGAAATTTAATTAGAAATGATCTGTTTTGGCTCGCAACAATTTCCAAATAGCGAAAGAGAGTCACGACATGCTGGAAGAAGTACAGGCATTGATCAAAAGTATGCACGAAGTATGAACGGTACCTTAGTTTGACAACGTCAGATCACGAAATTCTAAATGAAACACAACACCGACCTAGGTGAAATACAACCGGTGTATACCTTAAACTGACCACGAACCAATTTGAATTCATTACGAGACAAACTAATTTTAAACTAGTCCAAATTGAAAGGGGTTCTGGACAATAAATCAAAGCGCGTTTATATCGATAGAAACACCCCCCCACACACACACACAACAAAAATAACAACAACAACAACAAAAAAAAAAAAACAATAAAAAAACAAGAAAAGCAAGGTGCCAAGGATAATAAAACATTGCATCTTCAGTAGAAATCCGCTTCTTTTAAAAATGAGTCCTCTTTATTTTCAAAGAATCAAACTTCGGGATTGTGTTTAAATAGGTTAAAAGTAGAAACGATTAAAAAAACATTATAATTCGACCAAAAAGGTCTGATATTGAGTTTATTGCTTATCAAACACTTGGATCTTTATGTAAAGCAAAGAAGAGTGTTTTACACCCTGTAATAACAAATGCACACAAAGCCTCAAACGATCACGATCACCGTTATCCTCTTGCTCACTTTCAATCAAAGTACTGAAAGTACTGTAAGCTAGCAAAGCATTGTTTTATTCAGTAATCTTCTTTGTCCAACGTCATCATGATAAAGAAACGAGGTTAAAGCAACCAAGGAGTTAACCCATTCCCACACAATCCCTCCTTTTTACACCCCTTAAGAAAATAGTTGTGGAAAACAATGTGGAATATTACGAAATTGCTTGAAACAAGCAATTTCTTCATTTTTCACATTGTTTTCTACCTAGAGAGATAAATATTGTAGAATTTTCAACAATTTAAAATTGTCATCTGCAACTCCTTTGAACAACCTGATCAGGGTCATTTAACACAATGTGCTCAAGTGAGCGAAAAATACCTAAAGGAGATGAACTAGCAGGCAGAGTTTGCAATATTCCTTAAATGCATAAGAACTACTTTTTATGGCCTAGGTATTAAACTGATTTAATGATTAAGCCTCCAGTGGCAGTTTGCACTCATTGAGACCACTTCAAAATTGTGTCTGTTAACTTAAGCTATCAAAGCTGACGCTTTGCTAGCTAAAAATCACAAGTTAATTTTCGACTTTAGCAATGTCTCCACTGTTACATGGTAGATCATCATTTTAGATTCTGACTGTACTTGTGACCGGTAACGCTGATGTTAAATGAAGTGAAAATACAAGAGACTTCCTTTTCAAGTAATTTACCACAATATCAGTGTCCGGACTATTTTTATCCAGCATGCATATGATGCTTTTTCAAAGATAAGTGTTATTATTAAAATCGCAAACTTGATATATATGCGACTAAATTTGCAGAAAGTATTACTCAATAAGTTTATCCCATTACCAGATGACATTATTTTAGACTGATCCAACTTTAAAGAAGATGCAGATTACATTTTCAAGCTGATGATTTTTCTTCCTTTCTTTTGGGAGGGGGGGGGGGGAGAGAAAACATTCTTGGAAATTGAAAATGAAGGAATAGCTTGTTTTTTTCTACGATCTTTCCCATTTTTTTTCTTAAGTGACTTGAAAATTTGGGAAGGTGTGGGATTGGATTAACAGGAGTGCACATACTGTATTGAATCTGCTTTCTTCATCTAGCCAAATGATCCCGCATTTCGACGCGCTGAAGAAAAATGTCAATTTGCTTTGCAAGCGTTTTCTCCTACTTTTCTACTTGGCACTTAATATTCTTTAAATGAAATTGAATGAAGTATTATTATTATTATCATTAATGCCGGAGATGAACATGGCAGCTCCGGACTGAAGAAACTACTGGACTGGTTAATAAATCGAATTTCAGACTGGTCCAAATTGAAAGCAGTTGCTGACGAAAATTTCAAGTTTACGAATTTTTTTTATTTTTTCAACTTTTTGAGTAGAACATTGTGGAAAATGAAGAATTTGCTTGTTGCAAGCAATTTCTTCATTCTCCACAATGTTTTCTCAATTATATTTCATGAGGGACGCCCAAAGGCGTTACTTAGTGGGAATAGGTTACAATTTTGATTGACAGCGGTGATTCGTCAGCTGGTACATTGATGACCACGCCCACTGACCACCACGTGACATTTCGACTGAGGCAAGAAAAAACATTGTTTTTAAAATATTTGGTCTGGGACATGGAATAAAAGACAGCTGTGCGACCAAAATTTCGCAAAAACAGCCTGAAAAAGTTGTAGTCAAGTCGTCAACAAAGGAAACTGTTTGAAAAAGTGTCTCTTTACTCTCACTTTAACCCTTTCCTGTACAATCCCTGGATTTACGTCTCTGTGATTTTATATTTGAGAAAACATTATGGGAAAAGAAGAATTTACTCGAAAGAAACAATTGCTTCTTTTCCCACGATATTTTCTTCCCTATAGGATTGTTGCTTTTCAAACTGCACACAGTTTAAATTGTCGTTTGCACCCTTTTTTCTATTTGGACAAATCTAAAATTTTGAAAAACAGGAAATGGTTAAAACAATGTCTTGAATTGTCAACCTACCGTTTTATTGATAGCGTCTCACCGTCCGTTGTCTGCGATCTTCATCATTTAGTTTAAACATATTTTATTTGCACATGTATATCAGAAATATGCATAATAATTTACAATACTTAACAGTGTCATGCAAAAAGGATTAGAACGAAAGCAAAGCTTCAGAAATTCTTCTCCTTGATGATGTCTCAAGATTAGTACATATGAATATTACTTTTATCAATACAAATTGTATAAGAGAAGAAAATTTAAAGAAAAAAATCTTCATCATTTGCAATCAATACACCTTTAAAAAGCAACGAAAGATTATTTTACTTTTGGATAGTTATTTCCGTCCAACCATAATGCAATTTACGATATTAATAATACTTTCACTTTGAACCCTTTTAAAATCGCGCTAATGTAAGATTTTGTGGTCTGGCATTCGGTGAACAGCTAGCATTTATTCAATACTCCCGAAAGTCACGCACACACCTTTTTGATATTCACATATTGTAATTATGAAACACAGTATGAAAATACAATATGGGAGGGTCAAAGGAATTATAGAAAGGCTTAATGGCTGGGTCAATGGGTCAATGGGTCAATAGATAGATTAGTCTGCTAAGTCGAGGACTTTGACAAATTGACGGATCGCGCGGGTCAATTAAAGAATCGATCGACCAGTCAAAACATTCATTTAGACCGTAATTAACCTCTGAACTCTGACATAGGCCGACGTTTATGTAAAATAATATTAGCTGACAATTTTAAATTGATGAAAGATGGTTGTCTTTCTAAGAAGAAAAGATTCTGGAGAATTGCCTAGTAAGTTATAAATAAAGACATTATAAGCAAAGCGAAAATTGACCTGGATTCGAATGTCCGCAATGTTCTAAACGACCTAAATCAATTTCAAATTCTATTGTCAACCGATTCAATATATATTTCAATACTGTTTTTTTAACACAAATCAATAAACGATCTATTTTTGCTTATCGCGTATTTTGCTAGCATTTTAGGTTTTTTCGACCGTAAACTTCCGGCGACCTCTAAAGACCTATTTCAAATGTAACGAGTTATTTCATTGGTCGAACATACAAAGGTCGACTTCATCAGTGTATTCCTTCGTGAAAGGTTTCTAAGAAAGGAAATGAGTAAATTTTATTTGAAAATATACAACAGACGATAAAAATGATTGAAAAAAGCCAGAAAAATATCTATTTTACTGAAACAGTCAAGTGGTAAGTAATTCTATTTCTCACAATAACTTTAACCAAATTAGTCCTTTTGCAAAAATACACTACAGTCACGCTGTATACTCCGTAAATTTGGTAAATACATTTTATCTTCATGGAACAATTTACTTAATATAAGAGACAATGCCATGTCATTATTTTTAGTTCTATATTTTATCTTAAAGAGTTTTCCTAGATTTAAAAATGTTATCATTTCTATATCTACATTTTACAGTGAATTTCACTTTTTGCAAGATTTATTTTTTGACTGAGAAAGGGTTTCAAGAATTAAGAAGTGGCAGAGAAAGAGATATTATGACCTCCCTAAAGATCACTCAATAGGTGATTGATTGAATGGGGTTTAACGCCACTTTCAACAGTATTTCAGTCATATCGCGGCGGCTGGAGCACCTAACAATAGAGAGAGTATTAATCATTTCTTAGAATCATGATTTAACTTATGGGTGAAATGAAATAACCCATTTACTAAACTTCAAAATTTCAGAATGTAACAAACTGAAAAAAAGTTGCACACGGCATCTTAAAGTGTAATTAACCTTAAAATAGAGTATAGAATAGGAAGCAATGTGACATAATCAAGAAATGGATTTAAACTAACAGTTTCTCTATTGTTCAAGATGTCTCCGAAGATTTGATATTATAGTGTAACAGTTTAAAATCTACGATGATCATCTAGTTATTTTCGATTTAACCCATTATCCAGTGCCGTCCTAATGATATCATCATCGAATGGGTTGCGGGCGTCATTAAACGTTTATAAAATTATAAAACATTCAGCTTTCTGGGTAGAAATCATTCTGGAAAGTAAAGAAAAATTACACATGTTTTCCCAATTGATTTTTTTAGGTAGCGTCAAAAAGCATAATTGTATGGAAATGGGTTAAAACATTTGAAGATATCATTACACATTATAATATTTATTTTTTCCGTGCTACAAAAGAACTATAGAATGGGCGTTCCTGGTTCAGTGGCAATTACAGCACAGGAAGTTTGACAACGTATTCTACGTGTAAGACCACAATCTCAGAGAAAGTTTTTGGCTAAATAATAAGTTCTTTTGTAAATATTAAGGTTGTCAAACACAATGGATCAACTAAATATACTGGATTGCGCTCTAATATTTTAGAAGACAAACCATGTTCCTTAGAAATAATCAGCCATATCACATGCAATATTGGATTCTTCACCATATCGGATGGAAACTTTGAAGCAAAATTGGAAGTCGCCGCTGGTTATTCCTCTTACTCAAATGAGGTTGTTAAGGTGATGCACATTTTGGATGGTCAGAGGTACAAACCCTTTGTAGGAGGTAGAAATGTAAATCCTGAAGATATAGGTTTGCAGGGACTTACTAATTTGCATAGTAGTTTGGACACAAAAATAATCTTAAATACATTCAAGCAATGTACATGTAGTTTGCGTCATGGTTGACTAGCTAAACAAATACTCACAAGTTCATTGTTGTGCAAGAGGGGCATAAAGCAGGAGATGAGAATGACTTCGAGTTAAGATGCACATCTAGAAAATGCAGTGGAGTTATTCCTTTTTACACATCTTTTACATATAAACCATGTGATAACCAAAAAAGAAAAGTACCCACAATCAGAAAGAACAACTCACCAAGAAAGTAATGTACATTGTTTCCTGGGTGTAACAATCTTATGTTGATTATGTTATTATCTTATGTTGCCAGTGGGATAGGTGAGAAATAGCGAAGAAAAAGTCATGGATAATTGTTCGAAGGTTGGTCCGTATATAAACTGTTGTTTGTAAGGTACCATCTGTAAACAAAATGATACATTGTGTCTAGTTACCCTATCAATTAAAGCCACGTAGATCTTGAGATAAAACAGGTCCATAGGAAACTCTTCAGATCGAAGTCACTAAAAGTTACCAGACGACTAGTTTGAAGAAACTGTAGTTACGACATTTTGGTATCCCAGAAAACTGCCATGTCTACCTGCCGTTTCTAGCGATCCGGCATTCTACAGTCACCTGTGTTTATCCCAATTAACGGATCGCGGATTTCAATCGACCATTCATGTAATTTAATTAGATCGGAAGTAAACTTTGAAATTTCGACATTGGCCGACATCTGTGTGAAGCACTTTGATTTGCTTTATCGACATAGATGTTTTAACTACAGCTTATTCAAGCCGTAGTTACAAAGTTTAGGTTGCCAATCAACCATTAATATTTCCGTTACGTGTCACAAATTCAGTAAATAACGCCGTTTAATAGCGTAGTCTCACTTTTTATCAGGGTTCAGTAGGCGGGATAGGCGATCCGTCGATTTATGGACAGCGTCTTACAGTTATTTACGGTAAAGTGTGATAGGCGATCCGTCGATTTATGGACAGCGTCTTACAGTTATTTACGGTAAAGTGTGATAGGCGATCCGTCGATTTATCAACAGCGTCTTACAGTTATGTGCATTCAAATGTGATAGGCAATAATCACTGTGCCAATAGAAAGAGACTGTAAAGGTCATATAATGTGTTTAGGGCTTTATTTCATACACTAAGTTATTTACTTACGAAAGGTAATTTGTGCAGGAATCCATAGGTTCTGACAGTTTTTTGTCATGTGACATACCGTATACGAAACATTCTGGAAAAGTATTTAGGACAGAGAATTTGGCAACAGTCGGATTTAATTTGGTTGTATTCGAAGAAAAAACAGTATAAATACGAACTAAGTAGTACTTCTTCTGAATGTTTAATACTAAGTTTCAAAATGAAGATTACTTGTCGGAAACTTGGACACAATTCGATAATCACATGTCATCCAAGTTGGTTCTGTTTTGCACGCAATCCTGTTTCCGCCATCCACTTTTCGACCAAAGGGGAACACGAAAAGTAGAAATTAGGCGGACTAACTTCCACTTTTCTAGTAAAATGTTACCGCGAAAGTTTTTCGTAATTACGAAATAAGTTAGACCATTTGTATATTAAAAAAAGAGTCTGAAATGTCACTTTAGGGGTTCCGTTTAAAAACGAGACTCTGTCGAGTTTTTATCTCTTTCAGATAAATTCGGGATTTTATGAACACAAATGATGCTCTTTTTATAATATGACTTCAATTTTTGAAATGAATCACTAAATATAACGCCGTTTGTAAATGACGTTATCACATGCGTTATGACGTCATTACATGCGTTATGACGTAATTTTGGCGGTAACCAAAAGACGTTACCACGGGCATCTATTTTATTGCATAATTATTACACTAGTACAATATCTCAAAAATGTTCAACGGGTTTATTTCACGTCCGGACCGTAGGTCATACTATATGGTCAGATTCATAATTGAAAGTTAAGAACTTGATTATACTAATATCTAAAAATTTCTTATCATATACTTATACCTACTTGTTTTTTAAGGGATG
This sequence comes from Fragum fragum, assembly GCA_946902895.1. Classification (NCBI taxonomy): domain Eukaryota; kingdom Metazoa; phylum Mollusca; class Bivalvia; order Cardiida; family Cardiidae; genus Fragum; species Fragum fragum. The sequence continues at coordinate 9,825,252 of OX336367.1, forward strand.
CAGAGAATAATTTTTGGTTTCATGGAGGTATGAAACGAAAAACCTAATTACACTATTTTCGGCCAAACAGAAAGCTCGCTTTTGATAGTAGAAACTAAAAAAACTAAAATCATAGAATTATGGACTGAAACTATTCACAATAATACTCTAAACTATGCGTATCCGACCATCTTCATTGGTTTTTATTTTTTTCTAACAAAGCTATTTTCTGCATTATTTCAATAAAGTTGCTGTGTTTTATGGTGCAGCAACGTGTTTAGCCTGAGATTGCGTAGCAATATGAGGCTACAGTTACCACGGTAAAATTTCAACCCACGCAGAGTTTAATGTAAAAATGTAAAAACATCTAACGCAATAGATATAATATTCTGCAACATGAAAAGTGGATAGGGGCGAATTACATGTCTGCGAGTATAAATTAATACGCCCGATTGGAGCAAGAAGGACAAGGCGAGATAAGACTCATTGAAAGCTGGCGCTAGATGTAAAGTACTTTCGTGTGAGTGTTCTGAAAATGGCAAAATTATTAAAAATTGGCGAGTGAATGGACAGAAAGAAAGAAGATATATAAATATATTGGACAATTATTAACCATTTATAATCATATCATATTGTTAAGAAAAAACTAGAGCTGTCGCCCTCAAGGGCTGACGAGAATACCCCCACACACCGCTAAAAAGGCTTTTCTATGAAGGAGTGGAATTTGAAGCTGTTTAATCACATGCATGTCATGGTGGATGAACATTGCCAACCCTCCACCTCTTTCTGATTTTGTGTTTGTTGCTAGAGTTGACTAATTAGGAAAGGTTGGTCAATATGAGCCTATGTTAAAGAAAACTGTGTGAGGAGATGATGACACAAAATTATATCCACGAAAAGTCAATATGAGCCTATGTTAAATTTTTGACTCCCGGGGCGGGGTCAAATTTGACCTCAGGAAATAAACCGTTCGATATTTTGTAAAGGTCAACAAGATGATGTTACTTACCAAATTTGGTAACTACCCTTATGGTAACTGAGTTTTGCAATTTTAATTTTGACTACTCCCCCCCCCCCATTAAAAAGTTCAAAATGGCATAACTCTGAAACTAACGACTGGATCAAGATGAAAATTGCAGGTGCACAACTTCATATGATAGGAAACATCCTGATAAAATTTCAGCAAAATTGGTCAAAAAATGTGGGAGGAGAAGAGGACACAAAATTATGTCCACGGACGGACGGACGGACAACCTGATTCCAGTATACCCCCCCCCATAACTTCGTTGTGGGGGGTATAATAAGGTCTTTGTTTTTATACAAAAAAATATTACTTATTCTTGAGTTACATTTTTAAAACGGTCCGGTTGGACGAAATTGCTGTATAAAGCTGATAAGCGAAGCTGTCGGTTTTACGCACGATTGGAATGTTTGTTTTTTTTTTTCAACAAATTAATTGGTCATTCATAGGATCATATTCGCACTGTCTGCAGGGAGCGGACTTTGTGTCCATATATATTTACCTCCCATCCTTTCTGACTATTTGTCTCTCACCAATGGGTCGATAATCGTAGACCTATGTGGGATAGCAGCTGGAGGCTAGGAAAGGATGTAGTGGTAGTGCTGGTGTGAGAAATACCAGGATTCCATTGTTAGGTGCTCCAGCCGCCGCGACATAACTGAAAGATTGTTGAAAGCGGCGTAAAACCCCATTCAAACAAACAAACAAATATTTACCTCTGAATTCTACCCAAAGGTTGCAACGTCTGCATATCACTTTTGAGAGGTGTACATAATAATTTAAACCTGGTAAACGACCGCCTGCCCCCTCTCGCTCTCTTTACCTGGATATTATAAAGCGCATATTTACATAACGAAATTGGTCTGTGAAGTAGAAGACTGGTATCGCACGTGAGAGCCTTTAAGTTCGAACCTGGATACACGCTCCATTTCCCCTCCTCTCTCTCCCTCTCTCTCTCTCTCTCTCTCTCTCTCTCTCTCTCTCTCTCTCTCTCTCTCTCTCTCTCTCTCTCTCTCTCTCTCTCTCCTAGCTCCACTGGCTGTAAGTGTAACAGAGTTCCACATAACAAGACAAACACACAGGCTCACGTAATAATGACTTTTATTTGAGTAGAAGAACAATGGTAACGTTTATGTAGTCAAACAGACAAGCGTCTGGAGTGTATCTAAGGAAACCAAATAGTTGTAACGAAGATGAGTGGTACACTGACCATACATTGAAAATCGTTTGCTTTATATACCTATAACTTGAGTTCTTCGGGAAACTGTCCCGCAGTTGACAGGTACATAACGCTTACAGCAATAAAATCCAAAATAAGCGTTGCCTGATTGAGTAAGACTGGGAAGTATCAAATTCAAATTAAGTTGAAACTAAGGAGATATAGAAATAGGCATAACCCTTGATATTCAATATTGTTATATAATCAAACGTACTTTTGTCATGATGTGGTGTACGTTGTCCGTCCGTCTGTCCGTCAACGTTTGCTTTAAAAATCTTCTTATTAGAAAGTATTGAGCATTAGTCAACCAAAATTCACAGAAATGATCCTTGGGTGGCCTTTATCAGCTTTCTCCAAAGCATTTTGGTCGGGTGAAAAATATGTAACGATACATACATGTAAATATAACGTTACAATACCTCAAAAGCGAGAAGAAAATTGTTGTGGACAGGTTGTGTCCCCTAGCGCACAAATTGGCAGATCTGCGCATAATCGACAGTAGAATTGGGTAGGAAGTGATTCCTCCGATAATTGGATCATCAAACTTTTTCTGTCCAGGTTATATATATGAGCACATGCGTGACATTTCCAACCATTACACATGTGCGCCAAGTAAATACTCTGATCAGCCTGTGCATCAGCACAGTCTGATCAGAGTCTTCACTCTGCGCTCTGTAGATAGATACTGACCCAAAGCTTCTTTAAACAATAAGCGAATATTCTAATTGCCTCGAATGGCTGTCCAGGGTGCTTAATGTGTGCGAGTCACGCACATGCGAAATGGTTTGAAATGTCACGCAAAGGCTCATATCTCATGTATACATATCTCAGGCTTTCAGCGCTTTCATCCCTTTGATTACTTATCTTACTATTGTAATGCGGCTCCTCCTCTCGGTTTATGCTACAAGGCCTTCTTTCGTCGCCCTTTAGCAAGAGAAATTGTTTTCATGTTATGAGCTGCTTGATAATCGACTGGTAAGTCTTCATACATATTTTGGTCCCAACTTTCTAAAAAAAAAACCATTTGAAATAAATAACAACCTGAATTACACATCATTCTTTTACAGAGTGTTTATTTTCATTATTTCTATATTTTCGTAGCTAGCTTAAGTTTGTCATGTGTTTTGGTAGCACGTCGTTTCCTGTCATGCAGTCAACACAGATCCTCTAAAAGATACAGTACAACCCACTCCGTGTATAGCGAGATAGTTGATAACGAGGTTCCGCTTATAACGAGCAAATCGCATAATTTCTGTCAAGTCCCATCCGCTTTTTTTTCTTTTCTTATCGGATACATCGAGATCGGTTTTAGCAAGATATCGGACCAAACGTCGAAATTTTGACGTATTTTCACCTCCTATGGGGACCTGGTAGTTCGTGTGCATCATTCTATCAACCAATGAAGTAAATAGCTACCAACTTTCGGACTAACGGTCGAAATTGTGTCGTGTATGTTGGCACTATGGGCTCAAAAAGGTATACATGTGGTGAAATATACTACTCAAAATTTACCAAGGATCACCTTTTTTCTGGTTAAATGTTTGGAAATTACACAAGCTCTTTTTTGTGTTTCCTGTAACTTTATTGTTTAAGGTATTGAGATTTTATCAAATATCGGATGTTTAGATATTATTTTGATAGGAAGGCTTACACGAGGACGCAATGGTAAAGAATCACCAAATCTTCTGTGCTTTTGTTTGTTTGTTTGAATGGGGTTTTACGCCGCTTTCAACAATCTTTCAGTTATATCGCGGCGGCTGGAGCACCTAACAGTGGAATCTTGGTATTTCTCACACCAGTACTACCATTACATCCTTTCCTAGCCTCCAGCTGCTATCTCACATACGTCTACGATTATCGACCCATTGGTGAGAGAAAAATACTCGGAAAGGATGAGTGCCACCGTCGGGGATCGAACCCGGGACCTCTAGAATGACAGTCCGACGAGCTACCAACTGCGCTATGACGGCGGCATTTCTTCTGTGCTTCCATGAAAATAAAGAAACCGAGTATTTCGAAAAAAAATTAGAAGTTTTATGCACTTGAATAGCAATTTGGGTCCGGGGATCTAGCTGGGCATTCCATGCGGACGCTTTTTGCTTGTCACTGTGCTTATTCCCGCCCAAACCATGACTGAGACCCCGCCATACCGACCATGTTCTGTCACACGAAACTACAGCAAAACGCCCATTCTCCATACCCTAGCACGTCGGCTGGTAAATTCCACACAAAACCTCGTCTGTAAACAGGACTGGAGCCCGGTCATTTTGGATCCAAATGACAAGACACCCGTGCCCATGCTAAACGATTTTGTACGTGATATCGGATCAACGGAATCCGGATTTTCACATCATGCAACCATTTTCTGGTCGTTTGGCTTCTTATGCGCTCACCGGTAGCGTTCTGGAAGTCCCTACGTAATGTTTTTGCGTTGTCAAATCGGTGACGCCGTGTCCGAACATCCAGAAATCGGTCTTGAACCTTACTGGTTGAGCATTCTCGCCACCAAGCATGCCAATGCTTAGAATTCTTGTCGTAATACATTATGAAAACAACACTCTGGATACTAGCAACGTGCCTTTGTGATAACCCTGAAAGAAGCACCCCACTCCTCTTTTTCATCTAATTTTGACTAAGATGATGTCTGAAACGTCTATCGGCCAATCAACCTAAAATTTGTGAAAAATTCGTTGAAAATTTGCTAAATATACCAACGTCAGTGAAGATACAAGGCAAAATGAAACACGTTTTAGGGGGTATGTGTTTTTCCGAGATCCTTTTGCATAGTATAAAAGCTAGATCGATATTTTTGCTAACATATCTTTATACACATAGATAAAAAAGAACCTTTTATTGAGTCGATTTGTTTTGAGCATTAAATCATTGAACGGAAATGTGATCCGTGGATATATTATCTCAAACATGTTTAAATTGTTAAAGCCAGTTCTTGGCCAGTTCTCGTAACGCCACGTTTAATTGTGCCGTAAATATTGCCCAAAGCACCTGTACCTTAAAATTTCTTCAGCCAACTACCACCCATACACCCATTACCAGACATCAAAATTTAAAGATGATGAAGACGACTGTTTTTAGCTGATATTTCATTATATATTTTTTCTTTTGTCTTTTGAGGTAGAAAACAATGCGTAAAATGAAGTGCATGCAATGGCCTATGAAAGCAATTTCTTTTTTTCCCCAATGTTTTTCCAAGCGTTATTGTGTTGGAATGGGATAAGAGTTCCTTAAAAATGAACAACTTGGCAAACTTTTGCACTTTAAATATTGTCAGAACACTGCCAAGTTCTCTCAACATATCCCAGTTTGATCGCAGCAAGTCTAGTGTTATAACCTTGGACTAGCACGGTGTTTAATACTTGGCACAATATGATAAGCTTGTAATTAACTTTGTCAATAGATTGTACCTTGTGATTTACAGAATACCTCCATCGCAAAATGAGTCCATTCATTGTCTACCAAAACCTGTCTACATGACAGGATCGACTTTTTTCTCCAAAATTTAGCATTATAGTCAAATCTGAGTGAGTAGCCAATCCTAAACAGCAGCCAATCGGTTAACAAAGGTTAGTTCAATTTCACTATTTAAATATACTCTAAACAGCAGCCAACTTTGAAATTCAGTCAGAGTCCACCCTCAATGGTCAAAGTTCTTCCCTATTTGACACCTGATTAGCAGCCACCTTAATTACTTCAGACCAATTTTCACATCTAACAATCAATTAGGTGGGAAATTGTAACATATTCTTTGTACTATCAATTCCACGTTTTCACTTAATTGATAGGATTACTGATAAGTCTATGCACCTGATGTTGATACAAAAGCTTATCAAAAATTATATTTTCTATTTATCAATTTTATGATTAATCTATCAAATTTTTTGTTTGCTAAGCTTTATTATTGATTTCCCAAAGGAAATGACTGATATTTCATAATATGGAAAATACAGTTGATATACATCATTTGACTGAAATAACATAACTGAGAAGAAATAAGACCATATCTTAAACTTGCCTTCTGCGTTTTTTAAAATGCACATTTTTCAAATGCTTGAACAATTTTTATTTTTAAATCATTATCAACTGTGTGACAAAGGCTTCACAAGATTTCCATTATGCCTGTTTAGCAAATTTGAAATGAATAGCAACATCTTTGAGTTTGAACAACAGCCTATCTGTGTACAACATCTTTGAGTTTGAACAACAGCCTATCTGTGTACAACATCTTTGAGTTTGAACAACAGCCTATCTGTGTACAACATCTTTGAGTTTAAACAGCAGCCTATCTGTGTCTAGCATCTTTGAGTTTGAACAGCAGCCCATCTGTGTATAACATCTTTGAGTTTGAACAACAGCCTATCTGTGTATAACATCTTTGAGTTTGAACAGCAGCCTATCTGTGTACAACATCTTTGAGTTTGAACAGCAGCCTATCTGTGTATAACATCTTTGAGTTTGAACAGCAGCCTATCTGTGACTAACATCTTTGAGTTTGAACAGCAGCCTATCTGTGTCTAGCATCTTTGAGTTTGAACAACAGCCTATCTGTGTATAACATCTTTGAGTTTGAACAGCAGCCTATCTGTGTCTATCACCTTTGAGTTTGAACAACAGCCTATCTGTGTATAACATCTTTGAGTTTGAACAACAGCCTATCTGTGTCTAACATCTTTGAGTTTGAACAGCAGCCTATCTGTGTACAACATCTTTGAGTTTGAACAGCAGCCTATCTGTGTACAACATCTTTGAGTTTGAACAACAGCCTATTTGTGTCTAGCATCTTTGAGTTTGAACAGCAGCCTATCTGTGTACAACATCTTTGAGTTTGAACAACAGCCTATCTGTGTATAACATCTTTGAGTTTGAACAACAGCCTATCTGTGTACAACAGCAAGTCTGGACACTTCTATTCAGTGCTACCTATACACAGGTTTACTGTAAATATCTTTCTAATTTACTAAAAATTCCAAAGGAAGGGTCAATGTTTTAACAATGGACAAACTTAAAAGTGTTTTGGTACATTAACCCATTACCACACGACAATATTTTAGATTGGTCCAAGTCTAAAGAAGTTGCAAGGGACTATTTTCAATTGTTGGAATTTTCGAAATCTGTTTTTTTGGAGGAAAATATTGTGGTAAATGAAGAAATTACATGTTACAAAGTTTTTTTTATTTTCTTAGGGGGCCTTCAGTAATCAGAAAATGTGACGTCATTAAAACATTTGAGTTTTCGAACGTCATTTAGCCAAGTGTTAAGCAAGTATTTCTGTATAAAAGATCATTTCGTCGTTGGGCGTACAAAATGTCGTAACTACAGCTTAACCATATTCTTTACTTCACCGACCTATGAACAATATACACATGTTTGTCGAGAGGTATAGGTGTTTGAGTCGTGATATGATTATCATGGGTTCGAAGCCCATCGTCACCGGGTTTTTTTCATGGGCAAGACACCTAATAGCAAGCCATAGGCTACCCAGCTGTAGAAGTGGGTAGCAGTAGGATTCAGCCACTGCCTCTCTTACTTTCAGGGATGCGAAAATATCTGGATTGAGAGTGTTCGAGAGTGACTCTATAAGCTTTAAACTTTCCTCGCAATCGAACTAAAATAAATTTGTACCAACTAACAACATACACAGTCCGGCATTACAAACAAAATAACACTTGTACATTGAATTTTGCATAAATGATTTGAACCTTCTAAATAGACTTTGAATATAAAAAAGGTTTATATCTAAAATCAATAAAGTCAGTATGATGAGGCAACCCTCAATCATTACACACACACTCTCTCTCTCTTTTCCTCACTCACTTACTCACTCACTCTTTTCCTCTATCACTCTCTCTGTCTCTCTTTCTCCTTCTCTCAACAACCTCTCTCTTCCCTCCTTCACTCTCTTTCTCTTAACTCCCTCCCTCCCCCCCTCTCTTGCCCCACACAATCTCTCTCAATCTCCCTCTCCATTTCTCGCTCTCTCTCTCCCACTCTCTCTCTCTCTTTCAACACATATTATCTATTTCTCTATCACTCACCCTCTCTTTCTCTATCTCACCACAATCATCATTTTTCCTCCTTCACTCTCATTCACTCTCTCTGAACACTCTCCATCTCTAATCCCCTCACTTCCATACACACACTCTCTCTGTCTCTGTCTGTCTCTGTCTCTCTCTCTATCATCACACTTTGTCTCTTTTTCTCTATCACTCACTCTCTCTCATCATAATCTCTCTCTTTCCTTCTTAACTCTCTCTTTCCTTCTTTCTCTAACCATCCTCCCTCCCTCCCCCTCCCTCCCTCCCTCTTCACATTCACACACACACACACACACACTCTCTCTCTCTCTCCCTCTCTCTCTCTCACCACAATCTCTTTCTGTCCTCATTCACTCTCTTTCTCCATCTTTCTCTTAACACTCTATCTCTCTCCCTCCCCCTCTCTATCACTACACACTCTCTATCTCTCTCTCTCACCAAAATCTCTCCCTTTGCTCCTTCACTCCCATTCTCTCTCATTCTGACCCCCTCCCTCCCTCCCTATCACTCACTCTCACTTCCTCTCTCTCATCACAATCTCACTCATCACAATCTCTCTCTTTCCTCCTTCACTCTGTTTCTCTCTCCTTCTCTTTACACACACACACACACACACACACATCCCTCCCTCTCATCACATCGTCTCTCTTTTACTCCCTCACATACTTTCACTCTATGTCTCTCTCTTTTTCTCTCTCAATCTTCGCACTTTCTCTCTATTCCTCTATCACTCACTCACTCTCTCCTCATCTAGCTCTCTCTCTTTCTCTCTCTCTCTCTCTCTCTCTCTCTTCTCTCTCTCCTGACTCTCTCTCTCTCCCCTGGCTTCTTTCCCCTTTTTTATCTCTATCTCTCTTCCTCTGGTTCTCCTGACCACTCTCTCTCATTCTCTCTATACCTGTCCAACTGACTCTACTTTCTCTCCATTCTATTGGTACACGTGTTTCGCAATTACAGAAAGAAATTTCTCTTCTTATATGCATGACATGAACTTAAAAATAACAGCAATGATAGAATTTTACAATTTCGCTTGAAATTCTCGAACCGTGCAATGTTTCTGTTAAATCTTGGCAGTACTTTCAACCAAAAATAAACGAGCCAGAAAATCTTTAACATTATTTTTGAAAACCAAAGCTGTATGCAATCTTTACCGGGCAGTGAACATAGTACATTTTCATCAAAGTCGACTTCAATTATGGGGAAAGCTACTTATATCGAAGTGAAATTCTGGTATATACAACGGAATTATTTCACAAGCCCACTTTTAACGCCCTAAACAGGTCAGGAACAAGCAGAAACAAGAAAGACTTGACAGTTTAAATAGTATCAACTTGAGATTTTCGGCTGCAATTTGTTTTGATTTGGACAAGTCTAACATTTACCATCTGGTAATGTCTGTTAAACGGGACAAGAATTCACATCGACACAAACAATTATTCGAGATATTGATCTCTGACTGAAAGTGACGATCCGCAATTATCGTCAAGTGAGGGGGAGAAATGGGGAATAATCTTTAAAATAATATCAACGTTGTTGAATAGGGGAGAAGAACCCTAAATTTGGTCATCTGCAGGGAAATACAAACAATCACTGGTTGAGATCCTCATGGAACTATGCGCGGAGTAATTGTGGCACATCTAGTTGAATTCTTCTCGTACAATGATGGCATGAACTCTCTTTGTGATAATTACACAAATCATGTAGAGATGTATTCAGAGAAAGGGTAAAATCTATCCGTGGGCGTGCCATTCTTAATAAGTTAGACTGACTGTGCTGTAATGATAACGTTTGTCCCTTTTTATTGTACATGTACACGTTTGTCCCCTTTTTGGTGTACATGTACAGGTTTGATTCTTTTTGATGTACATGTACACATTTGTTCCCTATAAAATGTCAATGTACCAATTTTTCCCTTTTTGGTATACATTTGATTTACATGTACACTTTTTTCCTTTTTGGTGTACATAAACAAGTTTTTCCCTTTTTGGTGTACATGTACAAGTACGTTCTCTTTTTAGTGTACATATACAAGCTTCTTCCCCTTTTTGGTGTACATGTACAAGTACGTTCTCTTTTTGGTGAACATGAAAACGTTTATTCCCTTTTTGGTGTACATGTACATTTTTTTGTGTGTGTGTGCAAGTTTGTCCCCTTTTTGGAGTACATGTACTCGTTTGTTCCCTTTTTGGTGTACATGTACACATTTGTTCCCTCTTTAGAGTCAATGAACTTATTTGTTCCCTTTTTGGTGTACATTTGATTTACATGTACTAAAACACGGTTTTTCCATTTTTGTGTACATGTACAAGTTTGTTCTCTATTTGGTGAACATGAAATCGCCTGTTCCCGTTTTGGTGTACATGTAATCGTTTGTTCCCTATTTTGGTGTACATGTACAAGCTTTTACCCTTTTTGGTGAATATGCAAATTTGTTCCCCTTTTGGTGTACATGTACATGTTTGATTCTTTTTGATGTTCATGTACACATAAATTCCCCTATGGTGGAAATGTATTTGTTTGTTCCCTTTTTGTTGTACATGTACACGTTTGTTCCCTTTTTTACCTTGTGGTATTCAGGTAAAAATTGTTGAAATCAGGTAAACCTTGTTGTTATCGGGTTTAACCTAGTTGTATTCAGGCTAACCTTGTTGTTAACAGGCAAACCTTGCTGTAATAAGACAAACCTTGTTGTAATCAGGTAAACCGTGTTGTTTACAGGTAATACTAGTTGTAATCAGGTAAACCTTGTTGTAACCAGGTTTAACCATAGTTGAAATCAGTTAAACCTTGTTGTAATCAGGTAAACCCTGTTGTAATCAGGTTTAACCTAGCTGAAATCAGTTAAACCTTGTTGTAATCAGGTAAGCCTAGTTGTAAGCAGGTATATTTTGCAATCAGGTTAACCTAGTTGTAATCAGGTAAACCTTGTTGTAATCAGGTAAACCTTGTTGTAATCAGGTAAACCTAGTTGAAATCAGGAAAACCTTGAGATAATCAGATAAACTTTGTTGGTGTCAGGTAAAAACTTGATGTATTCAGGTTAACCTTTTGTCAACAGGTAAACCTGGTTGTGAGCAGGTTTACCTAGTTGTTATGAGGTAAACCTTGTTATCATAAAGTAAACCAAGTTGTAATTAGTTTTAACGTTACTGTAATCAGGTTAACCAAGTTGTAATCAGGTAAAACTTACTGTTATCAGGTTAAACTTGTTGTTATAAGGTAAACCTAGTTGTAATAAGTGTTAACCTTGTCGTAATGATGTAAACCTATTTGTTATAAGTGTTAACCTAATCAGGTAAAACTTGTTGTTATCAGGTTAACCTTGATGTAATCAGGTAAACTTAGTTATAATTGGGTAAACCTTGTGGTAAACAGGTTAAACTTGTTGTTATCAGGTAAACCTTGATTTTATCAGGTAAACCTTGTGGTAATCAGGTAAACCTTGTATAAGGTTAACCTTGTTATTATCAGGTCGACATTGTTGTAAAAGATTAACCTTGTTGTTATCAGGTTTACCTTACTGTTTGAGATTAACCTAGTTGAAATTAGCTAAACCTTGTTGTAAGCAGGTTAACCATGTTCTATTCAAGTAAACTATGTTGTAATCAGGTAAACCTTGTATTAATCAGTTAAACCTTTTTATAATCAGGTAAACCTTGTTGTTATCACGTTAACCTTGTTGTTATCAGGTAAAGCTTGTTGTAATCGGGTAAACGTATTTTAATCAGGTAAACCTTGCTGTAATCAGGTAAACCTTGTTGTTATCAGGTTAGCCTTGTTGTAATCAGGTAAACCTTGTTGTAATCAGATCATGTCGACAATAGATCGCCACCAAGTGAAACATTTTTGCAATCGGATCGTCACTAGATATTCAGACAAGCGAAAGCTTGTTGTTGTCATCAAGTCGACATTAGAAGCCAGCACAGCAAAACCTTGTTGTAATCAGATCGTGTTAATTCTGAAAGTTAATACTATATGCATCTTCTGCTTTGGCTTGCATTTTTAAGCTTGTTAATTCAAACTAGTGCTCAAAATCGACAAATCCTTGTGATGCAATGTGTTTTGACACCCAATGATTGAAGATTTGAGTCTGGGAGCTACTAACTGTGCTATGACGGCGGGTGTTTTGTGAATAGAAAGTGAAAAGGTCATGGCCATTGCCAATATACCAAATGAAAAGGGGGGAATCGAGCGGGAGGGTTGAATTCGAAATCACATTTTCGTGCTCAACGTTGAAATAATGTCGGAAATGATTTCTGATCGAGGTAAGTGCGTTAGCTTTCTAATGGAAGAGGGCGGGGGGGGGGGTATTTTCGTTCATTTATCGTCGCTACCGTAGCACATTCCCATATGAGCGAACTCCCCCCCCCCTAGAAGACGGTGTGTTGTTACGGAGGATAGTGCAAGGATGTAGTAAGAAACTGCTGAGAACTCCTCCTGGTTCTTTAACGTGCTCGATGGATAGCACCGTCACACGGGGCCCCGTGGTTTTACGTCTTGGGGGAGGGGACATGAAATATACTAATTTTACAACTGTAAGTGTTTCTTACCTGGAATATAGCTGCGATTTTTTAAAAATGTACATTTAACAAAAGCTCAACTGGGAAAAATCAAGCGATTTTTCTATATGTTGAAGCGGTTGAAACTTGGTAACCACAACAAATCTAGATATCACGAAACATATAAGTATATTAATGAAACCTTTAACCCATTCCCAAGCGATAATTTCTAGTTGGTGGTATTTATTTATCTATTTATTGTCTTTTTGGATTGAAAACATTGTGGATAATGAAGAAATTGCTTGATAAATCAAATTCTTCACTTTCCACAATGTTTTCCAAAGCTCTTGTGTAAAAAGGGATGTAAAACGGTGAGATTGTCTTGGAATGGGTCAACCATGTAGGCTCCCCTACCAGTCCACCAGAGATGGATGGATAGATAGAAAGATAGATAGATAGATAGATAGATAGATAGATAGAAAGATAGATAGATAGATTAGATAGAAAGATTGGATAGATAGATAGATAGATTAAATAGATAGATAGATAGATAGATAGATAGATAGATAGATAGATAGATAGATAGATAGATAGATAGATAGATAGATAGATAGATAGATAGAATGATAGATAGATAGATAGATAGATAGATAGATAGATAGATAGATAGATAGATAGATAGATAGATAGATAGATAGATAGATAGATAGATAGATAGATAGATAGATAGAGAGAGAGAGAGAGAGAGAGAGAGAGAGAGAGAGAGAGAGAGAGAGAGAGAGCGGGGGACAGATGCAGAGAAAATTGGGATGATACATTTCAGTTTTTAAACTAAAGCGAGATAAGATGGAATTGTCGATGGATGATAAAAATGCTTCTTTAATTTGAACTTACATCAATTTGGTCTCCAACCGTATTTTCGTCTCACAACGTGAGTAAACACCATAAACATTACAATAAAATGACGGCAAAACTTATTTTCATGCAGAATATCTAAAGGTTATAATATTCACCAAACCGTCAGTAGGTGACCAAAACATCGTAAATAAGGCTAGAAAAGAACTGTATTCAAGACAATATGTTTGCCCAAATATGATATACACTTGCGCAATTCAGTTACAGGATTAAACGTATTAGATATTTAAAGTGAGAGCCGTTCTGGGTTATTTCGTAATATGATCCAATCTCTAGCTAAGGTTTGTACATTTGTATATTCTTTCCAAAGCAAAGCCGAAGTCAATGACAATAACAACATTCTCAATTCGGTCACATACAACAATGTGGAAAAAATAGCGCGAATTTATTGTAATAAGTAATCTCATGTTACATTGAGACAAGATATTAAAGTTATGATAGAAATATCTGTACCCTTTCAACGTTTTTATCGCTTTTTTTCAAACATAGATATTTCTAAGAAAACACATCTGTTTTCTAAATAACATTTAAACTTATGTGTGTGCGTCAATTGCTAGTCTAAAGTATTTTTGGTTTACAATCTATTCAAGAGTTTTCTGGAATCTGAGATCGGGTCAGTGTGTGAATCAATTTATCTTCCAAACATTTATACCCACCGTTGTGACATCTATACCTCAGGTCTATACATCAAACACGAAATGTGAAAGGAAATATGATAAATGGCTTGAAATTCTTTTCAATGATTATTCCCGAAGTTCCATGCCAAGTAGTTATTCCTGTAATATTCAATAGAGCGTATCGACATTCGTGGTATTCGATCGTATTTTCTCTTCTGAAAGCCCTACCACCCATCGACAACCTACGACTTGAGTGCTTAGGTACTCAATATTGAAAAAGTAATTGGTTTTTACTCGTCAAACAATATCGAGAAAGAAGTGCAAGTGATTCCAATCAACCCGAATGTAGTCCACGCCATATTTGAACATTCCCAGTTTGTTTGTTTGTTCTGATAGAGTTTATGTGATTGGCCAATCTCGGCTAACAATTAAAGAATCAATCGACCAACCAAATCATTTATTTACAACCGACGGTGAACTTTGAACTCGAACATTGGCTGACATTTTTGTGGAGCATTTCAGTTGGTTTTGGCGAATTAAACGTCGTAACTACAGCTTATTCAGGCTATAGTTACGACGTTTACGTCGCCAACCAACCATTTTAATTTTTTTGTGATTTGGTTCTGGTATAAAATTTTGCAAAATAACGTTGCTCAATAAAGGTATAGCGGTATTTCGTGACGGAGTCATTGGGCATAGCGAGCGGAGTCAGGCATCGATCGGTTAATCTGCGAGGTTGATCACACTAACATTCTCGATACTTTCGGCTCACTCATTTTTAGCCTCTCATGGAAATCAGGTTAGCTATAGTGTAGTGATGAATAAATATTTAAATGTCCCTGACAATAATGTGACTGTTATTTAATCACAACTGATATACTAATGAACACTCCAAGGCGTTAATGGCCACCGAGGGAAGTCTGTTTATAACGGTATAATAATATCGCCCTGAAGGACTCCTCTGGGACCAGATATATACCAGTAATCTAGACTATCTGTGGATGGAATTTTAGGTCACCCTGACATTATACATGTATATGTTGTTTCAATTCTTCTTGGTTCTTTGGAAGATTACTCCTCTCTCTTTTTCTATTATTTTATTTTTTTCAAGGAAACAAGATAAGTTGCTTAAATGAAAAGTGTTGAAAACGAGATGGTAAATTTATTTAAACCCATCACAAGATGGCAGAATTGCAGACTGGTCTAAACTAAATAAAGGTTGCAAACGACAAGTTAAAGTTGACGAAATCTTTTATTTATTTATTTATTTTATTTATTATTGTGGTTTTTTTTGTTTTTTTTGTTTTTTTTTTTTTTGCCTTTTTTGTAGAAAACATTGTGGAAATTGAAGAAATAGCCTGTTACAATTATTATTTTTCCCCACAATATTTTCATAACTCTCTTCTCTTCAAAATGTGGTATTATGCGGGAATGTGTTGAATGATGCTCTGCATAAATAAAAATAGATTAATTTTGGAGTAATCTCCAGATAGTTTAGATGGCCAGTATTTGACATGAACTATTCAAGATATTGAAACAGAAGGAAACGGGATGAAAATGTGATTTATGTACCGCAATACATTATCTGAGAATTATGAAATATTTCCTAAAATCTTGTTAGCTTCCAAGTTTTTTGAATTCAATTCAATTTACCGAGTCTGCTAACGAAAACATGTGCCCACGCATGTTATTTAGCATGGATGTAACACTGCAAAATGAATAGATTCGACTACGTTAGGAGAGACTGGGCTGTCATTTAATCTCTAGTTACAAAACACGAAAAAAAAGACCTTTAACAGGTACGGCTTTAATAGCAATACTTTTATCATAAGCGTTTCACCATGTAAAACATTGAATATGGCACTCTTTTAATCCATTCCCACACAATCACATATTTTTTACGACCTCTAAGGTAAAAGTGTCGGGAAACACTGTGAGAAACGAAGACATTTCTTCTTACAGGCATCTTTTTTCAATCCCCACCACGTTTTTTTTACCTGAAAGACATAAGATACCATAAAAATTCATCAGTTTGCACATCTCTCAAGTTGGATCAGTCTTAAGTGTTTCTTTTGATAATGGGTTAAGGTCAAAGAAAATTAATGTTTTATTTAAAATCAATTCTATCATCATTTACATAAATTGCTATTTAATTTAAAATTTCCTATAAGTCATTAATCATTTTATGATTTTAGAAAATTACTTCAAAACAAAGATATTGAAGTGCCTGAAACAATAAGAAATTAGATTTATGATCTTATATTTAGTACGGTATAATATTGAATAGTTTTTTCCCCCTTTTTATCCTGGTAAGACTGTACAACAATGAAAGGTTTGACGTCAGGTAGACTGTACGTTGATCAAAGAGTGTCTGTTTTACACCAGTCCGGTCACAATTGGTGGATCGCGACTGTCGATCAAAGAATCAATAAACAAATCAAACCATTCATTTAGACCGAAACTGAACTCTGGACTCCGACATTGGACGCATTTATGTGAACCATCCGCCATATTACTTTTTTGTTACTGTTCATAATATAAGCAAAATAACGCCGTTTAATATCGATGCGGAATTGATCAATCGCTTCAGTCAAGAAATTAACAGACCAATTAAATAATTCATTCAGCCCGAACCTGAGCTTATCTACCCAGATATTGGCCGCCATTTTTGTCTATCTTTATTGTTGGTTTGGCAACTTAAACCACGTAACTACAGCTTATTCAAGCTGTAGTTACGACGTTTAGGTCACCAACCAACCATTTTACTTTTTTTGTTGCAGGCTACTGGCCATATTTTTTTTTTCAAAAAAAACGCTGTTAAAAATCGAAGCAGAACTTCCTTTCAGAGTTAATGGGCGGGGCCTAGGTAGTGAGTGGGCGGGGCCAGGGATTGGTCAATTCCCTGTCGGATCTCAGTAGGCGTGGTCAGTGATCCGTCAACGTATTTATCAAAAGCCACACCCAGCACTTCGACAAGGCAGTTTGTCTGAGATACTAAACGCCATGTATTCGCCAAAACGTGTGATCGAGACAAGCAACAAGCAATAACAGCAACTCGATGATGGACGAGCTAAATTTTTCGTCGGTTTCGAGATTTACACATCGATGGTTAGGTCAAAGTTCTTTGTTGAAACGATAGTCCCACATCATACAAACCCCAGACAGACACAGCTATCAAATTGGCTTTCTAAATCAAGAAAAAATACCAGAATTTTGCAAGAGATCTTCTATAAAAACATTAAAGAATATTTATTAATTTTCTCTTTAAGCTTGCCAGACATGCGTAATGTGATTTCTCCGCCTACAATGACATGATTCAAAGGAATATGCAAATGAAGCTTAAGTCGTTGGCGCCTGAAAAAAGACAAAACACATTTGGTCTGAAAATCGTATTAAATGTTGTAAATTTTCTATTGATCTACTTCGTTTTTTGACAGAAAAATAAAAATTCAAAGCGCTAAAAGTATATATATATATAAACACACACACATACACATGTTCGTGCATGTATATATCGTAACATATTTTGATACGATCAATATTCTGATAAAGGGCCACAGAAGATCACTTCTGGGAATTTTAGTTGAATTTCGTTTAGTACTTTCTGTGAAGTAAAAGTCTGCGGACTGACGGACAGACGGACGGACATCCATCAAACATCACATCATGACAATAGCCCGCGTTGGCTTTCAGAGAGTCAGGTATGAGCGAAGAGGCCATTCTACACACATACCTATTTCATTGCTTTATAGTCTCAATAGAGAGAGAGAGGGGGGAGAGAGAGAGAGAGAGAGAGGGAGGGAGAGAGCGAGATAGAGCGGGCGAGACAGGGGAGAGGTTGCGCGAGAATGTGAGATGGGGGAAGAGAGAGAGGAGGGAAGAGAGGGAGAAATGAAGCGTGTAGCCAGATTTCATTGCTTTATCGTCCACATGTGGAGAGAGAAAGAGAGACGGAGACAGAGAGAGAGAAAGAGAGAGACAGAGAGGGTTTCATACGTCCGTTTAAAGGCAATGTCTGCATGTAAGCACTGATACCGTTTTTGAGAGGTGCAAATTATTTATAATGACCGCGCGCTTGCCCCCTCTCAGCTGATCTAAATCTGGTCTAAAACAGAGGAGTAAGTAAGCGGGCCTCGGCGAGTTTAGCAAATTTTCTATTCTAGGCGAAGTTAAGATTAACTTGTCTCAAAGAAAATCGACTGTCCGTCTCTATCTGTATCTCTGTGTGTGTGTGCTTGTGTATTTGTGTGTGTACATTTATGTTCAATCATAGCGCAGTTGGTAGCGCGTCGGACTGTCAATCTAGAGGTCCCGGGTTCGATCCCCGACGGCGGCACTCATCCTTTATTTGTCTCTCACCAATGGGTCGATAATCGTAGACCTATGTGGGATAGCAGCTGGAGGCTAGGAAAGGATGTAATGGTAGTACCGGTGAGAGAAATACCAGGATTCCATAGTTAGGTGCTCAAGCCGCCGCGATATAACTGAAAAAATGTTGAAAGCGGCGTAAAACCCCATTCAAATAAATTTTTTGTTCAAGATTCAATTCTAAAAGATGTCCAAAATAGAATGCACAGTGTACTTTCTAATCTACCACAGTGTCCATTGTATAAAATAACAGGATATAGACACTCTGGTGTGTAGTTCTATTACTTTTCTCATAAATATACCAATTACAGAAACAAAGCCAATCCGTCAGACAGATATAAATGAAAAAGGATTATCTAAAATTAAATCCACCAGTATAACTCTCTCATTTTCAGGATACTTGTAAGATAGTGTCCCCGGGGAGCACTATAAGGCGACATTGGTACGGGGATATATTCTACAAACTCTATATCCAGGTTATTAACACCCAATGGCGTTTCTTTTCTGACAGCTCTCTAACGAAAAATCTTCTCATAAACTGCGTCAATTTTAGACGATAAGGTTTGTTTCCTACTTTGAAATGTGCTAAGTCTCTACCCTAAACGAACTTTTTCAACAGTCAAGTATCTGAGGGTATTCACCAACATTTATTATGATTGCTACTCGTGTAATGCTGATGTTTGACCGTCACGTGCTAATATTGAAGAAAATCTATAAATAGCTGTAGAGGGTATGAAAGCAATCCGTCACTAAAAAGAACAAGAGGGTCATGAGGCCCTTATCATTTCATCTGAGTCTCATTGGGAATGAAATCGAATTTCCTCCAAAACAGAGTACACAAGCAAAAGATATTTCAATTATTCTAATTAATATTTCATCCTTTATCTCTCTATAGAATGCAGCCCAATGGAGAAGCCAAACTGAGACGAAGGGACATTATTTTAGCAACTTATGATCATGGTTATCAGGTGATGTAAAATATTCAATCTCTGAGCCTCACAAGAGGAACTTGAAAAATATTCTTAACTGATTGTATGTAAAATAAGATGGGCTTAGGAGCCTATGTAGGATCCAAGGACACCATTTAAGCAGAGAAAAATGACCCCAAAGTGGGGATTCTAGTGGCTCCATAAAGATCCACTAAACATTGTAGAAATTGAGTACACAAGAAATTTGACAATACGTCTTCTTTTTCCATAACGCAGTATTTTACCACAAAACAGGTGGATATACGCCTAGAATTGTGTGATTAGTTGCGCGCACAAACATTTTGACAATAAGTCTTCATTTTCCATGAAGCAGTATTGAATTACTAAACGCTGATAGTGTGTGCTATGCCACATGAATTCAAAGATTATGTGAAAATTTCATCAAAATACGTCAAGACGTGAGAGAAGTTGCGCACACAAGGTAACGTTAATTCCAGTCCAACCATACCACCCCGCCCCCCGCCATTTCTTCTTTGTTTCACTGTAAATTAGGGTGAATCAGGGTGGAGCCCAAAATTAGACACCAGGAGCATGATTTTGATATTTCTAGATTTCTTTTCTCTTTCTACGGAATTCATTTTTAGTTTTCAAAGCGTCAGCTTTGATAGTATACGTTAACAGACAAAAATTTGATGTCTTCTCAGAGTTCAACGAGTGCAAACTGCCACTGGAGGCTTAACCACTAAATCCATTGAATGCCTACGCTATAAAGATTAGTTCTTATGTACTTCAGGAATGTTGCAAACTCTTCAACTTTTTCAATTTGACCAAGTCTAAGATTCTGTCGTGATGTAATGGGTTAACTCCTTGTTACTTTAACCTCGTTTATTTGTCATGATAACCTTTGGCAAAGAAGATTACATAACAAAACCTTGCTTTGCTAGCTTAAAGTACTTTCAGTACTTTGATTTTAAAATTTTTGGTTGGCCTCACCAAAGCACTTGCCCTGCAGCGTTTCAGCTCGATTGGCAATGTGATTTAGGAGAAGATGTTTAAAGAAATTATTGACGGGCGTACGTCGAGGACGACGGTGTACATTGTCCTATGACAACAGCTCTCTTTGTCCTCAGGTGAGCTCAAAATAGGAAACTAATGTGTTTGTGCGCGCGTTTGTGCGTGCGTGTTTTGACGTGATAACAAAGTGCGTTTCATACAGCATTACGCTGCATTTTCATTGTCTTAATGAAAAACACATCTAGTTTGTCAACAGGACAATATGTTTATCTTGATTTTAAGCAGTTTCTTACCGTATTAAAAATGAGTTTTTGGCAGCCCAGCAGGCTTTAAACCGTGTCTACAGATAAGATATAACTATATTATTAGCCAAGTGTGGTCAGAAACACACACACACAAAAAGCGATCAGCGAGATCGAAATGGAGGTTGAATTATTTTACAAGCGGACTCTTAGGAATAATTAAATCGTGACGACATACCGTTACAACAGGTTAGGATGGTTAGCCATGGGATGCTATACCTAATAACATTAATTCATAATATTATAGTAAATATAACTATGTAAAGTGTTTGTTATTTCTGACCTGGCAGAGCTTAGTAAATCAATGGACCATTTCATTTGAAACTAAGGTAAAGCATTCGGTTCGATTACCATCGGGATTTTTGTATTCGTCCACGTAAAGTCGTAATCAACAATATCCATAGACTCAACTTCAAGCTATCAAATCTATTGCATAAAAAATGGGTAAGAAGTGTTGAGACTTAATGACGTGTTTTTCATTTTCTTTCGGCTTCTTTTTTCATTCCTTTAGGAAAATTAGATAGGTTTGTACTATTTTATCATCTTTATTAATGTTTTCGGATTTTTTTAGATAAGGATTATATTATTATACTATTCTGTTATCATGGTAATCGCCTCCACGATGACATGAACAAACAATGTCAAGTAAACTAACAAAATTAGGTCATGACTTAGACACACTTTGCCAGGTCAAAAACAACAGATGATACCCGTGAGTTGGGACCCAAATGAAAAGTATAGTGACATATTATGGTGACGAACATAATGCGAACACGCCACCAAAAATTTTGCAGAAGGTTATAATCTTTGGCATTTTCCTTCATAGTGTCCTTGACATGCATCCGAGGCACCATTAAAATTTATATAAAGGTTTATATACAAGGTTTGTCCGGAAAGTTTTGAGACACCGTTGATAGTTTCAAAATAAAAACATTTACATGCAAATATTGCTAATTCTTTATTCGTACAAAACACTGTTTTGCTTGTTGTCAGGACCAATTTGAATAATACCAGCAACTGGCCTTGGTGCACGACAACATTATTCACGGAATGTCAAATTGAATTCAGAGGTTTACACAAGCGATGCACTTTATCATTTCTCTAGGGAAATGAATTGTGTACAAAGTATGCTTGAATCAAAGGAATTGTGTACAAAGTATGCTTGAATCAAATGAACTGTGTACAAGGTATGCTTGAATCGAATATATTGTTTACAAAGCATGCTTGAATCAAATGAATAGTGTACAAAGTATGAATGAATGAATATTCAAATTCCGGTTAGGTCTGCTCTCTATAATGACAACATATAAAAATTTTAATTGAAGAAAATTTCCTTTTAGACGTAACCATACCTCCTGTCTATTATGTTTCGGGATTTATATAAAGATAAGATTATTTTAATGCGCCTCCGAAGAAACTTCAATGTTTGAGAAATTCGGCAAAAAATTTAGTTTTGAACCCAAACTTTTCGAACAAACGCGTCGAGAGATATAGCTTATACTACCGACTGAACTTAACACATTTTTACGGTTACTTTTTCGCAATTAGCGTGGTCCTAGGTTCGATACCATTTATACAATTCGAAAACAAATTATATAACACATAAATCCACAATTCATCTCCCCTTTATCATTTCATCCATTCCGACACAATGACGCTCCCCCCCCCCGAAAAAAAAAACCCTTTAGAAAACATTGTGGAAAATAGAGATATTGCTTTGAAAAAATCTTCATTATCCAGAATGTTTTTTTCACTCCATTAGACAAAAAATAAAAAATAAAATTCCATCGGTTAAGATTTGTCGTCTGCAATATCTCTAAATATTTTGTTGTTTTGTAATTGGTTAAAATGATCTGCTTCCTATTTTCCAGTAATTTCGGAAGTTTGTTTTTGTTTTTTGAAAAACCAACTGCGTAATACGTTACCTTTTATCTATTCAAGAGTTCGTTTATTTCCGCTTTCAACACACATGTTATGATTGTTCTGTCATTTTAGTGTTTGTTTGTTTGTTTGTTTAAATGGGGTTTTACGCTGCTTTTAACAATCTTCCATTTATATCGCGGCGGCTGGAGCACCTAACAATGGAATCCTGGTATTTCTCACACCAGTACCACCATTTCATCCCTTCCTAGCCTCCAGCTACTATCCCACTTAGGTCTATGTTTATCGTCCTAGTGGTGAGAGACTCAATTTAGTGTAACATGTAGCAAATTCAAAGATGAATTACTGCTCAGTAACGAGACTTGTGTATACACAGATAGCCAAAAAGGGGCTGCCATTGAAGAACCATTCATTTTTCTCACATTCCTAAACAAAGCGGTATAAATTTATTGCTCTGATTCGACTTTTACGTAGTTTCTGAACATGCCTTGTAGTTTTATGATATCGACCAAGGCCGCCATATTCGATTGTGTAGGATCGACGCATCAAATTATTTCAAGTGTTTTTTTCTTTTCTTTTTTTTTTCTCTATCTCTCCAAATTTACTGTTTTTTCGGTATCATCCAAATAGCTGTCTATTTGTAATGCTTAGTTAGTTTAACACGGAATTATCTTATTCTTTACTGTTGGTATACGGAATAGATTTCAAAGCAAATAAATATCGGAAATGCAGCAGATATTCCAGTTTTTCCAGAGATACAGTCGAAAATGAAATAAAATCATTAATCATATCTTTGTGCATTTGTCTGTGATATATGGTCTGTAGAAATTCTTGCCAAAACTAGACTCATACATTTCGGTAAAACAAATTAGGTTTTATTGAGTGCACGTTTCAAATTTCCTGAATTGTTCAAGTTACAAATTATCTGATAAGATAGTTTCAACATTTCTTTCTGCTATTTCCTCCTGTAAAAGTTTATTATTTATTACATAAATTGTGCAATTCTGAAATGGAATAAACTCTCCTCGATGAATGAAGAAATCCTAAACTTGTATAGAGTATAGACTTAGACAAATAGCTGTAGTCTTCAAATTGACCAATCGTGTTGTCAATCAAAGAAATAAACGGCCAATCAAATCATTCATTTTGATCAGAAATGGAATTTGAACTCCAACATTGGTTGCAATTTATGTGAAGTATTTTTGTTGGTTTGCCAACTACAAGCTACAATTACGACATATAGATCAACGACCTACCATTCTACTTTTTTAAAAAGCTACTTACTGGTCATAATTTTGAAAAATAATGCCGTTTAAAATCGAAATTGAAATTCCTGTCGGAGTCAGTGGGAGGGGTCAAGTGGGCGAGGCAAACGACTGGTCAATTGTGGTGTATTTGAGTGACATTTCAGTTTTAATTTCAATTTTATAAAGTGATTAGTCATGATTACATATATCACATGACTTCAAAATAAGCCAGGGACGATCAAGCATCATTGTGAAAATAAACTTGGTACGAGGATTCATCACAATGAATGATGACGGTTGTCTAACAGATACTAGACCGATGGGAGCAATTCGATGACAACTTCTTACAGAAAATGGCGTGATTGACATCGTAAGTTAAGCTACAAAGTATTTACTATTAAACGAGAATTTGAAAATTCATGCATTTTTAACGTAAAAATGACAAGCACTCCCATAAATGATTTGAAATACAAGTCCTAAGAGATGGTATCATTCATTTTCTGAGATAGTGGGATAACTGGTAGATAGGTTTATATTGTAGAAAACGAGAGCGAATTCAATAAAAAAAATATAATTAAAAACTCAAATACATATCTTGACAACTATTGCTATCAGTAGGCTACTCTAATACTAATGTCGGTAATTCACACTTATACTATTAAACAGGCGACTGATCGCAGTTTCTTGATCAAAGAATCAATTGACCAATCTAAATTTTCCTTTATACTGATAGTGAGCTTTGAACTCCGACATTAGTCGGCATCAATTTGAAGCATGTTTTGTTAGTCTGGAGACTTAAACGGCATAACGAAAGCTTAGCAACCATTTTACTTTTTGTTACACATTACTGACTATAAATTTAGGACATGACATCAAAGTGGAACTTCCTGTTAGAGCTCAGTGGGCGTCAATATATCGAAATCAAATACATCTTTAGAACACGATATTTTTACTTACATCGAACACCTTGTTATAGGGGATTTACCATTTGTGTAAGATATTGGGGAGATCGTGTAGCAAAATTCGGTAATCAAACCAAAATTGATGGCGTAAAACAGACAATTCTCTTGACACCTATTTATGCCTCCACACATGCCATCATTTTTCTTTTTTTATATTTTGTGTTTGGGGTACAATTACATGTGCTGTTTCTTTTTAGAGGGAACCTTGATAGTGTTCGTCTCATTTCAGTAACCTATCGTATTGTCAAAGTGTTTGCATGCAGTCGCTGAGGCGGACCCAAACGGTATCTAGTTTTCGGTGTTTCTCTCAAAACCGCCAAGCTGATAATAACAATGATAACATAATAGAAACCATGTAAACTATAATAGGCATTCGGTAACACAACATTACATTGGCCAAATACAGTCTCATATAATATGCAAACATGAGACATGAAAGCAAGTAGTGACACCGTGACCATCACGTACACATTTAAAAATCTGAAGACTATAATCAGAAACATTTCAATGATCTATATGAAATATTTCGATATATTGAAACAATCAGGACACTGTTGCACAACTACCACGGACTTCTATTTGTAAGTTGACCCCTGGATTATTTTAGCTTCAACCCAGTTAAAGGCATTGCATCAAACATTTAGTTAAAATTTTAAACAAGCATTGCGATATTGCGTCGTTTAGTTGATAGATTTTGCTGAATTATTCTACATTGTTAGTTTCGGCTAGACATATAATCATATCAGGCCATCTAATGTTGAATAATTTGTCTCACATTCTACATATTCAGTGCAGATACATACAAAATAGTATTCGATTTTGATGTGTATAAGATTGCACAGATCACCAAGTCTTATTTTTGGTTACTGATATACCCGAATCTGTCAGTTTCAACAGCAATGTAAGATCTAAGATTTCTGTAAAGGGGGTTCAAACTTACCTCTCAAAGGGAGAGGGGATTCATTTTCCTATTACTGTAAATATTGCAGTCAACGATCACTCGAGGGACTAACAAAGGTTTTCGCTTAAAAGAATGGTCGCTTAATACTCTTTTTCTGCCAACGATATGACGGAAAGATTTGATTGCATACTTAAATCATCGCAGAATACTCGCTTAATCTTATGTTGTTATGACTCGGGTTAGGGTTAGCAACATAAGGTTTAGGTTTGATTGAACTTTTTAGCAAAATGCCTTCATTTCTTTAGAGCTTTTGCTTTTAAACAAGGAACTTCGATTATTGTCGCTTAATGGGCGCGGTCGGTTATTTGAAGTGGTCGGTCGAGTAAGACCGTCTTTTTTTCTTTTCTTTTTTTATTAAATTCATATTAAATTTCCCCATGTAGGTGAAATGATAAGGCTACAATTAAATACAAACGAACCCCCAATACTTTTCAGAATCGGCCATTGAACAGCAATTTTACGAGAAGAAAGTCTAAATTGTGTAACTTGTTAAATGAAGGAAACATTTTTTAAAATTCAAAATTGTGTTTGAAAATGTTTTAACATTGAGAATAGCGATATTTGTACGCTTGTTTTTATCAGAAAAATACTTCTAACACGCATTTGTATTATTTCAAAGGATAATATCTATATAAGCTGTTTATTTCACAAATAGCAAAGCCCTGTGTCTTTTATTTTATTTTATTATATACCTATAAATATTTAATTCAAACAAAATCGGACACGTCAGAAAAAATCCGTATTTGACAGTGTATACAAGGTAGTCTAAGATGATGTCATTTTCACTCTCTGAATGATGTTATAATGCAAATAAAAGTAACCAGAATGGTGGAATTTGATGGAACGCCTATAGAAATAAAGATTCTTTTTATCATTTCATCGAATTAATTTAATGAATAAGTATGTAATATATGGAATATTACAATACGATACTGATACACCATCTTGTATTTGCTTCTCGCTGCGGGGGTAAGTTTTGATATTCCACTTGACCTTCGGCCTCTTGAAATATCAAAATTTTCCTCTGCAGCTCAAAGCAAATACAAGTTGTATCTCAATCGAAATAAAATATTCCCTATATATGACTTTTTGTCATAAGTCTTATTATTCAGTCATTCTCTGTTTCACGAATTCAGTATATATAATTAATTTGCACCACCACGTGTTAATCTGCATCAAGAAAGAAGATTCATTTTATTCCTAGCTGTGAAATCTTGGGATTTCCCAGTGTAATAACTTTTGATATCATCACTATAGTGATATCAACTTTCACTCCGAAAATCGGGAACTAATTTTATTCCCAAAGGGCCAGCTTGCTCGTTGACCTTACATTCAATTTCTTGTGCTAAAAATCAGTTCAAAAACAGTAAATAAGAAGAAAATAACGAATATAACTTCAAAACTTCAACACCAAAATAACCGTTTTGCTAATAATCTTTATAAACAAATCCGAACCTGGCTGTTTATGTTATCACTGATTGACCCAAACAAATGCTTAATTTTCCGTAACATCCAAAATTATTCCAGACCTCGAACATTGATGATCTTGCAGTTAAAGTGATAGACACCCTACCTAACCCGCATGAGCTTGTTTTGTACGCCCAAGTCAGGAGACCGAGTGATCACAAACTGCCTATCCTATGATTCTGTCCAAGCCCAAGTCTTGAATGGTCGATCGAATTAGTTGTTATGCGTTAGAAAAACTCGTCCTTTGGACTCGTTTTTCAACGCCTAACAACGCATTCTCGTGAGAGATTTTTTATATAAAAGATAACCAGTTGAATATGCTCTATTTAATGTGGGAAGTATTGGATGTTGTTAGCCCCTAGTTGACCAACCTGTAAAGAATTGTGGTGTTCAGTAGAATTAACCCGAGAGGCCAATCTGCATTATTTGGGCATCCCAAGTAAACATCTCAGCAGTGGGGCCATTACATATGCTGATATCTACGAAATATCGGCAGCAGAACTATTACAGTAGTGGGATCTATAACTTTTCTCTCTCTCTCTCTCGGCCGCGTGATAATATCTGAAATGAGGGCAATAATAGTTCGCCTCTTTATTGTGTTATTCCCGAAACGCTAGCTCTAGCGAAAAGTTCGAACGATCGATTCTAGTCAAATCAAATTTAACTCTAATACAAGTCCCGTGATAGTTCTTTCGATTAAGTAACAGAAACTGTCCAGTACAAAATGAAACTTCTAAATAGGATAGGATTCTAAATAAAACAGAACAACATGTCCCTTTCAGAACTCGGGCAATCATAGAGTATGACCAAGTAACCGTGTTATCCAGAAGATGTGTAGTTGAATTCTTGCGTGCCCAACAGACTTGTGATATATGAGCTAAGTTTCGGGATAAGGTTAGGTGTAATGATACAATACTTTCAACTCTTTCCCGGTTTTCGCAATTTTGAACTGGTCCAAATTGAAATACGACATTACAGACGACAATCAAGATTTAGTGCAATTTGAAATAGAACAATCCTATGTGGTAAAAAATATTGTGGGAAACGAAGAAAGTGTTTGTTACAAGCAATTTCTTCTTTTTCCTCAATAATTTCTAAGGTATTAAATCACAGGGACGTAAAAACCAGGGATTGAACAGGAAAGGGTGAAACGATATAAGTATTTTTGAAATACCATAAAAATCAGTGTTAACTTTGATACTCAGAATTCTGAGCAATGCTGTATCCACAATGTTTAGTGATAATTCCAAATCGTTTGTTAACTTGGGGGAATAGATTAACTTTGAAACAAATATTTCTCATACAGAAAATGTTCAGGGATACCAAAACAATGTGCATTCATCGTACTTCGGAATTGAGTTTTACACTTTATTCAGGTGGAACACTAAGATCAGAAATATCTTTTTCTCCTGATTTTATCATTTGTTGACCATAACCTTAAACAAGCCACATCCTTATGAATAGACAAGAAGCTTGTGCGTAACTATTCTATGGCAATTGTTTTTGTCTATTTTTTACGTTTTAAATCTCGTTTTTATTTTAAATGATTAGCTATTTTCGGTAGTATCGCCTTGCTCTTTATTGGAATAACAACAAGTCAAAAGACTAAAGGTCTTAAATCGTAATCTGCAGTATACAGGACATGAAAGAAGATCGATCGATCGAATGGGGTTTAACGCCGCTTTTAACAGTATTTCAGTCATATCGCGGCGGCTGGAGCACCTAACAATGGATTCCTGGTATTTCTCACACCAGTACTACCACTACATCCTTTCCTAGCCCCCAGCTGCTATCCCACTTAGGTTTACGATTATCAACCCATTGGTGAGAGACAATTGTCGGAAAGAATATTTGCCGCCGCCGGGGATCGAACCCATGACACATGAAAGAAGAAGACAGATACCTATTTACACTGGTATTTAATCAATTAATCAACTACAAAATTTTGGACTAGTCCAAATTGAAAGGAGTTGCAGATGACAATTTAAAGTTTATAATTTTTTTAACGTTCTAGGTAGAAAACATTGTGGGAAAATGAAGAAATTGCTTGTTACAAGCGATTTCTTCATTTCTAGATTTTTTTTCCAGTTGTTCTTCTAGAGGGGCGTCCATAATCGTTACTGTGTGGGAAAGGGTGAAGTGATCAGCCCATTTATGTTATTTAAAACCAGAACTGAACCATCGAAAGCAGACACGTACCTCTACCAGCGCCCTGTGCAGTACTTCAGTCTTTTCTTTAAATGTTCTGACATATTTGGCAGTTTCGGCTACATATGGGTGCAAACGCGGTTTGGTACTTAAAGCTTCAGTAGACATTGTGCAATATCGAAAACTTACAATGATCAATACGAATTTTTTATGCATGTAGTTACGTAAATATTGAACACGTGATTACGAGAATAAAAATCTCCCTAACATGAAATAATCACGTAAGCGCGAGAAAAAAAGTTCTACGTACGCTAATTATTCAATAATTACGAGAAATGGAAACACATTATTAAAAGAAATTTAATCAAAGTAAAAGCGAAATACTCACGTTAGTGCGGACAAAAAGTCTCACAAACGAATGACCACAAATGAAACTACATGTAGTAGCGACAAAACTAAAAGTACCCCCCCCCCGAAATTGATTTCTGTAGTGAAAAACACCCTAATACAAGATTTCAAGTGTTTATACATTGTGCGACTTTTTTCACGAAACAACGTGTTTCCCTTGTAATAACGTGTTTCGCTCGTAATAACATGTCTAATGTTAGTGTAACTACGTCTTTGCAAATAAAACTATTTTCATACTGACGATAGTAAGCTTTCGAACGTAAAGTAATACTTTATATAGAAAATAAACAAACAAAAATGTGATTGCTGAACTGCTTTAAATTTGCACATTTTTTTTTTTTATATATATAGAATTTTAACCCAAGTTTAATATGCTCGGAGTTTTCGGTAATCAAAGTGAAGTGAGTATTGACAGCATTGTTATCTTTTAATTAATCAGTACAAATTTTTTCTTGTGTCTTTTGGTGTGTTCGTGTGCTTTATTACTGAAATCTTCCGTAGTTTGAAAGTTATGCCTTAAACAAATAAGATGCGTCCATTAAACACGGATTCCCCGCAACTACAATTAAATACGAAAATGCCTGGAACTTGCCTTTGACCCGATACTTCGAGAAAAGATGGTTGTCACTTGAAGTTATTCAGACAGGTCGTCGGATAAACTAGATAAATCCATACGCCTTGTCCGATAAATATTTCCATATTAAATCAGTAACCATCTACCGTATAGTCATTAATTACTGCGGAATCCAAACTCTGTAAAAATTTTAAGAAAGAGGGATTTCCCATTTCTGCTTACTTTATGTTTGCGCTATTTAATTTTAACGAAGTTTATAAAAAGCTATTCAATTGTTTATATGATATAGTCGTTAAAGCAAATTGACCAATCGCTGAACCCGCCCACTTACTTCGTTGGCCACTCCCACCTACTCCGACAGGAACTGCCGCTTCGATTTTTAACGGCGTTATTTTGAAAAATTATGGCCAGTAGCATGTAAATAAGTAAAATGGTTGGTTGGGTTGCGCCCTAAACGTCGTAACTACAGCTTGAATAAGCTGTAGTTACGAGGTTTAGGTCGCAAACCAACTGTAGTTACGACGTTTAGAACACCAGCCAACAACAATGTTTCATACAAATGGCGACAAATGTCGGAGTTAAAATATAAATTTCGGGCTTTATGACTGATTTGATTGGTCGATATACTCCTTGATTGACACTCATTCTCTCTTCTTTGTGTTTCAAGAAATAAACAATCATAGAATCAGTAGATTGCCCGGTAGCCATTAAATAGATGGGGGTATTCTATTTACCCTGTTTACCCTGTTGACAAATATTTGAATCAGTTCTTGTGAATAACAGTTTTAGCTCATTACCACGCAATCTTATATTTTCATATCGAAGAAATATAGTCGTTAAAACATTGTGAAAAGAGAAGAAATTGCCTGTAACAAGCAATTTCGTCTTTTCTCACAATATTTTCGACTAAATGTAGCCCTCGTTTTTCAATTTTAACAAACTTCATTTTCTCGTCTGCAACTTCTTTCAATTTTGACCAGTCTAAAATTTGGTCGTTTTGAAATGGGGTTTAATGTATTTTCTTCGCACAGATTCTCACTGGCGTTACTCGTTGTCGTGGAATAAGTTGCCCCGTCATTCATTCCAACGTTGTAGGAGCAGCAGAACCAACGTGGAGTTTAAGCTCTCCCGAAACACTTCAATCCGGAAGTTTATATACTACAAGTGTTAAAGCTTGTACTTGGCTATCTAGTGTCCAGTGTGGTTTAACCCTTTCCTGTTTTTTGAAACTTTAGACTGGTCCAAATTCAAAGGTTTTGCAGATGACAATTCAAAGTTGAATTCATTTTAAAAAAGATCATTCAGTAGGGTAGAAAATATTGTGGAAAAAGAAGAAATTGCTTGTTACAAGCAATTTCTTCTTTTTCCACAATGTTTTCTCAAGTATAAAAACACAGGCACGTAAAAACCAGTGATTATACAGGAAAGGGTTAAGAGATATTACAACATTATGTACTTATCTTTGGGAAAATATCTTCGCCAAGTACCAGTACATGTGTAGGTATATGTAGATTGTAGATGTAGATATTGAAGATTTGTAAAATATGGATGCCATTGCAGGTGGAAAATGAGCTGGAATCTATACTTTCACAACCATTAACTGTCTAACCCATTCCCGCACAATCCCCCCTTTTTACACCCATCAAGAAATGGGCTTAGGAACCATCGTGGAAAATGAAGAAATTGCTTGTATCAAGCAATTTCTTCATTATCCACAATTTTTTCCTGGGCAAAAAGACATGAAAAATAAAAACCTTCAACTTGAAATTGTCGTCTGCAGCTTTTTTCAATTTGGACCAGTCTAAAAATTAATTGTGATGGAATGGGTTAAATCTACACCAGTATATGAATTTCGCGTCTGTATAGAAGAGCTCTGATCAATTGGCATATGTAAAACCTTTTTTGCCTGGCTCGATGGCCTAATGGCCGAGTGTTTAGCGTGCTCGACTTCTGTTCGGATCTTTGAAGGTTCGAATTCCACCGGAGGCGGGTATTGTATTTTAGGAAGGACACTTTACAGACAGAGCCAAGGTCCATTCAGCTGTAAGCAATGGTTGGAATCCTTTGCCTCTCTGTGCGTATGGGTAATATCTGGAATGAGTTAGGGCCACGATGGAAATAAGAGCTCACTTGTTTATCGTGTTATCCTTTAGTAAAAGAATAAGACTGAAAAACTCTGGTACCATACACGCCTCCCAATATTTTTTTATTACTTGGATGGTTTTGTTGTTGTTGTTGTTTTCTAAGTGAGGATAATATATCTTACCGGCATAGTCCACTAAAGATCTAAAACGAGATTTATGAATTCTTGAAAACATAACTAAGCCTGTTAATCTGTTCGTTTTGCTTACAAAATTATTAAAATACTTTTCGAATTAAAAGCTGTTCTTAGATATATTTCCAATATATTTTCTCTCTTCTGTGATTGATAAAGTAAAGAAGTTTAAGTCGGATTCTCTCTATTTCAAATTCAAAGTCTCGTTTTTTACACGGACTCAATGAATATCTCTGCAATTTGGAATCGGAAAATCTAAAACCTACTTCTCATAAGACCAATCTCAAAGTGTGTAAAAATTTTAACTAAATTTTTCACTGAGTTTGTATGGAATGGTGTAAGGATATAGATCTATTGTTATATGGACTTTCTTCTTTCCATAAATTTGGAATAAAACCAGTTTCAATAACTCTTGTTAACAACATCACACAGTGTTTAGCCAGGAGTATAGGCTGTCTCAAGTAATAATCTGGGATGAGACTGACCGTTGTCAAATTAATTTATTTGCATCTCAAGCAAAACACCTATTGAAAACGATACCCCTGTCAATAATAATTTGGATATAGGTTCATCTTGAAATCTAGTGTCAAATATTGGATATAGGTTCATCTTAAAATCTAGTGTCAACATATCTGTTGAATCCAAAAACAAAAACGGCAGATACACACACAAAAGAGATAAGTTTTTGTTTTATTTTCATTCATAAAATCGCTATTAACTTTCTTAAAATCACGAATCTCTGAACTAACATTTACTTGATTACGTACTATCGAAAATTTTGAGGGTTCGCCTTCATTTCTTCTAGCCGCCGTCATAGCGCAGTCGGTAGCGCATCAGATTGTTAATTCAGTTAGCTCTGAATTATAGTAAATATTTTACGAGACATAACAATAAATATGTTTTTTATGTCCTTATTATAGTCTATATATTTGTGTTCCCTTCTTCCATATACTTTATGAATTCCTCCTGAACTATCTTTTTTAAACTTCATCCACGACAAAATTTTAATTTTCATATGCTGTCTTGTATTTAAATATACCACAAATCAATAGCTGAAAGTTATTGATATATTCTTTGATAATCCCCTTTAAGGGAATACCTCCTGAGTTCTAATGTTGTAGTTACTGAACGTCACAAAACAAAGTGAAAACCCAAATTCAGTCCCAACCAGACAGACTTTCACAGAATAGGCCTCCTTTCCCATAGTGTTGGTTAGAAAGTCAATATATTTAATAGCTATCATCCATACGACCATACATACATTTCAAGCAAATTAGAGCCAAAATTACGATCTGTAGATAAGTAACTGTCATTTCGTTCCCTCTTCCCGTGATATCGAATGGACTTGGGCCATATTCAATAGCGATCTTTCTCATGACAACACAAAAAAGTTTGAAAAAGGTTGATCCAAAATGTGATCCAAAATATAATTAGTTGGGGTGTACATAAAGACTTGAAACGATCCCTTTTAAGCCATGATATTGGTAGATCAACACCAATCCTGTTTCCGCCATCCTCGTTTTGACCTAAGATTAACTAGAAATCAGACATTAGAATAAGTTCCACTTTTCTCAATACCTCGAGAAGTCGAAAAGTTGACGTTCAGCGCCTGACAACTGTCAAGATCTTTCAACTTTTCGACTTTAAGCTTGAATAGAAGACTAGACGTCAGGAATACTAACTTCTCCTTTTATCCTTTGACCACTAGGTCGAAAAGTAGAAAAATAGACATTTTTAAGTGACAATTTTCAGTAAAATTTGGAGTTTTCGATCCAATGATTCTAATTAATCATCAAAAGTCAAAAAGTCGAAAGTAGCTGATATAAGCTTAAACTTTACTAGGTAGTAAATTATCCGACAGAGTTGACCATCCGAGGGATTATGTTATTTAAGCACTGACAAGATATGCGCGGATGGGGATTAAGCACTGAGTAAAGATGTACATCGAACAAGCTTGGCGAAGAGGGGTTTCTACCCTTACTTGAATTTCAGAATGTGTAAAACTACTCTAGGCTTGTCATAGTGTCTGTGCATTTCATGCAATGTGACTAGAACAAGTTCTTTTAGCATCTCAATTATAATTTTGAAAGGGCCTATCGATCGAAATTTTAACAAACAACAAACATTTGCTGCAAAGTAATTAACTAAGACTTCAAATGGTATGTTTGTTTTGTCATAACCAAACGGACTTTTCGATCACCCCTTTAGTTCTTAATCAGCACTCCTAATAAAGGGATTGTTAAGATTTTTTTTTTGAAAAATGTACTCATTGAAACGCATTTTGAATGGAATTGTTCTCATTAAAAATCGGCCCAATACCATAGTATTCATTTGAGAAACGTTACATTACCCAGCCTATCTAAACTCATCAAAATAAGCCTGAGAAATCCACGATACAACTTAACTTTTAACAAACATCTCACAATGTTCATCCTATCTATCCGACCACGATAAATATGCCACTCTTCAGCAGAATGACGATTTGAATATAATAACTTTTATCGTAATTGCTATTTTATCTCCTAATAAATATTAAGCCTAACACAGATAATGTGTATGCATGCTTTCTAAAAATCCAGTAAACAGCTTTTGGGGGACTTATCACAACGAACTAGACATACTCATAAAACGTGGTTCAATTCTAAACGCCACCGGAGGCGGTCGTATATTGGCGTCATCTTCTCCGTCCGTCCGTCCATCCGTCCATCTCTCCGTCCGACTGTCCGTCTGTCTTTACGTACGTACGTACGTCCACTTTTCTCGTGAGCGCAACTCCTCCTAAGTTTCTGGCTAGATCTTTTTGAAACACTGTCAATGTTATCACCTTAATTGGTAGATGTGCATGAAGTAAGGATTTTATGGTTTATTGATTTTTGTCTCAGTTATGCCCCTTTAAAACTTAGTCTCTTTGGCTTATTGAAATTGCAGCTTTGTGAACGCAACTCCTCCCACGTTTCTGGCTGGATCTACATGAAACTTGGTGGATGGTATCACCTTTAATGGTAGATGTGCATGAAGTAAGGATTTTATGGTTCATTGGTTTTTGCCTCGGTTATGCCCCCTTTAAACTAGGTCTCTGGAACTTATTGAAATTGCAGCCTTGTGAACGCAGTTTCTGCTTGGATCTTTTTGAAACTTGGTCAATGTTATCACCTTACTTGGTAGATGTGAATGAAGTAAGAAATTTATGGTTCATTAATTTTTCCTTGACTAATGCCCCCTTAATTCTTAGTATCTTGGGCTTATTGAAATTGAAGCCTTGTGAACGCAACTCCTCCTAACTTTTTGTCTTGATTTAAATGAAACTTGGTCAATGTCATCACCATAATTTGTAAGTGTACATGGATCAAGGATATTATGGTTCATTGATTTTTGCAAGAGTTATGCCCCTTGACACTTAGTCTCTGGGCCCATCCAATCAATCAATCATAATAAACAGTTTGAACTTGACAATTTAAAAAGTTAGTCTGCAAATGTTTTGAATTTGGTTCTGTCAAAATAAGTAGTGTCTACAAATATTTTCGTGAAACAGCAGCAAAGTGGCAGCGTATATTGTGACTATGGCACTCTTGTTATATAAGCTACAGAAAAGTAACAGTATAAAATTGTGTTATTGTCTGATTTAGATAAAAACGAATAGAAAAAAGAATAATGTTTGTATTGCTTGAGAAGCGCACGGGTATCATATAAATTTTATCATTTCTTCTATAGGTGCCATCTGAGTGACATTCCGGAGGACAAATGGCGGTGCAATGACTAATGAATTTTTTTTCGACTTTTTTTTTATCACATCACCACATAGGAACTCGGTTTTATCATATCCGAAAAAACAATTAGTTTTATTATAGGAATCGAACCACACTAATTCGAGGTTTTATATCTAGCATTTTGTGGAATAGTTTAGGTGCAGATTCTTCTTTGCGAAACGTTTACTGTAAGTTTTTATCAGAATTTTGAACTTCAATTTATCTTAATGGCACGTTTACCGATCAGTTGCTCTACTACGATTTGCATCACAGCTTTTCGGAAGGCGTCAGATGCGTTGACAGTAATGACTATTTGGCGATGGTCAGATTATAAATTACGTTGTTGTTTTACTTTTCCCTAAAGGCATGCATATTTACGTCGAACACAATCTTATTCTTGAACAAAATTAAAGTCGATCATCTCAAGTGCGTTATTTCCAAAATATTGATGGGACAGTTAAGTTGTCAGCCAGCTGTACTTTCAATCAGTGAGTCTCGATTTCGACATCCGGCTTCCTGATATTCAAAATAATAATGGTTTACGGGTTGATACATAATCAGTCACCCTAATGTATCTTAAACTACAAGTAATAATTCTAAGATAAACGGTTTTTGCAGGTACATGTGATGCATGATGTACATCGACGGTGTAGATAAATAATTCACTAATATAGGCCAATCGAAATCCTTTTGCCAGTGCTTCGATTGTTGGAGTATTGATAAGGATTATGCAGATTGCCGATTTTTTTAAAGTAAATTGTAAGAAAGGAAGATTGTCGGTTTACTTTCGACCCACTTTGATAACAAACGACTGAATATATTTTAATGAATGAAGAGTTTCGTAATGAATAGAAGGATATAGCCGACAAATAACCACTCCTTAAACAGCGTTTTAGTCAAATGAGCCCACATGTTCAGGACATAATGGAAATGATTTGTTTAATTTGCATATTTATCCATTTATCTATTTCCAGGGGTCTAAAAGCGAAATGAATGAGTCTTACAATTTTGCTGTTCCGTGAAAATCTCTATCGGAAATAACCGCCCGTCTGTCACCGTAAGATTTACAATAGTCGTAAAAAGTACAAAGGATACATTTCACAATTTATCGGAAAGAGAGCAGTTAAGTGTTCCAATAGAGTAGTCTCTCAGCACGGCTGTATTGGTAGAGTACAATGTCTCACAGTAAAATGAATCAGCGTGCTTCGTGTCTTGTTCATTTGCAACAACGCGGAATAGTAGAGTGATTGAACTGTTTCTTCTCTAATCTTCGTTAAAGTAGAAGCCTTTTCCGACTACAGCAGTTTGTCACCAGGGGAAAATCTACCTTTTATTTAAACGATGTGTGGATTTTAAAATATGAAAAGTGAGGACAACAGTTTAACCTTAGCTTTGTTCTCTTTTTGAAAAGGGAAAATCATTTCATACTTAACAATTATTTTCCCACTTATTGGATTTTATAGAGAAACAACTGAAATCAAATTTTTCACCTAACAGTTCAGTCAAGTCATGAGTGAATACAAATTGTTTCAAACGAAGTATACTAATGTCAAATACCAGGATTGTTTATAGAGTGCGGGTAGATAGTGTTTGGTGTAGAATAAAACAATAAATTATAAGAAATAAAAAATAACACAAGCAAAAGAACCATTGCGTTCGAGTAAGTTAGAATTATTGATAGCAATTGTCAGAAAACAGTTTTTTTCTTTGAGTTCCAGATAAATTCTGAGACTGGGTAATCGAAAACGGATTAAATATCTTTAAGAAACAATAAAACATATAAGTTTAAAATCATTTTGAACATTTAAGGACTAGTAAAAAATAATCGCGAGAATTTTTTAAAAAGTGCCTTTGAGTCAAATGAGACTTTCAGAGTGAATCAGAAGAACATATATGAGACATCCATCAAAATTGAACGGTAAAACAAAAATTGTGCTTTTACGAGAACTTGTCCTAAAGAAAGGGAAGTAAGAGTTAGTTATTTGATGGCATATTGCTGATGGTTTATGTATATATTACTGGATTATTGTTTAACCAGACATTCTCCGACCACCGTGTGATTAATTAACCAGGAAGTATGAGTGTGTGTTCAGCAACAGCGGCCGCGTCATCTCGGCCAGGTGCCCGTAGAGAATCACGTGGGTCAGCTGCTAGAGCCAGTACAAGCGAACCCCAGTTCTTTATTGACCGTGGAGGTATAAGAATGACCGATCCTAGGTGTGTATCAGACACTTTGTTCATAAAATAATCTATTCCAACGTTATGTCTTTGAATTCATAACTTGGATTCTGATTGGTCGAGACACCTATCTCGTCAAATCAGTACCTTCGTTATGACAATTCTATTTGGACATATGAATCAGAATGAGTTGCATACATAGCCCCTGACTTTGTAAGATTCCATGTCTTCGCGCAGCTGATAAGCATTAAGTTAAAAAAAATGAGAAATTTTCCATCCGTATTTTCTGCATTTCTAATGATTCCTCATTTACATCTGTGTTTAGTCACAATTGACGCATCAGTCAAGAAATCCATAGACCAATCAAATCATTTATTTTGTCCGGAAGTGAACATTGAACTTTTGCCGCATTTTCTTAAGCCGTTTTGCTGTTCTTGCGACTTTAACGTCGTAACTATATCTAAACCAAGCTGTACTTACGATGTTAAGGTCACCAACCAGCCATTTGACTCTTTGTCACATGTTACTGACCATTATTTTTACAATAGAACTCCGTTTAATATCGAAGTGCAAATTCCTGTTGGAGGGCATGGTCAGCGATCCGTGACTTAGAGAAAGATTTAAACTTGAAAAATCGGACGAAGTTCTGTCACAAATTGCGTAGGACCGACCAATCGCCGTCTAGCTGACAAAGAACAATGTTTTATAACGAAGTAAGTTGGCGGGACCAGCGATTGGTCAATTAAGTAAACGTTTCGCATTCTTTTCTGCAATTGACAGTTTCATAATGGGCATCTTTACGATTATGTGAAATGTATTATGTGAAATGAATTATGTGAACTGTATTATGTGAAATGAAATGCAACAATTCACGTTCCTGTATGTCAGGTCACATTTAGAAGGAGACACTATATACTGTCGTGGAAAAAACAAAATGTCAAAATGTTACTTTTAATCCATTCCGACGCTTTCTTCCCTCCCCTTAAGAAAATAACTTGGGGAAACATTTTGCTAAACGAAAAAATGCTTATAATATACGAAGACTTTTTTTTTGAATTTCGATAACTTGCAAATGCTGTCTTCAACATTTTGAAAAAAAAGATCGAGGACGCCATTAACCCTCAATAAATTCAAGTTGGTCTACTCCAAAGACAAATCGAAGAACAAGTCCGTTTCAGTGCGGTTAAAGATCAAACCTTGTCTTGGCACAAATACTTCGTGCGAGTCAATATTCTTGTTTTGGCAGGAGGTATAGACAAGATCAGCCTGCATATGTGCAGCCTGATCTTAATCTATACCACCGGTTTGTTCCTTTCAAGTTAAAATTGATATTAAATCAATTTTCAAAAGTAATACTAACCCACAACTAGTGATTCTAGTACTTTCAGCCCTTTGATTTTAGTATCATTATGAAAAAGGATTTTATTCAGCATGACGAAAGGTTAAGGTATGTGTCTTTAACCAAATACCAAACAACAAAATTTTAGACTGGTCCAAATTGAAAGAAAAGTTGCAGATAACAATTTAGAGCTGATAGAATTTAAAAAATATTTGTCCTTCCGCATTGAAAACATTGTAGCAAGCAATTTCTTCATTTTCCACAAAGTTTTCTTAAGCTTTCTTCTAAAGTGTCTACAAAAAGCGGTATTGTGTGGCAGTGGGTTAAAAGTCGTTGATGGATAAAGGTTTAGAAATAAAATTCTAAAAACTAATCTTTTACAACAGCAGTTATTTAAGTAGAACAGCATAACAGTGATGGGAAGTTAGCAGGGGCCATTTTTCGTGATAACTAGATAAGACTTTTTTTTGTAAAAATCGAGACGAGTGATTAACTCTGGCTGTAGTTATGTGTGTGTGCCATTCTAGTGATAAACTGATCGGGCTTGATTTGATTTTATGGGGTTAAGCTACACTTCAAACAGTATTTCAGTCATATCGCGGCGTCTGGAGCACCTATCTATTGGTTCCTGGTATTTCCCACAACATTACTACTATTACATCCATTTTCGGGCCTCTAGATGCTCATCCAACTTAGGTTTACGATTATCCACCCATTGCTGGTAGACAAATGTCGGAAAGGATCGAACCCAGACTAGGAGTCCTATACGCGCTACTACTGCGCCAAGGCCGCGGCCCTTTATCGGGATTACCTGCCCTATTGCTCACAAGCACCAAGAAGCTTTCTCGTTTGGGGTTGAGCCGACTGCTTCAGTAGTGCCTGCATGCTTAAGCTCGAGGACTAAGGTTAGCATCCTGCGGTCACGTCAAACTATGTAAAGATCTGGTGAATTTGCTAGGCAGTCAATTCTCTTTAAAGTAATTGCCTGCAGGTACTCTTACATGACAATTACCTTGTTTTGATGGACATTGTTGTTCATAAAAAAGATATCAGGTTCTAAACAACCGTCGTTGAAGAGAACACACGCATCTAACACCAATTGATGTATCGTGTAGACATTATTATACCGGTGTTTACGATTTACTGATCCCGTTTTATACCTCAATCTAAAATACACTTCATTACTTCACATATAGGGTAACAATTCGTGTGTAGGTGGCGATGGGGCTCGAACCCCCGACCATCAGATCACGAATCAAGTACCTACACCATTGGCAATCGAGGCAGTCAAACAATTATTTGAAAATAATATAAAAAACAGAAAAGCACTAGTAATTAACGCAAAGTCAGAGAAATGCCTTGATATTTTAGACTGGCAGAAAAGACAAATATGGTGTACATTCAGAATACCGGGTTATAATCTAGAAAACGACAAGGGGCGACATTACAAAATACTGAAGCAAACAAATGAGTGTGCAATTTATATGATTCGAGGATGAAATTCACTTCCTTCTTAAGTACACAAATCTCGTAGTGAAAAAGAATTAGTACTCTTTAATAAGAAAGAGTAATATAAGAATTAATCGAACCTTTAATACAAATTTACGTTTATTCGGGTTTGTGAGCTAAAAACACATACCTATTTCAAGAAATATTAATAATTAGTTTGCTAAGCTTTTTGACATGAGGAAAACACATGAATACCTCTAGACTAAAAAAGCCCGACTTCGTAAAAAATCATACATGAGCCAAAATAAAGGTGTGTCCATAGTTGTATGTATTTCCGTAGTTGGATGTGTGACTTTAGTTGTAGGTGTGTCAGTATTTGTATGGGTGTCCGTAGTTGTATGGGTGTCAGTAGTAGTATGGACGTCAATAGTTGTATGGGTGTCAGTAGTTCCATGGGTGTCCGTAGTTGTTTGTGTGTCAGTAGTTGTATGGGTGTCAGAAGTTGTATGTGTGTACGTAATTGTATGTGTCAGCAGTTGTACGGGTGTCGAAAGTTGTACGGGTGTCAGTTATTATATGTGTATATAGTTGAAATTGTGTCAAAAGGTGTATGTTTGTCCGTAGTTGAATGTGTGTCAGTAGTAGAATTCGTGTCAGTAGTTGGATGCGTGTCAGTAGTTGTATTGGTGTCAGTAATTATTTGGTTAACATTTGTTGGATGTGTGTCAGCTGTTGTATTGGTGTCAGTAGTTGTATGGTAGGCAGTAGTTGTATGGGTGTCAATTGTTATATTGCTGTCCGTAAAAGTATGTGTCAGCAGTTGTACGGGTGTCCATAGTTGTTCGAGTGTCAGTTGTTTTATGTGTGTCAGTAGTTGTATGCGTGTCAGTAGTTGTATGGTTGTCTGTCGTTGTATGTGTATCCGTAGTTGTATTCGTGTCAGTAGTTGTATGGGTGTCCGTAGTTGTATGTGTGTCAGTAGTTGTATGTGTGTCAGTAGTTGTATTCGTGTCAGTAGTTGTATGATAGTCAGTAGTTGTATGTGTGTCCGTAGTTGTAGGTGTGTCAGTAGTTGTAGGTGTGTCAGTAGTTGTATGGTTATCAGTAGTTGTATGGGTGTCAGTAGTTGTATGTGTGTCAGTAGTTGTATGGGTGTCAGTAGTTGTATGTGTGTCAGAAGTTGTATGGTTGTCAGTAGTTGTATGAGTGTCCGTAGTTGTAGGTGTGTCAGTAGTTGTATGTGTGTCAGAAGTTGTATGGTTGTCAGAAGTTGTATGGTTGTCAGTAGTTGTATGGGTGTTCGTAGTTGTATGTGTGTCAGTAGTTG
The DNA here is from genome assembly GCA_946902895.1 of Fragum fragum. Lineage (NCBI taxonomy): Eukaryota > Metazoa > Mollusca > Bivalvia > Cardiida > Cardiidae > Fragum > Fragum fragum. Next base: position 9,868,127 of record OX336367.1, read on the forward strand.
TATGAGTGTCCGTAGTTGTATGTGTGTCAGTAGTTGTATTCGTGTCAGTAGTTGTATGGTAGTCAGTTATTGTATGGTAGTCAGTAGTTTTATGTGTGACAGTAGTTGTATGTGAGTCAGAAGTTGTATGGTTGTCAGTAGTTGTGTGGTAGTCAGTAGTTGTATGGGTGTCCGTAGTTGTATGTGTGTCAGTAGTTGTATGTGTGTCCGTAGTTGTATGTGTGTCAGTAGTTGTATTCGTGTCAGTAGTTGTATGGTAGTCAGTAGTTGTATGGAAGTCAGTAGTTGTATGTGTGTCAGTAGTTGTATGGTAGTCAGTAGTTGTATGTGTGTCAGTAGTTGTATGTGTGTCAGTAGTTGTATGTGTGTCAGTAGTTGTATGTGTGTCAGTAGTTGTATGTGTGTCAGTAGTTGTATGTGTGTCAGTAGTTGTATGGTAGTCAGTAGTTGTATGGGTGTCCGTAGTTGTATGGTAGTCAGTAGTTGTATGTGTGTCAGGAGTTGTATGGTAGTCAGTAGTTGTATGGGTGTCAGATGTTGTATGGGTGTCAGTAGTTGTATTTGTGTCAGTAGTTGTATGTGTGTCAGTAGTTGTAAGTGTGTCAGAAGTTGTATGGGTGTCAGTAGTTGTATGTGTGTCAGTAGTTGTATGGTAGTCAGTAGTTGTATGTGTGTCAGTAGTTGTATGGTAGTCAGAAGTTGTATTGGTGTCCGTAGTTGTATGTGTGTCAGTAGTTATATGGGTGTCAGTAGTTGTATGTGTGTCAGTAGATGTATGGGTGTCCGTAGTTGTATGGTAGTCAGTTGTTGTATGGTAGTCAGTAGTTGTATGTGTGTCAGTAGTTGTATGTGTGTCAGTAGTTGTATGTGTGTCAGTAGATGTATGTGTCAGTAGTTGTATGGTTGTCAGTAGTTGTATGGTTGTCAGTATTTGTATGTGTGTCAGTAGTTGTATGTATCTCAGTAGTTGTATTGTAGTCAGTAGTTGTATGTGTGTCAGTAGTTGTATGGTAGTCGGTAGTTGTATGGGTGTCCGTAGTTGTATGGTAGTCAGTAGTTGTATGGGTGTCAGAAGCTGTATGGTAGTCAGTAGTTGTATGTGTGTCAGTAGTTGTATTGTAGTCAGTAGTTGTATGGGTGTCAGTAGTTGTATGGGTGTCGGAAGTTGTATTGGTGTCAGTACTTTATGTGTGTCAAAAGTTGTATGTTTGTAAGTAGCTATTCGGTGTCAGTTATTGTATGTTGGCCGTAGTCGTATGTGTGTAACAAGTTGTATTGGTGTCAGTTGTTGTACATGTGTCGGTTTTATGTGTGTCAGTAGTTTGAAGACATTGCTAAAGAATAGCTTGAAGATTTTGCCACAGAGTAGATGAAGACATTGTCACAGAGTAGATGAAGAAATTGCCAAAGAGTAGATGAAGACATTGCCAAAGAGTAGATGAAGACATTGCCACAGAGTAGATGAAGACATTGCCACAGAGTTTTGCAACACAAACAAGATCACAAACAATATGCATCTAGGGCTGCAACAGCTCATAGTGTTGGCCTCTCCTTTTATACGGAACATACATGTCTATTCAAAATAACAAATAAACCTTTGAGTAATACCTGATGTAGAAGATTTTGTACCCCGGCGTCAGAAAAACGGCGAAAAGGTATTAGCAAGGACAACAAGAGAAACAAATCAAATAAACTGAATATAAAACACCAATATGTCATTAGGTTGCTAATCAAACACTGAACTATAGCAATTCATACGCAATCTTCGGGAAGAAAGTGGAGCCCTTTTTACATATATTAAGGCTCCCTTTATTACCCTTTGTAAAGGAGTATTAAAAACCTTCAAATGATTTATTGAAGAGTGTGTTTTGATATTGTAAGCAAGTTTAGTGTATAACCCGAATCCGCTATTTTGGTTTTATCACAATGTTTTCATTTACTTTATGGCGTCAATGCGTGATTTTTTTTTGGGGGGGGGGGTTGCGGTTAAGGGTTAAATGTTCAAAGGACGATAAAATCGAAACTAACATAAAATTCTTTTTTGAAAAGGGCATTTCATTGTTCTATATGCACGTTTCAAAGATATCGCTCGATTTCGAGAGGCGAAAAAGTGGTTGATTCGGCAGAGTTTATGCGCTTTAACCACGAATATAAACGGGGCTGTAACATCTGCTGTAGCACACAAAGATGTTAGCAAGTATTCACATTACTCTACTGACCAGTGACCTAGATTCTATCTTGAAACGCGAGTAAATTATTTCTCTCATTTAGATAATTAATTAGACAATTTACCATATCTTAGGATACAAAATTATCGAAGTCTTACCCTAAGTTAATTTCAGAAAATGTGCTTGTTTTTTGCAAGTATAGGATGCGACGTAGTTTGGTAGCTATATTCAATAAAGATGTATACATGCCAGCCATGTATCACCATCGTTTGAGTTCGAGAGCTGTTCGGTGGAGTCTGTGCACTTAAAGAACGGATATCTGTATCATCTGCCGTAGCACACGGAGATTTACCACCGCCCGTAAACATTTATTCACATTACTCCACTGACCAGTGGCCTAGATTCTACCTTGAAACGCGAGCAAATTATTTCCCTCGTTTAGATAATCAGTTAGACAATTTACCATAGATATCTTAGGATACAAGATACAAGTTTTAAACCACTTTCTTTGAAATTAAAGACGAAAAGCAGGCTGTGAGCATTCAGCAAGTGAGTTATTTTCTTAATCAGCGATAAAACAAGTTGGAGGCGATAACGTAGAATTACACGGTAAGTCCAAGAGCATGCGTAGAAATGCGTAAAATTTTCACCCGGTGTTTAGATCGGTCATAAATTAACAAGACCGCCAAAACGGGCTGTATAACAAAGTCCATAGCCGCCGTCATAGCTTAGTCGGTAGCGCGCCAGACTCCCAATCTTCAAACATGGGATCGATCCGTGGCACATATCCTTTCCGACATTTGTCCTTCACCAATGGGTGGATAATCGTTGCTAGGAAAGGATGGAGTGGTAATACTGGTGTGAGAAATACCAGGAATCAATTGTTAGGTGCTCAAGCCGCCGCGATATTACTGAAATAATGTTAAAAGTAATTGATTCCGTTTTCCATACACATTGCGTACGAGTATGAATAGTTTCATGGTTATGTGTTTGAAAATTGAACACTATGTTTGTAACAAAAGTCAATATGATTTCAAATGACGTCATCTCTAATGACCTTTTAAATCGGGCTTCTGTCCTCAGTAAGACTTGTCAAAGGATGGGTATTTTCTGATGACTTTAAAGCTTGAACTTATCCTATTCAGACAATAAAGAATGGAGATTCAGTCGGCAATAAAAATACATTACGTGAACAAAGTTTCTGTCCACCTTTGTAGAAGAAGAAATTCACTTGACCTGTTAGTATGATTATCTTACGTCATTCAAATTGAAAAGTCGCGTACCAGGTTGGCAATCATACGTATTGTTTGTCAGAGAGAACAGACAAAATCTTGATTGGTTTAGTTGGATGGTTTATCGCTGACCTTTATCAGCGAGACGAGCCCTGCGTTCAGGATTACAAAAGAGTCTTGCAAACGTTTAGGGGACGGTATCCTTCTTCGCTCGTGTAAAAACACTTAAATGATCGCCATCATGCCTACTGTACTACGACAGTTTGTCCGAGATTTTAACTGACGTTAGTTTACAAAATATATAGTCGGGACGTTAATAAATATATTCTTCGGCAATCTAAGCGTCTTAACTAAAGCTTGAAAAAGAACATCGCCTGTGAGTACCTGGCGTTAGGTTATAAAGTGTTTGAAAGGGAATAAAAACGCGAAGTCGAAAAGGATGCATGATTTGTATAAAAAGGCAGTTAGACTTTATCAATTCCCCCTTATCAACAGAAATATCACAAAAAGTCAAAGAATTTGCTTGATGCTAAGGTTATAGCAAAATATCCGGTTTTCTCCATTATCAGCCGAGCTATTTAAACAGTAGTCATGGCGTATAAGATTCCAGCTCGCGAATATGTATTAACTTTAATGTCGAGGGCCAAATTGACCGATCGCAAATGCCAGTCAAAGAAACAATTGGCCAATCAAATCTTTCACGTAGACCCGAAGCGAACCTTGAACCCTAGCATTAGCCGACAGTTATGTAATGTATTTTCGTTGAACTCGTTTTAAAGATCAAGGATTCGTATTACGTGAATATTTTGTCTTAATTTGTGTAGAGTTCTGTATCTGTTTAGATGTATATCTCGACTTTGGGGTCGATTTAAAATGCAAATCGGCTTAATTCCGTAAAAGTGTTTTTATGTTCTCTTTTTTAAGCCACCTATATTCCTGTTTAATAAAGCCGTTGCCTGGCAACATAACAGAGTGAGTATAAAAACGAGTGAGAAACCTGCATTAACACTAATTTTCACATAATTTGTATGAAAACAGGGACAGAGTAAACAAATTAGTAAACATTACGAATCTGCTTTTTGAAGCTATTGATTTTAAGCCATTACCAAACGACAAAATCAGTTACGCTGGTCCAGTTGGAAAGAGGTACAGACAACAATTCAAATCGCCTATATTGTGAAAAATGTATATGAAGTAGAGTAAAATATTATGAGAGAGGAAAAAGTTGTTTGTATTATCTCCTTATCCCACATTGATTTAACATCATGTTATTATGGGCGCTGTAGTGCGCCTTTGTATGGTAATGTATCAAATCTACGTCACTATCGGACGTTGATCCCGCGACCTTAAATAAAAATTCAGAATGCTCAACCATCCTAGTCTTCGTCAAAACAACGCAGTCCCATTGCCAGTATATGTAGAGTGATCTTTAAGAACGAGACTGCATTGATGACCTTGTGGTATTGGCGCTTTACTCGTGATCTGAAAGTCATGGGTTCTAGCCCACCGTCATGTGGTGTGTATGTGCAAACCATTCAATAGCCAGCCCCTTAAAGCTTACAGGGAGTGGTCGTGTAATAGAGGATGACGCTCGAGGACACTATTCCTTTTTGTCGTAAAAACAGAACGGACATTAGAAGCATCGTAAAAGTCATATCACTTTCTGCTCTAAAGAAATACGATGTTCCTACCATCTCACGGCGATCTTTGAAAGTTGCACTATCGAAGCCTTGGGATACCCTTTATATGTAGCGCGACCTTTCCCTTTACATTCATTTTTTTTTTTTTTTTTTTTTTTGAGGGGGGTGGTAGTTGTCCTTTCAAAGCCGTTGAATCACCGTCATGTAGTCGGGGCCTTTGCTTTGCTGTTAATTTTTGGTAGTTGTCCTATCAAAGCCATTATGCGGCCTGTATGTGTGTCGGGGCTCTTGCTTTACTATTAATCTTAACTGCATGCTGCAGATAGCGGAGAATCAATAAATACGCATTGTCCTGCGAAAAAAATATCATCTAGGGACAAGGTTATAGAACTTGGTAGAGAGAAGAGGCGACTCTAAAGTAGTTTATTTAATAGTATGTGACCTGTCAGACGTTAAAATTCCTCCTTGGAAGGACGAAAAGTATAGACCCAGGTCACATTCTATTTGACGATTTCTGAATCTAAATTGACCATTCTACCATACTATTTAAATATTTTCGTTATGTGACCGTTTTTGTATTTGTTTTGCGGAATTTTCCTTGGATCCCTTTAGAAAAATGATTCTACGATTAAGCAGATCGATTTTTCACCCTGGGGGAAAATGCAATAGCGTTGATGAAAGCGCTTTCTTCTCGATATTAACCGTAGTTCTTAGATCTTCCTTTTCCTGCTGAATAGATAACAATGGTAGAAATGGCTTATCAGTAGATATAGACAGACTGATGATATTCCGAAATTATTATTTCTAGATGAGTGTCATATACTGATTGACGACCAAAACCCCGTAGCTTCAGCTTCATTTTAGTAACTTAGGGTTTCTGGCAGTACTTAAATGGGATGTGTTTAATTTCTGATCGAAATAATTCCACCCGTCTCAAGTTCTGGTCAAACAAAGACAGAACCAGCCCAGGTCTGCCCGTCCATAAACACTGTAGGTCTAAACAACGTGTTAAAGCTAAGGAAAATCCAATGGGGTTGATTTACGAGGGATGAGTTTAACCCTTTCCTGTACAAACCCGGGATTTTGTACTTTAAAAATATTTTGGGAAAAGGTGACAATGGCTTATAACAAGCCATTTCTCCTTTTCCAACAATATTTTCTACATAAGATGGTTTCATTTCAAATTGCATCCAATTTCCATATCGCCTGCAAACTCTATCAATTTCGACCTGTCTTTAATTTCAAAAAGCTGCAAAGTGTTAAAGTAAGATAGATTGGCATTTCACCTGGGAAACTGACCAATTGTGGCCGCCAAACAAAGATTCAATCGACCAATCAATCACTCATTTAAACCGGAACTGAACTTCGAACTCTGATATTTGCCGAAACATTTTTGTTATGTTGTTGTTTAGCGATTTTAACGTCGTAACTACAGCTATTTCCAGGATCATGTAGGAGTCAGTAGGCGTGGCCGGGGGGGGGGGGGGGTCAACAGGCGGGTCAGCAATCCGTGAATTAGGCAAGCACAAAGATAAATACTCTTGATATATTTTTATGTTTTTTAGACGAACGGTTTTCGTGTGACGAGTGTGTTTGTTGAGATTGGTACAGGAAATGACCCAAATAGTTTCTGTTGATGTCAGAATCATTTAGTAGAAATGACGCAGAGTTTTCTTTTTATTCGTCTGCTTGATAGCTTTTACATTCGTCTTTTTGTTGTTTATATCATTTTTATGAAATTTTTGAAAGAGCGGTTATTCTAAACATTTTTGAATGGTCAAAATCATTGTTGTAAGCATGCCAAGTGTATCGACTACGCTTAATGCAAAAAATAAGCATTAGAATTAGTGACAGCTCTGTTTTGTGTGTGAGTGTGCATGTGTGTCTGTCTGTTTCTGTGTGTATGTGTTTTTTATTGTTCAACTAATCAAGAAATACGGGGTTGAACTTTCTACAATTTCTTTACACATTTTCTCCTAAACCAGTGGACCAATCAGACTGAAACTTGGCTGGTGTGTTTCTTGTGTGACTTGCTATGGGGTTGTATACACAAATAATTTCTGTTTAAAGCTCTAGTTCCCATGGAAACAGAAAACAGAAAATCAAATTTGCGTGTGTCCTCATCGTAGGGGGGGGGAGGCTTCTACGACTTCAATTGTCTTTGTTTCCGCCCAACGGTAAAATTTAACAAAAAAGAGCTCATCGTCAAATTAATTCAGGTGGGCGATTTAGGACCATCTCGGTATAAAGCACCATAATAAGGTGTTTCAGTCATAATACTATAGATTTGTCCTATTCTAAGACTAGCAGTTTGTCAGCACGGCGAAAAACCTAGACCAGTACTCGATCAGCTCAAATCGTTTAGTAGATTTAGATATGATCTCAACCGGAAGTAGACATTTTTACGACAACCGGAAAGTGTATTTTTCGTTGCTTAAATACGTTAACAGCTAAAAGCTTTTGGATTAAATATCGATATTATATAGTTATTTGATACTGCTAGAAGCATTTACAAAGTAAATAAATATATGATAACTCAATGAACAATGAAAGTACATATCGGTCTTCTAGATAATAATATTGATATTAATACGATCTTTATTTGAATTTGATTGTAGGTTCAAGTAATTATTTTGCTATCACAAACCAGCAACTAATAGCTACCGCTACTATTACTATATTGGGTTTTTTTTGTGTGTGTGTGTTTTTTGTTTTTTTTTGTAATACATTACGAACATTATAAGAGTTTGTGATATAAAACCTTGCTTTGGATTCGACCAGCATAGGAAAATTTGATCATTTAGAGACCTTCGGTCTGTGAAATATCAAATTATCTAACATGTCGAGAATCGATAGAAAAGTTTTGATTACCACTACATCGTCGTGTCACATTTACTATATACCAACGAATATTGATTATAGATGATAAAAAGGAGCTAACGAAATTTGTCTAAAGTCAACCTTTTTTTTTGGGGGGGGGGGGAATGCCGTCATCCAACCAAATCGTAATAGTTCTGTAGATATTTTTTTCTGTCGAGCCCGATTTAGTCCCCTGAAATTAATAGGTCTTTTGAGTGAACTGAATAGTATTGTAATAACTGTATTACTAGTGAAATCCACGTGAGCATTTGAAATAGATTATTTAATTCTTTTCGTACATTACTTGATTGTATGTAAATCATAAGATTTCTTGAACTATCAGTCCTATATTCATCTTTTAAATGTTCAGTTTTTGCGATATAATATCCAGAGATGGCCACTTTTCGCGTGAAAGGTAACAAGATATAAAAGGTCATAGAACACCATGTAGCCTATCTCTGTTGTTTGGAACACACCGCCTACTCCGATCATTATGAAATCGTCGGTTGTGATAAAAGTGTTCTAACATCCCCAAATTTCCGCAGCCTAATAGCTATAATTAGCACCGACGGGACGAATAAACGTGGCAAATAGCTTAACATAACAATTATGACAGAGGCAATAATGATCAACATTCAGGAAATATTTACTGATTAGCAATCTCCAAAGACAAGTCTTTCTTTTATCCCTTTCGGTGAATTATATACAAACGCCCCATTTTCGGTAGACCGAACTCTCATTATAATTATTCACTTTTGAAAATTAATTCGCGGGAATAAAAGACGTCGTTAAACGTATTTTCCATTTGACGTTGCGAGCATGAGGAATGACCATTATTTTGGGGATTTATTTACATTCATACTATGTCCCTTTTGCATAAGTTTTTGTAAATAGATTCACACTTTATCTTTTCTATGACAAAGAATAAAAAAACAAATACATGTGTATGTCCTTCCCTAAGTTTTTTCTTCTTATTTATTTGACCCGTTATCTAGGATAACCTACCTAAAGTATGTCATTTTATGACGTTGAAAAATTATAATGTTTTGGTGACGACTCAATTGTCTAATTGTAGCTACGACCCTCAACAAAAAGGCTTTGTGAATCAGGCTTTGTGGAAAATGAAGAAATTGCTTGTTTATAGCAATTTCTTCCTTATTCATAATGTTTCCTACCCAAAAATCAGATTTACAAAAGACCATGGCCTAAAAGCTGTCGTCTGCAACTTGAAGTTAGATGAATCAAAATCTGGTCCAAAAATCCATAAATCTGGTCGTATGGTATTGGAATAGTAAATGCTGTAAATTTTGTCCCTTTTTAAGATACTGACATATTTTTTCTCATTTTTGTGTGTTAGAAATACAATGTATACTAAAATTTGAAGGTAAAAAACAACACCATCATCATTTTGTCAGTTAGACAGGATCTCCTGAATGACAGATTATTTATATCAGAGTTCATACACATAAACTTGATATAATATGATATGACAAGTAATAAAGGATAACGGTACATGAAGGGGGGGGGGTAGCATCGGGTGGATAACGTTTGTATTTATCCATATTGAAATTACGCCAGTGTTAATGTTATTGGTGTTAAATCAGTTGTCATATAAAATAATCGATGACTTCATTCATTTTCTAAAATAACTAATTCATTCATTTATTTTGTAAAATAACTAATTCATTCATTTATTTTGTAAAATAAATATTTCATTCATTTATTTTGTAGAATATATTAAATTCTAAGTATGTAATGTAAAACAACTTATATTTCACGATTCAAATTCTTTTAACCCTTTCCTATTTTAAGAAATTATAGACTGTCAAAATTCGAAGGTCTTGCGGTCGAAAATTTAATGTTGATTAAATCTGAATAATAACCATTCTGCTGGAAAGAAAATATTGTGGAAAAAGAATAGATTGCTTGTGACAGGCAATCTCTTCTTTTTCTAGAATGTTTTCTCAAATAAAAGATAAAAGACGTTAAATCCAGGGTTTGATCAGGAGAGGGTTAAATAACCTAAGATGGCCAGGATGTATTTGATTTAATTCCTTTTACAGAATGAACACGAATCTCTAGAATACGTTATTGTTGTTCTTTGGATATATAAACATACATGCTCATACAGATAAAATTCTTAGAAATCCAAGGTTATGGTTGAGTCGGTTATTTACTGGCCCAGAGGTCCAAAGTTCGATTCCTTGAAGCGGCTGTCAGTCTTGGGTCTTTCACTGGTCCATACAATTGGCGCGAGCAGGCCCCCTGGTATATTTTCTAGGAAGTAGAACAAAGAGGGTTTCCTCTAAGCACTTGTGTCCAAATCGATGTAAACGAAAAGGTTTTAAGACCAATGAAAAAGAAACATAACATTTCTTTTGGTGTTCTGAACTTGTATAAATCAGTGTGTGTTCAGTATTTCATGTAGTGAAGGAGTGTAATTAGATAACAGATTTGACGTGATGTTTTCACATTGAATTATTCGATTTGAAGGTCGTTTATTAGAATTCATGCAATCTGGTGGGATGCAAATTTTGTTTCATATCTCTGTGAAAAGAAAAAGAAGACTGACTTATTTCATATGCTTGTGCACTAAGTACTTCCATGAAAAATCTATCAAAAACTTGGCTTGTTATTTCCCCGTTTCTTTCTTCCTGTTTTATGTTGCACTATAAAAGTAAAAGAAATGCGTATATTTTTGTTTGTTTTGTTTTCTGTGTGTAAGGAAGAATGGACGAATGAAATATCTAAATTGAAGTCTGAATATATGGGAAATGAAATTAAAGCAGTTGTTCCGTTTCTTTCGTCAAGTCGAAAAACAATAGTTAAACAATACTAACTATTGCTGCTCGACCGGCTTATCAATATTGAGTTGTTTATTTGTTTGTTTAAACCCACTTAAATTCGAAAGACATTTCATTATAAAAAATATCTGATCCCGGGGTTTAAACCTTGGTATCTTTATTAACCCTTTACTAGATGACTAATTTCAGACCGGTCAAAATTAAAAAAGGCTGCAGATGTCAAATCAAAATAGAGAAATAACAGACTGTTGGGATAGAAAACAGTGTGAAAAAAAGAAATTGTATGTCATTAGCGATTTCTTCTTTTCTCACAAAGTTTTCCTTTTTGTACAAATCTTTAAATATTGTATAAAGGGATTGTACGGGAAAGGGTAAATCTTATCATATTTTCACGAACGGAAAGAGAAATAGATGAAGATGACGATTAGATAAACAAGACGGTGCGTTACTTTTACAACAATGTTATACATACGTGCCGTCGAGCAGTTTGGACAGTAACCCATTCCGACTTAACAAAATATGAGACTCGTCCAAATTCAAAGAAGTTTCAGACGATAATTTTAAGTTGGTGAAATCGTAAAATATTTTGTCTTTTAGGATAGAAAACATCGTGTATAATGAAGAAATTGCTTCTGACAAATTTCTTTGTTTTCGAAATGTTTTCAAAAGGTTATTCTTATGGGACGTCAAAAGCGTGACTGTGTGGGAATGGATCAATTGTCTCAAGATTCGTGCATCCTGAAGGGCTTAAAATTTATTCCGTCATGAAGAAAAAATAAAAAAAAAGAAAAAGGACGAGGACTTATTTGTTGTTAGTGCGCCATGTTCTGGTGTAATATTTGCTTATCTATATATTTCTAAGATGTATTACTTGAATATTGAATTGCAACATTCAACACACTCTGTGAAGCCTCGAAGCTTCATTTCTCGTGGTTTGATATCATCGAGGCATAATACAGAAATAATCTTACCACTTTTAGATAGTTAACTTATTGATCTACTTTCTGTGCAAACATACAATGTAGTTAAGTACGGGACGGGATTAAATAGATATTTCAGCCAATCAGAATTCACGATTCTTGAAAGACGAAACCAGAATTGAAAATTAGATTATAAAACAAGCCCCGGTTGCACGAGGACCTGTATATACTTAAGTTTTGTTTGATTATTTCAGGAAATACAGCACTGCTTCAACTAACAGATCATCCTCCAGTTCCAACTGGTGTTGCGTCATCTCTGTCGTCATGATATTGATAGTCACGTGGTTCCATCCAGGAGTGGATTTCATTGGCTGAGAAATGGAATCCGGGAAACCCCTTGTACTTTAGGCTCAACTATTTCTTCGGCAGAATTCTAAATCTGCAGTTCTACTTTGCCAGCGGTATTTGATGTTCAAGCATCTTGTATTTGGACTGTAAAAGCTCTTAAGGATGTGCATTAGCAATAAGGAGGACGGTGAAATTAAGAACGCACGCGCAACTTTCTTTATTTACAAGCCGGCTTTTCCGACGCTTTTGTAACTGCTATATAATTGTCTTACATGCGTGTAAATATTTCATTGGCCAATACAATATTCTGCCATTTAATGTAAGTGTATGTATGTACTATATAGAACTTAAATGAGAAGAATATATATGGTATAATTCTTAGTGAAACTGCTCAATGGTTTAAATCACAGTATCGATGATTCATTAACCATTCTAAATGCATTTCTTATTTGATCACAAAGAGATCCCGTTGAAAAGTAGGCGAACGTAATTAGTAACATTTTTTTTTAATCTCCCCCTAACCCTTATGTTTTCTATCTTAGTTCCTTCAAATCTTTTTAACTTACTATCAAAAGTTTTCCTATATTCTATCCATTTCTTCAACCTGTCAAGCGTTTGTGTTGTTTAAGTTTCTGAAACTGAGTTAATTGGTTATGTTTATTATCATTATTATATTATTATTATTGTTATAACTATTAAAAGTGTTATCATTTGAATCGATTTATACAATTATTTATTTTTAATTTCTTTTTGTGGAGAAAATTATTAATTGAATTTTGATTGTGAATCAAATAATATAACAACAGTAATATTCCATTGAACGGACACCGTTAAGACGACCTTTCTACGTCCAATCTGATAAAACAGTTTTACTGTACACCTAGCTACGTTCTGGGTTTAACAAAAATCAGTAAAAGCCGATTGCTTTGATCCAGTTGAAAGTATTTATTGGTTAGGTCAAATATTGTAGAACCCCGTTTATGCATCTCAGAATTCCGTAAACATACACCAATGAATTTAACCAAAAACGACATTTTCTTGACCAGAACCTTTTCTCCTGACTTTGTTTTTTACTGTTTTTTTTTTTGTTTTTTTTTTTTGTGTGTGTGTGAAAAAGAGTACATTTTTAAAATACAATGTAACAACAGTTAAGCTATATTGGTGGTAAATGGAAATTCAGACAAGTAATAAGTTTTGGGGGAGTGTTTGATCCTAGAATAAGGGATTTTTAAATGATCATTAATTAGATAAAGAGAACTCCAGCATTTATGATAACCCTGACCTTTTGAGGACAGCATTTGTTAGTACAAATGGTATGATGAGGATCAGAAACTGTTATCACCGTGTTATATGAAATAAGAGAATGAAGTAAAAAGTAGCTAAATAGGTAAGGTCATGTCGACTCTTATCCATACAAACTATTTCAGTTGTTTAAAAGTGCTACTTTTTTATAATTCATTATAACATTTTACCAAGACGGCGCGAGACAACTGCCCAATCGCGGCTGTCAGTTAAATAATCAGTCGACCAATAAAATCATTTATTTTGCCTTGAAGTTAACTTTGAACTCCTACATTTGCCGCCATTTATATGAAGCATTTTTGTTTTTTTGGCAACCTAAACGTAGTCACTACAGCTTATTCAAATTGTGGTTACGATGCGAAGGTCGCTAACCAACCAATATAATGTTGTGATACATGCTACTGGCCAATATTTTGCAAAATACCACCATTTGATATCGAAGTTGAAGTTCCTATTTGGGTCAATGGACGGGGCTAATTGAGTAAGTTGGCAGGGCTATCGATTCACTTTCCCCTTACATAAACCCTTGATAAGAGGACAAGTTTGCAGGCTGGTCCGAAATTTAAAAATATATGATGAAAGAAATGTATCAGAAATGGGGAAAACAGAATTCGAACATTTTCTCTCTTTGAGTTCTTGACGTTTTGAGTACGTTTTTATGGTTATCTGCTTACAGCTCTAATATAAGAAGATGGATATAAATTTTGAGGATTTGATGAAAAATTTGTCAAAATAGAAGAGAAACTATTTCACTTTGGATTATTTTCTAAATGTTGAATGGTCATTTTATTTAAGTGTATATTCCCCTTTGAAATATCAAATGTAGTTAATACTAAATTTCCGGAAAGGGTTAAAATCCATGAGGGATTGATTTTTCAACCAACAAAAATATTTCACATAAATGTCGGCCGATATTCGAGTTTAAACTTCACTTCCGGTCTAAATGAATAATAATTGGTAAATTGATTCCTTTATTGATAGCCCCGACACTTCAATCGGTACTTGCATCGGCAAACGAGTGTTCAAAACTATCACTATGTTTAACCTATTGTTTGGATAGATTCAGCCGTCTAACGAGTGTGACTATCAATATAGTTAACCTCTTGTTTGAACAGATTCGGCCGTCTAACGAGTGAAACTATCAATATGGTTAATCTATTGTTTGGATAGATTCGGCCGTCTTACAAGTGAAATAATCAATATGGTTAACCTATTGTTTGGATATATTCGGCCGTCTAACGAGTGAAACTATCAATATGGTTAACCTATTGTTTGGATAGATTCGGCCGTCTAACGAGTGAAACTATCAATAAGGTTAACTTATTGTTTGGATAGATTCGGCCGTCTAACGAGTGAGACTATCAATATGGTTAACCTATTGTTTTGAAAGATTCAGCCGTCTAACGAGTGAAACTATCACTATTGTTAACATAGTGTTTTGATAGATACTGGTCAAAAGATACTGATAACGTCATCAAGAAGCATTGTAATTCATATGAAAAATATCGCGCTTTAATCTTTCCAACCCCGTTTATATTTCTTCTCATTTAGCAATTAAGTATTATCTTTTATTTATCTTACAAATGATGACCAACAAAAGTGATAATTGCCGCTTGTTAAAAAGTATAGGATCCGTTTTTCAGGTAAACCTGTCTAAATGAGGAAAAAAAAGTGTACGTCTTTTTTTCTAATTTCAGAATAAATTTATCTCTTTGATTCACAAACGTAAAAACAAATGCCTATATCTGTAATACTTTCAACTAATTTAGTACAACAACCTATTGCGGACAAAATTTTAGACTGGTCCAAATTTAAAGAAGTTGCAGATCGATGAAAAATTTTTATTTCGCTTGGTACTGTATTTTTCGGAGGAAAACATTTTTGATGGCGGTGCTGTCTTTGACTGGTCCAAATTAAAGTGTGTGCAGACGACAAGTTCAAGTTGGTGAAATTTGACTGGTCCAAATTAAAGTGCGTGCAGACGACAAGTTCAAGTTGGTGAAATTTCAAAAATCTCCGTATCTGTGGACAATGAAGCCATTACTTGTAACAAGCAATTTCTTCGTTTTCAATAATGTTTCCCAAAGCTTTTTTCTTGAGGGACATAGCAATAATTGTGACGCCATCAAAATATAGGAAATGTCCAACGTCATAAATGACGTCATTTAGACAGGCTTTTCTTTGATAGCGGATCAATAAGAGATATATCGATAAATCGATCTAACACTGAATTTATTTAACCGAATACCCAGGTGGTTCCTCCGACAGGTTTTTTGCGGGTCATTTAATTCGTTACCAGATCATACACTTTTAGACCGAATTGAAAACAACCATTCGAAGAGTGTTCATATTGTTATTAATTTAAAGCAATATTAAGTAAATTAAAACAACGTGAGAAAATAAGATAAGACAATTTATCTTCTTATCACTATGTTTTCTAAGCCACATTTTGGGGCGACAAAATGTGAGAATGTGTGGTAATGAACTGTCGATTTGTTGTTAGTAATTCGTCGTCGGCGTTCTAAAACGACGTAACTACAGCTTGAATCAAGCTGTAGTTACGTCGTTTTATAACGACGACGACGAATTATAGATTCAATTGACCGTTCCTTTTCTTTTTTGTTTTTTTATTTTTACTTTGAGAAAATAATATTTGGTGTGAACTTGATTAGTTTAAGTTTGTGATTAAATGATAAATATGTGATCAGACAGCAATAAAAACATAACGAAACATTTTCTCCTTTCTCACAATGTTTTTCTAATTTTATGACTAAGAGCACCCAAAACCAGTGATGTTATAGAATGAATGCAATAAATAGCCAATTAGGTAATTCGCTACTTATCACGTGATAAGGCAATATCCGATTACTTCTTGAAACGGATATTTTAAGAGATCGGTTCAAGCAGAGGTCGACCACCAGAAATTTTCGAAAAAAAAAACACACACACACAAAAAAAACATGTAGAATGACTAATATAGATACAGAAAATTTGTCAATAGCTTAAAAATTCAGCCTTGGTTTGCTTGGGATCTCCGAGCTTGTTGACCA